>JARLTB010000110.1:3125000-4325000 GCA_030141615.1 Unio pictorum
AAATTTTGTGTCAGACATGAAGTTTTGATGAGTCTTATGTTGTAATTTTGAATCCGAGAGTGGAAAGCCGAATGTCTAAATCAAAGTAATTATTACGACGGTGGAGTTTTCCTGTCCTGCACAATGACATACAATAAATAACAATTTTCTCAGATCCCTCAACAAAATATGAAGGATCGAAGTTAAAATGGCGTATTGTGACTACTGATGTAACTTTCTAACAGCAAAACACCTTTTGAACATTTTATTTCCTTAAGAAAGGGCGTTAAACGTTAGGTTTACGCAGAAATATTCGGTGTTAACTTTTTATGACGTTGAAACGCATCTTACCTGTCCACCAATGATGGTTGAGACGGCAATGGTAACGGCAATTTACAGCGTCCAGACTGAGCACTGAAGATAAATTGCGGATTGATTTAAATGTGAACAGGCGAAATAGTCCAAGATTCATTTTTGATCTAGAATACATTTACCCTTCAAAAATAATCATGAGGATATAATTTGTTGCAGAAAGAGATTACAACAACAGCTTTTTCAACTATAAATTAGACTAAAGAAACTGTACATAGAATATAGCAAAGCCGAATACGGCATGTTTATATGACACATACATTCAACCGCTGCTCATTTCTTTATGTCTGCATTTACTGTTTATCTTGATTGTTGTGAAATAATGTAATCTGATGATGGAGAGCATGAAGTTAATATCACCTCCCCTTCCGCCAACACTTACTTTCAATTTCTAGCAAAGTCGGTTTGTTCTGGTTCTTGTAGCTATTTATTTGTTTTTATTGAACTTTTCCTAGGCAGCACTCTCCTTTAAATTGCACGTTTTCTATACTTCCAGCAGTTAAGTTTCACAACTCTTTTTAAAATACTTTTATATAGAATTCTACCCAAGTATGAATAAACCGATAAAAATGTCTGCGATCTGAAATGCTTTTAGCCTTTGAAATTACTGTACATTACCAAACGTTGAGTCATCGTGTGTCTGCCTTCAGCGAAAAACAGAAAAACGGAAGTTAAAACAACTAGCAGTACAGTGGAAATAACTGTTTTCATATCGATAGTTCAGTCGATAAGAAAAGATAGTAGTACGCCAAGAAAAATGAAGTTCTCCGAGTGATACCATATACGACTGAGTGATGTTATCCAAATTGTATTGTACACCCTTACTTTGCTTATTGTCATTCGGAATAATACAGAAACATAACAGTGCAGGCTCTAACCAATGTTTCAGTGTTCAGACTGTTAAATAATTTCCTAGCACCTTTTCCTGTGACAATGACATTAGCCAGTGACCGTTCTAGTTTTATTTTGGGCCAAGAATGGACAGCATGTAAAGTCTGAACTGATGTGTATTTTCCCCAATTTTGAAAAGAAATTCCCGAGTCAGACAAATTATATAAGACACTTTCACAGGCCTAACACTAACCTTAATATAATTATTAAGATAAAAATGATCAATGTTATCATCTAAAGTAAGTTCAAGATATTAATTACTTCGATCGAATATATTTTCCTTAATATCTTTAGCTTTTGGATTTTTTTCATACACATCGTATGCTTAACTGATTTCACTGGCTATTTTGAAATGCAGAATAGTGACACACACACACACACACACACACACACACACACACACACACCCATACACACATGCATACATACATACATACATACATACATACATACATACATACATACATACATACATACATACATACATACATTTCCTTACACTTCTCTTTTCTGATGATTTTTTCTAATATTTGATAATGTTTAGTGCGTACAACGGCACTGGGAGCAGCTTCTTTAAATGCGATCTTGAAATTGCTGCCCCCCCCCAAAAAAAAAAAAATATTTACTTGATGATTTCATACATTTTGTTTTTGCCTATGAACCTTGTTCAAGCTAGCCATGTATATGCACTATTACAAGAAAACAGAAATGATCAACCTTAATTTACTTCCTTTTGAACATACGAAGTGGGTTCTTATGAATTTTGTCTGTGACTTAGACTTTATTCCATCCTTGTTAGAAAAAGAGCGCGCAGCCAAGTAGGTACACTGGCAGTGCACGGAACTATGTGACTGAATAGGTGCCAAACATGCGAACCCGCAATCAATTATAAAATAAATGACAAGTTTCTTTACATCGGTAGCATTCAGTGTATTACAAGTATTTGGAGCTACAAACAATTTCACACTGTTGCAGTTTATAAGCTTGCCATTTACACAAGCTGTTTTTTTTAAAAATATATCTTAGTAGTTCTTTTTACCGTTCAAACTGACTGAGCTAACTTGAAATCCAATGTAAAGTCATTTTCAACGCCGATATGCTAGCTGCAGACTGTGATACAGACAATGGTCGGTTGACTTGTTGTTGTTGTAGGGTTTAACGCCATTTTTCAGCACACGATAGGCTATACATGGCGGCCAGTATTATTGGTGGAGGAAGAACCCGGGAAAACCTCCGGAAAGAACCACCGCCAGACGAGAAGCTACTGGCATGCTTTCTCACAAAACTACATTAGCCGAATATTAGACTCGAACCCACGCAGACAGAGATGAGATAGCAGTGATCCGTAAGGAAAGCGCTTTAGACCACTCGGCCACTCGGGGCCCCGTCGGTTGACTTATCAATGAAACTGGGATAATATGAATATTTATAAGCAGAGACTGTGAATTATTAATGTTATCTCGTATCAGGAAGTCAATAAATTATCAGTTTTCCATGTATATACCAAATGGTGAGAGGAAACCTTCACTGGCACTTCAAAGCACTCTAATTATTGTTTAATTTAACATCATTTGCAAGCTATGAAAAGAAACTATTTTCTTCCTTCTTGTTATGGATAACTGTCAAATTCTATAAATTATCATCATATTGAGACCTATTTTTGAAACGGACTTCATGGATCGACCGAGTGAGTCGATCAAATCTATTCAAATGACAATTCATTACAAATCTGAACTGATTGGTGTAACACTGTTATGTTGGTAGTCTAATGAGACTAGTTATATCAACCATTGTGTTTCATTTTCATAGAAATCAGTTTCACCAACTACCAGCGTTTGGGCCATATTAAAATCTTGATAGTTACATATTGCAATGACTGTGATAAATTGGTTAATTAGATCCATTTGTACCTGGACAGCCTAGTATCTTCGTGATTCAGTTCAAAGGTGCGTCAAATCGACACAACGAGGTTTCATTTATTATACAGATTTGTATCGTGTCTGAAACATTAGTTGGAGCGATCCCAGTTGTATGAACCAACCGTATGTGAGACAGCGAAGTTCAACTGTATATGTACATCTCCAAAGAACACAAAACGCAGAATGATTACATCTTTATTGTAATAATACGTTGGGTGGATCTTTTAGATGGACTTTGTGGTGGGTACTAAATAAAAAAGAACAGTATCGATTTTATGGGGAGAGCACAGGGAGAGAGGTGTAAACTATGTCATGAAATAGCTGAATCACTCATTACTGTTCTGAGCTTTAGCAGTTCCATGACTTGTATAATTTCTTCCAAAAACTTCACGTGTCTTGGGTAAATGTGATGTGTTTCCATGAACTTCTAAGTAAGCATTAAAGGGATGTTATTATTTGTATTATCTTTAAAAGTCATCTTCATGAACAGAGCATGGTGGCAAGTTTTCCCTAAGTTTTCTCCTTTGCCCTTAGGAAAAACGAAGTCCAAGAAACCAAGAGTTATTACAGACGCTTTTCATTGTAATTACACAATTTATTTCATATGACACATGTCAAACTGGTAATAATTAATAAAGATAATAACAATAATTATATGCAAGAAGTACAAGACTGCAAATATGTTTTTAACGGCACTTTCTATATAAATACTGGAAGAAATAGGAGCTTGGTGTTTTCCAAAGACACAACGAGGAAGGCAACGTGCTACCCTAGTGTTACGAATCCAGCAATCTTTCCTTTACTATATATATTTTTTTAAAGACCCTCTAACAACAGAGTTCCTATTGCACCATAGTTGGAAAAGTATCAAAGAATGTGACTTCATTCAATATATCCATACAATGAATAAAGATAATATTTCGGGGGGGGGGGAGGTTCCCAGGTTCCTCCACCACCAATAATACTAACCGTCATGTATAGCCTATCGTGTGCTGAAAAATAGCGTTAAATCCTGCAATAACAACATTTTCAACTGGTTTCTGTAACTCTAATAGACCATTACCGAGTAGTTTTAAATCATTGTGGTAAAAATGGTTCAGAACAAAATAATTAGGGCCATCACTCGAGCATAGAAATAACTATGTACTTTTATCTTAAGATAACATGTATGAAACATTTTTTTAGTCTAGTGGACAAAGGTGATTGAAATGTAAGAGACGTATTTGGAAGGTTGTTTGTCCTGTTCCACGTCACATCGCTCAAAACACGTAGGATGGCGGCTGTATAGTACACTAGTTGTGTCGTTACAGTATGGAATAATACCACAAAGCAAATCGTATATGCTAGATCGCTACGAACTGGCAACTCTTTTGAAATGATCTGACTCCAACTTACCGTCACTCACTCTATCTAGGGACTTGTAACCATTTGCAAAGTGATTCCCGGAATGAATCGAAATTACGCATTTCGATATATTGTGAATACGATACACATTATCTTAAAGGTTTTATTACGCAGCCATTCTATTGATCACATCTTTTTTGAAAAAAACAATTACTAGAATATGTGCAGGTCGTCAGATTATAAGAACGACGAACTCTCCGCGCAAAGGACTGAGGTATATTTGCTTTTATTTTTGACTTCCATTATTTTATATATGTTTGTTTAGAACCTGTATTGCAGAAATGTCAAATTTTAAATATAACCTACCCCCCCCCCCCCCCCGAAAAAATGACTCTTAAAAGCAAGTAAGCTGGTTGCGCGTAATGATGCAAAAGGTGGTGGCAACAGAGGTATATTGACAAAAGTATAAGGTGAAATTTTTGCGTCATTGAAAGGAATGGCTATAGTTTAATTTGACGTGTTTCTCAAAATGAAACAGTTCAAAATTTGTAATAAAGTTAGAGTTTGTTTTCAGATTTCACATTTCACAGGTATATGAAAATTTGTTAAGGATTAAATGTTGGAATTACTTTGGCTATAATTATAGTTGTTATAGTTCATGAAAAAATTCACTATATTGATTTACACCGTACTTTTATGATATTATGTCCTTAAACTAGTTTATTTTAAAAACACCCAGTTTATATTTGCGGATCTTTTCGTATGCTGTATACTTGTTTGTTTTCTTCCCCATAAACCAAAACACTTTTATACAACTCGTGTGTTACTTTAATTACACAACACTATAAGTTGTAACTTTTGCTTATTATTATTATTATTATTATTATTAGTAGTAGTAGTAGTAGTAGTAGTAGTAGTAGTATAAGCATACCATATTGATACAATACGATACAAAGGGATTGGGCACAAGTCATATCAATACAATTTTAAACATTATACTACATACTACAACTTTTAACCGTGTTCAAGTCGTCGACATCAGTATTTATTATTATTATCAGTATGTATTTCTTATTGTTCTGTCCCAAGTATAGTCAGCAATGAACCGAGTTGATGAGAAAATTAATCTCTCTCTCTCTCTCTCTCTCTCTCTCTCTCTCTCTCTCTCTCTCTCTCTCTCTCTCTCTCTCTCTCTCTCTCCACCCCCCGCCTGTTTGTGGAATACTAGATAAACCTAAGAGCACAAAGTTGAACGATATCAACGACATTAGAAAACGGGAAACATCCAACTTGAAAGCCGCAGCCATAAATAGATCCAAAATCACAATCATGTATGTGAATTCAACCCCAATCACCTCAACCTTGCAGGAAATCGAGGCAGCGTTATCTAAATCGCCATATCAATCTCACAACCCCACTTAGCCATAATTTGACTTCACATTATGTAATGCTCTCTCTCTCTTTCTCTCTCTCTCTCTCTCTCTCTCTCTCTCTCTCTCTCTCTCTCTCTCTTTCTCTCCTTTTCTCTTCTCTTCTCTTCTCTTCTCTTCTCTTCTCTTCTCTTCTCTTCTCTTCTCTTCTCTTCTCCCCTCTCTCTCTCTCTCTCTCTCTCTCTCTCTCTCTCTCTCTCTCTCTCTCTCCAATCAATGTTCATTATTAGTCACTGTTGTAATATTGTAATATTAAAATATATTTAAAGAATGGATCAGCTTTTAACGAACAATCGTTATGTTATAATATAGTATGGATAAATCTTACGACTGTGGTTTTAAACTAAGTAACAGTAAGGAACAAAACCAACAAGTTTTGTAATAATTAAGAAATAATTTAATTATATATGCTATGACGAAATAACAGTGCGGAAAATTAAATCTAAGATAATCATAAAAGTTCTACCCCAAATACAAAAGAATAGAGTTTTCCGAATGAATTCCAGGTCTTGAATGCGCTGATGTACCGATACCTTTGAATGTGATTCCAACATTCTTATTGTATCATAATGACATTGTCCAGATTGTGTGTATGTGTGTGTGTGTGTAGCGTTGCAGTTTGTAGTGATGTATAACAGAGAGACATCATGCCGCAAACATGTACATGTAGCATAATGTCGTACACCAGGCCTGCCAGTCATAACACTAACCTCTTTTTGCTGAGCACCTAGCAAGGCAGCTTTTAGTACCATTTTAATAAATCTTTGGTATAACTCGGTCGGTCAGGGTTCGAACCCGCGACCACCCGTACCCGAGGCGGACACTCCATCCACAAGGAAACCAGAGCGGTCGCATTGCCCAGAGCGCCTTTAAATGAATAATCTAAAAATAGTACTTAGAATAAACTACCATATGAGCGCATTGTAATTCCAATAAATAATTTAAATACAATATTCCTCTCAGCTAAATCTAAATACAACATTAAATACTTATGGAGACTGAACTTTAAAGAATAGTAACAAACATTGAAACGGAATAATTCTTCACTGCTCTCCTTATATACATCTCCACGATTCTATGTTTCCCCGAGTGGCCGAGTGGTCTAAAGCGCTTTCCTTTACGGATCACTGCCTTCTCACCTGTCTGCGTGGGTTCGAGTCTTAGATTCAGCTAATGTAGTTATGTGAGAAAGCTTGCCAGTAGCTTCTCGTGGGTTGGTGGTTCATTCCGGGGGTGGTGGGGGTGTTTCCAGGGTTCTTCCTCCACCAATAATACTGGCCGTCATGTATAGCCTATCGTTTTATTGAAAAATGGTGTTAAACCCCACAACAACAACAACAACAACAACGATTCTATGTTGCGGGATTATGTGTTACAATTTTGTTCGTGAAAAAACATAATCACTGTTGTTTTGTGGGGGTTTTCTGGATTAAACTATAGGAGTCATTGCTATGAGCAGTTTTACAGTTTTATTACATCATTATTCACGACAAGCTTTATTTCCAAGCAATAAGGGATGAACAATGAAGAGATGAGTCATTTGCAACCATGGGCAATATTGTTTAAATTAATTAGAAAACAAGAATGACCCACATACGGGTCCTTGTGGTACACCAGCTTTTAATAACCATTTCCCGTGAATAATCTTTTGTTTTATATTACTTAAATAACATTCAAACCATTTTATCAGATTACCTGAAACACCGTATTCGTTCAGTTTACATAATAAGCCTCTGTTCAAGACCCGATCAAAAGCTTTTGATAAATCACAAAATACAACAATTTTGAGATTGTTTTAATGAAATGTAAATACTATGATATATTTCAATAAGTTAAAAAACAAGTGGAGTGACCAGGAAGCAATCTTAAATGATACTTTTCAGAACGACTGTTTTTATGTAAGCAATTATATTACTTGTTTCAAAATGCATCGTACAAAGATTTTTGCTACACAGATAGTTAAGAGAGATTTGTCCATTGTTAGCATCCATTCTTGGCTCACCAATTTTGGAATAGCAAGAATATACGCAAGTTTCCATTTATCAAGAAATGTATTTCCTTTCATTTATTTTTAAAGCATTGCTAGTGGTGTTGCAATTGTTTCAGGGATACCTGTAAGCAATATATGACTTACAATATCAGACCCCAGTGGTTTAAATGACAGAAATGGAGCTAATAATATCGTTAATTTTGTCAGTAATAGTAATTTCGTTTCGGGTATAAGAGAATGTAATTTTAAAAATGGTGACAAGAACGTTAATCTCCTCAATAGCTGAAATTGAAGTAAAATAATCACTTTATAAGTTATCCATTTCATTTTTCATCATAGATGCAAATGGATGCATTATTTCTTGGATATGTCAGTGCAGGAATAGAATTTGGAGGAATTGTATCTTCTAATAGGGATTTTGAAATTTCCAAAATTTGTTGGAAGCATTTATTCAGAATTTAAAATATGTGCATCAATAGTATCAGTATATTGCTTTTAAGCACACTTTTTCATATTGTTTGATTTATTCCAGATTGATATGAATTTATCCAGTCGATTGGAGTATCACGATTCAAGGCAAATTTGCATGCTCTGTCAGTTTTCTTAATTGGGAATCAAACCACGGTTTATTGGTTGGGTGAATAGTTTCTGTTTACAAGAAGAAGAGGGGGAAAATACATATTTGAAAATTCTAACAGTTTGGTTGGCAATGTATCAATTACAAAATCAATATACTTTGATGTTAGCAATAGATCTGCACAGCTAGTTCCTGTAATCAGGGCGTTTAATTTGTTAAAATCAACTTTGCTCTAAATCCAGCCACTGCGCATGTTGGACACTTAGAGGTGTAAGCGAACACTGACTGTTGTATAAGAAGCAGCATGATCACTACATTTTCTATCATTTTTTAAAAGATGTCTGTGTGAATTATATTTGTACCACTGCTTACAAAGATTGGATCAAGCACGATTCTGATAGTAAAAGTAACTCGTGTAAGATTTGCTATTACATTTCATAGACTCTATCTTGCGATCACATTAACTGAATTTGCAGAAGTAGAAGGAACAAGTAACTTTGTGTTTTAGTACCCCCATACCAATAATTTGTTGGTACGTAGTCAAGAACGATATCAACTGAAGCTTCAAATCTTTCCCAGAAATTGGTTGGAGAGTAGCTTGATTTGTACTCTACCCCTAAGGCTAATTTACGTAAGGGTCACGTAATCTCAAGCCGCACAAGTTCGATGTCGTGACAGCCAAAGTTTAAATCGTTCAGAAGTTTGCAAAGTAACTTAAATAAACGTATACCATGATGCCGCCTCCGTGACAGTTTCTATCGTTTCAAAAAGGTTCTTTAAAACCATAGAGTTTTAAATACACCACATGGATACTAGAATTTGAATGATTTTCACATAAACATAACATTGAAATTTCCTCAGCTATACTTCGAAGTAATTAAAATTACTAATATTCAAATGAAGTCAAGAAACGTCATTATCCTAGATAGGTCCAGCTTTGTTTCAGTGTACCCACAAATAGTACGAGAGACATCATTTAAATGAATGGAGTGTGTGTGTGTGTGTGTGTGTGTGTGTGTTGGGATTTTTAACGTAGCGTTTAATTTTAAAAAAAACAGTCATATCGCTAAGATGTCTGCAGTGTGGCAGTTTATAGTAATGTAGCATTGGGCATCATGCCGCAGACATGAAGCATGATATCCCACCCAGTCACATTATCCTGACACCAGGCCGACCAGTCCTAACACTAACTTCTTAATGCTGAACGCCAAGCGAGGCAGCAGTTAGTACCATTCTGTACCTCAACGGTATGACTCGGCCGGGGCTCGAACCCACGACCTCCCGCTTCCGCGACAGACGCTCTAACCACTAGACCACCGGAGTGGTTTTTAAATCATCATTTAAATGAATGGAGTATTCTTGATAAGTATCAATACAACTATTGCAAGTTTACAAAACATATTTCGAGACGTATTTGTGATGATGATTTTCAAAGCTTTACCACTAAACATGGAAAAATTGTTGAAAGACCCTATGGAGATTAGATACTGTGGAATGGAGTTATCAATTATTGACAGGGAGTTATCCATTACTGACAGGGAGTTATCCATTATTGATAGGGATTTTTTTATGTTAGGTGTTCTCCACTGCGGGTGTTCTCTGTGAAGAGATGATATGGTAAAATCATAAATAAGAGTCCCCCTGTACAATACCGTGTTACTGACATAGTGCAAAGACAGGATACAAGAATAATAGTGTGAACAAGATAATTTTTTTTAAAAATAGTTGAGTATATGCGTATAGTTCAAATCCACCGATAATAAACTGCATACAAAATGAATTCAGACCGTCTACCAGCAAAGTCCTATATTGTTCCATATTCTTTGCTGTGTATTTCATTTGTTTTTTTTAATCTCCTTGAATATCATTCACGACAAGATGTTCCTCATGCTCAAACAAATTACGGAGAAAGACTAGAATGGTTTTTGATGTTTTATTTTTGACGACGAATCTCATAATTAACTGCAATTTATTGGTTAATTGCTTTCTTATTATTCATTTCTTGCAAGCTTTTAAGCTGTTTTGATCTAATGATATCCATTAGTTCTAGTTTTTTAGAGTGAATTGTTTCAAGCTTCCTATTATTATATTTTAAATATTTATTTTTTAGTGTTCGGCCCTATTTTTTATTTACGCCTTTTTATTCACTGCTAAAGATTGTTGTCATGGAAAATTGTGGTAATTGTAAATATACTTAATACATCGCTTTTTTTTGGGGGGGGGATGCTAAAATGGACTTATTTATGTTGATATTGTTTATGTCCATGTTGATAATGATAAGTTAAAGAGATAATGTGAAAATTTACAATTTATGACCACGCAGGAAAAAACTGTAGAAACAATGTGAGCAGTTTGTAGTTATTACTCTTTTGTACCTAAAAATTGTTTTAAGGAAGATTTTGCAACAGAAACATGTATACATACCAACGACATTGGTTGGGATTAATTATGGGATTATTAAAAAGGTGTGCAAAAGTGGTAATAATTGTAAGTCAGGTAAATCTAATAATGAACTACTGGAAGAATATAATCGACCTGGACGTAACTACAAAAATGACGAAGATCGGAAGATAGTCAAGATGATAGCCATGAAAAAGTACCATACAAAAAATTTAAGTACAAAACAATTCACCTTTTTCTCATATGGATCAGTTTTCCTTATCATTGAGGTGTACCCTAGAATTCAATTGTGAGCCATATCCTTTCCATTTAACAAAATCCAATTTTGTCTAATAGTCACTTTTTATATTTTTTAAAATTTTAAATATCTCCCATTTTGCTTTTTGTAATTCAAGTTCAAAGAATATATCCAATCTTCTATTTCAATTTGGTTAGAATATCTGATATTATTTAATTTCTTCTGTCCGATATGGAGTTCATCATTTAACAACCTGATGTTGTTCTTATATATATATATATATATATATATATATATATATATATATATATATATACACTTTCCATATCACCTATTATGTATTTCTGCGTTTTTTACCGTCTTCAAAAATCAAAATTTCTGCATAGATTCGTATAATAAGTTTTCTCATTTTCATTTTTCCTGGCCTCTTTATGTGTCATTGTACATTGTAATACTCTTTTCTCTTATATTATTATATTTGTTTTTAATTTGTGGCCAAACAATAAAACATTTATTTGTCTTATTACTGTATAATATTTCCACTTTTAATGTTAAGACTTCAATTAAACATTCAGTTATCAATTGGTGGTGCTAAACTTCTTATCAGGGGCTTATGTAATTTTTCAACACGTTTTGTTGAAGCGAGGCAAGTGTTAGTACCATTTTTGTAAGTCTTTGGTATGACTCGGCCGGGGATCGAATCCACGACCTCCCGCTTTCGCGGCGGACACTCTAACCATTAGGCCACCGGAGCGGTTAAACAACAACACGTTTTGTCTTCCGCTGCAAACTCCCAGTCCGTTTTCTTGATTTGCCTAAATCTAACTTATGTTGTATGATTTGTTTCATAAATACCTTTTTGTTCTTACTATTTCAAGTGTTGTTGTACCTATATGTCAAATTTAATTCATAAATCCATACTTTAACACATTGTGATTTAGGGGTACTCTAACAATAATCATATTCTTCACATGCTCCTTTAATGTATAAACTGGGGATTTCCACATCCACAATATCGGTAATATGGTGCTGTGAAAATTTGGTTTTGGCAGGAAAGCAAAGTTATTCTCTATCTGTTTTAACACCTGTTTATTTGTTATGGCAACTTTTATTAACCTCGATTCATCTGACACCTGTAATTGTTTATGTTTAGTCTAATAACGACCGTTTTTATTTGATTGTTTGATTAGGATTTTTAACGTAGCTTTAACAATTTTTCAGTCATATCGCTACGATGTCTGCAGTGAGGCAGTTTATAGTGATGTCTAGCACTGAGACATCATGCCGCAGATATGTAGCATGATGTCTCACCCAGTCACATTATCCTGACACCAGGCCGACCAGTCCTAACACTAACCTCTTAATGCTGAGCGTCAAGCGAGGCAGCTGTTAGTACCATTTTTGCAAGTCTTTGGTATGACTCGGCCGGGGATCGAACCGACGACCTCCCGCTTCCGGAGCGGACGCTCTAACCACTAGGCCACCGGAGCGGTTGACCGTTTTTATGGCATATACTTTTCTTGTGTGGGTATGCCATTGATGCTACTATATAATATTAAATTCGAGTAATCTGGTCTCTTTGTGTAGATAATCCAAAACCAAAGGTTACTTTTGATGTATCATGAACCGTTCCTGTGGCTGCCACCAAACCTAATGATGGCAATATATTTCTTAATATATGTGCAGTAAGTACTTTTAAAAAGAAATAAGGGGGAAAATCGAATCATCGTTGGGTTGGGGTTTTTTTTTTGCACACTTTTGTAACTTCATATTCCAAACTTTAGCTGTTTTCTTGTTTGCAATAACACAATTCCTTAATTGTATTTTTGTCAGAATAATTATATCATAACCGCTATTTTATTGGAGTCGTTTTTTTTAAAGCATCTGTTATTTGGCTGCAAATTTAAATAAGCATTTTTAATATTTCTTTTTCATAAATTTAATAATATAGGAGTTTTGGCAGAAACCTATTATAATATATAATATACTTGTATACAATAACATTCACCTTTATCATTTATTGCATCAATTTTAAGGCCACTTATGATAGCATAACAATTTCCTGCAATATAAACTAGGAGGCCTCTATATCGAAAATTGCCACACAATTATCGTATAGTCTCAGCGTCAGAGATACTCCTTATAAGTTTATTCATTTTGCTTGCTAACATCAACAGGAGTCTCTCTAAGTGACTGACGCTGTATTCAAAATTAGAAAATGTCTTCCTTTTCATTTCGGAGTGCGGAACTCATGTTAAGTTATTCTTCAGCGATAGTGAGGTTTCCAAACTGTCGTTGTAAGCATCGAACTTTAGTTTTATTTTTTGTTCAGGCTGAATGAATTATTTGCCAAAATATTTTAGGGGTCAGTGTTTAGACTATTGGTAAATTAGTTTCAATATTTGAGTCACTGTCAGATTTTAGTTCTAAGTGTTTTCTTCTGTTGCTGTAGTTTGGCTTTTATTCTTACTGAAAAAGGTTTCGCACTCAAACTAGGAGAAGACACAAAATATAACATATGATCATCATAATAAACCTGCAAATTTCAACAAAACTGAAACAACTTTAGATACACCAAAGCAATATTGAAAGGGATCCGATCAGCTCTATATTACCTCCTCCCTCCCTATCACATTTATTCTTATTAACAAAAAGCAATAACAACAAACAGATCATACACAGGTCAATAATAAACCATTTTTCATGGACCTATGAAAGGGAGGTTTGAAAAAAGCTCAAGACAAATTTGAACAAGTTTTAAAGTATTTCAAATGAAAACACATGAAAGAAGGACAGTCGTTACTATTAATTGCGCTTAAATTGACATTTGACATGCTACTATTTAAAGCATTAAACCACAGACAAAAAATTTAATTCCAAATTGACGCAGCCTGGAATTAAAACTCGAGAACCAAGGCAGCAAAATGTCATTATACTACTTATTTAACAGGGGTCCCGAGTGGCCGAGTGGTCTAAAGTGCTCTCCGTTACGGATCACTGCCATCTCACCTCTGTCTGCGTGGATTCGAGTCTAAGATTCGCCTAATGCAGTGATGTGAGAAATCTTGCCAGTAGCTTCTCGTGGGTATGTGGTTCTTTCCCGGGGTTTTCCCGGGTGTTACGTATATTTAATATAAGTCATTCATATTTTTATTGTCTGTCTGTTAGATTTAAATTTGGCATTTTAAGTTTTAAGATTCCTTCATTGAAAGGGGGGGGAGGGGGTGACCTATACTTTTACATAGTAAACACTAGGTGTTAACCTCATTTTCTGACCTTGTTTTAGAGTGTAAATAAGCTTCTAAAATGATTGGTTGATTCCAAGGACATTAGAGCTTTACTTTTAAAATGATTGGTTGATTCCAAGGACAAAATGGAATAAAGTATAAACATCTTTCTAATTTAGTTGGGTCATATGGTATTTACGTGATTTCTTGAACGTAGGTTTGTACTGATAGTTTCTAGAATATCACGTGACCCCTTGTTTACGTAAAAAAACAGATATATAAACCATGTTTTAGGAGAGAGCTATTTAGTAGAAGTTGGGCTTTTATAATATTAAGATGTGTCTTCTTTTTGAGTTATTTTTAATTACCGTGTACTGGAAATTGTGTTTGGATCAAGAGGAATTATTTTATTATTTATCTGGAAAAGAATACGTGTTCATAGATTTTCATTTGGATTATTATTATAAAACTAAAACTGACTTCATCACGTGCCATCGTCGTCCATATTAGATTACATCGTCAAGATTCGAACCGGGAACTATTAGGACATTTATTTATTAGGACTCTTGTAATTCCACTAGTGGATTATATTGTGAATATTCTTTTTGGATTAATTTTTGGATTTGATTCTCTAAAACCGTAAGTTTATTTATTTTCTTTAAAGAAAATATTTGTACTTAATAAATTGTTTGTTAAATTTTACAAGCTTGTTATTTTCACTTCTTTCTATGCTGCTGCTTATTCGAGCCTAAGCACGTAACACGGGTTCTTCCTCCACCAATAATACTGGCCGCCATGTATAGCCTATCATGTGCTGAAAAATGGCGTTAAACCCACAACAACAACAACAACAACAACTTATTTAACAAGCTATAACACGCCTACAATTGCCCACTCCCTTCCATGATGATAAACAGCAGATGATTTGTAAAGAATCTGGTAATACTCTATAAAACAACAATAATACCTCTTATTGACAAAGGTAGTCAAAAAATAAATTGGAAATATTTTGTTCAATATCTAGCATGCATAGTATCCTTGAAAAATGTATTAACTGTACAACATTATTTGCACTTGTCAAGAAAAAAAAAGCTTGTTGAAGAAAAAAAAACAATCAAGGAACTGTAGCAAAATCCTGAACATGGGCTAAAAGTCAAGGCGTAAATTCGGAAAATGATGAAGTCGTTTAAATTTTAATTTATCTTTCCTTGTGCAAATACACTACACTTTTCATGGAACTACTGGTAACTTACCTCAACAGCAAGAAAAAAAAATTGAAGGCTTCGTAAATATTCGCATAGTGCCTTTACCATACAAGAATCTATGTCTCACTGTTTATATATATATATATAAACAAATCCGAATCTCTAATCGGCGTTTACTCTGGTCTTTCGGTCATTTTTAATATTAAGCCTCAAGGTGTTCAAATTTAAAAGCTTTAATTTTATTTAATGAAACGAAATATCGAATGATCTTGTTAATGCACACGAATTTTAAAAACATTCGTTTTTAGTGGCATTCGATATGTACATTGTGGTGATAAACATCTCCACGGGTGATATCGAGGCAAAGAATTCATACCTATAATGCATAGTATAGCAAAATGTATATGTATTTTAAAAATTAATGAATTGAAAATTTCGGAACGAAATCTTCTTTAGCGTACTGAGAAGAATAGTTTATCTAAAACAAATGAGTACATGTGTAATAGAGAATATAACTGCGCATTCAAATATACTTAACACGTGAATGAAAACAGGCGCTCACTCCAATTGTGACTCTGTACTGATAGATAAAACAAAACGTAAGCTTAGCATGACCTGGCTTCTTTGTCTTATTTTAAATTATTTTCTGTAAATATACAGGTAAAAAAGATAATAATGATGTTCAGCCGAAGATATGCAGTGAATCAACAGCATAAAAAAAAATCTCTTAAAATGTATAAAAACTTACCTAATATACTGGTATATGTATAGAGTGAATATAACCCAACTTCAGTAGATCTCGTATAATCTTTACCTTCCATGAAGACCTAATCACATGGGTTCTACTTGCTGGCCGTAAATTAGGACTGCACTAGGAACGAGATCCGACTTTCAGAAGTTGTATCTGTACGACTGAATTGGTACTTTCAATACACGTGTATACTTGCACATCCACAGAGATTTTCCTGTGCACTTATGAAATCGATTGGTGATCCCAACATTCGTTTGCCTCTCTAATAAAAAGCAGTTTGAGTTTGTATCACCGCACTATGGGATCGACCATTCATTCTTTGAAATGGGGGGTAAAGAGGGAGGTGGCTTATTTACATACATGTAGCTTTAAGAATATTCTTACTCTGATTTGAAGTTAAAAAGAACTAGTTATATCCGTTAAGTAAAATTTATCAACTAGTTTGCCTGCAGAGAATGATATTCTGGTTAAAATGATGAACACCACGCCCTAAATTAAATAGTCTATCCCAAATACAGTCTACTTCCGCAATGCGATCAGTCATTTTTATTGCTAAACACAGAAACATAGTCTATCCCATTATGGTGTAAGTTATCATAGTAGTTACAGTGTACTGGTTATTAAAATGAATTTAAGTTTTTAAAAATGGTTCATATACGCATGTGTATTCCTAACACAGATTAATTAGGTTTAGTAGATACTTTCTTGTTGAAAGTTGAAGATGCAATAAGAAATAGTCACACAAAAAAATAATCCGCATAACTGTGATAAGTGTTTAAAGGATGTTGCCGATAAAGTCAAGGATGACCCAAATAAAAGATAATAGAGCTGAGTGCTTCGTATATTTTCTTCAAATAGTTGTATACCTCATTCACTGAATCCAGTCGTATGTCCCTTTGTGTCCACTCTCTTAGGACACGTAAAACCATTTAGGTATGTTAATAACTAGATTATCACCGCCCCCATTCATTTAGCATGTATGTCTTTATAGTGTACGAAAAAGTTTATGCGAGTATATGTCGGTGTTGTGTGATACCGTATGAGGTTTCGTGTTCCCTTATCTTCCTTTATCCGTCGGATGAATATAAAAACTATTAAAGCCGGAAAGGGAAAAAGAAGGCAAACAATGTACATGTATTAGATGAATACTAAATGTTCATAGCTACAAGCATGAATATTGCAAAACAGTATGTTGTTGATGTTGTTGTTGTTGTTGTTGTTGTAGGGAACATTAAACATCAAAAGTGTCGTTGTCTCCTTACCTCGTGACAAGAGTTGTCGACAGTCTACCGCTTGAATGATTTTTGCTGCAGCCTGAAACAATACGTCTTTCATTCGCAAACTGACCAGAATGAATCTCGTCCGTATCATGACATATGATCAGTCTGGTGAGTGGCCATAGCCAAAAGGTAATAGATAACATTTATTTACCTGTAAAATCCTTCGTTATGACACTGAATTATTTAAGTTGCAGTCTGAATTGTCCACTATATTTTTTTATAACTTTCATTTGCAATGATGATACACACGAAATGAGCGGTCTAGTAATTTTCATTCTTTTTTTTTTATTATTTATAAAGTTGAAATCTTAATTTTCTCGATTGGGGATTTGGAGAAGAAAAGAAAACAAAAGACCGCACCCACCCAAAAAATGATTAATAAAATAGCACTTTTTAACTGTAATTAACAGTTTCGGATAGTTCGTACGGGTCTTGACTTTCGACGAGTCGGCACAGGACTAGGCGATTGAGTTTTGTTTGTTTGTTTGATAAGGAATTTTAACGTAGCTGTAATAATTTCAGTCATATCGCTACGATGTCTGCAATGAGGTAGTTTATAGTGATGTCTAGCATTGGGGCATTATGTCCTAACACTAACCTTAATGCTGAGCGTCAAGTGAAGTAGCTGTTAGTACAATTTTTGGTAAGTCTTTGCTATGACTCGGCCGGGGATCGAACCCACGACCACCCGCTTCCACGGCGGACGCTCTAACCACTAGGCCACCAAAGCGGTTAGATTTTATAATCAGTGGAGCGATGTAACTCTTTATTTCTCAACCTTCCTTCAAGGGAAGTACATGCAAACAACAATGATGAAACTAGAACTCTTAATATCATCTCATCTTAGATCAATGGCACTCCAGTAACATACATTTGAATTCCTAGATCCACTGATATCACATTGAATATATCATAACAATAACGGAACGTTGGAGCTAATAGATACGATGAGTAACTGTTACCTGTTGTATGGTACTTAACTTTAATTCCTGCATTACTTAACTTTCTCTGATAACTTAACAGTTGCATGTATCAACGTATTTGTGAGTTTTTTTTTCATTCTCGGTTTTGGTACTTAAGATTACGAATATCTGGATTAATCAAGAGATCCATGTACATGTATTCACCTGTTAAAGTATTTTTTATCACCTGGCTGCCCTCTTTTTCATCCAGTCTCCTTGTTTTCTTAGGCGCGTGGTGGTGATTTGGTCTACTTGATTTTCATTTTCTATCAATTTCTAAACATGTATATTTATCATTTTGCGCATATAATACTCAATTATACTTGTATTTTGTATAAAACGTATTCCTTGCGTTTTTTGATGAAAGCATGATTTATATTGACAGGACCTTTCATTAGTTCTAAAAACGCGTAATCTATCCCCCATGTCGGTTAGTTGTAAATGCAAACAAAAAATAGATATTGAAAAAATGAGTGGTTCAATATTGTCACGTTGCCCTGTCCATTATAGCGTACGTCGGTGGGAGAAAGGAGTGGTTAAAAGCCATGTGTATATGTTAGACACCGAGGCTTTAGAATTTCTTCTTTGTAACTGCATGAGAAACTAGCTTTGTAGGATGTGAAAAGTCGCACATGGACGTTGAAAGCTTTGTTCAAGTACAGTGGACCCTTATAGGCGTCGTAAAGCTCGCCACGTTGACAGACGAAATGGGGTCAATATATGTCAAGCTGAATAGAACAGGGTAGATTCGACATCCAATCGGAATTGAGAGAGGTTGTGGTCACCATTTCAATCCGAATTTAATTTAATATTTTTTCAAGCTACGAACTATTTAATTGCCCTAACATCGTGTGGGAAGGTTATAAAGCAATACTCTTGGAAAGCCATTTGTAATTTGGCGGGGAAACTTAGGAAATTCTAAGAAAGACAAAGCTTCGTAAAGAAGCATTTTGGGGACAGACTTCCGGTATAGTTTGGTCCCGAGTTTCTAGGAGGGAGACGGACTAAAAACTAGTGAAGAAGTCGATTGTGAATCAAAGGGTTGTCGGAAAGTAGTCGATAAGAAAACAAATTAGACAAGGTGCAGCCAAGGAGGAGGAGGAGTTAGGAGGAAAGTCGAAAGGAGAGAAGGAATTAGCGGGATAGTATAGATACAGTTGAGTAGAAAACAAGGACAGGTGGAAAAGCTATCTCACACTATAAATCAAATTATGCAATAGGCTATCACTTGGTGATTGAGTGATTAGGGATTTGTATCATTTGACTATTGAATTGTATTAATTTTGTTTATTTATTGAATTTCACCATTTTTGTGTACTCAAAAATTTAACTGTAGTCATTGCTGATTGGGGGATCAGAGCTTTACCTCTCTCAATCACTAATTTCACTTCCTACAGGATCGAGCATGTGTGTATAGTAATTTATATAATATATTGGGAGCACCCCACCCCAACCATAATAACACACCTTCCACAGTGGCGGCATAACAACCCGTCACACCACAAATATCTACATTAAATTGCATATCTACAACAGCCTTATTGTGTTAACTGCGCTAACAAAAAGTAGACAATTTAACTGTGTAACAAGTATGCAAGTTTTATTACATTTGTTTCACGCAATTGTTGTTTTTCTTGGTACAATTAAATTTTTCAGCAAATGTTGCACGTTTATGTCGACCAGTATATCTGCTTGAGGTAGCACCCAGAACCCCACCCCACCGCCCATCAGAGCCACCAACTCATGGGAAGCTACTGCCTAGCTTTCTCATAACCCCAAACTGACCGAGCCCGAGACTAGAACCCACACGGAGAGTCGTTAGATGGCAGTAAAGTCTCACTGGACAGTTGATTTGGCAAATTTTCGTCCGACAATGACATATTGTAGAAAAATGATAATAATATTACATTAAAGATATAAATAAAAACTAATGATTTTTGTTGAAAGGATGCTTGTAAGATTCTGAGGTATTAAAGCTAATTCCTTTTGCAACTAGTGGTTTTTATACTGAACCAACACTGCCACCAACCCCTCATATTTTACATTAATTTTTTTACATTAATTGAGATTGTTTTAATGAAATGTAAATACTATGATATATTTCAAGAAGTTAAAAAACAAGTGGAGTGACCAGGAAGCAATCTTAAATGATACTTTTCAGAACGACTATTTTTATGTAAGCAATTATATTACTTGTTTCAAAATGCATCGTACAAAGATTTTTGCTACACAGATAGTTAAGAGAGATTTGTCCATTGTTAGCATCCATTCTTGGCTCACCATTTTTGGAATAGCAAGAATATACGCAAGTTTCCATTTATCAAGAAATGTATTTCCTTTCATTTATTTTTAAAGCATCACTTGTGGTGTTGCAATTGTTTCAGGGATACCTGTAAGCAATATATGACTTACAATATCAGACCCCAGTGGTTTAAATGACAGAAATGGAGCTACTAATATCGTTAATTTTGTCAGTAATAGTAATTTCGTTTCGGGTATAAGAGAATGTAATTTTAAAAATGGTGACAAGAACGTTAATCTCATCAATAGCTGAAATTGAAGTAAAATAATGATTTTATAAGTTATCCATTTCATTTTCATCATAAATGCAAATCGAAGCATTATTTCTTGGATCTGTCAGTGCAGGAATAGAATTTGAAGGAACTGTATCTTCTAATAGGGATTTTGAAATTTCCAAAATTTGTTGGAAGCATTTATTCAGAATTTAAAATATGTGCATCAATAGTATCAGTATATTACTTTTAAGCACACTTTTTCATATTGTTTGATTTATTCTTGATTTGTATGAATTTATGCAGTCGATTGGAGTATCACGATTCAAGGCAAATTTGCATGCTCTGTCAGTTTTCTTAATTGGGAATCAAACCACGGTTTATTGGTTGGGTGAATAGTTTCTGTTTACAAGAAGAAGAGGGGAAAATACATATTTGAAAATTCTAACAGTTTGGTTGGCAATGTATCAATTACAAAATCAATATACTTTGATGTTAGCAATAGATCTTAACAAGCTAGTTCCTGTAATCAGGGCGTTTAATTTGTTAAAATCAACTTTGCTCTAAATCCAGCCACTGCGCATGTTGGCCACTTAGAGGTGTACGCGAACGCTGACTGTTGTATTAGGAGCAGCATGATCACTACATTTTCTATCATTTTTTTTAAACAAAAAAAGATGTATGTGTGAATTCTTTTTGTACCACTTCTTACAAAGATTGAATCAAGCACGATTCTGGTAGTAAAGGTAACTCGTGTAGGATTTTCTATTACATTTCACAGACTATATCTTGCAATCACATTAACTGAATTTGCAGAAGTAGAAGGAACAAGTAACTTAGTGTTTTAGTACCCCAATACTAATAATTTGTTTGTACACGTGGTCAAGAACGATATCAATTGAAGCTTAAAATCTTTCCCAAAAATTGGTTGGAGAGTAGCTTGATTTGTACCCTACCCCTAAGGCTAATTTATGTAAGGGTAACGTAATCTCAAGCCACAAAATTTCGATGTCGTGACAGCCAAAGTTTAAATCGTTCAGATGCTTGCAAAGTAACTTCATTAAACGTATACCATGATGCCGCCTCCGTGACAGTTTCTATCGTTTCAAAAAGGTTATTTAAAATCATAGTTTTAAATACACCACATAAATACTAGAATTTGAATGTTTTTTCACATAAACATAACATTGAAAATTCCTCCGCTATACTTCGAAGTAATTAAAATTACTAATATTCAAATGAAGTCAAGAAATTTCACTACCCTCGATAGGTCCAGCTTTGTTTCAGTGTCACCACAACGAGTACTAGAGACATCATTTAAATGAATGGAGTGTGTGTGTGTGTGCGTGTGTGTGTGCGTGCGTGCGTGCATGTCTGTGTGTGCTGTGTTGGGATTTTTTAACGTACCTTTTTTTTTAAATCAGTCATATCGCTACGATGTCTGCAGTGTGGCAGTTTATAGTGATGTAGCACTGGGGCATCATTATATCCCACCCAGTCACATTATCCTGACACCATGACGACCAGTCCTAACACTAACTTCTTAATGCTGAACGCCAAGCGAGGCAGCAGTTAGTACCATTCTGTACCTCAACGGTATGACTCGGCCGGTGATCGAACCCACGACCTTCCGCTTCCGCAACAGACGCTCTAACCACTAGACCACCGGAGCGGTTTTTAAATCATCATTTAAATGAATGGAGTATTCTTGATAAGTGGCAATACAACTACTGCAATTAATTGTTTATAAAACATATTTCGAGACGTATTTGTGATGATAATTTGCATAACTTTACCGCTAAACATTGAAAAATTGTTGAATGACCCTATGGAGATTAGATACTGTGGAATGGAGTTATCCATTACTGATAGGGAGTTATCCATTACTGACAGGGAGTTATCCATTATTGATAGGGATTTTTTTATGTTAATTGTTCTCCACTGCGGGTGTTCTCTGAGAAGACATGATATGTTAAAATCATAAATAAAAGCCCCACTGTACAATACCGTGTTACTGACACAGTACAAATAGAGGATACAAGAATAATAGTGCGAACAAGATAATTTTTTTAAAATAGTTTAGTATATGCGTATAGTTCAAATCCACCGATAATAAACTGCGTGCAAAATGAATTCATGCCGTCTACCAGAAAAGTCCTATATTGTTCCATATTATTTGCTGTGTATTTCATTTGTTTATTTTAATCTCCTTGAAATTCATTCAAGACAAGATGTTCCTCAAGCTCAAACAAATTACGGAGAAAGACTAGAATGTTTTTTGATGTTTTGTTTTTGACGGACGAATCTCATAATTAACTGCAATTTATTGGTTAATTGTTTTCTTATTATTCATTTCTTGCAAGCTTTTAAGCTGTTGTGATCTAGTCTTATGTTGTAATTTTGAATCCGAGAGTGGAAAGCCGAATGTCTAAATCATTATTACGACGGTGGAGTTTTCCTGTCCTGCACAATGACATACAATAAATAACAATTTTCTCAGATCCCTCAACAAAATATGAAGGATCGAAGTTAAAATGGGGTATTGTGACTACTGATGTAACTTTCTAACAGCAAAACACCTTTTGAACATTTTATTACCTTAAGAAAGGGCGTTAAACGTTAGGTTTACGCAGAAATATTCGGTGTTAACTTTTTATGACGTTGAAACGCATCTTACCTGTCCACGAATGATGGTTGAGACGGCAATGGTAACGGCAATTTACAGCGTCCAGACTGAGCACTGAAGATAAATTGCGGATTGATTTAAATGTGAACAGGCGAAATAGTCCAAGATTCATTTTTGATCTAGAATACATTTACCCTTCAAAAATAATCATGACGATATAATTTGTTGCAGAAAGAGATTACAACAACAGCTTTTTCAACTATAAATTAGACTAAAGAAACTGTACATAGAATATAGCAAAGCCGAATACGGCATGTTTATATGACACATAAATTCAACCGCTGCTCATTTCTTTATGTCTGCATTTACTGTTTATCTTGATTGTTGTGAAATAATGTTATCTGATGATGGAGAGCATGAAGTTAATACCACCTCCCCTTCCGCCAACACTTACTTTCAATTTCTAGCAAAGTCGGTTTGTTCTGGTTCTTGTAGCTATTTATTTGTTTTTATTGAACTTTTCCTAGGCAGCATCCTTCTTTAAATTGCACGTTTTCTATACTTCCAGCACATAAGTTTCACAACTCTTTTTAAAATACTTTTATATAGAATTCTACCCAGGTATGAATAAACCGATAAAAATGTCTGCGATCTGAAATGCTTTTAGCTTTTGAAATTACTGTACATTACCAAACGTTGAGTTCATCGTGTGTCTGCCTTCAGCGCAAAAAAGAAATACGGAAGTTAAAACAACTAGTAGTACAGTGGAAATAACTGTTTTCATATAAATAGTTCAGTCGCCAAGAAAAGATAATAGTACGCCAAGAAAAATGAAGTTCTCCGAGTGATACCATATTCGACTGAGTGATGTTATCCAAATTGTATTGTACACCTTTACTTTGCTTATTGTCATTCGGAATAATACAGAAAAATAACAGTGCAGGCTCTAACCAATGTTTCAGTGTTTAGACTGTTAAATAATGTCCTAGCACCTTGTTCTGTGACAATGACATTAGCCAGTGACCGTTCTAGTTTTATTTTGGGCCAAGAATGGACAGCATGTAAAGTCTAAACTGATGTGCATTTTTCCCAATTTTGAAAAGAAATTCCTGAGTCAGACAAATTAAATAAGACACTTTGACAGGCCTAACTCTAACTTTAATATACTTATTAAGATAAAAATGATCAATGTTATCATCTAAAGTAAGTTCAAGATATTAATTACTTCGATCGAATATATTTTCCTTAATATCTTTAGCTTTTGGATTTTTTTCATACATATCGTATGCTTAACTGATTTCACTGGCTATAATACATACATACATACATACATACATACATACATACATACATACATACATACATACATACATACATACATACATTTCTTTACACTTCTCTTTTCTGATGATTTTTTCTAATATTTGATAATGTTTAGTTCGTACAACCGCACTGGGAGCAGCTTCTTTAAATGTGATCTTGAAATTGCTGCCCCCCCCCCCAAAAAAAAAAAAAAATATTTACTTGGTGATTTCATACATTTTGTTTTTGCCTATGAACCTTGTTCAAGCTAACCATGTATATGCACTATTACAAGAAAACAGAAATGATCAACCTTAATTTACTTCCTTTTGAACATACGAAGTGGGTTCTTATGAATTTTGTCTGTGACTTAGACTTTATTCCATCCTTGTTAGAAAAAGAGCGCGCGGCCAAGTAGGTACAGTGGCAGTGCACGGAACTATGCGACTGAATAGGTGCCAAACGTGCGAACGCGCTCCACGGGTTCGATTCAATCAATTATAAAATAAATGACACGTTGTTTTTTTTTACATCGGTAGCATTCAGTGTATTACAATTATTTGGAGCTACAAACAATTTCACACTGATGCCAGTTTATATGCTTGCCATTTACACGAGTTGTGTGTTTTTTTTTATCTTGGTAGTTCTTTTTACCGCTCAAACTGACTGAGCTAACTTGAAATCCAGTGTAAAGACATTTTCAACGCCGGTATGCTAGCTGCAGACTGTGATACAGACAATGGTCGGTTGCCTTATCAATGAAACTGAAATAATGTGAATATTTACAAGCAGAGTGAATTGTTATACTGATACAAGCAACAGTTAATATATTATCCCCTACAAGAAAGTTTATAAATTATCAATTTTACATGAATGTGCCAAATGGTGAGAGGAAGCCTTCACTGCCACTTCAATGCACTAAAATTAATGTTTAATTTAACATCTTTTGCAAGCTATGGAAAGCACCTTTTTTCTTCATTGTTCTGAGTAAGTGTCAAGTTCTATAAATTATCATCGAGAACTATTTTTGAAATGGACTATTGTGTTTTATTTTCATGGAAATCAGTTTCAACAACTACAGCGTTTGGGCCATATTGAAATCTTGATAGTTACATATTGCAATGACTGTGATCAATTGGTGAATTCGGTCCATTTGTACCTGGACAGCCTAGTATCTTCGTGATTCAGCCGAATATTAGACTCGAACCCACGCAGACAGAGATGAGATAGCAGTGATCCGTAAGAGAAAGCGCTTTAGACCACTCCGCCACTCGGTGCCCCGTCGGTTGACTTATCAATGAAACTGGGATAATATGAATATTTATAAGCAGAGACCGTGAATTATTAATGTTATCTCGTATCAGGAAGTCAATAAATTATCAGTGTTCCATGTATATACCAAATGGTGAGAGGAAACCTTCACTGGCACTTCAAAGCACTCTAATTATTGTTTAATTTAACATCATTTGCAAGCTATGAAAAGAAACTATTTTCTTCCTTGTTATGGATAACTGTCAAATTCTATAAATTATCATCATATTGAGACCTATTTTTGAAACGGACTTCATGGATCGACCGAGTGAGTCGATCAAATCTATTCAAATGACAATTCATCACAAATCTGAACTGATTGGTGTAGCACTGTTATGTTGGTAGTCTAATGAGACTAGTTATATCAACCATTGTGTTTCATTTTCATAGAAATCAGTTTCAACAACTACCAGCGTTTGGGCCATATTAAAATCTTGATAGTTACATATTGCAATGACTGTGATCAATTGGTTAATTAGATCCATTTGTACCTGGACAGTCTAGTATCTTCGTGATTCAGTTCAAAGGTGCGTCAAATCGACACAACGAGGTTTCATTTATTATACAGATTTGTATCGTGTCTGAAACATTAGTTGGAGCGATCCCAGTTGTATGAACCAACCGTATGTGAGACAGCGAAGTTCAACTGTATATGTACATCTCCCAAGAACACAAAACGCAGAATGATTACATTTTTATTGTAATAATACGTTGGGTGGATCTTTTAGATGGACTTTGGGGTGGGTACTAAATAAAAAAGAACAGTATCGATTTTACGGGGAGAGCACAGGGAGTGAGGTGTAAATGATGTCATGAAATAGCTGAATAACTCTTTACTGCTCCGAGCTTTAGCAGTTCCATGACTTGTATAATTTCTTCCAAAAACATCACGTGTCTTGGGTAAATATGATGTGTTTCTATAAACTTCTAAGTGAATATTAAAGAGGTGTTATTATTTGTATTTTTTTATGAAGTCATTTTCATTAATAGAGCTTTGTTGGTAGTTCTCCCTAACTCTTTTCCATCGCCCTTAGGAAAAACAAGAAACCAAGAGTTATTACAGACGCTTTTCATTGTAATTACACAATTTATTTCATATGACACATGTCAAACTGGTAATAAATCATAAAGATAATAACAATAATTATATGCAAGAAGTACAAGACTCCAAAGATGTTTTTAACGACACTTTCTATATAAATACTGGAAGAAATGGGAGCTTGATGTTTTCCAAAGACACAACGAGGAAGGCAACGTGCTACCCTAGTGTTACGAATCCAGCAATCTTTCCTTTACTATATATATTTTTTTAAAGACCCTCTAACAACAGAGTTCCTATTGCACCATAGTTGGAAAAGTATCAAAGAATGTGACTTCATTCAATATATCCATACAATGAATAAAGATAATATTTCCGGGGAGGGGGGAGGTTCCCGGGTTCCTCCTCCACCAATAATACTAACCGTCATGTATAGCCTATCGTGTGCTGAAAAATAGCGTTAAATCCTGCAATAACAACATTTTCAACAGGTTTCTGTAACTCTAATAGACCAATACCGAGTAGTTTTAAATCGTTGTGGTAAAAATGGTTCAGAACAAAATAATTAGGGCCATCACTCGAGCATAGAAATAACTATGTACTTTTATCTTAAGATAACATGTATGAAACATTTTTTTAGTCTAGCGGACAAAGGTGATCGAAATTTAAGAGACGTATTGGAAGGTTGTTTGTCCTGTTCCACGTCACATCGAACTGGTATGGAATTCATATGGAAATAAAGATATTAACAATAATTATATGCAAGAAGTGCAAGACTGTGCAGCTTCTGCAGTCTCTAGAAGTTTACTAATTTTCATTAAAATCAAATAATAATTTAAACATGTCTGCAGCCGCAATTTTCACTGATAAAAGTCATACAAACCCATATATGGTGGAAGAAATGGAAACTAGCAGTTAAAAGTGATTATTATCTATGCTCCTGCAGAAAAATCAGAATGAAGCAATTTACAAAAGGTATGTGTAGTTAGGTCAACAGGTTAAGCTTAGGATGTTTTTAACGGCACTTTCTATATAAATACTGGAAGAAATAGGAGCTTGGTGTTTTCCGAAGACACAACGAGGAAGGCAACTTGCTACCCTAGTGTTACGAATTCGGCAATTCTTCCTTTATTATATTGTATTTAAAAAGACCTTCTAACAACAGCGTTCCTATTGCACCATAGCTGGAAAATATTAACAAATGTGACTTCATTCAATATATCCATGCAATGAATAAAGGCTTATGTTCCATTTATATGTTCATCACATGGACTGATCGTTGTCCGCTTGCGTATCATTGGAAGGAAGAACAATAGGATTTTATTTTTGCTACAAAAAACTTAGATTTGATGAGTCGAATTGAAGCTTCCGGAATGCATAAAGCAATCACCGCGGGAAGCGCATTGACTATCCGTCCAGCCATTTTGTATTAAATACGACCCTCTCTGCATCATATATCTATGGAAATGTTGTAGCGTGCACAGAACACTCCCCGATTATATATATATATATATATATATATATATATATATATATATATATATATATATATATATATATATATATATATATATATGTATATATATATATATATATATATATATATATGCCCATCGCTCAAGTATAGACATATATATATATATATATATATATATATATATATATATATATATATATATATATATATATATATATATAGAGAGAGAGAGAGAGAGAGAGAGAGAGAGAGAGAGAGAGAGAGAGAAGTCAGAAAGAAAAGCTAAATACGAACCATAATGACGTCGATCGACAATCTAATTAGGTTTTAATTAATTACTCCGGAGATTCCATACAATCCGTTCTTCAATACATTTTCAACAGCGAGCAGTTTTAAATCATTGTGGTAAAAATTGTTCAGAACAAAATAACTAGGTCCATCGCTCAAGTATAGACATAACGATATACTTTTATCTTAAGATACCATTTATGAAAATATTTTTTAGTCTAGCGGACAAAGGTGATCGAAATATAAGAGACGTAATGGAAGGTTGTTTATCCTGTTCCACTTCACATCGCTCAAAACACGTAGGAAGGTGGCTGTATAGTAAACTATTTTTGTTGTTACAGTATTAAAATGAAATAATACCACATAGCAAATCGCACATGCCAGATCGCTACGAACTGGCAACTCTTTTGAAATTATCTGACTCCAAACTCACCGTCACTCACTCTATCTAAGCACTTGTAACCATTTGCAAAGGGATTCCCGTAATGAATCGAAATTACGCATTTCGATAAATTGTGAATACGATTTACGTTATCTTAATGTAGTTATTACGCAGACATTATATTGATCAAATCTTTTTGGAAAAACAATTCTTGCTAGAATGTGTGCAGGTCGTCAGATTATAAGAACGAATAACTCTCTGCACTAAGGACTAATATATATTTGCTTTCATTTTGACTTCCATAATTTCATTAAATGTTATTTAGGTCCTTTATTGCGGAAATATAAATTTTTTAAATAACCCCCCCCCCCGAAAATAATGACTCTTAAAAACAAATAAGCTGGTTGCGCGTAATGATGCACAAGGTGGTGGAAACAGAGGTATATTGACAAAACTATAAGGTGAAATTTTTGCGTCGTTGAAAGGAATGACTATTTTTATATGACGTGTTTCTAAAAATGAAACAGTTCAAAATTTGTAATAAAGTTTCGGTTTCTTTTTAAATTTCACATTCCACAGGTCTATGGAAATGTGTTAAAGATTTATGGTTGTAATTACTTTGGCTATGATATTTATATTGTTGTTCATGACAATTTTTCAGTCATATCAATACGATGCCTGCAGCGTGGCAGTTGCCTGATGTGTAGCATGATGTCGTACACAAGGCGAACCAGTCCCAACACTAACCTCGTATTGCTTAGCGCCTAGCAAGGAAGCTGTTCGTACTATTTTTTTAATAAATATTTAGTGTAACTCGGCCAGGGTTCGAACCCGCGATCTCTCGTACCTTAGGCGGACACTATATCTACTAGATATCGGAACGGTCGCATTGTCCTGAGCTCCTTGAATGAATAGTTGGATTTAAAGTGAAACCGGCCACTAGGGTCATATGTTCACTATTTTGCACTGCCATGTATTTACATGGTAGTGATTTAATTTATCCAGGAAGATGGAATGGTGCCACATCTTCCTGGCGTTTTTGCGCACAGAGTGCGCTATTTAATTTGGTCGTCATATCATACCCCTAAAAAGGGGCTAATGATATGAATGTTAGACCTGGGTGAGTGGGAATAGACCCATCACGCACTCAACCTATCAACCAATCGAAAGTACGTACGCTTATTCCAAATTCAATCCAGTTTTTCTAGTGGATTTCCTTATGCCAAAATTGTGTAAGCCACCGATGCAATTCATCAAATGGTAGAGCTGAAGAATTAAATTACGTTCCTATCTATGCCAATCTTCTAGTACAAAAGTGTACTTATTATATGTCCCTAACAATTTCTTTTGCTGATATGACTAAACGTCATTTGAAAGGTAGCCACTGTCAGAGGATTAGATTGTTAATTTTGAGCGGTGGGTCCGAAAATGATCAAGTTAGGCTTTTTGAATATAGCTTGTCAAGAAGGGTTTCCGTAACCAAGTGGAAGACCCTATTAAAACCAGAGCTCCTTTAAATGAATTCACAATAATCTAAAAACAGTACTTAGAATAAACTACCATATGAGCGCATTGTAATTCCAATAAATAATTTAAATACAAGATTCCTCTCAAACTAAATCTAAATACAACATTAGATACTTCTGCAGACTGTACATAAATTAAAGAACAGTAACAAACATTTAAACGGAATAATTGTTCACTACTCTCCTTATATACATAAACATAACATTGAAAATTCCTCCGCTTTACTTTAAAGTAATTAAAATTTTGTCGGACGCTCATAATATTCAAATGCAGTCAAGAAATTCCATTACCCTCGATAGGTCCAGCTTTGTGTCAGTGTCACCACAAAGAGTACAAGAGACATCATTTAAATAAATGTGTGTGTGTGTGTGTGTGTGTGTGTGTGTTGTGATTTTTAACGTAGCTTTAACAACTTTTCAGTCATATCGCTACGATGTCTGCAATGTGGCAGTTTATAGTGACGTCTAGCACTGGGGCATCATGCCGCAGACATGTAGCATGATGTCCCACCCAGTCACATTATCCTGACACCAGGCCGACCAGTCCTAACACTAACCTTTTAATGCTGAAGGCCAAGCGAGGCTGCTGTTAGTACCAGTTTTGTACCTCTTTGGTATGACTCGGCCGGGGCTCAAACCCACGACCTCTATTATCCACGGCGGACACTCTAACCACTAGACCACCGGAGCGGTTTTTAAATCATCATTTAAATGAATGGAGTATTCTTGATAAGTGGCAATACAACTACTGCAATTAATTGTTTATAAAACATATTTCGAGACGTATTTGTGATGGTGATTTTCATAGCTTTACCGCTAAACATTGAAAAATTGTTGAATGGAGATTATATACTGTTTTATGGAGTTATCCATTATTGACAGGGAGTTATCCATTATTGATAGGGAGTTATCCATTACTGACAGGGAGTTATCCATTATTGATAGGGATTTTTTTATGTTAGGTGTTCTCCACTGCTGGTGATCTCTGTGAAGACATGATATGGTAAAATCATAAATAAGAGTCCCCCGGTACAATACCGTGTTACTGACATAGTGCAAAGAGAGGATCCAAGAATAATAATGTGAATAAGATAATTTTTAAAAAATAGTTTAGTATATGCGTATAGTTCAAATCCACCGATAATAAACTGCATACAGCAATGAATTCAAGCCGTCTACCAGAAAAGTCCTATATTGTTCCATATTCGTTGCTGTGTATTTCATTTGTTTACAAATCTCCTTTAAATTCATTCATGACAATATTCGTCGTGCTCAAACAAATTACGGAGAACGACTAGAATGTTTTTTGATGTTTTGTTTTTGACGGACGCATCTCATAATTAACTGCAAATTATTGGTCAATTGCTTTCTTATTCACTTCTTGCAAGATTGTAAGTTTTTGTGATCTAATGATATGCATTAATTCTAGTTTTCTAGAGTGAACTGTATATTTATATATTTATTATTTAGTGTGTAGCCTTATTTTTTATTTACGCTTTTATTATTCACGGCTTAAGGTAGTTGTCAGGGAAAGTTATTGTAATTGTAAATGTACTTAATACATCGCTTTTGGGGGCATGCTAAAATCGACTTATTCATGTTAGTATTGTTTATGTCCATGTTGATAATGATAAGTTAAAGAGATCATGTAGAAATTTACAACTTATGACCACGCAGGGAAAAAAACTGTAGAAACAATGTGAGCAGTTTTTCGTTATTACTCTTTTGTACCTAAAAATTGTTTTAAGGAAGATTTTGCAACAGAAACGCGTATACCGACCAATGACATTAGTTGGGATTATTAAAAAGGTGTGCGAAAGTGGTAATACTTGATTTTTTGTTGGTTTGTTTGTTTGTTTGTTTATGATTTTTAACGTAGCTTTGACAATTATTCAGTCATATTGCTACGATGTCTGCAGTGAGGCAGTTTATAGTGAGCAATGGGGCATCATGCCACAGACAAATAGCATGATGCCCCACCCAGTCACATTATCTTGACACCAGGCTGACCAGTAATAACACTAACCTCTTAATGCTGAGAGACAAGAGAGGCAGCTGTTAGTACCATTTTTATAAGTCTTTGGTATGACTTAAGCGGGGATCGAACCCACCACCTCCCGCTCCCGCGGCGAACGCTCTAACCACATCGGAGCGATTAGTAATAATTGTAAGTCAGGTAAATCTAATAATGAACTACTGGAAGAATATAATCGACCTGGGCGTAATTACAAAAATGACGAAGATCGGAAGATAGTCAAGATGATAGCCATGAAAAAGTACCATACAAAAAATTTAAGTACAAAACAAATCACCTTATTCTCATATGGATCAGTTTTCCTTATCTTTGAGGTGTACCCTAGAAATCAATTGTGAGCCATATCCTTTCCATTTAACAAAATCCAATTTTGTCTAATACTCACTTTTTATTTTTGTAAAATTCGAAATATCTCCTATTGTACTTTTTGTTATTCAAATTTAAAGAATATATCCAATCTACTATTTCAATTTGGTTAGAATATCTGATATTATTTAATTTCTAATTTGGAGTGCATCATTTAACAAACTGATTGTTTCTTAGCTATACTTGCCATATCACCTACTACGTATTTCAGCGGTTGTTTTTACCGTCTTCAAACATCATAATTTCTGCATAGATTCGTATAATCAGTTTTCTCTTTTTCATTTTTCCTGGCCTCTTTATATGTCAGTGTGTAATACTCTTTTCTCTTATATTATTATATTTATTTTTAATGTGTGGCCAAACAATAAAACATTTATTTGTCTTATTGCTGTATAGTATTTCCACTTTTAATTTTAAGACTTCAATTAAACATTCAGTTATCAACCGGCGGTGCTAAACTTCTTATCAGGGGTTATGTATACATAGACAGTACTCTCACATTGCACCAACATATCATGAACATATGCAAGGCTGCATATCTTGAATTGAGACGCATCAGTTCCGTTCGTAAATATCTTTCAGTTGATGCCACTAAAACACTTGTGTGTTCATTAGTACTTTCAAGACTGGACTATTGTAACTCAATTCTGTCTGGTTCGTCACAATATTTACTCCAGAAACTTCAAAACGTTCAAAACACAGCTGCACGGATCATCTTTAGAGTACCTAGATCAGAGCACACCTCACCACTGCTCTGTACCCTACATTGGCTATCAATTCGATACAGAATCAAACACAAAATTTGTTCTCTATGCTATGTTTCAGTGACAGACTCCAGTCCAACATAACTATCCAGCCTCACCCATGTGTATACACCAGCTAGATCCTTGCGCTCTTCTTCTGATAATCGTATACTCATTGTTCCCAAGGTGAAAACAAAGTCATATGGACAACGTTCGTTTGCACACCAGGGCCCGGCGACGTGGAACGAATTACCCATTGAAATTAGACACAAAGACACAGTGGTCCCTTTTAAGAGTGCTCTTAAGACTCACCTGTTTCGACAGCAGGGACAAACTTAGCGACCTAATCATGTTTTGTATCTTATATGTTTTCAGCATGTTTTTATGTTTTCCAATTTCATTGTTTTTGTCATTTGTTGTTATGTAGTGTAGTCATATCATTATTGATGGTGTAAAGCGCTTAGAGCTTCGTAAGATTAGGCGCTATACAAAGTCCTCATTATTATTATTATTATTATTATTATTATTATTATTATTATCATTATTATGATTATGATGTAATTCTTCAACTCGTTTTGTTGAAGCGAAGCAGCTGTTAGTACCATTTTTGTAAGTCTTTGGTATAACTCGGCCAGGGATCGAACCAACGACCTCCTGCATCCGCGGCGGACGCTCTAACCACTAGGCCACCGGAGCGGTTCAACAACACGTTTTGTCTTCCCTTGCAAACTCCCAGTCCGTTTTCTTGATTTGGCTAAATCTAACTTATACATATGTTTTATGATTTGTTTCATAAATACCTTTTTGTTCTTACTTTTTCTAGTGTTGTTGTACCAATATGTCAAAATTAATTCATAAATCCATAATTTAACACATTGTGGTTTAGGGTGACAGCTACTTTAACAATAATCATATTCTTCACATGCTCCTTTTAATGTATTAACTGGGGGTTTCAGGTCCACAATATCGGTAATATGGTGCTTCGAAAACTTGGTTTTGGCAGGAAAGCAAAGTTATTCTATATCTATTTTAACACCTGTTTATTTGTTATGGCACATTTTATATTTTCATTGTTCAGCATATTACAATGAGGTTTTATTACTTTTTATGAATAGTGTTCCCGATAAAAAGTGAAGTAAAAAAAAAAGACTTTTTCCTCTTGTTCATGGCGATGCTAATTATTTTCCAGAAATATTTCCTAAAAGACCTAGTACAAGATAACCTGCTGCCCCAGAGACTAGAGGTGATAAAGGAAGGAACCCACCTTGTTTATGTAATTGTATACTTGACAATTTTATATCTACGCAATGACCTTTGTGTTTTTTTTTCTTCCCTTTGTAATTCGTTCGCAACTTTTATTAACCTCGATTTATCTGACTCCTGTAATTTTTCTTCTCAAGTCTAATAACGACCGTTTTTATGCCATATACTTTTCTTGTGTGTGTATGCCATTGATGCTACTATATAATATTAAATTCGAGTAATCTGCCACTTATGATAACAGCTTAAAAATAACCTGCTGTATAAGCTAGGTCTCCATATTGAAAATTGCCACACAATTATCGTATAGTCTCAGCGTCAGAGATACTCCTTATAAGTGTATTCATTTTGCTTGCTAACATCAGCAGGAGTCTCTCAAAGTGACTGACGCAGTATTCAAAATTAGAAAATGTCTTACTTTTCATTTCGGAGTGTTGAACCCATGTTTGGTATTCTTCAGCGACAGTAAGGTTTCCAAACTGTCGTTGTAAGCATCGAACTTTAGTTCAAATTTTTGTTCAGACTGAATTAATTATTTGCCAAACTATTTTAAGGGTCAGTTTTTAGATTCTTGGTAAATTAATTTCAATATTCGAGTCACTGTCAGATTTTGTTTCAATTGTTTTCCTTCTGTTGCTGTTGTTTGGTTCTTATTCTTACTGAAAAAGGTTTTGCACTCAAACTAGGAGAAAACAAAATATATAACATCATCATAATAAACCTGCAAATTTCAACAAAATTAAAACAAACTTCAGATACTCCAAAGCGATTTTAAAAGAAATCCGATCACCTCTATATTGCCTCCCTTCCTACCAAATTTATTCTTAGTAACAAAGAGCAATAACACAAAAAAATCCTAAACAGGTCATCCAATAATAACAAAACTGGTTTTCATAGACCTATGAAAGGGAGGTTTGAAAAAAGTTCAAGACAAATTTGACCAAGTTTTAAAGTATTTCAAATTTAAAACACATGAAAGAAGGACAGTAGTTTCTATTAATTGCGCCAAAATTGACATTTGAAATGCTACTGATTAAAACACATAAACCACATAACAAAAAAATTGAATTCCAAATTGACGCAGCCTGAAATTAAAACTCGAAAATCAATGGCAGCAAAATGGCATTATACTACTTCATTAACAAGCTATACACGCCTACAGTTGCCCTCTCCCTTCCATAATGATAAACAGCAGATGATTTGTAAAGAATCTGGTAATACTCTATATAAAGCAATACGTCTTATTAACAAAGGTAGTCAAAAATAAATTGGAACTTTTTTGTTCAATATCTAGCATGCATAAAATCCTTGAACAAATGTATTAACTGCACAACAATATTTGGACATATCAAGGAAAAAACACTTTTTGTTGAGAGAAAAAAAAACATCCAAGGAACTGTAGCGAAATTCTGAACTTGGGCTAAAAGTCGAGTCGTAAATTGGGGAAATTGAAATTTTAATTTATCTTTTCTTGTGCAAATACACTGCACTTTTCATGGAACGCCTGGTAACTGACCTCAACAGCAAGAAAACAATTCGAAGGCTTCATAAATTTTCGCATATTGTCTTTACTCTACAAGAATTTATGTCTCATATGTCTCATATGTCTCACTGTTTTTTATATATGTTTTTTATATATAAAGAAATCCGAATCTACTTCGAGGATCTCTAATTTACTCTGGTCTTTCAGTCATTTTTAATATAAAAGCCTCAAGGTGTTTTTATTTAATGAAACGAAATATCAAATGATCTAATTAATGCACACGAATTTGAAACTTCAGAAAGATATATAAAACATTAGTTTTTAGTGGCATTCGATAAGTAAATTGGGATAAACAACTTAACGGGTGATATCGAGGCAAAGAATTCATACCTAAATGCGTAGCCTATTACATAATAATGTATATGTATTTTAAAAATTAATGATATGCAAATTTCGGAACGAGATCTTCCTTAGCGTACTGAGAAGAATAGTTTATCTAAAACAAACGAGAACATGTATAATAGAGAATATAACTGCGCATTCAAATACTGTATACTTAACACGTGAATGAAGACAGGTGCTCACTCCAATTGTGACTGTACTGATGGATAAAACAAAACGTAAGCTTAGCATGACCTGGCTTCTTTGTCTTATTTTAAATTATTTTCTGTAAATATACAGGTAAAATAGATAATAATGGTGTTCAGCCGAAGATATGCAATGAATCAACAGCATAAAAAAAAATCTCTTAAAATGTATAAAAACTTACCTAATATACTGGTATATGTATAGAGTGAATATAACCCAACTTCAGTAGATCTCGTATAATCTTTACCTTCCATGAAGCCCTTATCACATGGGTCCTACTTGCTGGCCGAAAATTAGGACTGCACTAGGAACAAGATCCGACTTTCAGAAGTTGTATCTGTACGACTGGATTGGTACACGTGTATACTTGCACATCCACAGAGATTTTCCTGTGCACTTATGAAATCGATTGGTGATCCCAACATTCGTTTGCCTCTCTAATAAAAAGTAGTTTGTATCACCGCACTATGGGATCGACCATTCATTCTTTGAAATGGGGGTAAAGAGGAAGGTGGCTTTATTACATACAATGTAGCTTTAAGAATATTCTTACTCTGATTTGAAGTTAAAAAGAACTAGTTATATCCGTTAAGTGAAATTTATCAACTAGTTTGCCTTCAAAGAATGATATTCTGGCTAAAATGATAAACACCCCGCCCTAAATTAAATAGTCTATCCCAAATACAGTGTCTACTTCCGCAATGCGATCAGTCACTTTTATTGCTAAACACAGAAACATAGTCTATCCTATTATGGTGTAAGTTATCAAAGTAGTTACAGTGTACTGGTTATTAAAATGAATTTAAGTTTTTAAAAATGGTTCATATACGCATGTGTATTCCTAACGCAGATTAATTAGGTTTAGTAGATACTTTCTTGTTGAAAGTTGAAGATGCAATAAGAAATAGTCACACAAAAGAATAATCCGCATAACTGTGATAAGTGTTTAAAGGATGTTGCCAGTAAAGTCAAGGATGACCCAAATGAAAGATAATAGAGCTGAGTGCTTCGTATATTTTCTTCAAATAGTTGTATACCTCATTCACTGAATCCAGTCGTATGTCTCTCTGTGTCCACTCTCTTAGGACACGTAAAACCATTTAGGTATGTTAATAACTAGATTATCAACGCCCCCATTCATTTAGCATGTATGTCTTTATAGTGTACGAAAAAGTTCATGCACGTATATGTCGGTGTTGTGTGATACCGTATGAGGTTTCGTGTTCCCTTATCTTCCTTTATCCGTCGGATGAATATAAAAACTATTAAAGCCGGAAAGGGAAAAAGAAGGCAAACAATGTACATGTATTAGATGAATACTAAATGTTCATAGCTACAAGCATGAATATTGCAAAACAGTATGTTGTTGATGTTGTTGTTGTTGTTGTTGTAGGGAACATTAAACATCAAAAGTGTCGTTGTCTCCTTACCTCGTGACAAGAGTTGTCGACAGTCTACCGCTTGAATGATTTTTGCTGCAGCCTGAAACAATACGTCTTTCATTCGCAAACTGACCAGAATGAATCTCGTCCGTATCATGACATATGATCAGTCTGGTGAGTGGCCATAGCCAAAAGGTAATAGATAACATTTATTTACCTGTAAAATCCTTCGTTATGACACTGAATTATTTAAGTTGCAGTCTGAATTGTCCACTATATTTTTTTATAACTTTCATTTGCAATGATGATACATACGAAATGAGCGGTCTAGTAATTTTCATTCTTTTTTTTTATTATTTATAAAGTTGAAATCTTAATTTTCTCGATTGGGGATTTGGAGAAGAAAAGAAAACAAAAGACCGCACCCACCCAAAAAATGATTAATAAAATAGCACTTTTTAACTGTAATTAACAGTTTCGGATAGTTCGTACGGGTCTTGACTTTCGACGAGTCGGCACAGGACTAGGCGATTGAGTTTTGTTTGTTTGTTTGTTTGATAAGGAATTTTAACGTAGCTGTAATAATTTCAGTCATATCGCTACGATGTCTGCAATGAGGTAGTTTATAGTGATGTCTAGCATTGGGGCATTATGTCCTAACACTAACCTTAATGCTGAGCGTCAAGTGAAGCAGCTGTTAGTACAATTTTTGGTAAGTCTTTGCTATGACTCGGCCGGGGATCGAACCCACGACCACCCGCTTCCACGGCGGACGCTCTAACCACTAGGCCACCAAAGCGGTTAGATTTTATAATCAGTGGAGCGATGTAACTCTTTATTTCTCAACCTTCCTTCAAGGGAAGTACATGCAAACAACAATGATGAAACTAGAACTCTTAATATCATCTCATCTTAGATCAATGGCACTCCAGTAACATACATTTGAATTCCTAGATCCACTGATATCACTCTGAATATATCATAACAATAACGGAACGTTGGAGCTAATAAATACGATGAGTAACTGTTACCTGTTGTATGGTACTTAATTTTAATTCCTGCATTACTTAACTTTAATTCCTGCATTACTTAACTTTCTCTGATAACTTAACAGTTGCATGTATCAACGTATTTGTGAGGTTTTTTTTCATTCTCGGTTTTGGTACTTAAGATTACGAATATCTGGATTAATCAAGAGATCCATGTACATGTATTCACCTGTTAAAGTATTTTTTATCACCTGGCTGCCCTCTTTTTCATCCAGTCTCCTTGTTTTCTTAGGCGCGTGGTGGTGATTTGGTCTACTTGATTTTCATTTTCTATCAATTTCTAAACATGTATATTTATCATTTTGCGCATATAATACTCAATTATACTTGTATTTTGTATAAAACGTATTCCTTGCGTTATTTGATGAAAGCATGATTTATATTGACAGGACCTTTCATTAGTTCTGAAAACGCGTAATCTGTCCCCCATGTCGGTTAGTTGTAAATGCAAACAAAAAATAGATATTGAAATAAAATGAGTGGTTCAATATTGTCACGTTGCCCTGTCCATTATAGCGCACGTCGGTGGGAGAAAGGAGTGGTTAAAAGCCATGTGTATATGTTAGATACCGAGGCTTTAGAGCTTTTTCTTTGTAACTGCATGAGAAACTAGCTTTGTAGGATGTGAAAAGTCGCACATGGACGTTGAAAGCTTTGTTCAAGTACAGTGGACCCTTATAGGCGTCGTAAAGCTCGCCACGTTGACAGACGGTCAATATATGTCAAGCTGAATAGAACAGGATAGATTCGACATCCAATCGGAATTGAGAGAGGTTGTGGTCACCATTTCAATCCGAATTTAATTTAATATTTTTTCGAGCTACGAACTATTTAATTGCCCTAACATCGTGTGGGAAGGTTATAAAGCAATACTCTTGGAAAGCCATTCGTAATTTGGCGGGGAAACTCAGGAAATTCTAAGAAAGACAAAGCTTCGTAAAGAAGCATTACGGGGACAGACTTCCGGTATAGTTTAGTCCCGAGTCTCTAGGAGGGAGACGGACTAAAGACTAGTGAAGAAGTCGATTGTGAATCAAAGGGTTGTCGGAAAGTAGTCGATAAGAAAAAAAAATAGACAAGGTGCAGCCAAGGAGGAGGAGGAGTTAGGAGGAAAGTCGGAAGGAGAGAAGGAATTAGCGGGATAGTATAGATAGAGTTGAGTAGAAAACAAGGGCAGGTGGAAAAGCTATCTCACACTATAAATCAAATTATGCAATAGGCTATCACTTGGTGATTGAGTGATTAGGGATTTGTATCATTTGACTATTGAATTGTATTAATTTTGTTTATTTATTGAATTTCACCTTTTTGTGTGCTCAAAAATTTAGCTGTAGTCATTGCTGATTGGGGGATCAGAGCTTTACCTCTCTCAATCACTAATTTTACTTCCTACAGGATCGTTAGATAGCAGTCAAGTCTCACTGGACAGTTATTTGGACAAATTTTAGTCCGACAATGACATATTGTAGAAAAATGATAATAATATTACATTAAAGATATAAATAAAAACTAATGATTTTTGTTGAAAGGATGCTTGTAAGATTCTGACTGAGGTATTAAAGCTATTTCCTTATGCAACTAGTGGTTTTTATACTGAACCAACACTGCCACCAACCCCTCATATTTTACATTATTTGTTTTTACAGGAAAGAGCTATTTTGAATATTTTTGTGTAGCAAGACAGCTATAAGAATTATTATGTGCCTTATGCATGAATCAAGTTCACTAGTACTGTAAAAATTAGCATACTTTTCATCACCCCTCAACCATCTAGATTTTTAGATATTTACCTCTGTAGCAGACACATGTAAATATGTAAGCCAAGTCGGCTGGCTGCTCAGTTGAAGTCCAAGCTACGCATTTAATCTTCATTGCTTGTCTAAATGTGACAGGCAGTCACCAACAAGTCAACCCATTTCCAAGCCTAACTCAAAGTAAATCTAAACCACATTACAGATTTAGCTTATGTGTGAACGGGAAAATGTTAAGATTGTGATAATTAGGCTCATGCCATCTACCTTAAATATTAGGTGTCAAAGTACGAAACTATCCAGTGAGACTTAATTTGTAAAGGAGAGCGCTTGAGACCACTCGGCAATCCATTCCCCTATTTCACGTGATGCGTGCTACTTATCAGTGTTTGTAAACATGGACAGGCGGTCTATATCTGCAGAACTCACAATACTAATTATATGGAAGAATGGAAACCAGTCTACAAATAGGTGAAGATAAACCATATATCGGATGGGGGGGGGGGGGCATCGTTTGTTGGTAATTAAAAGTAAAATTGTTGAAAAATGAATCCTTTGAGAACTTATCCAGTTTTTCTTAAACTTTAGTTTTAATAAAGCGGGACAACATTTTATTGGTGGAATTTCAGTTCGTTTTACAGACTTGACTTTGCAACACTCGTCTCTGAAATTAGCACCTGAATCGTGAGGTATGAAATCGAAAATACGTGTTTCAACCATATGAAGATTAAAATAAAATATATGGCTCATATGGTTTACTCTGCACAGAAGCTTGCATAAGGATGGGCTGAGAAATAAAGGTTTTATCATAAACATCAAAAAATTTGAAATTATGGCATTTTTACTATAATGGTGTCTATAACTTTAATGGTTACATTGGTTTACTATGAGAACTGGGTTTGGACCTTGAATTCTACAGATCGGAGAGAAAGATAAATATGGCGCCGAAAAAGCTGATGACTACTTCGTAATGAAGGTACAGTAGACCACATCTTGATGAGACAGCATTAGGCCCAGTCAGAGAACGGACGGGGATGGGACATATTGTGTCAAACTATGATTTTTAAAAAAAATAAAAATGTCTGAAAATTATATACTTCATAGTTTGCTTAGTTGTCTTTTAAATCTTTACATAGTAAATTATATGGGCTTGTTTTTTCATACGATTCATTTCCAAATTTAAATATAACCTGCAGTTAGCTAGTTTATTTACTGAAACATGCCCCACCAGCGCGATGTTTGCATCAAACAACTATGATTTAATTACAACAGTTATCTTCATAGCTGAACTGGAGGGGAGCGGGAGGGGGTGGAGGGGGTGGGGGTGTCCAGAAATACTTTTAGTATCATAGTATGGTTTAGAGGATCTGTATAACGGAAACACTAATGGATTAAGTCCCGGAATACTCCTGAATTGTAAGCGTTTCTAGGGCATACATCTAACAATCACATGCCAAATTCACATGTTACAACAACATTGTAATAAATTAAAAAGCTGACTGCAAGAAATATTCTGATTGATTCACGCTCACTTTCTTCGTGGGAGGGCAGGATTCGGTCTAAGGCGCTCGCCTTTTTATGTCATTGGCATATCAGCTCTGCCAGGGCTGGTTTGAGTCACGTGATCAGCCAACTTTTGGGGGAATACGAGAAAGTTTGCAGGTATCACGGTAACAGTTGTTTATCCATAGACCTCAATGCTAATATTTGAAGAGATACATATATTTTCTATCCTAATTTAGCGTGCATCTCACACACTGTTATAGAGAACAATGTTAGATTGTCAATTTGACGATGACAAAACCAGGTACTCCTTTGCATTTAAGAGAGATAACTCTGCTGGAACTAGACAGGGGTATGAGTTATCTAGTCACAACATACCTATTTTCAGTCATGTGTATTACATTTTCAAAAAATCATAAAAAATACAAAATTTGATCTATTTAGGAATTAGCATAAATTCACATGTTGCTAAGAGGCTAAACTTCTTTTTAAGCCTAACAGAAAGTACAACTCTTACATAATCCACCAATCATAGCTAGTGTTGTTGTTTATTTCTGAATGTAACGGACCAGACACCTTAAGCTCCATCCACATGAACTTGTGCAATTGGTACCGTTATACCTGCAAGAAGCTTCCCGTGCGTCGGTGGTTGTTTCTGGAATTTTCTCTAGTTCTTCCTCCACTAGCCACGTCCGCCGTGTATAGCCTAGCAAGTGCCAAAATGGCTTTAATTGATAACAACAATAACAACTTTGGAGGGGGGTACTAACCCGGCTAGCGCCATCCACAATTTATTTTTTATCCACCCATACTGCATTATAATGTGCTTGAGATAAAAACGAATGCCATTCGTTTTACCTAGGAAAGTAACCTGGAAGGCGAAGCGATTATTGCGTCTCTCCCTCGGCATAGTGTAAAATTCAAAGTGGAATCCGGAGTCTCGTGTCTGGTTTTTGTCGAAGCAGTTGTATGTTGTTTTTAAAATATTTATGCATGCGTGCGGGTCTCGTATATTTTGGGTGAATCACTCCTATCGTATATATCTGTACATTGTTTTGGAAAACATATTTATTTGAATATGGAGATAACCTGGTTTGAGTGTGGGGCAGCTTAAGCAATTAGTTGTCTTTTCTGGTAAACATGAGAGCTGTAAATGTAGCACTTTTCCAATTTTGTGTCATTACAGCGACAACAAGGAAAACAAGGTCAATAATAATAATAATAATAATAATAATAATAATAATAATAATAATAATAATAATAATAATAATATTAATAATATTAATAATAATAATAATAATAATAATAATAATAATAATAAAAATGACGATGATAATAATAGTACTACTACTACTACTACTACTACTACTACTACTACTACTACTACTACTACTACTACTACTACTACTAAGACTTACAAAAATGGTACTAACAGCTGCCTCGCTTGACGCTCAGCATAAAGAGGTTAGTGTTAGGACTGGTCGGCCTGGTGTCAGGATAATGTGACTGGGTGAGACATCATGCTACATGTCTGCGGCATGATGTCTCAGTGCTAGACATCACTACAAACTGCCTCACTGCAGACATCGTAGCGATATGACTGAAAAATTGTTAAAGCTACGTTAAAAATCCTAATCAAACAAACAAATCAAAACTAATAATAATAATAATAATAATAATAATAATAATAATAATAATAATAATAATAATAATAACCGTCTTCATTAGAAGAAAAAGACGTATAGACATTAATTTTTTTTTGGTGATGATGACTGCGATGATAATACTTGCTACTGCTGATAATGGCGATAATGGAGGTGTTGGTTACATATGATATTGGAAATTATATGTACATTCATGACACTCATTCAAAGCTAAAATGAAATTTTAATTATTACAATCTTTGCCATAACACTTACGTTACCATCTTCGGTAGTCAAAGGTTCGGATATGTTAAACGATCTATACAAATGCGGATCAATCAGATATTTCAATGCTTCACGCCACCTCATCCAATCAATATCAAAATGTTAAAATGCTCCTACATGATCGAAACAAGGGGCGCACACAAGTCGAATGGACTCATAAAAAAGCAATATTCCACTGCTGTTACACACGTTTTGTTAGTTGGAATTACATATCAAAGGAGGCAGCTCATGAAATCCGATAGATATTTCTATGACAAAGCACCGCTCCGGTGGCCTAGTGGTTAGAGCGTCCGCCGCGGAAGCAGGATGTCGTGGGTTAGATCCCGGGCCGAGTCATATCAAAGACTTAAAAAAATTGTACTAACAGCTGCCTCGCTTGGCACTCAGCATTAAGAGTTAGTGATAGGACTGGTCAGTCTGGTGTCAGGATAATGTGACTTGGGACATATGCTACATGTCTGCTGCATGATAGCCCAGTGCTAGACATCACTATAAACTGCCTCACTGCAGACATCGTAGAGATATGACTGATTTTTTTAATAAAGCTAAGTTAAAAATCCTAATCACACACACATACACGAACAAATCAATGAAATATCTAATCGATCCGGATCATAGAACCATGATATTTGAACTGGCTCACTGTTTCTAGTTGCTGTCCTCTGACTTTAAACTTGGTTGAGATATGCTTGCCACTATTTGTCATCAGCTTTGTCTTCTTGGTGCTTATCTCCATGTCAAATCTTGAAGATGTTTCATGCAAGTTCTTCACTAAGATGACAAGCTCGTCTTCACTGCCTGATAGCCCATCAATGTCGTCTGCACAGCGGAGATTGGTGCTGTTACGCCCTTCAATGCTGACTGTCCCACAGTAGTTTTCCAGGGCTTCGCTCATGATGCGCTCTATGTAGATGTTGAAAAGCGTGGGTTACACGAGACAGCCTTGAAGTACTCCGGCTGTTGTCTGGGACCAGTCCCCCACATAACCTTGAACAATAACTGCCTTAACATACAGCGGATTGATGGTATTAGTCAACTTTTGACCCATGTTGTACTTTTCACTGTGGCCCACAGTGCCTCATGCCACACTGTCAAAGGCCTATTTGAAATATATGAACTTCATGATAGATGTTTTGTTGATGTTGCGAGCACTTTTCACAAAGAACCCTGAGATTGAATATTTGTTCTGCTGTACTTATTCCACTCCGGAACCATGCATGTTCTTCAGGGATTATTTTTTCTGCTTGTGGTTTCAGTCTATTCAAGAAGATCTTCAGCATCATCTTACTATCATGGCTAATCAAACTGATAGTTCTTTAATGTTGGCACAACCGGAGATTGCCTTTTGTGGGGAGTGTTATAATCAGTGACTGGGTCCACTGTGTTGGCCATTCACCAGTCTACCAGATGTTGTTGCAGATCTGCAACAAGATCTGGCATGTACTAATACTATATTACAAATAGCTTTTGTAAAGCCACAAATGTTCACACGAATTATGGGCCCTCATAAGAAAAAGAGAATAGCCAAGCAGTTAAGGATATCGCGAGAGTTGAGATTGTGACATTCTTTTAATATATATATATATATATATATATATATATATATATATATATATATATATATATATATATATATATATATATATATATATATATATATATATATGAAATCACAGTGAGATTCAAGCCATGTAACAGAGCCGATTTATTGAAATGTTATACAGGCATGTGTCATGGACTTTAATGAAACCTTGTATAGCTGTGTGTCCTGGACTGTATGTAAATGTTTATAGATCCTTGGGCCCCGGGTCTTTTTTAATTGTTAGAAAGTCTTGTGTTCCGGACTTTAAATAAATTTTACACAGCTTTTGCTCAGGGCTTTAATTAAATTTTATACAGCCTTGTGTCCCGGGCTTTATTGAAATGGCATACGTCTGAATTTAATTGAATCCCCTGAATATGTTTAATATTGTATCTTTTATACAACCGCATGTATGATAACGCCGTTCCCGATTAGGAGTAGAACTCTGTTATACATAATGCAGCACACCAAACAATTCTACAATAATGCTACCACAATTAATTACATTATAATTATTAATATTAGCAGCATGCTTTCCTAACAGTATAGTGATATATACAACCAATATACTTACAACTGCCTCTATTAGACCCAAGCTCGAGACTCCAAACTTCACTCTGTATTTTACTATGCTGAAAGCCACGAAGCAATATCAGCAACTAATTCGGCAGCCAAATGACATTTCTCTTACAAGAGTTAATAATGCTAATGAAAGTAAATAAATAATTTAGTCCGGTCTTAAAATGAAGAAAGTGCTTGTCATTAATATCCTGTCACAACAGGATATATATATATATATATATATATATATATATATATATATATATATATATATATATATATATATATATATATATATATATATATATATATATATATATATATATATATATATATATATATATATATATAATTTTACTGTCTACACATCACCTAATACAATTTTACAAATGTAGTTCTGTTCGTATCAAGCCACGTTCATGTAACACTATACAGTACACATGTGCATGCAGTTAAAAAAACATAATTGTCGTCTTCATATCTGTGCATACAGATTTGTAAATACGGTATTATTCACATCATGTCGTTGTCATGGAAACCATTTGCCAAATGCATTAGACACTTTTGTCGACTTGTTTTTCTTGAGGAATATTTTGTTTACCACGTGTTCCTGGTAACTTCTTGTTATTAATCCAGTACAGTCGTTTATCGCAAAAGTCAGATCACTAAACAGTAACAAAGGTAGGAAAGTCTATCCGAATTCTTGGTCACGCAGCCTGCTGTCTCCAGTTTAAAGCAAATGAATAGTTTTCTTAAACTTTATGCTCATTTTTATTGTTTTTAAACACGTGGCCATCTACCACCTTTCTATTTTCCCAATTTGTATGAAACATCCTAGGATACTGACCTTCAAAACACCTAGGCCCACTGTGCCATCGGTCTTCAATTTAGTGGTCATAACGTGGCCACCAGCAAACTGGTTCTGGGTCACATTACTTTTAACCATCACTCTTAATCACTTTCCCTTACCACTTGTGCTTGGACAGTTTACCCCAGCAGCAGAAAGGGCGAACAGACCAACTTTTGTAGGCGTCGATTCGGCGAACTAAGGCTTGTTCGTAAATGCTTAATAGAGGCAAAACAAAAACAAAAAAAAAAAGGACGCAAATGTCGTTGGCACTCACCCCCTCTGCTGCTATGGGTTAACAATCCTTGAAATTTAAGACTTTACAAACAGACTAATTTGTAAAACCTCACCTCGTAAATCAATTAGATTATTGGACTGATCAGTGAGTTTGAAATTAATTCTCGTTAAAGAATTATTATGACATCTCATATACACTGGATTAGTTGGATCCGCAATAATTAGAATTCCTGGAGGAGCTGTTGGTGCAAATGAATATAGAATAGAATATATCCTTGTTGGGCTTGATTTGATCTCTCGAGATTTATTTGATAGCTTCCTTCGATAACATCACATACTAAATTCAATGCAATAACCGAGGATATATTGACGTTGAGCGGAGCGATATGACTACCACCACTGGATCATTATTATGTTTGAGGATAGTTGTCTGTGGTTGTGGTATTTTTTGCCATGCGGCGAGTATTTGTGGGAAGTACTCATCGAGGAGATCATTAGTTGATTTGTATAGTTCGTCTACATCATACCGGGGAGCTTAAATTCAGAAATATCCTCTACGCGTATTTGATACTTTTTTGCTAATTCTACTCTCTCAGAACCATCTCTGGCATTTAATACCGCTTGAATAAGTCGTAAGTTAAATAGTTCCATATCATATGTGATCTGATTTAGTATTTCCGTATATTTGATGATTGACGTTTTGGATGATAAATCGATAATATATTCTTGCAAACTCTGCTTTAATTTATTTAGATATTCTTTGTGGTTTTTATAAAGAGAATCAAACAATTCTGAGATTGCAGGGGTTATTGCTAAAGAACCCACCCCTATCTCCAAAGACCAATTTCCGTTATTGTAACTAACAGGATTTGTAAAAAACAAAATTATCGTTTATTTACAACGGAGATATCATGATATGATTTTAAGTCTGTGATATAATCAGATTTTTTAGGTTCGGGTATTTGATAAGATGCCTGAGGTGGATTTTCAGGTCATCCTAGCACGGTTCTAATAGAACTCTGATAGATATCTACGGCATATCCGGGTGAGTTTATCTCAATCGCGGATGATAACGTTGGCTCATGAACTGTTATAGCTATTTTCGATTCTGTTTTAGTAATAGATTTTATTCTTTCTGTAATTCAGCATTGATTTGTTCGATTTGGTATGACCCAGATGGTAGCGAAACAACGTTCCAGTCTGGAGTCCCGTCTTGTTTATTTTTACTCGCAAACACCAAGGAATTATTCGGTTGTTGACCACCAAATGCTACCGACCTAATGTTAGGCCAACTATCATACACTCGTAGTTTCGCTAACGCTATTTACTTCACGGGAATCGGAGTAGGGAAATTCACACTGAATTCAGGATTGGTTGAGGTTATTGAGATCATGCTTGTTTTCACCGGGGTTGTGTTCTCCGCTATTCGTTGAAGTAGTTCTTGCCATGTCGCCATATTTATTATTATTTTTATCCTGCTCTAATTTCGACATCGCGGAATCATAAATACGTACCATCGCTGAAAACTCACTATCGGATATTAATGTGTCATCGAGCGACGATGATATCATCGAGGATAATTGCGAGTGCGCGGTTGACACAACATAAAATTTAATTATGTAATCTTGCAGTTTACGCTGGCTGCATGATGATACTTTTATGTTATTATTGAAATAATTCCCGCGATTGTTGTCGCCGCTGATATACAAATTGGAACAGCTATCGGAGCAATCATTGTCACCGAGGAGAGTATAATACCAGCTCCGGTGATTACATCACTCATCGAGTATACAGTAACATCAACTGCGGTGATTCTTCGTCGGTATTTTTTTATATTTTTATTTGGTACTCCTCAGTGAGGGTTTTGAGTTTAGCTTGAAATTCTCTGACCTGATCATATCGGTATTGAGATACAAAAGGTATTGTCGGTGATGAAATAATCGGTGATGACATTTTATTTTCAAATCGTTTACGATTTCAATTGAAACCGCTAGCGGTTTAATTGTTTACTTAAACCCGCTACAAATTCCACATACCATGATACTGAAACCCTAGCCAAATTATTATCAGTGGATAATATCGTGAACTGTTCAGTTGTATCCTTGTCGATGATCGTTGATATCATATTGTTGACCCCAGATGAACTCGTTGATGAAATATTAAATTGATTCGGTGTCACTAGTGTTAATCGATAAATACCTTTGACGGTTGCAGTTCAATTTCTCTTCCATCAATCATATATCTAGCACTCTCGAATAACGCCATGATACCATTATTAGCAAAACCAACTCGGATAGTTGGGTTATTGTCATATGGTGTATTAGCTGCAACATTTGTTACAAGTTCTCCTTCTACGTCGATAAACGCTTCGCATGGTAGAAAGTATTTACTGGTATCATGGACATGAAGCTCGATTCTTGCTCGAAGATCCGGTTGTACTGCATGATAGAAATAAAATTGATAATCGGGTACAGAATCATCTTTACGCAGTGGGGCGTCCATATCAAAGGCTGGATCAGGTGACCGTTTGAATATTTTATTATATATTCCACGATCTAAATCATGATTTTATCGTGGTCGTCGTGGTTTTAAGCCACTTCCCGCTATCATATTTGCAGTAATATTATTTAAGTCATTTGCTGTCAATGATGGAGTCGCCAACGATGCTAATTTCTGATCCAATGCGTTTTATTTATTATTTTACTAATATTTGCAGGCATTCCTTGTGTAGATGGTAGTGGTCCCAATGACGAAGTCATTGGTGACGAAGTCGAAAATTCAAGGGATTTTGTGGTGGTTTCTTTTTTCGTCGAACTAACGCTGTTAGTTTATCCTTTGCAGTGGAAAATGCTTTCATGGCAAAATCTCCAACAGAGCTAATACCCTTATCACGAATAACATCAATGGCTTTCATAGATAATTGTTTTGCTAGCGGCGCGACTTTTGGAGCCATTATTGAAAATAACCCTGCAATGGTATCACCGAGACCATCACCATAGTACGCTTTGTAAACAGGCAATCGTGAGTTTACTACGTAGACGCTGGTTGGTTTATCATGGTTGTAGTGTATGATCATCTTATTGAATTACTATTTATCTAATCGCGAAATTCAAAGAATTTTCGACGAAGTCATCAAATGAAAAATCCTTTGGATGCTCAATCGCTGTGATAACAATGATAAAAATCTGTAGGATTTTCAACTAACTCATCAATGAAGTCTCGATATGTTTCAATGTCCATGATGTCACCTTGAAATAACCGCATGCAGATATCAGCTGCTTTATTGATTATTTCCGGTGAGTTATTTCCAGCTCGTTTCCCTCCTATGAGTACTTCTAATCGTGCTATTTCGCTGACAATATTACCAGGACAATGAATTAAACCACTACCTGAAATCCCACTTGGAGTTCCACCTCCATGAAATCCCTTTCCGGTTGATTTTTTTAGTGATACCAGCTGCACCTTTTTAAGAATCAGCTTCTGCCATTATTTCTATTTCATCTGGGTTTGGGTCTGCTGTATATGCTGGTGGTGGTTGTGTGACACCTTTTACCATAGCCATATATTTAGCAAAATTAGGATGCTTCTTTTTGTGTGATTCTGGTTCCACCTTGGTTTGCTAAATATACTTTTGATGCCCAGGTGTTTTTGTCTTTTATAGCTTCGTCAAATTCATTATTTATATATTGTTTTCTTGTTTTAAAATGTATTTTAGTAAAATCGGCTAATTCAGAATCTGTTTTGATTCTTCTAATTCTATTTATCGCATCATCCGTAAATATTTTTTCAGGTGGATAGTCTCCTCGTTCTGTTGCAACAACGCCTTGTTGTTAAAGTGGTTCGGGTGGTGCGTTCACATCAATATCACCTAGTCGTTCAACTTCTTCTTGAAGTTGTCGTTCTTGTTGTTCTCGAAGTCGTGAAGCAATTATTATATCACCAGGGGGTGTTTTTAAAGATTTCTTTTATTTGTTTAGATCTTTCTGCTATTTTTTCGAGTACAGGAAGAAGAGGAGCCTCTTTCCTTTGTCCTTGTTCAGGGACATCTCCGTATATTGCTCGCTCAGTGGCTGATATTACTCCCTTGGTTACCGTGGTTATTGGTTTAAACAATTCTTCAGATCCTGCGGCAAATTAGTCTAAAGACTCTGTCTAATTTGTAGTTATTCTCGTACAGATTCGCGTACCGGGATGAACTTTTTAATCGTGGCTTATCTCTCACGAGCCAATCTAGTCGTTAATGCTTCGTTTACCATTATTAAAACAGCAAAGCAATTTCCAATTAATGTACGATGCAGTGATTTTGTCATCATAAAATGATTTCTAAAGAGAAATCGACTATTTGACCCGATTCAGACAGGCAAGCATCGATGAAAAATTACCCGAAAATGACCAAAAATAAATATTAAAAAAAACAAATCAGTGAAATATTTTTCAGTAATAATGAAATCTGTGAAAATTTCACTATTAACTTCCTTATAGTAGCGCGTTCATTGATAAACACCAAATTAGGATTTCAACCGCTATTGACTAAAACCGCCTTTACAAATTCGTTCAATGTGAAACCGCGTACCCTACCTGTCCATTGTAATACCTGTCCATGGTATTTGTATAGCGAGAATTCTACCTAACACTATACTGTCAAATCGTTTGTTACAACTTATACGGCGGGGGTATCCGAAGGGGATTTTCTTTTTGTTGGATAATCATTTTTATATTCCTGATTTTTGAATTAACTGCTCGTTTCATTTTGTATTCCTGCCCCAGTTCTTTCCTTATTCTTTCCACGATAGTAAATAACGGGACAAACGTATATCATTTTCATATTTAAAAGTGTCATATATTGCATGCTGAATCCTTTTAATGAATGCGTACGACCTAGGCAGCATGTACTTATTCCTTTGGGTGCCATATTCAATATCTTCAAACTCCGATATAATTTTATCACAATTTTAATTATCTGATAATTTAATCCCTTGAGACTTCAAATTTGAAATCTCAGTTATAACCTCATTTATATTTTCAGAGTTCATATTATACATAATAAAATATATTTTTAATACAAAAAATAAAAAAATTGGGGGTCAATTTTGACCCGTTTTTTTAGATAATACAATGCCGTTACCTCCGTTTCGTTAGGATAGGTTTCTTAGGCAACATATACTTAATTAAAGACAGCACAATGCCATTACATCCGTTTCATTAGGGTAGGTTTCTTAGGCAACATAAACAATGAATGAATGAATGAATGAATGAATGAATGAATGAATGAATGAATGAATGAATGAATGAATGACGTCAATGGTGTGGTATTATATATGCAATGAATGAATGGACAACCCCCAATTCGAGTTTTATGGCGAGTTGTATAGGACAGCACAAGACAATACAACATATAAAAATGAATGAATGGATGAATGGATGATAATGACACTCTACATTCAAACTGAAACCACCATACCCCCCCCCCCCACAAAATCACCCCGGGTTGAATGAAAAGTCATTCACACCGTGTGGTGGTATGGTGGTTTCACGATTTGAATTTCAGGTGCTCAAACCCACCCACCCCAATTATATAAAACCATCTGTCGGCGCCCTCGATAATATGCCTGTTACGGGGCTTGAACAAAGGGCTTCGGGACGAAACCGCAACGCGTTACGAATGCTCTAACTGTTCTTATTTACAGGTATATGCTTTTGAATATAATATATGTGTAAACACGTGGTTTGGACAAATCAGTTATTGTGGTTTTTCCTTCCGTTGCAAAACACAGAAGTGTTATTTATACTTAAAATGATTATTAACAACCGAATACTCGAAAAAAGAATACAACTGTTTATAATACTACATTTCCTCACAATACAGATAATTGATTATCTGTTGAGAATCGTGATAATGAAAACCATTGAGATCAGATGACGTAGCCATTTAAAAAAAACATTGAGGGTAACTCTTTCATAAGCCATATACATACCCGTACGAGTTATTCCTCTTAATGCTATTTAGAATAGTATAAAATACATATAGTCAGACATATGAAAATTTAATTTTTTGTCCATTTTTTCTGGAAATCGCTGATCGATAAATTCCATCTGCTACTCTTTGGACTGAGGGCGCGCAAATATCAAAATAACTACCGGCTTTAGTTATTTATTGGAATACTATTTCCTCGTTATTTTCAATATTAAATGATTTTATAGGCTTCGAATTTTTCGAATATTTTCTCATCTTTCCTCGTTTTAAATTCTCACTTTGTGTAGCAGCTTGTAAATTTGATAAAGAATTATTCTTAGGACATCCATCAATATGATCGATAACAAGACCATCCTTGATCAATCCGTTATATGCCTAATACACGAATCGATGACAGTAATATATTTTCCCTTCATCATTAAACTTCAAATACCCCATACCATTATCAACACCAACTGGTTTCTTCAATCTGCGGTTTCTGATAATACCGTCACGGGATGCCTCATTATCGCTGATCGTAGGATGCGGTTGAAATTCTTTGTCCATTTATATACTAAATACCTTTTGTCTAATTTATGATTTGCTTGAAGTATTACTTGCGAAATCTTTCAATGTAGTCTTGAGGAGTTCTATAATTTTATCCTTGACAGAGTCAAAGACGCTGACACAGTCAGAGGTAGAGTCATTGATGGAGTTTTTAATTCGTTTATCATAAAAGCGCTTCAACTCTCTGTATCGTTTACCACCACAACCGAGACACAACTGCGATTTTCCCCTCACCCCTACCCCACATCGTATGCAAGGGACCGGGTCAAGACTCCTGTTACGGACTCTTTGCATATGATACCCACAGAACTCTGTTTTGCATGATTTGTTACATGCGGTTACTGATCCTATCATACGCCATTTGCAATGATTTATTATATATAAATTCTTTCTTTAAATACTTGTTTTAATTATAATATGAAGGAGTTCAAGAGATTATCGAAATGAAACTCTGGAAAAATGCTAAATTCAATCTCGATAGAGTCTCCATAGCACCAAAGGGTCTAATAGGTGATAGAAGCATATTGGGTAGAATTCGTGATTGTTTTAATGAATTCAAACACGATGGAGCATCTCACAGTTGGTCGATATTTCGAATTGATGGTAGCGTTGATGCTACCATGAACGACGAAAGAGCAGCCGAGATAATTTCACATCTTGACAAGAAAAAGTATGTCTGTAGAGTGAAATTCATTATCCGTTCGGAAACAGGGGATTGGATTATCAAAGATAAATATGACCCCATCCTGAAAGATAAAAAAAAAATGTCATTGTGAGTCAAGATTCCAAGCCAGGATTTCTGACTAGAATTGACAAACCGTACTACGAGAGATACTATCCTGAAACCGCGGTTGTTTATAGGATATAGCAGTTAAATGATAAACAGAGTATTGAAAAATTAAAACCCATGAAACTGTCATCGTTGAATTGTGTAGCAGAACGAATAATAGAACACTTCACAAATGCGCTGCGTGGAAACAAACTGACTGATCTAAGACGCAAAAAAATAAATGAATGGGGACTAACAGTAAAGGAGCGCGGAGCAACAATTCAAAATGTGGCAGAGTTAGAACGAATACTAAAATTTCCAATATCAGTAACGACGATAACAGGCGAGATATTATATGAACCGAAAATTATTGATCATAACGAACACGCATGGTCATTTGCAGTAACAATATTTCCGCGAGATAGAACAATAAAATATATACCGCGGAGTTCTCCCCGGAATTCTCCCCGGAGGTGAAACTATTTGATTTTCTTTACCAGTTGAGTAAAAACGATCCTGTGTCAGTGTGGTTACTTCATAGTTTTAAAAACGAAGAGGGCAAATTCGATCAATTTGTAAGATCCAAAGAAGATTTATACTGCAGTGAAGCCCTCCATGACGCGATGAAAAAACTAGCTGGTGGCTTTTCAACAGAACACGACGAACAATTATTAACTGTTTTACAATTCCGTCAGTTGCAGCTCATTTTGCGAGAAAGAGAAATCTATGGAAACCAACAAAAACTGAATTTCTATCAGATATCAAATGAAGCTGTGTTACATATGGCCATGGCGGATTGTGGAATTCGACCCTGAAACTATTATTTCGGTTGATATGGTTGCGTGTTATCCCGGGAGTTTTCTCGGGTACGGAGAACGCGCTGAGTACTTCAAGCGATTTGGACATCCCACACATGAGATGACCCGTGTTGCGATTAATGGACTACTACCTGATTTTGATTTAACCGGATTCGCTCGTGTGGTATCATTTGAATTGGCTACAGGGCTTCATCCGTGCTGTTATGTTTGGATTGGTAAACACATCTCTGAAAAACACTGGATGCCAATAGTGCAATTACGGTATATGATTGATTCTAAAATGCTGATATCGCTGATTGTCAGTGAAGCGATTCTATCATATCGAGCGCAGACTGAAGTCTGGTTACCACAACCTGATAGTTTAGATAGTATAATCAGCGAAAATAGAAAACAATTTCCCGATCTCGACGAAGAATATATCTTGAAATGGTCCAAACAGATTTTTGAAATTAGAAATAAAGACGCAAAAGAACTCGGTAGAAGAATAATCGGTAAATTCACTCAGGGTGGAAAATACGACAATAAACGATATTCTTCACGGTTGATGAATACGATTTATAATCGCGGATGTAATATCTAAGGGTATATACGTCAATCGTAAAGACACTTTCTTGTCCGATGGAACCAAATTAGGTACAGTTGTTACTTAGAACGATTGATACATTCAGTATACACATTTGAGGGCATCTATGCTGGCTTATGCTTCTATTAATCTATTTTCGATGATAAATAGATTTCCTGACACCGCATTTAGAGTGGCCATTTTATATAAACGCGAAACACAGCGAAGCAGTGACCGAATTTACTAATTCAGACAATAGTTGGGGATCATGGAGAATTAAAAAGGAAATATTGCATGATTATTCCAAATCAGCAGATGTCACGATTAAAAACAATTACTTGAAAAATAATCAGATATCAATAGTATCTAATGCGCCTTCGATATCTGATCCAATATGCAGACATTAAACCGTTTACTTAAACGGCTGTGGTGGATCAGGAAAGACGACTCGTGCGATTGAAGTATTTCGTGGGAAATCAAACATGATTGTGCTAATACCGACCATCATATTTGCAAGAGAAATGAAACAACGAGGAATTAATGCAAGCACTTATCACAATTTCTTTCGATGGAAAGGTGACGAATGGACTCCTGATCGAATGGGTGAAAAATTTATTCCTGAAGTCATAATTTGGGATGAGATATGCATGGTGTCGTTAGATGTATTTCAATGATTTCTTGATTGGTTATTGCTAGCGAATATAAAAGTGATAATATGCGGCGATCATGGCCAACCACCACCATTTGTCGGTTTATCCCCACATGATTGGCTAAAGAATTATGTAGACTATTATGAAGAAATTAATACCGATCATAGAGCACTTGATAAACAATTACGCGAGTTCAAGAAACTAATTAGATTACAACCGGATAGAATCCAATGTGAAATAGCGCGTGAAATAATTTTGGAAACTCCATTAAATGATTTCTGGGAAGCGTGGAGACCAAACGATTTGATAGTGGCAAGTAGAAAGATAGTTAGAGACACAATTGAGATGAAGTTATTTAACACACATAAAGAAAAATTTGCAACACTTCCAGTGCCATTGTGTTATAGACATAAGGATACACGAAGACAAAAAAATCGAAGTTGATATTCCTGGGCAAAGTGAGAAGCAGAATTTAGTGTTAAATGATATTATGCTGGTTAATATCAATGTCGTCGAAGATGCTTTGCGTGCTGATAAATCCCCGTGGACGCTTGGTTATGCAGCGACGATACATTCTTCACAGGGATTAACTATATCCGATACAATTGTTTGGATAGTAGATAATCACATCGAGTGGTCGAATTTAGTTTATCTTGCAGTGTCCAGAGTACGAAGAATTAATCAGCTTCGAAGAGTTGTTCTAGACTATAACGACAATACAATAAGTGATACTGCCAGCGTTGACATAATCAGAAAAAAACTCTGGTCATAAACAACAGGATAAAAAAATAAAAGAGAATTTGACATTGATGCCGAATTAATAATCACACTGAAACAACAACAAAATAATCACTGCGCGAGTTGCAATTGTATAATGAGTTGGCGTTGGTCGGATAAAGATCCTCGCCAATTTACCGTGGACAGAAAGCATATCAGTATTTGTCATACATGAGATAATGTGATGCTGACTTGTCTTGAGTGCAACAGACGAAGAGGTGCTAGTTAAGACCACGCGGCGGTAATTGAGTATCCTCGGATATCACTTGCAGCTGTTCACGAGTAAGTCCTCGCTGAGGAGCAGTTGAATCCATTCTATAGATTGCTGGTCTACCCGTAGATCGTGCTATACTAGATATTTTATGTGTAGTAACACTCCAAATAGGATCAGTGGCTCTTTTTGTGCCACCTTCGAACTCTCCTGGTTCATATAAATACCTAACAGTAACATTGGCGAGTATTGGTTGTTTTGAAAAATCTTTTTGCGGTTTTTCAGGTATATACTTCTTTTTAATCGCGTTGTTAGGTTTCATATTAATTGTTCGAGAAATCTCATTATTCAGCGCGGTAATCACAGCTGGTAATCTCTTGACCCATTCACGAGCTCGTTTATCCTGGATGAATTCCTTCACGTATTGATATCCAAATAACCGCTCAGCAGGTGTGCGATTAAATCGTTCAACAATTGCCTGATCGCAATGTAATGCAGTATGTCCTCGTCGTAACGCAGTATTATGATTCTTCATTATTGATAACACTGCACCCTGAAATTCCTTGCCAGGATCAACTTGTAATAGATTTGGCCAGCGCAGAGGACCCCTTCGATAAATCCTTTCAAACACAGAAGCCACTTCAGTTGATGATTTTGTCTTTAGCGGCTCTGCTTGTTTGTATCGACTCGCAACATCAACTACGGTTAACGCGTATTTGTAAACACCATCATGCGGCAGAAATAATATATCAGCTTGATGAACTTCATTAGGGACGATCACATCAAAATGCGAGAAGTAAATTTGTTTAGCCGGTGGTAGATAAATTTGCCATATTGCCTGTTTGGATAACCAATCTGCTGAAGTGGTATTTTTCACCTTTGCGGCGCTAGTGAGTTTACCGATTGCTGCTTTACCCCTCCAGTATCCTCTTGGAGAATAATAAATAGATTCCATGTTGTTATTAATTACCAGTACCCATCATTAATTTACCTTTCATTGCCGATTTTACTAACCATAAATCCAATTTGTCTTTGACGGATTTATCAGTGATAGAATTCAACTCGTGAATCAATTTCACATCTGCGATATGTCTGTGTTGCAGACTACTGCTTTTATAAGCAACATCATGAGCATGACATGCCTTATCTATAGCATTTATTGGATCTTCACCACGTCGAGATTGATTTTGATCATCGAGTCTGATATCGAGTCTAGACCCGGGACCACAATAACTATACCCTGGAAGGTGTTTTTCTCCTGCGTATTTTGCCCATGGTGTTCCTGGAAGTTTTACTAACTTGGCTGCAATATCACCTCCTCTTTTTTTAAAAAAATTATCTGCAGATTTCATAGAAGCAAATCTAAATTTCTTTGTACTACATTGTACACACCTACCAGAAAGTGCTGATCTGTTATTGCTAGTTGTAATCGTCGTCAAGTCATCTGTGCCAGTACGCTTCTTACATTTCACACAATATAGATCCATAATTTATTTATGTTATATGGTTATGACTGTAATTGATTATTCACCAACATTAGAACCAGAACCCGTAAAACATCATGTCATGTTACCAAACTCTATTCGAATGATTATCATTGGACCTTCAGGGAGAGGTAAAACACAACTGTTAATCGATATGATACTGAGACATATGAAATGGGACAAGTTGTACTTAATAGCTCCGACTGTATACGATCAGCGATGTTACAATGTGTTAAAGGATACTAATGAGAGAGCAATATTGAAAAACGGCAAGAGTATTATTGAATTTATAACCGATATTGAGGAAGCAACGAGCATTGATGACATCGATGGAAGTATTAACAATTTAGTTGTATATGATGATGCCATGCTAGACAATCAAAAGAATCCAGCTAAGATATTTTCCAGAGGTAGGCATAAAAATACTGATGTGATATATGCAACTCAACGATACACGCAAATACCTAAAGTGATCAGAGATAACTGCAATTTCTAATGTATATTTAACGGAGTTGACATTCATACACAACGAAATATTTGGCAAACCTGGTGCAGTGGTATGGATTTTAATCAATTTAAAAATTTCTTTAGTCACGCTCAGTCAATCTCACACAGATTTGTAACAATAAATTTATCAGATCCTCGGACGCGATATCGAATCGGATTAGGTCAAATATTCGGTTAAAAAAAGATTGTTAACCCTAAGCAGTGGGGGTGAGTGCCAACGACATTGGCGTCATTTTTTTTCGATTCTGTTTTGCCTCTATTAAAGGAGTCCAGAAACCAATGGAAATATAGAATAATAATAACAACTCTAATGAAGAAAATCTTATTCTGAATTATTATATGCGACCGCAATCCCATATGTTCAACGAGCTGAATTTCCGTGACCTCAATTGCAAAATTTCCGCACCTATTTGGTTACTCTCGTGATGTGACGTCATACTAGCGACTCCAGCATCCCGACTGGCGATTTTGTATTAGTGCTTACGGGTGTAAATAGCGCATTAAGAAAAGTCTATGGACAACATTTTTCTTCTTTTCCAAAAAATAAAGGCATAAAGAAAGTCTGGATACATTATTACAAGCGAGTCGATTTCAATGCAACACCATACAGCAATCCGTGCTCATTATATTTCTCAAAGGAATGTTACCAGAGGGATCCTAAAATATAAAACCTCTAGGATACACGAATGCTAAGCCTAGACTAAAAGTTGAAACTGTTCCAGATATACCATTGTATATTTTAAATCCTGGTAAAGAGTGTCAAACGTACGAGTTACGAAAATAGGCAGAAGTGCTAATAAAAAATATGACAGCCTGACACCTGATCGTGCTGATGAAATGAGTAAATGTTTTTTTCTTCTTCAAGATTACAATCTAAATAAAGTCACCACTGTCCTATGTGTAATTAAGATCTGACTTTAATCCAATGGAAGCTTTGCTAAAAAAAAAAAAAAAAAAAATAAGATTATCAACCCTTGACACAGTCGTGTTTCGAGAAAAACAATTTAATTTAAAAAAAAATATTTAAACTATATAAAAAAACAACCTTTCAGTATATGTCTATTACACGTAAAATGTATAAACGGAAATCTGTAATGATTGGAACTGATATAAAACTGTCCCTTGGGCAGTTTAAATAGCAGCAATTAAAAGAAAAGAGATCCGATATTTCACATTAACTGGCTGACAATAGAAATTGGGGGAGGCGACTATTGACCCTGCGTATTTGCCCCAATGTGCAATTTCTCCCTGTGATACGCCTTATTATCCCCCAGGATAAGACCTTTATTCATATTCTGGTCTGCATAATAGTTAGAGGTTAGAATTAAGTACACAAACATAATGGCAGTTTAACAAATTAACAATTATTCCTTATCATTGCACTTATGTTGTGAAAAGGACTGGCCCTCTGACATAATTCAAAGAAACCATGTGATACAGAGTGTGTATGTAAGCACAGAAATTCATTGGCAAATAAACGATGCCGAATTTTGTTGTAACTTCGAGGCCAAAGACTTCATTTTAAGAGTTCAAATCTGCAGTCAAACGTTACCGTACATGTATGTGGCCATTGCTTTCCCAAATTTTATATCCCACCTTATATTTCCTTTAGTTTAAGTGTTAAGATATGTAACACTGTTTACTGCATTAAATATTTATTTTGAATTAGTTTTTTTAGGGGCACATATACTGCGTCGTATTTTTTTTTAAATTCCTTCTTTTAATTTAATCATGGTAATGAAACTTTGCATATATGGTAGAGGAATGTCAGGTGTTAACTGGCCGAGTTTTTGGGGGGCGGAAATGGAGATATTGTTTGCAGAGAAAATTACGCATCATCATTGTGATCATTCATGGGTTTTAAACTAATTGGTGACAATTTTATTTACAAGAAGTACTTCTGTAGTTAAACAATCTGAAATTTACGTGAATAATGTTTAATCTTAATCTATTTACTAAAGACAAAAACTCTCCTGTGATATTAATTATTTCTTCACTACAATATTCACAAGTGATAAAATAGAATATGATATCTGTGGACTGCACACTTGATAAAAAAATTATATATGGATTTTCTTCTTCTGAGAAATGAAAATTGAGAGACATATTGAAATAATCGGGAGTTAACTGCGAAAAATCAAGAGAAATATTACGAGATAGGGAGGAAATACCTCCAAAATTGGAATTTATTTTATTTATTTCTTCTTCCGGCTTGAAAGTTAACATATATGAACTGTTCGGGTTTGTGGAATTTCAGTCAGGGCTAGTAAGTTCATTTAAGTCATCAGCCCGGGACCTGTGCTTAAAACATTTTTTTCAGCACTGACCCAGTACAGTACGTAATCTATTTTAACGAAGCATGTATATACTTACAGATTTGTCAATACGCTAACTGTAGCATGCATGTAAAATACACTGTAATTGAATCATAGAAAGGAAGCTTCTTAATGTTGAAATTAATTACGTATGATTTCCTCCTCGCAGATTTATTTCAGGGGTGTTGTTTTATTGTGTGTGTGAAAAATTACTTCCGATGAAAACCGTTATAAATGGCCTTTCTCGCTTGCCATGTTTCTATTTGTATACGAGAACTGGCTAGTATGACGTCACGAGACCACGTGATCTGTCGTCTCATTAAAACTTGGAAATACTCGGCAATTTACGGAATCATTGTATCTTCTTCGCAATATAATCAATATCCGCACACGATATTATTTTTTAAACATTATATTCGAATTAGAATTTGTAAAGAATTACATTTATAAAATAAAAAATTTCATTTCTAGTCTCCTTTATGCATTTACGAACAAGCCTTAGTTCGCCGAATCGACGCCTATAAAAGTTGGTCTGTTCACGCCCTCTGCTGCTACCCTTAACCTTCGCCTCTACCCTACGCCACCAACCTTGTAAAGAAAAGAAAACAAACACTAGGCCAACTATGCCTCTGGAAGTCACAATTTTACAACTCCTGTGCCATTTGTATCTCCGGCGGGTCATGAGCCGATGGTCATCAAAACTTCGCACCATTAGTCAAGGAACCTTGCCTCAATTTTTCTTATATAACAACAGGACCATCCGAACATCAAAAATATATATTAAAACGTCAGGTTCCCCACCCACTCAAATTGATTGTTTTAAAACGTTTTCTTATTAGCATTTCAGCCACCTCTATCAACTATGAAGTTTTTGGAAAATACCCAACTTACTACCGAAACCCACTCCCCCGTGGATACACATAAGAAAGAAACAATATGCCCATACAAGACGTTGTGTGCTCTTTTAACAAATACACAAGATTCATTGTCAGTCTTATGAAACTTAAGTAGTATTTTTTGCGTTTTTGTTTATTTAAAATTATTTGGATTTATGTTTAGTTTCTGAACAGTTATTTTTATCTGCATGTATCTTTATGTAGTAAGGTGAAAGATGGGTCACAACATATGAGATCTCTATTAAAAAGAACGAAAAGAACAAAAGGAAGGATGCTTTGGTGGACTGACACTCACGACCTGACAAATCTTTTGGAAAGGCTTGTAGAGTCGACTCTCACCAGAAGTCATTCAAGTTACCGCACAATTTGTTGGCGGTTGCTCACAATTGACATCGTCGACCGGGGCACATTTCGTACACTGATGTTCAAACTTATTTAGCAGGATTATACAAACTATATGAGGCCACTATTCATGAAATCAATGCTGTAATGCAGTGTGTCATTGCATTTACAACCCCGAATGTGACCTTGATGACTACAATGTCATCACCAAAACCAGATTTGTATGTAGTAATTCCGATGACAATCACTGCAGAGTAATCCCGCACATTCGAGGTTGCATCAGATTTATTACGTGTTTATTGCAGTTGGTTTGTTTTGTTTGTTTGTTTTTTATGGTTTAACGCCATTTTTCAGCACAATATAGGCTATACACGGCGGCCAGTATTAGTGGTGGAGGAAGAACCTGGAAAACCCCCGAAAAGAACCACCGACCCACGAAAAGCTACTGGCAAACTTTCTCACATAACTACATTAGCCGAATCTTAGACTCGAACCCACGCAGACAGAGGTGAGATGGCAGTGATCCGTAATGGTCAGCGCTTTAGACCACTCGGCCATTCGGGGCCCCCTATTGCAGTTGGTCCAAGATCCGATCGCGATAGTTTGTGGGCTTCAACTCTAATAATTTGCTTGTGTTTTTGTCAGATCAGGATGCGTACACAAGATTGAATCAATTAATTCAGAACTCAGCTGGAGGATTTCCTCGGTTACCAATCATGATTCTAAAATGTAAACGCGAATATCTCAAACACGATTCCATTGTCATATTCTGCTTTTCTAGAAATTTTCGCAAATTTATTTTTCGGTGACCAAACAGTCATGTTGAATAGAAAGGACAAAGCCAATTATGTAATTTAAGATAATGATGTTAAAGTTGATGCAAACGTTGAATTATCCAAACTTACACTTTTGGATGATTAACGAGCCCGTCAGTGGCTACACGTTCGCTTTCATTTATTGCATCGGGCGCAACATCAATAATACCATTTCTCGTGATGTCCTCAGGTTCAAAACAAATCGGCATCTGAAAAGAATTCTCACGGTTAATAAGTATAACTACTCAGCAAGCTGTCAGCACACCTCAGCATGTATTCATATCAAGTCTTCGACAATACCAACAGCCAAAAAGTTCAATATTTGCAAAGTTGTTAGCGACATAAGTCTCGCTGAGATTATATGGTCACCAAGAACCCAATGAAACATTTTGCTCGACCATGGCAACAATCTAGTCGTTCGTGTGCCTTGTCGGCCGTTGCTGTTATTGTTGGCATCCGGTAGTCTCGAGAGACGATGGAAGTGCGCCCATGAGATGTCCCAGTTGGTGGTTGTGCAGCTTATGTAGTGGCTATGTAGCCCAACACAAGAGAGGCAGTCCTTACTGCACTTTAAAGTTGAGTATGGTGTGTGTTGGAGTTACTTCCTCTTCCTGTTGTTTCGCTTTATATCAGCTAGCAAGCGTGTATCGCCAACTGACCCTGTCTAGTGCAAACTCTTTCCATAACAATGATGTCATGGGCTTTCATGTCGCGCTTGCAGACATTACTGAAGTGATGTGGCCGTCCGATCGACTTTTTGCCTGATGCAAGTTCCGAATAAAGGTCTTTACGTATCCGTCCATCATCCATCTGACGTACATGTCCCATCCATCTGATGCGACATTGGCAGATAAGTGTGACTATTATGAGAATCTTTGCACGTTCAAGCACCTCACTGTTTGTTACTCGATTACTTCAAGTGGTCCCGAGGATGCATCGGAGACATCGCATGTGAAATGCACAGTCTTTCTCTTGTAAGGCGTACAATCCAAGTTTCATTGGCATACAGGAGAGTGCTTAGCACGCGGGCACGGTACATGGAAATCTTAGTGTTCAGAGTCAGCATGACACCGTTCCACACTCTATGCGACAACCTGGAAGCGTTGTTGATGCCTTTCCAATCCACTTGTCGAACTCAGCATCGAGCGACAGGTTGTTGGTGTTGGCAGAGTCTAGATACGTGAATTGACTACCTCAATTTCGTACTTGTTGATGATGATGCTTGGGTCCGCGTTCAGAGCCATCACAATTGTTTTCTTTAGACTGATGGTCAGCCCAAACTCACTGCATGCTTTAGCAAAGAGGTCCATAAGGTGCAGTAATGCAGTTTATGTGTGAGTGGCATGGACAGCATGGTCTGCAAAGAGCATGTCCCTGATGGTTGCTTCACGCACTTTGCTCCTTGCCTTTAGTCGTGCCAGGTTGAACAGTTTGCTGTATGTTGGAGTGTGCAGGTAGATCCCTTCTGTGGACGTCCAAAAGGCATGCTTGTGCAGAACAGTGAAGAAGATGCCAAAGAGTGTTGGGGCTAGGACGCAAACCTGTTTCACACCGCTGGGGATGTTGAAGGGGTCGTACGTTGAGCCATTGTACTGCACTGTTCATTTCAAGTCATCGTGGAAGGACTGGATCATGCTTAGCAGCTTTCAAGGGCATCCAATCTTTGCCAGGATTGTGACAAGTCTGTCTCTGATGACCAGATCGAATGCCTTGGTGAGGTCAATAAAGGCCAGGAAGAGGGATTTGTGTTGTTCTCTGCATTTCTCCTGCAGTTGCCTGAAGGAGACAATCATGTCGAGTGTGGACCTCGCTGCGTGGAACCCGAATTGCGACTGTGGATACATTCTGTCAGCAAGCGTCTGCAGTCTGTTCAGGATTACGTGTGTGACTTTACATGATACTGAGAAAAGATATCCACCTGTAACTGTTGATGTCACTTATGTTGCCATTGTTCATGTACAAGGTTACAATGTTGGTATCTCTCATGTTCTCAGGCACTGCACCCTCATCTAGAGGGCCAAAAGTGGCCGAGTGATCTAAAGCGCTTCCGCTATGGATCACTGCCATCTCACCTCTGTCTGCGTGGGTTCGAGTCAAAGATTTGGCTAATGTAGTTATGTGAGAAAGCTTGCCAGTAGCTTCTCGTGGGTCGGTGGTTCTTTCCCGGGGTTTTCCCGGGTTCTTCCTCCACCAATAATACTGGCCACCACATATAGCCTATCGTGTGCTGAAAAATGGTGTTAAACCCTACAAATACTACTATTGGATACACCATCCTATGGAGCTGTGCAAAACTGTTACATGATAAATAAATGACTGAACATAAAAAATAAAATTGGATAACGAATACAAATCTGGCATTAGATAATCAAGAAAATACTGCAATGTAGCATCTGCTACATACAGAAATAGTATTGTTACACTGGTCGGTGACCTATAACTGAATTCATGGACTTGTCATATTAAAGGATTTAAACTGTGAAACCTTATGGATTTCTATGGAATTTATTACACACAGATGGACAAAATGTAAGCTGTCAATATATTTGTGATATACATGTATTCCACTCAATAAAATAACTGAATTTATTTTTACACTACTTGTTTTCTTTCGTTTTACTATCAATCTATTCACCCACTTTAGTTTGCATTCTTTTCCAAAGTACATCTCTGACTCGCTGAAGACAATTCACTCCTTACAGACAAATCTCACATACAAAGTACACCAAGACATACTTGAAAGTCAAATAGAAATTTGCTTTTAATTTATAGTCAATTTGTCTGATAAACAAGTATATGTTGGAGCATTTGTGAATTGTCCCAAGGAAATGAAAATTAGTAACATTATCACAGAATCCAAGACTTGTCAACAAATATACATATTTATCTCCCTTTATCAGCTATCAAAAATTTATTGATCTTTCATCTGAAATCTGAGAGTCAACAGACTGTATGAACAAATCTAATGTTTAATCAGATGTCCACCTCTTCAGGGATTATATTATTCAAATCATGGCTTTGTGGTTGGTCCTCAACAGCTGGCTCATCCACCACCTCCTCAGCATGTGGCTCCTCAAGGGTGTGGTACCTTTGCTCTGGGTTTATTTTCCTGTGTACCCACCTGCAGAAATAATATAACCAGGAGATTCAACACCTGTAATGAGATATTCTAAAGGCTATATAATGACCTTTCTAGTAGATAGTTTTTCCATATTTGTCAGCCATGTTCACTAAATGTCATTCTATGCTTCTGCCATTAAGTTACTAATCACATGAACTTTTTTGTATATGATTGACATGAGAAAGACTGAATGAAACAGGATACACTGCAAACACTTCTATATTCATTTACAGTTACATCAAAAAAAAGTTTTAAACAATACACATTAATAGTTATACTTGTAATTACAAAATTAAGGTCCTTATTTCTGAATAATGATAATAATAATGCAGAAAAGTTGTGCAATTATTGTCCAGTTAATTTAACAGGAGAAAAAAGAAATTCAATTTAAAGATGGAGAAATTCTGAAATCTGAAAAATTATATGTAAAGAAAAAGAAACAAAAAATGTTCAAGGATATGGAAAAAAGAAGTACTTGATACATTTAATGGTTTCATTGTTTACATCTTTAATATGTAATCACAAACTAGAATATATATGAAAGTCTTTGTGTTGTGATCAGAATGGCCTTAGTTTTATTATCATTGATCTGCAGCTTGTCATCCATGATTTCATATCAGAAATGTACCTCTCTACTCCTTGGATGGTAGCTTCAACTTCAGTTGGGTGGCTAGATTTGTACATTTGGGTGTCATCAGCATATAATTGGTGAGACACTGGATGATGATCTATGACACATGAGAGTGGCCGAGTGTACAGAATGAAGAGAACAGGACCAAGGCATGCCCCTGTGGAACACCACACCATAAATCAACTGGACTTAGAATGAAGTCCATTTACAGATACAATTTGTGTCCTGTTGACTATGTAGGACTTGAACCACAGTAAGGCTGTATTGTGAATGCCAAATACATGCTGGTGACGGTGAAGTAATATATCATGGTCTATTGTGTCAAATGCTGCAGGCAGATCAAGGAGGGTGAGGACATAATCTTTTTGCTATCCAAAGCAGAGAAAATTTCATTAACTACTTTCCAAACAGTAGTTTCAGTACTTTGGCAAGGGCAACATGCAGACTGTACATTGCTAAAAAGACTGTTTTAATTCAGATGAGATACAAGTTGGGTTAGAACAACTTTTTCAAAGATAATTTTATATGCATGTGAGATTAGAAACTGGACTGTATTTCTTTAAATCGTTATGGTCGAGTGTTGGTTTCTTCAGCAAAGGCTTTACAATGGCAGTTTTGAAAAATGATGGGAATTCCCCAGGTGAGAGAGAGGTATTAATAATATCACTTAGTGAAGGGCATATTGGATCTAAGCACTCAAGCAGCAATGATGTTGGAATTGGATCAAGTTCACATGATTTTGGTGCACTCTTCATCATGATTGTCCATACTAAATCCACAGAGACAGGTTCAAATATTGTTAATGGTTGTTGCTGAAATTCTGTATCATAACTGTATAGTTATCTCTAATGGTTTATACCTTGTCACGGAAGAAATATGCAAACAGGTCCTGAAGGTCTGCTGGTGAGAAGATAGTTGGAAGTGGTCTACATTTGTTCCTTGACATTAGTTTGTTAGTAATCTCGAAGAGCTCTTTGCAGCTGGAACTCTCCGTGATCTTAGTACTGTAGTGGGATAATTTGGCTTAATGGATTATGTTTGTGATGTTCTTCCTAGCAGCTTCATAGATTTATTTATGAATAGTGAGTCTGGTGGAAAGCGAAAGCCTTTCAGCTTTAGGGCAGTCTCTTTTATCAGTGCGAAGCTGGTCCCTAACACTGCTATACCACAGAGAAAACTTTTAAATTGATACTCTGCACTTGGGGGCTGCGGCATGTTTCTAAAGCAATGAACGCATGCAGTTATCGAGTTGTTCTGCTGTAAGAGGTACACAAGTTGTTAGGTTTGCTTGGATGTCATGCATTAGTTTTGTTCTATTTATCATACAGGGGGTTAGGGTTTGTAGCATGATGCCCTAGTGCTAGACATCACAATAAACTGCCACCTACAGATATCATAGTGATATGACTGAAAACTTGTTAAAGCTACATTAAATATCCAAATTACATACACATGTATTTTCAGCACATGATTATACTCTTAAACTACCTGAATATACTAAATTTATACCAATTATATGAAATGAAGTACCCCATGACATACTTCTCAAGGCACGTAAATAATGATCTTCCAGAGGAATATGAATGTATAAGGATCCAAATAAAGAGGATAACTGCCATTTAAAGGTATGCTGAATCATATTCTAAAAAATGTCATCCATTATTGAAATAGTCAAGGTTGAATGCCTACATGACCTGTATGATTTTTACTATAAATTACATACTGTATGCATAATTTCAGGACTGCTACAGTGTCCTAGTGGTTAGAGTGTCCGCCTCAAATGCAGGTTGTCGCAGGTTTGAACTTAGTGGAGTCTTACCAAAGACTTATAAAATGATACTAACAGCTGACTCACTTGGCACTCGGCATTAAGAAGGTTAGTGCTAGGACTGGTCGGCCTGGTGTCAGACTAGTTCTGATTTTTTTCTTTCCTTTCCATTTCCAACATCTGACACTACCATGAAAACCTTTATAACTATCAAACAATTGTAACGAAATTATTTTGCGAGATAGTAATAAAGAAAAGTCTATTTAAAGTTGAAACTATGTAGAAATCAAATAATTAAATGATTCTGAAAAAGACAGCAAAAACTGTACAATTCCAGATTGAGAGTATAAATAATATATTATTTAAATTTAAATTAAAGATCAAAATTTGATGAATGACTGGATGAAATGAAGCATATCAAATCTACTCACAAAGTCAAGAAGAACCCAACTGCAATCAGTACTGCACCCACAAAGAATGGAATTCCAGAGTAGAAGGTAAGTGTAGCAATGTACAAGCTGTTGAAAATCAGGGTTGCAAACAGTGAGGCAACTGCTTCCAGTGCACCAATAATACTGAACAACTTTCCTAAAATATAAAAATACTTCAAGAATTTGAAATATATATATATATATATATATATATATATATATATATATATATATATATATATATATATATATATATATATATATATATATATATATATATATATATTGGATAGCTTGCCCTTTGAAAGAATGTATAAATCCGTTATACTTCCTTTGTTTGATTATGCTGATTGTATCTGGGATAACTGTACTATACAAGAAAAAGCATAACTAAAAACAAAATAATTTGGAGGCTGTAAGAACAGAAACTGGTGCTACCAAGAGTGTGGCTTGGGAACTATTGTATGAGGAAACCAGGTGGTATAACCTGAATTTTGGCCACTATCAGCATAAAATCTGTTGTTTACAATCTATTGTAAAGTATTCAACCTTTTCTTGCTAAGAATGAGGTCTAAACCAGTCAATAATTGAATACTACTCTGCCCCCCCCCCCTTTTGCAGAACTAGACTGGATCAAAACTCATTTTGGTCTTCAACACTTCAACTGTGGAACATGTTACTGAGAGAAATCAAATAAGTAACCCCTTAAACCAGTCAATAATTGAATACTACTCTGCTCCCTTTGTGCAGAACTAGACTGGATCAAAACTCATTTTGATCTTCAACAATTCAACTGTGGAATATGTTACTGATAGAAATCAAATAAGTAACCCATCAATTTAAAATCTTTAAACTTACCTTAAAAGTAAAACAGTAGAGCCTATGCAATTGAGAATAAAAAACAGTAGCTTAAATAATGATGTAATCATACATCGTGTTTCTAACATTAAGTACTACACAAGTGGACAAGTAGAAACAGCTGAACACTTTTGGTTAGAATCATATAAAATCATATACAACTCTAAGACATTGAGTTCTCTTCACATTACGGTACAAATTATCAGTTAAGAAATTATCCAGCAATTCTATGTACTAAACTGATGAAATTATGGAAATATTTATGGCAGTGCAAATCTTCATAAAATTATCAAAATGTTTTTATAAAAATAATACACAAGTCACAATCACACAAATGTATTCCATATTTTCTTACTATTATATGATCTCTGAAATAATGATATACTAGAAGTGATCAAGTATATATTTATTTTTGTATATGACTAATATTTTTTAAGTCGGTAGACAATTACTGATCATTTAAATCTCTCTGTAATAGGGTTTCATTTTCAACCAGCCTCTAGCTTTCTACCGAGTCCTCATACATTGTATTCTTATAAATCTAATATGAAGATGTTCTCTTGAATAAAATACTGTTCAAACAAAGGAAAAAATCTTTAAAGTTTTGCCTCAAAGAATATTTTCAGTTTAACTTTCATGGACTAAAGTAAAGAGCTTCAAGGCAGTTTTGTCATATCTTAATTTTTAAAAAGGACTTAAGAAAACGAAATACGATTTATTTTTTTTAAATACTTTTGATATTTTAAAAATAATTTCACAAATATGTTGTTATCATCAGCACCAACAGCATTACCATCACCACTGTTGTAACTAATTGCAAAGAACACTTCCATCATCATTATCAATACATGTAAAACACTTGTGTTTTAATTAGTACTTTCAAGACTGGACTATTGTAACTCAATTGTCTGGTTCATCTCAATATCTACTCCAGAAACTTCAAAACGTTCAAAACACAGCTGCTCAGATCATCTTTATTAGAGTACTTTGATCAGAGCACACCTCACCACTGCTCTGTACCCTACACTGGCTATCCATTTGATCCAGAATCAAACACAAAATTTGTTTTCTGTGCTACGTTTCACTGACAAGACTCCAGTCCAACATACCTCGTTGGCCTCACCCATGTGTATACACCAGCAAAATACTTACACTTCTCTTCTGACAATTGCATGCTCATTGTTCCACCTATGAAAACAAAGTCATATGGACAATGTTCTTTTGCATACCAGGGCCCGGTGATGTGGAATGAATTGCCCATTGAAATTAGACACAAAGACAGTGATCCCTTTTAAGAGTGCTCTTAAAACTCACCTTTTCTGACTGCAGGAACAAACTTAGAGACCTAATAATGTTTTATTCCTTAAATGTTTTCAGCATGTTTTATATTTTCCAATTTCTTGATTTTTGTTTTTCGTTTTTTGTAGTGTAGTCATATCATTATAGATGTTGTAAAGCGCTTAGAGATTCTAAAGATTAGGTGCTATACAATGTCCTCATTATTATTATTATTATTATTATGTATTTTCATATTTAGCACTAATATAATAGTGTTTGAGCAATGCATCTAATGCCATTATTATTATTGTTGTTGTTGATATTCTTGTTTTTTTAAAACTATTATTATTATTATTATTATTATTATTATTATTATTACAGTCCTACCAGTTTATCTCGACATCCTCGGGCCCAAGGAAATATTGTCGACATAGGCGGATGTCGAGATAAGTGTTGGGGGGGGGGGGGGACTGAAAAGAAATTTTTTTTAATTCGTCAGCAAAGGGAGACCCGTCATCAGTGAATAGCATTTACACTTTGAAAAAGAAAAAAAAAAAGGAAATTTTGAGTTCATGAAGACAGAATCAGTGTGAAATACACTTGTATATTGACAAATTACATTTTGGTTACCTTTGTGTAATAAAATCCAAATTAAAATATTGCATTGATCACATCCTGATACGAACAACATTACGATATTCAACGTCGGCATTAGCACGTGGTTGGGAAGTTGTCAGTTACATGCTTCATGTACATGTACTTAAATTGGCCTTGATTTCGGTCAGTCTGTACCCATCTTATTGAGGCTACCAAGGGGATGGGGCTATTCACAGGGAAGTGAAAAACTGTCAACAGTACATGTATTCTCCACAAATACTTTTGTATCCGATGTTATGACGAACATTAAAGCGACTGAACCAACCACTTGTTGCAGCGAAGTTCTCCACACTTAAGTTTTTTCGATAATGCTTCATTGAACCATTTTGATGCTTCCTCCACGTCTTCAAATGTAGCAGTCTTGTTTCTTCCTTTGGGGAGCACAGTTACCTTCAACTTAGTCTTTCTTTATAGACTCAGCAGCTTTCATCCTTCTTGGACGTGTGTTATTTTTAAATGAAAAAAATTCACAGACCTCTTTGCGAGATGTTCATCCCTTAACTTCCTTAACAGCCAGATATTTAGTTTCCAAAGACTGTAAATTTAATTTGCATTTTACCCTGCTGTAGGTAGCCATCATAAATGTAAATAAAGTTAAAAACAAAACTTTCACAGCAAAAAAAAAAACAAACTTGTTTTAATCACCGATCACTTTCAAAGGTCTCGAAAACGCGTAATCCGTATTTTCACGCAATTTTTATATATGGGATTCAGAAAATCATGTGTACAGGAGTCCTCTGTATGCATCAATTTCCTGGACGGCTTGCTAATCCTGCTTTGACCACCTGTTGATTGGGAAATTGTGTTATCAATTGATCCTTTTAGCTGTGCTGATATTTACAATCAGAAAATTCAGTGGCTGAAAGACCGACAGATGTACATGTTGTCATTGTAAGAGTACATCTGAAGAACAAGACCCACAAGCTAGGCGGCAAGATCAAAGACTTAACTAGCTGCAGAGTGGTGAGAAAATGTGCTGCTATGTTTTTTTATCTGACCGCAACATCAAAAGCCTGGCGACAAGATCAACTAATTGTTGTACAAAGTATTGGTCCTAATTGGCAGCTTGTTGACATAAATGTTTTGAAAACAAAGGATTTGTTCAAGCTGGGACCAAGGGCTTCTGTCAACATATACATATTTCATTTATCTCGACATCGATATAAGCATGACAATTTGATAGTAATTTTCGACCATGGGACCGGAACTTTGCTTTATTGTCGACATAGGCGGCTTGTCGAGATAAGCGATGTCGATATAAACAGGTAGGACTGTATTATTATTATTATTATTATTATTTTTAACATTTAATTGAGTGCGATATTTAAAATCACCCTAATTTCAATACTAACCGACATCCTACTTGTAGATATCATTGATGGATGGTTTGTTTGGCCAATTTATATAATTCTGCGTAGGTATGATGTTTCATTTGAAACAATATCATGACTACGAAGTCACAGCTTGTGAAGATCAAACAAGTCAGAGAGAGGCTTATTATGAATAGGGAATTATAAGAAGCTTGAACTTAGCTATTGTTATTAACACATGAACTGATATGTTAAATCTGAATGCAAGACATGTTTTTATTATTAGAGGAAGAGGGTAAAAGCTATTCTTTCCGTTGATGGCGGGAAAAGATGGCATATAGTCATAGCAGGAATGAGTGTTGCCTTTTGTAATAATAGGACAGATATTGTTCGAAATCAATTTTCTTTGTCTGGTAGGTTAATACATTTTCTACTGATTAAGGACTATGAGCTGTACTTGCTAAGTATGAAAAAAAAACATGCTAACCTTCTAACCCTTACATATCACCAAATGTCAACTAAAGTTTATACCAAAGGTATTACTTTTAAGAGATAATCTTACAATATAAATAGTGCTGACTGAAGCATACATGTTGTTGCTGTTGGGTTTAATGCCATTTTTCAGCACACAACAGGCTATACATGGCAACCAGTATTATTCATGGAGGAAGAATCCAAACCATCGACCCACGAGAAGCTACTGGCAAGCTTTCTTACATAACGACATTAGCTGAATCTTAGACTTGATTCCACGCAGACAGAGGTGAGATGGCAGTGATCCATAATGGAGAGCGCTTTAGACCACTTGGGACCCCTGAAGCATACAGGTAAAACCCATTATAATGCGATTAATTATAACATGATTTCACTTATAATGCAATTGCAGCAAAACTCCCATTTTCTAATTTAAGGTGACCTCTCTTTTTACATTCTAAATACATACTCTCAACAAAAACAAATTTTTTGTATCCCTTGATGTCTGATGAAACAAGGTGAACAAAAAAAATTATATATGATCAAAAGGTTCGTTAAAACTGATGACATAGAAATTTCAATGCACTTTCTATGGGGAAGTTTTTTAAATTATTTATTAACATGATCCCAATTATATCACAATGTTATTCTCTGGACTCCAAGCATCGCATTATAATGAATTTTACCTGAATTTAACAGATGTTTATTTCTCTACACCCACAAGTGAAATTAATTCCCTGAGAGGTAACTTATCAAGTTATGTCCACATACAGGAAACTAAGTATTAAAAATCTGGTTAATGGCAGATAACAAAAAATAATTTTTCCCATGTAGAAAGCAGGATCATAAAATCGACCTCTTGGGAGAAAGATTTGTGCCAGAAACTTAACAAGCCTTATCTATTGGTACAGAACATTTCTTACCAGGCTGGCCAAGTGGTTACTGCATCTGCCTCGGATGCAGGAGGTGGGTTCGAACCCAGGCCAATTCATACTAAAGACTTATAAAAATGATACTAGCTTCTGCCTCGCTAGGTGCTCAGCATTATGAGGTTAGTATTAGGACTGGTCAGCCTGGGGTCAGGATAATGTGACTGGATGAGACATGATGCTACATGTCTGGCCTGATGCCCCAGTACTAGACAACACTATACACTGTCACACCGCAGTGATATGACTAAAATATTGTTAAACTAAGTTTAAACTACAAAACACACATGGGCCCCGAGTGGCTGAATGGTTTGAAGTGCTCTCCGTTATGGATTACTGCCATCTCACCTCAGTCTGCGTGGATTTGAGCCTCGGATTCGACCAATGTGGATATGTGAGAAAGCTTGCCAGAAGCTTCCCGTGGGTTGTGGTTCTTTCCTGGGGTTTTCCTGGGTTCTTCCTCCACCATTAATACTGGCTGCCATGTATAGCCTATCGTGTGCTGAAAATGGCATTAAACCCTACACCAACAACAACAACAAAACACACACACACCAGGTTGGACTTAATTGTACGGGCCACTTGAGGAAAATTATACTAACTGCCAAAGCATATGAAAAATGAGGCACGGTCTCAATGGCAATGTAAAAATGCTGTTTACCTTGTTCATTTTGTTGCACACTACTTGACATTATTGACCGGAGAGCAGCCGAAGGAAAACCTTGAAAGACTCCAACTATAGCACCTGAAATGATAGAAACAAATAAGCATCTGATAATAAATCTGACTGACTAAGCAACTGCTAGACTAAAAACAAGCTAAATAACTTGTAAAATGTCAGCTGGTATGGTTAGTGGTCAAGTTTAACCAGTAGAATTAATTATATTTTATGCAAACACTTCGGTTGTATTAGTTTGTGCAACAAATTTTGAATTAAAAGGATTAAAGTAGATTAAAAAGGGCAAAATGGCATGGTTTATTCTGTCATTGTGTTTTGACATGCAAGGATATTTTGTTTTTAATTTATATTCAAACATTCATGGCAAGAAGTAAAAGGACTCTAATAAGAGGTTGTAGTTATGATGACCTTGTGATAGGCCAAGCAAAAAAGTCAATAAAATATCCACAGTTTGCCTCCAAACCCTAATTGCTTGAATCTGCTACTGACTGTATTGCCCCTGTAGTTGAATAAAACTTGGCATTATGTGAATTTTGTGCTGATAATTTTGTTCATAAATTGTTAACAGCCCTTCAAAAACACAAATTATTGCATCCATTGCTAAAGCTATAGGACAGATTGTTGAAGATACAATACACAAGGAATTTTCAAGTAAAATTCCATGTTTTAAAGCCTCATGTGTTTACAGTTCATGCAGAACTTCAAGGATTTAAAAAAAACTGAGTTTCTTAAGAACCAGTTAAATGATATATGTTAATACTTTGAACAACAGTGTATCTGCATATATGGTGTCTCCCTAGCCCAAGCCATATTCTAACCCTAACACTAACCCAGCAATTGAAGAAAAAGAGGTCAGTGAAGATCCTCAAGAAAACATAGCAAAGAAGAGAAAAATGAAAAGAACAAATGAGAGAGAAATAGACTTATATGCGATGAAAACTGCAAAGGACATTGGGGTAAAACTGATTATAGATGTAAATAGGAATCACAGAATAGAGCCATCCAAAGAAATAGACCAATCATGGTTAAGTTTTCAAACTATTGTGAAAATGATGAAAGCATGATCTAAATCAAGAACCCTCAAACTGCCTTTTAAATTATACCTAAAGAGGACTTGAAACAAACAAAGAGTTCAGATTGCAATGTATAGGTTGGGTCGGCATGACGTCACGAGCTTAGCGACCTACTTTCCGCCATATTGCGGAGGTGAAAACAATTTCTTAGTAACAGTACGGTAGCGTTAGTTGTGTTCAATATTGCAAACTGTTTTTGTTTATCTATATTTTGTTTATTACTGCTGTTTTCTGTTCAGGAAAAAAAAAAAGAGAAGCATAGTATCCGTATCCATAATTCACTAAACTGTACCATCAACCTCTCATTTTGTTAGGACTACCCCTCGTCCTCTGCCAGAATAAGGTGGTAAACCCACTCAAGAACCCAAATGTTAACGCTTGCGTTCATTTAGAATGTTTTAGGTACGACCATGTAAATATTCCCATGTTTACTGTTATTACACAATTAAAAAAAATACTTCCATATTTTGTTACCTTTCCATAAACATGTAAAGCGTACATTAAAAAAATGCAAAGAAGAATGGCAAAAAAAATCATTTCAATATAAAATGAATGTAGATTTTTTTTTTAAACTCGACTCCATCACCTTAGATTCTCCAAATTCTCAAGAATCTGTTTTTTGACCCTGACAAACTTGCCATCTTAGTTCGTTTTTATGCTTACCTGTAGACTGGAATTTAACATGCGCCAAAATACTTCTGTATAAAATTTTGAATTAGTATATTATGTTGTTAAACTTTCATGGTGATAATTAGAGAATCCCTTTTCTTCCTTCAGCGAAAATTGCGGGTCCAAGGCTGACTTTTACAAAATGTCTTAGCCCTAAGAACTCTTTTCAAGTTTTGCGTACTGTTTATTTTTTTAATTGGTTGGTTTGTTGGTTCGTCGGATGGATGAACGGACGGATATACAGACAGGCAGATAGATAGATCTACAGATAGGCAGACAGATAGACAGATAAGAGATCACTTGATCAAGTGTGTGGCAAGAAATCTTTAATTCTAATCAAAAAATAAATGCTGATACTGATATATCTTGCCAGTGTTTCAACCTTCAGTGAGAATAAAATAAAAGTAGATTATTATTTAACATACAATAGGTTTGTGAAATAAACTGATTGTCATTTAATACACTAAATTTCCGTTTTTATGTGTATGTGAATTTAATTAAAACCTGCTAATTAAAGTAATCATTCTCATGATTAAAGAGATTAAAGAAATGACACACAATCAGAGTAGTCAATCAATTTAGGGTGGGCACATATAATTGGTTCGTATTTTTTTGCATACTAATACACCCAGTCTATGTGTCATATATTTAGTTTGGAGTTTGCATTATAAAGGCAAATATGAACGATGGAGTGTCAAGGAAATAAGAGTGGTTTGATACGATTTATAATTTGGGGAAAATTTAAATGACAGAAAAGCTGAGCGGTTAATAGTAGAACTTGTAGTTTATTTGTTTATTTTTAAACCTATTTGTACCTATAATAGACACTTGTATATTTGTGTAGTTATTGGCAAGAGAGATAAAACGTATTTGGTAAGTTAGGAAGAGTTTATAATTATTTTAATTTACCTTTTGCATATGATGGTTTGTGCACCCACCAACACTGCAAATCTTAGGCATATCTGAAAAAGTGTAAATGTCCCCCACACGTTATGCAAGTCATTAGAACAATGGCAGTTGTTTTCACTTCGGCGGTCGTAACCATGCACTGAAAATGCCCGGATGTGAATAAGTACCCGGATTCCTGACCCAACCTATAATAGAGCAAGAATTCTAAACAAGGAAGAGAAAATCAAAGATACCTGCATATAGGAAAGGGAGGTAACGTATGCTTGTTACATAATCCACTACCTGTTCAACTGACCATGTCTGTTGAAAACAATATAATGATTTGTATCCCATGAAAAAAATATTGCCCATGAAAGATTAACCAATTTCTTGTTTATTCTTTATCTTCTGTTCTTGAATGTTTGTAAAAGACACTATTCCATGTCAACAGCACAGTTAGTTCATATCAATATTCTGTAAGAAGCCAGGTTTGTTTTACAGGTGTGTATGTACATGTTTATACAAATGCTCTTATCTGTACTTGCATTAACCCATGAAGTCTGCATGTGCTGACACAGTAAACAGCCAAGGCAAATCTGCTTTTCTGCCTCTTGAGGGCATATAGTAACATGAATCTCAATCATGCAGTACAAAATGGTTTGTTCCACTCCATCCTACATGCAAATATATGCAGTTGCTTGATCTATTTAACTGCATTAATGGTGCTCTTGTATATAAGAAAATATGGGAGTATTAGACTTTTTAAAATATATTTTAGAATTAAGTGACCAATGCAATTACAACTGTTACTATAACTAAAGTTTTTTTTTAAACGATTTGATGCCTTTAAAAAAATTTTAAATCTTAGAATTTTTTTAACCACCATTTTGTTTTTAATTGTTTTATTAATGTCTTGTCTAAGTATCATTCGACTGATATCAGGAAAAAAACCTAACCCAGGTCCCGAAACATGTGGAAATCATCTTTACAGTCTGCACCCCTTATTAGAATGAACCCCTTAAAGCAGTCTTAGCCCAAAACCTGGTTTCATACCAGTTTTTTCTAGTAAAATGTTTCTTTGATAATAATTATCTGATCATAATACCTTAAAAAAAAATTACTACTACCTTGCAATCCAGCCATCCCAGGCTATGATATTTTTGAAAGCTAAAGAACAAATAGTTATCTGTCCACCTAAGCGCAGTTAAAAACAGTGATCTGGGCTTGATATAGAGATTGATGCCAAATCCAGTGAATATTTTAGTTACTACTGGAGCAGAAGCCATGCTCTCTATATGGATGTAACTGTGGGGAGGTTAGGAGGGTAATTGTGTATCATGATTAGGGCTGTCAATGGGTACCCGGGTAATCAGGTATCCGACCGTAGCGATAAACCCGGGCATTGAAAATTAATGACAAGTACCAATTCAAAAAAATAAGTTGTCGACATCACTAACAAAATATCATATATCATCAGCAGCACACTGGTCTGAGTTGCAGCTCCAGTCTATATTTAGGAGTAGGACCACCCATTATGCATCAGCGGCCCACTACTAAATGACTGCTGCATGCTAGGCTATGCAAACAGCTTCACAGTTCAAAACAACACTATTATGTAGACTACTCACGTTAACATATCACTTCAGTGACTGCATGGTCACATGGTATCACTGGTACATACCAGTGACACAAATGACCGCACAGTCGCTGTAGCCTTGTTTGCGTGGGTAATTAAAATCTTAGTTCAACAGCCGATGAATACACAGGTGTTCTGTTCTGACAGGGATTTATACTAAAAAAGTGATTGTTCTAAAGGATTTAACGCAGTGGATCATTAGAAGAGGGATTATACTTACTGTCTGGGTACAAAGGTTAGTCAAAATAAATTTATTAATTAATAATAGCATGCAGTCCGATCATTCGCAGCTACCACGGTGCAGACGCTTCAGACAGAGTAGTTTATTACACGGTTGGTCTCTGTTGCCAGTCAAAATATTAAAAAGGCAGAGAACAATTTGTTGGTCTAGGGTTGTACATGTCTTTCATGTTCTAACAAGTACCCGGTTACCCGCTAAACGGCGCAACAGGTACCAGGGTAAGTTTTCCATGGTTTTTTACAGCCCTAATCATGATCAGGTAAGTATTATTGAAGAAACATGTATTACAAGAAAATATTTGTTTCTCCTTCAAATATGTTACGTGTTCATAATACCTTTGAAGAATAGGTAATAATAATAATAATAATAATGAGGACTTTTTGTTACCACCTAATCATTAGAAGCTCTAAGCGCTTATATCTATAATATGACTAGAAAAGAAAAAGAGGTGGAGGAGATACATCCCCTTACCCCTGAGAGATAACCTCTGGTAGCCTAAGGTATGTGAGCCAGCTTGTAGATAAGCAGACAGGAAAATAGACTCCACATTAGGAAGTGGCTTTGAAAAGGAAAATGTTCACTCCCCCAAATCCTGCAGAAGCCACAGAATGACAAGGCAATATAATTTGTTGCACAACAGCTAATAGGTCAAACAAGATCAAGCTGAGCCATATACGATGAAAGATCTCTAAAAAGTGGAGTTACATCTCCATTGCATGGCATGGATAATGACTGAAAATCATGAGACAAAACTTAATTATACCTACATCTTAAGGCAGAAATCAAGCTAAACATTTTATGAAACACTATAATAAAATGAAAATTGATTAAAATGTTATGCATCGAAAACCTTTTTCTTAAATTTGTATCTAACCTGATTTAAACAAATCATTGCCTCATGCCCGATTGTGACAAATTAATAAAAGCAAATTAATTTGCTTTTTTATGCCAAACAACTGCTTTTTACAATGATTCAATGATTACTTTTATTGTTATACTCAAAATTTATTCAGAAATTTAACAAGTGAATTTTTGTTCCTTAACCACCAAATCTCAATCATGAAATCTGACTGAACTGCAAGACAAAGCTGTAAAATTATTGGGCTGACTTAAAAAGTGTCCAAGTTTAATTGCCCTGTTTTAATGCACATGGGTTTTCAGTTTTAAGGGTGTTTCACCGGACCAAATAGCAATTATTAATTTCAAACAGCTTGAAAGGTACCAAGTGGAAAAGAAACACAAAACATATTGAACTGTGACCTTCACCTTGAGGATAACAAACCCAATGTGACTCTCACCTTGAGGATAAGAAACCCAGTGTAATATGTAGTGATAAATATTGTCACTTGAAATCATATTGCAATTCAATAGCAATATATATCGATTTGGTTTGATCTCCAAAGACTGATAGGATTCACAGACTGTTAACTGCCTGTTAAATCTTTGCTTTCTGCAGGTACCAAGCGCTCTCCCAACAAAGTCTGCTAAGCAGTCTGCCTTTCTGCAGCTGTTTTAGGCTAAACCTCAGAGCATCATAATGGCTACCAAAGTGGGAGATCCTTGAATTAATGGACATGTTCATTCCAAACTCTCAAACAGCTGTAGTCATAGAGCAGAAGCAACAGTATGATCAAAAATGTAAAATACTGATCCAGGATCATGACCTTCAAGCTTGGATTGCCACTGTGTTAAAAGACGCCTTATAGTGATGTTGTACTATATAAGTATACAAAATTTTATATTTTATTCTTAACGGTCTATATAGTTATAGAGAGGAATGGATGGAATGTATGATGGAGAACAGATGTGTATCTGGGTGGGCTGATGAAGAGATACTGTCTGCCACCTTTTCTAAGAAATGCCAAGCGAAAAATGATCTGTTTACTGCACTCTAACAAAGGATATTCAACCTGTACAATTTTATCTTGCCTTTTTTCAGTCATGATTAGCTATTTGTTCCTCCAGACTACAGGGAACCATTTCCAGCAGGAACAGTTTAAAATTACTAGATATAATCTCATTTTGACATGAATATCTACCAAAATTACTCACCAAGAAATAAAATCCATGTATATTTTCCAATTCCAATCAGCAAAAGGGAGACAATTTTTGATATAAGCCCTATCAAAGCAAGAATTGTATCCCTTTGATGATAAATTCTCTTAAGAATGGGCAACGCAGTTAGCACAGCCAGACCTCGAAGAAATGTCTCTACAGCACTGAACATTCCTAGAGTAGTTTGTGACCATGCAAATGGCTCATATTTTGTGTACAGCAACATGATATCAGCCTGACCTAAAACAAGAATAAAAAAAACAATTTACAGACAAGAAAAGCAATTACCTGGAAGTTAAATTTACTTACACATGAAACATACATATTGTAATATATAAAATGATTATTCTGGATAATAATTACCATTTTAAAAGAATGATATTTCAATGTATATCCTAAATGCTTTATTATCACCACATGAAATGCTTCCAGTTTTGGTGTAACTAAAGGAAAATATCAGAAATTAATTCCCTTTGTCATAAGGGCAATAACTCTTAAGTGAATGTAAAGAATCAAAGTGAATGTAAAGAATCAATCTGTATAATCTCAGTACATATAAGAAATGCCATCCCTGTTGTACCTATGAGTAAATTACCTTATTAGAAATACACTGTATATACTCACTTGCAAGTTTGATCGAACTGCAAACAATATAGACCCTGATCTGCTGTAATACATCAGCTTATCAAGGTCTATGCCATTTGTTGTACTGATTACTTCTATGCCGACTCTGATATACCAGAACACTTTGTTATGTCAGACCCGGATCTATGCAATTAGCAGGTGGATTTTATTTATATACAAATGTATATGGTAAATCATAGAATCACTTGTACCAAAGCAAATTCACCATAAGTAACCCTGATTAGTGTCATTTATGTACCTGTATACAAATGAAGATATCTAATATTCCATGAAAACCATCCAGGATCCAAATAAATTTTTATGGCAGTAATTTCTGAACATGATAAAATTTTATTGAAGGTTAAAAAACAACAGAAAGGTTGTGGTGACTGAAGTGGAATAAAAGAAATCTGTTGTAAAAGAAAAGATATTGATATTACCTACTAAAACCACCATCAGTAGCATTATAACAACACAGGAAACAACAATATAAGACATTATTCTTCTGCTGTTCTTCCATGTCTGGTAAATAAATACCCATGTCTCTTTGACTGATTCAATTACATATGCCTTTAGAATGGTTGGTTCTTGTTGAGGGTCTCTCACTGGTTTAATGTCATCCACCCACAAAATTGTGTACACTAGTGCAAGAAGAAGTATGCCAGCCAAAAGTCCAAACACAAATACAAAACTTGTGTTGTCAAGAATGACTCCTGATAAAAGAGTGCCAAGGGCCCCTGACAAAAATGTCATGGCTTCAGTGATCCCTAATTTGATTGTCTTGTATTCTGGAGAAGAGATGTGTGATATATAGCTAAATACTGCCATTATCATTGCTAAGTAACCTCCAGTTAGCCCATTTATTGCACTTCCAATCAGAAGAAAGCCAACAGGTGCTGACATACAAACTGAGTTTACAAGATTATTAACTGTGCTCAAGAGTGTCCCAATTAGTGGAATTATTAAAGGTAATTTTCTGCTGACTCTGTCGGCAATAGGTCCCATAAAGAATAAAAGTACAAATAATGCTGGAATTCCCATTGCAACGTTGAAATATAAGATCCATCTTGATGTTGCTTTCTGAACATCATCCTCAATAGCTTTGTAGGAATCATTGTGTAACTGATTACATGTAATGTTATCATATTTGTCTAAACAGACCTTTTGGAAAACTAGATCTTGTAAGGTGAGCAAGTTGAAGAAAGTTGTAAACATGTACAAGAACATTAATGGTTCCACTGTTATCCTCTTCAAGTCAAAACTGTGCTGACCAAAACTTACATAAACTGCCATCTCTACAACAATATTCTCCTATGATTTACACTTTATACCACTTATCTAATCAATCCAAAAAATGGTATGAAGAGCAGTTCTGAAATATAAAACAATTGATATGGATTAGGAATGAAATAATTCCAAGAAATTTATATAACTATAATGCTATTGATATGGATTAGGAATGAAATAATTCCAAGAAATTTATATAACTACAAAACAATTGATAAGGATTAGGAATGAAATAGTTCCAAGAAATATGATTAGGAATGAAATAGTTCCAAGAAATTTATATAACTATAAAACAATTGATATGGATTAGGACTGAAATAGTTCCAAGAAATTTATATAACTATAATGCTATTGATATGGATTAGGACTGAAATAGTTCCAAGAAATTTATATAACTATAATGCTATTGATATGGATTAGGACTGAAATAGTTCCAAGAAATTTATATAACTATAATGCTATGTGTCAGTGAGCTTCTTTTATACAAAGTAGGCAATGATATATATTCAGTACATTATACAGCCTATATTCGCATAAAAGTCAAACTGCAAACAACAAATATCTGACCTGCCATATTAAGTTATTGTAAATCTGGGTCTGTGCAGTATGCTGTTGGACTTGTCTATTTAATAAGTATATACAGCACATCACATATGTAATTTTTTCATTACTTAAGATAATTTTTACTACATAATCTTATCCATATACCTGATGCTTTATCTAAAAATCAACAAAAACAAATGTAAAACTGGCTAATAAGGGTTCCTCTAAATTTATTCATGCTTCACTAATTTTGTAAAGCAGGTATTCATGATTCTTGATTCAGGCTGAGTTCTGATCATGTACCTATTTCAGTAGAGTAAGTCAACTTAAATATTCTGTTTAAAAGGTTCTTTTTATTAATTCAATATAAAATTCAATATAAAATCATTATATTTAAAACTTATGCTGCAGACAGTAACAGGTGACAAATCAAGGGCAATCAAACCTGCATGGCTTTACAAACTTCAAACCTCTCTTGGTGATGCAAATTTACATTTTGAGTGATGACATTTCAACAGTGAACTAAATAGTGCTGGGGTATGCAAGCAATAGCATGCGTACCACATGATGACACGTCAAGAGATGGGGGGGGCACACAAAAGGCAGCCAAAAGTCTTGAGTTTATCAGTGTTATTTCGTTATAGGTGGCATGCGCTCATTCATTTTGTAATTAATCTGGAAAAAGTGGCATGCTATGTAAAATTGGTTGCCGAATCCTGGAATAGTGTATACCGTTTGCGAAAATGGGTGAAATATCAGCACAAAATCAGAGAAGCACAAATGAGTTTTTTTGTCCATCTGCAGGCTGCATAGCTTGGTACCCCTTGCAAAGTGAGCTCATTACTTAATGAATATTTTCTGCAAGTAGCCCAGATTAAAACTCTTTGTTCCTGGGTTTGTATTTCTGGTGTCTCAATATGATACTTTATACAGTGAATCCAATTGCAAACAGAAACTCCCAAAAAATGACACTGCATACTGTGCCAGTAGATCTGGGACTATGCTGTTTGTTAAGACTGATCAGTACAACAAACAAGAATGGCCATGATCTGTGCTTGCATTATGTGTTGGCGGAAAAGAACCAATGTTGTTTGCATTTACACCCAATGTATAAGCAAGCATATATGGACTTCAGCAGACGATACAAAATTTAGAAAAAATAAAATCAAAGAGGTCAGAAAAGACTAATGTTTCCACGCATAAATTCCTTAAATATAAATGTTATTCAAAAACACTTCTTTTGCACAGGTGCAAAATACCATATGCATCCCTAAGCAAAACCATTCCAAGACACCATGCAATATCATTGCTGCCACCCACCCCTCCCCAACATATGCCTTCCCTATATGGAGAATTTTAGTCCTGGCACACAATGTCAGTAAGAGAACACATGACTCAAGCTCTGCTTGTTTCACCTGGATATTGCCTATTTTATTATCACACTTATTGGATGTGGCATCCATGATTCTCGATAACCCAGGACTCTGTGTATTTTATGCATGTTATAATTAAGATAAGTTGTTGTCTTAGGGTTTAACGCCATTTTTCAGCACACGATAGACTCTACAAGGCGGCCAGTATTATTGGTGGAGGAAGAACCCGGGAAACCCCCCAGAAAGGACCACCGACCAACAAGAAGCTACTGGCAAGCCTTTGCACATAACTACATTAGCAGAATCTTAGACTTGAACCCATGCAGACAAAGGTGACATTGGAGTGATTTATAACGGAAAGCGCTTTAGACCACTCTGCCACTCGTGGCCCCAATTAAGGTAAGAAAACTGCATATTTTTGTGTATTTTCATGGATAAATAAATGTCTTATGATGTACATAAAATTAAAGAGAAATAAAATAAAGTATAAAACAACTTCAACAAAAGAAGTAACAAATAAAAGAAACATATACATACATACATGAACTTATGATAACATAATCTGGCTGACATTTTGCAGTCCACAGATAATTGTTTTTAAAATTCAAAACTTGCTATCTTATGCATAAAACAGAATTTAAACACAGAAATTTATGACTTAATATCACTCACACAGATCATGCACTTAACTTGCCAAACTGCCGCACAATTAGAAAAGGAGGGTGTGCACTTACCTTACTACTTACTATTAAGTACGGTGTGACACCCCACCCCATATCTCCCAGTCATTTTCTTTGGTTAACTGACTTGGTTGGTTATAACATGGTTCAGTCTATAACATGGTTTGGTTCTATGGACCTCAACCATGTAATAGTGGGGTTACATTGTTTGTGATTACAAAAAAAAACAGAAAATAATATGGTAACTAACTCAAAACCTGATTTCTTACCCTTTCATATCTTTGGATAAGCCACCAGCAAAGTACACACTAACAGACTGGCCATTTAATTTTCTCTGACAAGCCTGTGAATTGTTTTTAGAAGAAAAAAATATGCCTATCAAAAAGCTTTGGAAAATATTTTGCTTTGATTTATTGAAACAGAAAACTATTTAATCAATATTTTTAGTAGAAAAAGAACAAAACAATCATGATTTGTAAGAAAATCATAGCTCTCCCTAACACAAACAAGAAATGCTGGATGAAATTCAGTTGAGAACTGCACAATTGTTAGTACTGACTGACAGAAAACTTGGCGGAGATTTCTGATAGATGTCGGGATATGCAATTATTACTTGTGGACAGACAGGCACTGGAAAATCATTTGCTGAAATAAAACAAAAAAATAATCAACAATCTTTAATTATTTATCCACTTATTTGGAAATCATTTGTAGAAACTGAGAACATTTCACAGTATCTTGTTTGAAGATACCATACACGTCATTGGTGCGGTTAATTAAGCAGGACACAAGTTTTTCACAAAATGACAGTAAACAGATGGATGTGATAGAATAAAAGTCAGGTTGCTTACAGGATTTTATACAAATATGGTTGTAGATTCACTCTTCATTAGAATACATCAAATAACAATTTTATTCTTGAATTATTGGTTTGGGGTGTGAACAGACAGAATCAACATGGGCTTTTTTTTTGCATTAAAACTGATTAAGGAAGTGAAATTCTCATACATAACCAATTATAATTAACAGTTTTTAAGTTTAATTATTATTATGTTTGGAATAAATATAAGTGGAACATATGTCATCAACTGCAAAATAACAAATGTTTAAAGCAGGGATAGACAGATAGGGAAAATATGCTGGGTACTCTGCCAAGTTGGTTTTTAATATATAGTGCAAAACTCAACCGGGTCTGGGTGGTCAGGCCAGGTACCCATCTAGGAAACTTGCCAGGTATGGGCACCTGGCAGGGAACCACCCAGCCAGGTTCGGTATTCCAGGCAGGGCAAAACCTACCCAGGTCCGACTAGCTGGGTCAGGTACCCATCTATCCCCGCTAACCCGCAGGGTAAAAACTGGACTTGAATTTTAGGGAGAAGTGACTTCTCATTTTGGACAGAAGCACAGGTGCTCGACGCGAGCTTGATGTGAAGATGGAAAAGAAAAAAAAAACAATCTAAAGGGAAAAAAATCATACAGAGTGACAAAAATACCTTAGATTACCCCCATGATCCATTCTGACATCGGACCCTCTCTATCATACTATAGGGTCCTATGTCAGAATGGGTCAGGGGGTAATCTAAGGTATTTTTGTCACTATATATTTTTCTTTTAGATTTTTTTTCCCTTTCACATCAAGCTCGCGTCGAGCACCTGTGGACAGAAGTGGGAGCTAAATAGGAGAAGCATGAACACTGTTAGAAACGTTAATATCATACTGTATCTTTTTAGTATTGTTATTTGTCGTGGGGTTTTTTTTCTGAGTGATATAACATTTTTAATGTGCGAACATTTCTTAGTTACGTTTAATACAAATAAATATATCTCTTTTTAAAAAAATATATATATATCTGCTTGCCTTTCCTCCAGAGTCTATTCACATCTGAATTTTCTGACTGGTTTGTAGGCGTAACAACATTTTACAAACTTAACATTTAAATAATATTTCTCCGCTAGGCCCTATTTATCATTGAAATCTGGCTGATTTGGGCAATGACTTAGACCAAAGTACGGGCTGATTCGGACAAAATACGAGGCTAATTTAGATCTTGTTAAATATTTTAACAACAATAATGCAGTTAGTACTGTTTTGGGCATATATAATAAAAGAATATAAAGATATTGACCTTGTAAATTTATAATTGAAATTAGAAATAATAATAATAATAATAACAACAACAACAACAACAACAACAAAAACAACGACTTTAAGTCCATAAGCAAAAACAGCAATTTCATACAAGAAATGATGAAAATAAAATAAGTAATATATCAATTGACAAATCTGCTCCAACGATCAATTAGAGATGAATTATGACAGCATGCGAAGTGGAACACTATTTTCAATAATATTTATAACGACTACCGTTACGATTGTATTTCTAATTAATACTCTATGTTTTTAAGCAAAATGATTGTTGTTGTTGTAACACAGATTTAAACGCGTAATTGTAGACAGCGAACACTTGGCTTGAGAGGAGCGAAACAGAAATGCATTAATCGGATTCGAAGAGCAATAGTATTACATATGCAGAACACGTTTTAAAGTACTAAAATGTATTTGTACTCGTAGACAAAGAGAATGATTTTTAGTCTTTGCATACTACCATGATCTAACAAATCAGAATGAATGACATGTCATTCACGTTCACTGACAAATGCAGCGTTTGTTTGCAAAGCCCAACATGACTTATATACATTTTTTATCTTCCGATTTTGTGGTTTGAAACACATTCAGTCCTTTGGGAAAGAGGGGGGGGGGGGGTCTTTTTATACTCATTTTGCTAATGTGAAGTTAAGAATAATGTTCGTAGTCAATCATTATATGGGCTCATCATCATCATCATCATCATCATCATCATCATCATCATCATGTCTCTTGACCTTGTGTGGTCGTTGAGGCACTGTGCTGATGAACATCTGACCAGTTCCATCCACTTATCTCGAATATGTGCCAATGCATGTGTCTCCGCAAAACTTTGTCAGTCCACTTTTTTCTCTGTCTACCTCTCCTTCTGCCAACGTGAACGCTGCCCTGCACGACGGTTGTGGATAGACTGTTGGCTCAAGTGACATGGCCATACCATTTCAGCTTTTTCTGTTTGACAGAGGTGAGGAGGTCTTCATAATGGCCTACTTTGTGCCTGATGGTGTTACTCACTTCATTTGTGATGTGGTCCATGTAAGAGATGCTAATGATGGTTCTGTAGCATATCATTTAAAGTGCCCGGATTCGTCGTGTTAATTCTGCTGGCAGGGTCCATGCCTCACATGAGTATAAAATTAATGAGATGACTAGTGCTCTCAATAGCCTGATTTCAGTTTTCCGACATATGTTCTTGTCTCTCAAGATGGGTCTTACCTTTAACATAACTGCCGTTGTTTGTGCTGCTCGTGACAAAATTCCTGCTCTTGATCCTTCTTCGGTGATTATGGAACCAAGATATGTAAACTGGCCCACTGGTTCCAGGTCCTGTCCTCCGGCTTTAATCATGGCTGAGATTTGCTTACCACTATTTGCCATCTTCTTTGTCTTCTATCTCCATGTCAAATCTGAAAGTTGTTGCATCCTGGTTCTTCACTAAGGTGGCAAGCTCATCTTCACTACCTGAGAGCCCATCAATATCGTCTTCAAAGAGTAGGTTGTTGATGTTACGGCATCTACTGCTAAGTAGATGCTGAAAATGCGTGAGTGACAGGAGACAGCCTTGAAGTACTCCAGCTGGTATCTTGAACCAGTCCCCAACTAAACCTTGATCAATTACTGCACCTGTAGCCTAGGCGTACATCTGCTTGATGGATTGTTCAACTTTTGACGCATGTTTTACTTCTTCATTGTGGCCCACAATGCCTCATGCCAGACTCTGTCAAAAGCATTTTTGAAATCTATGAACACATGATGTTATGTTGAAGTTACGAGTAATTTTCACACGGAACGATGAGAAAGAATATTTGTTATGTTGTGCTTACTCCACTCCGGAACCCTGCATGTTCTTCAGCGATTATATATTCTGATTGTGGTTTCAGTCTGTTCAAGATGATCTTCAGCAACACCTTACTTGCATAGCTGATCGAACTGATAGTTCTTTAATTTTAGCAGAGCTAGAGCTTGCCGTTTTTAGGGACTGTTATATTCATTGACTCAATCCACTGTGTTGGTCATTCACCTGTCTTCCAGATCTTACGACAGATTTTGTTAGTAGCTCTATAATTGATTCCCCCCACCACCATTCTTGATAAGTTCAGCTGGGATGTTGTCTACTCTAGCTGCCTTCCCATTCTTCAATGCTTTATTTGCTGACTCCGCCTGTTCTTTTAGTATGGGGAAATCATCACCATTTGTGGAGTTTGGAACTTAAAGCGCCTCTGGGGCTCCTGTGGACGGATGGTTGTAGAATTCTTTGAAATACTCAGTCTATCTTTTTTGCAACGTCACTTGCTTCTGCGAGGCATTTTCCATTTTCGTCTTGAATTGTACTGACTCTTGATATCTACTGTCTGGTGAAGTTTTTAACAAATTGTAATGTTTTTTGCTGTTATTCTTTATCAGACTGCTTTCTATTTCTGTGCACTTTTTTTCCAAAGCAGTCTTTCTTTTTGTGCTTTCTTCAAGTTTTTTTCTCTGATATTCTTGTTTTTACTCCATTGTCTCTGTTGTGTTCATATGTTTTTGAGGTCTCTTCGCGCATTACACAGATTCATATTCTCTTCTATAGCCTAAGGTTTTTCCTTTGGGCGAAGGAAGCCAATGATGTCCTTGGCAGCTATTGGCATGACTGTGTTGAGAGTGTCTGTCATCACTTTAACACCAACCTCCATCACAAAGAGTGGAGCAAATTTTCCTTCAATTTTGGAAGCTTGAAATGACTTGCAGATGTTGGGGTCCTTCAGTTGTTCAAGGTTGAATTTGAGCCTGATTTTCTTTGGCTTGTTAATTTTCTTCAGCCTCACTCGGAAGTTCATAATCACGAGGTCGTGATCACTCCCAACGTCAGCACCTGGGAACGTTCCTGTTTTTGCTCTATTGATGCCAGATCTGTAACGGTTTTGAAGCAGTATGTAGTCGATCTTTTTATGATGGGTTCCATTTGGTGCGTGTTACGTATATTTGATTTAAATAATTTATTTATTTTTGTTAGATTAAAATCTGACATTTTGGATTAAAAATTCATTCATTGGGAAATTCTAGAAATTTTCACTCTACAAGTAAACAACAGATTTTAACCTCATTTTCTGACCTTGCTTCAGAGTGTAAACAAGCTTCTAAAATGATAGATTGATTCCAAGGACATTAGAGCTTTATTTTAAAAATGATTGGTTGATTCCAAGGACATCTTTCTAGATCATGCTGGTTACGTAATTTCTTGAACGTAAATTTGTTCTGATAGTTTCTAGAAGGTCGTGACCCCTTTCTTGTTTACGTAAAAACAAGTATATATGTGATGTTTTGGAGCGAGCTATTCAGTAGTTAGTCTGGGCTTTGGAATACAAAGATGTGTGTGTTATTGTTTGAGTGTAAATTATGTCAATTCGTTTGGGATCAAGAGGAATTTATTGTGTTATTTATCTAGAAACTACTTGTGCTCATTTGAATTATTATAAAACTAAAACTGACTTCATCATGTGATTTCGTCGTCCATATTGGATTACATCGTCAAGATTCGAACCGGGAACTATTAGGACATTTTATTATCAGGACTCTTGAAATTCCATTAGTGGATTATATTATGAATTCTTTTTGGATTAATTTTTGGACTTGATTCTCTAAAACCGTATTTTTTTTTTCTTTTATAAAAATATTTGTACTCAATAAATAGTTTGTTAAATTTTTACAAGCTTGTTATTTTCACTTCTTTCTATGTTGCTGCTTATTCGAGCCCAAGCACGTAGCATGCGTGTCATGTCCAGCATCTTGAAGCTTTATTTTGGCCCAGGGTGTTGGCTAGTACCAGGTTTTTGTAGCTTGTGAACTCGAGTTGCCGTCTCCCTCTTTCATTGGTACGCTCATTGCATGAAGGGCCACACTGATATTCCCAGTCTTTTAGGGCATCGTTGCCAACTTTGGCATTCCAGTTTCCTTGGATGATGATGATGTCTTTTTTACTTACCATGATTATAATACTCTGGAGTTTGCTCTAAAACTCTTATATTTCTCCATCATCGTGATCAGTAGTTGGAGCATAGACTTGAATAATTGTGTTGTTGAAGGAAGATGCTTTCCGACGAATGGAGATGATTCTGCTAGATATGGGACGACATTCAAGCACATATCATTAGATTCTAATATTGCTATTAATAGTATATGCTACGGATATTTCTACTATTATATTAGATTCTAATAATGCTAGTAATAGTATGTGTTACGTATGTTTCTACTATTATAATTACTGTATTTGAAAATAACAAATACTATTGAATACCTACTATAACTACTTTTTAGGCTGATAAATGTCTCTAACCAGAGTTTTCGTTTTCAAACATTACAACACAAAAGACACATAAACCAATCCGCATTTAACAATGAATGAAGTATGCGAATACAGTTTAGATTTCAGCCTCTCAACTTGAATTTATCTTAAACCAGTCTGTATTTCAATATAGGCTGCAAGATCACTCTTTAAAGTGTCCGTAGCAAGTCTCGTCAAAGATTGACTTAATATATATAGCGATCATCGCCGTGACGTTTTTGGGAGAAGTCACATTGGGCGGAGTGTCCTGGTCTGGTTGGCAGAAATATTGCAGGCTTACTTCATATTTGAAGACTGAGATGTCGATGAAATAATTATATCTCCATTTTTGTCATTTTTGTAACTCTCATTCAGTAGGACTCAGACTAGATACTCTGTAAGCGGAGGATGGGGATGGGAGCGGATGGCTAAGTGGTCTAAAGCACCCACCTTTACCAATCACTGCAAACTCACTTTGTCCGCGTGGGGTCGAATCTAGGGCTAGGCTAACATGGGTATGTGAGAAAAACTGCCAGTAGTTTCCAGTTGTTTGATGGTTCTTACTCGGGATTTTCTGGGGTCTTCCTCCACCAGACATATATCAACCATGTAAAGCCAATAAAACGCGCAGAAATGGAGAAATGGAGTTAAACCAAAAACAAATAACAACAGACTTAGCTGAAAATCAATAAATCATGTCCCAAAACGACAATGACGCATTATTTGGAGTCGTCTACGTTCTCCATCAGATTCCTAATTTTATACTTAAGACGAAATTCATTTGTTTGTTTCCTAAATTGCGATCATGTGACCTTATAATAAATATGTTTTTATAGGAGATTTTTACGCCAGAGTTGAAAATTATGACTAATTATTTTGAAAATATAAGTTCATTCTCAAACACTTCGATGATTGTAGCCGAATACGTCCATATATTTAATAATACCACGAACATTCTGTACAAGTATAATTCCTAAGAAACAAATAGAACGAGATCAATAAATTAATTCCACTAGGAAATACTCTCAGACATATGTATACATAATATTATTAGTATATTAAATGGGAAATGTGGTGACGATATGAGTGTCGGTTTTACAACATTCAAAAATGATTCTGTTATTGGCTTTTTTGTTCTTTATGGCTCTGAAAATGATAATTTCTGTATCAATAAACTTGATGCAATTTTCACAGTTTGTCGCTCTTAGTTAATTACTACATTTTGATTTTACTTCAAAACAAAGCATATTTTACATGTTGAAAATAATACATGACAAAACCGAGATTGAAAGAAAATAGAAGGGCTGATTTAATTAAAATATTGATACCAGTAAGTTTAAAGCTGCTCAAAGATGACTACGAAATTTACTAACTTCTTTGGTTTGTGGCACACTTGACAAGAGATGCCATTAAAGTTTGCTTGATCAATAAAGGGTGTGCTGAAGTTCAGAGATATCTGGTGCTAGGCTTTCTCCACTGCCTCTGTGGTTCACTTCCATGAAAAGTCCGTCGCTCCAGTATGGATAACACCACGTGCAGAGATCAGGTCTGCGATCTAACCAAGAATCGGGGTCAATGGTAAAGCATTTCCGGAATGGCTTGAATGAATCGTTGCAACATTTCTTCTGACCACTCTGATGTTGCTTTCGATAATCAGCTCGCCTAAGCAGATCTTCTTAGGTAGTCGCATGTCTGAAACCTTGGTGAAGTGGCCTGCCATCTCAACAGTGATTTCATCAGCAAAGTGTGGATGCTTAGAATGGGTTCCCATGTGAGAACCTCAGAGTCTGGGAGCCTGACCTTCGATCTTATCTTCAACCGTGTCCTCGGGTAGCCTAATGTGTAAGTGATTCAGCTTCTTGGCATGATGTCTCTACATTGTCCACGTATCGCAAGTATACAGTAGGGTCGGCAAAACAATGACTGTGTAGACCCTAAAGCTTTTTTTAAGCATCGCCATAGTTAGCAATTCTGGTGTTGGCTTCGTCATCGATGCGGACTGCACTCGACAATGTGATGCCGAGATAAATGAACAGTTTGACCATTTATTGTTTTGGTAGGCTCGACGTAAGGTTTGCCAGGTTGGCGAAACCACAACTTTCACAAGCTGAAGAGAATTGTTTTAAAAAGTTACATGTCAGATTCAGATTTGGAATTCAGGTAGTTATCGTCAGTAAATAGAAGATCACGAACAGTCAATTCCTGTAATTTTTTTCCTTTTGTTTTCGCTTGTAGTCTCTTCAATTCTAAGAGCTAGCCATCAGTCAGATACTTAATGGTGATCCCAGTATTATGGACACGGAAGGCATTCAGTCAATTGCTATCACAGTTTCATTTTGTACTTGAGGATCAGCAAGTGTTATGCCGATTTCTACTCGGGCCAGTCAATCATTTGCTTCCTTGCTGATAGATGACTGTTGAAATATGGGGCTGTTGAAGTGTTCTGCCCATCAGTCAAGAATATTTTCTTTGCAAGTGTGTAGTGTGGTGTTGCCTGCAGCCAGTATTGGAGATGTTTCAGACGAATGTGGCCCTTAGATTGTCTCAAAGCATCAAAGAGGGTTTTCATGTCATTCCTGTCTGCATAATACTGAACCTCATTTGCCTTATAGCATTTGAGAGTGTGTTGATGTGTACAATATTTCCACGAATATTTTATTTCAAGGTTCATTGAAAACTTTCCGCGTCACATGCTTTTATGTCAGGAATTGCAGTTATAAACATGTGAATGTGCCCTTTTCGGTACTTTGTCATAGGCTTGGTTATGAAGTTTGGTGCCTATGTCGTAGAGCAGGGGTCTCAAACACAGGGCTCGCCAAGCCGTGTCTTGTGCCCACAAAATGATTGGCGTAGCAAGGTGTCATTAGAGATAACAAAGGTGGTACGGACCTTGGGTCATCGAAAATGCCCTCATGCGGCCCTCGTAGTGGTTTGAGATTGAAGTCGTATCATAGAGAGTGTATATCACTTTTTTTAAGACGCGTATTAAAGTTAGTATAATGAACTTTCTTTCAGAAGTCAGTAGAACTACACAACCTAATGTTAGAAAGATGATAATGATACAAACTAAATATTTGTAACTTTGATACGACGTTAAATGAGACATCAGCAAAAGCTGATTGATGATAGATTCCAGCTTCTGGAAAATGTTTGTTGAATTTTTTTCTCTATTTCCGTTAACTTGTACGTCAATTGTTCTTGTAGTAATTGTTGTCCATCTTGCCGACTTAAACGTTTGAGTTTGGCTTTAGCAGCATGATATATTTTAATTCCTTTGTAGTTAGCGACATGAGCAGGATTGGTGCAAATTCTCGCAAAAAGGTGTAACGATGTAGTCAGTGGCGTAGCGAGGGGGGTGTCAGGGGAGGCATTCGCTCCGGGCGCCGGTGGCTAGGGGGCGCCAAATGGGGCCCAAAGTATCAACATAACTGCGCAACAGGGGTAGCCGGGGGCGCAAATTTGGGTGTTTTGCCCTGGGCGCCAAATATCCTCGCTACGCCACTGTATGTAGTAGCTGCTGTTACTGCTCCTCAGAAAGGCAATTAATTACTAATGCACCTTTCTTCATCTGGTAAATTATTTTTTGTATTGTAATGTTTTACGTCTCCGACGGCCAATACGAGCAGGCATGTCTGAACCAGTCTGGCTTTTTTTCTTCATATATTTCTGCTGATAAGGCTGTTGATTTTATGTTTTTAATCCAGACTATTCTTGATGTCAACATGTGTACTACTATTTTGTATGTCAACATGTGTGCTAGCAGGATTTGAAACTATTCTTCGAAGTCTTTTTCTTCTCATTTCTCTGTTATCTCCATTGCTGTGTATATTATCCGCCTGAGCGACGTAGCAACGTTTGTTTTTCACTGAGTCGTTACAGCTGAAGCTTTTTAATGAAACAGTTGAAGACATTACAGAAATATCTGCACGGCGATTTAAAAAAAAAAATGTTCCCGAGAAATCCGTTTGATCCATCCCCGAGAATAATTATTGTTGCAATTGTGACGTTCCGGTGAGTTTAGGATTTGGAGATAAATGTGGTGTCAATTATTTATACCAAAGACGGAGTTCCACCAACCGCTTGTAAGGAACGAAACGTAATTTTCCTTCTCCCGTAGGATCCAAGGGTTCAAGTATGTTGTATCACCCGAGAAGTACATCTTTTTTATATTTGTCGTCATCTAATACCTCCTTTTAAGTGGTCCAGTAGTTAATTCTAACAAAAGGAGCAGCCACTTTTAACAACGATTATACAAGTATGTGTATAATTATTTCTCGTTCAACGAGCAGTATTTTTGGTTGACTGCAATATCTCTCTTGAAGGAATAATTTACTTCTTATTTTAGTGTGAACCTGCTGCATCTTTCTTTTCCATTTTTTCCCCTTCTTTTTGGGGAGTTCTGTTATTAAGGCTATTTGGCTCATTTAGCTTCGGCATAACAATCCCGTTTTAAAATAAACAACGTTTGTTTTGTTTTGCTTACTAAATCTCAAATAATCGCAAGTGTTAAGTTTTAGATCAATACTAAATATGTATGTGACGATCGAATATCATCATTATAAACATGATTTAACCAACGTGTTCCTAAATGTTTGGCCGACACATGGACATGAGATTTTTCTCTTGGACTTTTACACAAAGCTAAATAATGTGCATCGAGAATGATATTTACGATGCGCTTACTTTGTCGAAATAACATTTTTTAAGTAATGTTAATCAGATGCGCTACGATGATGTCTGTTCGTGAAAAAAAAATTAATTTCTTGTTCGTATTGTTTATAATGATGATAAGATGTGTTTGATTAAAATCAGTAACGATTCCATTATACACTGGAAATGAATGATCCAAGACTTTTACTGTTACATGCAAGCTGACTCTTTGTAACACTATACGACAAAGTTTGGAGAAAGATCGAACAATTGAAGATTGTCTTTGGTCAAACGTTTGACAAATTTGGCTATGCATGAACCGCTAGACTCAGTAATCAGCACGTGAAAGGGATGACGAAGATTCAGGTCCTACCAACTTCGACTATCTGACTTTTCGTTAATTTATTTGAAAACCGAAAATGCAGTCATAACAATAACAAAAAACAGTTACATCTCAAAAACACGATTTTCATGCTTTCCTTTCTTTCATCCCAGATCTCTCCAGTCATGAACATTCTTCCAATGATAAAAATATGTGAGTATATAACGTATCGGATGGATAAAGTAATACCAATGTCCTCATCACACGGAGCTACTAAACTCGTATTTATCACTATTTGCAATGCATTTAACACCGTGATTATTATGTGTACATATAATATTGTGCTGGTCATCTCTTTATATGAACTGTCCTTAAATGTGTCACACAGAATAAGATGGTAAGCGAAATCCAATAAATGTAGTCCCTGCACTTTTATCTTATCCCAAAATAATAGATCTTGTTCGAGCTAACGATTTGAAACTGGTCCCTTCCATACAGTTTTGAGCAATTCTTCCAATTATTCAAAATTGCAATAGCAGGGCAAATATATGGCAAACATTTTCTCCTTCTTCTTCTTATTTTGCTTTGTAATTCTCGATGAAGTTGTGGTGGTTTCCATTGTGGTTTGTTAGTGCAGGGATGACATACGTAGATGGGCACACGAATGGCATCGCTTTCGATAGTTGAAAGGAGGGTATTGCTGCATTGCTATGTCGGCATCTCTCAGGTCGCAGAGTACAGCGACGCACTAGAGTTTATGAACTTAGAATTAACAGTGGGTCTATCACCAAGTTTCAAATTATGTATTATTCTTGTATAGTGTCTGTACTCAGAATGATCGTTAGTTTCTTTGTGGTACTTCTGTATTTTTGTGAACTGTACCCACACAACGGTCCTACTAAACACTGCAAAGTCAGTCAAAGCAGACAAAGTCTGTTTATTTTTGTTTTATGTGTACATATTTGTAAACATTATACTATATTAATTGGTTTGATATATACATTTTTAAAAAGCATGATTTAATGTTGTTTGAAAGTACAATTGGTACATACGTACATTTAATAGAACAAAGGCAGATAGAGTATGTCGAAATCATATAACACAGATAGCGTATGACATAGTCAATCTCAATGTGACAAAATCAGATTTAATAATTTTATATAATAATTGTCTTATTGAGAGACACGTAATAATATTATGAAAGTGATATTAAATATTGTATTAACTTTCATAATCACACATTTATGATGTACTTTCATCGAAAAAGATCGACCATGACAAGATTGATAGTACAAATACAAGTACATCATTTAACATGTTAATATCATAATTTGTTTTAGCATAATCATTACAGTGTCTTAAACGGTAATACAAATCTGTTATGTTGCTATTAATGTTTGCGGTATCCAATGAGAAGAAGAAATTATGCTACAAACAGTAACAAATTACTCTGTCGACCTCGGCAAAATTAAACGCGGTTCCTGGCTATTTTACTATACAAATCTCTTCATGCGGTAGTTATTTGATCAACCTTTGATTATATACCGGCGTCGGCAATCTCAAACGTAGGTACTGTTACTGAAATGTCGCACCTTCCGCGGTTTCGGGCTATATCAAAGGTATGTATTGTTTGCATCAACTAGAACACTGATTAAACAACAGACATTTTTAAGTTTGTGGATTATTATAAATTGGCCAAGAATAAAAATCTTTATCGAAAGCAAAAACCATGATTCAGTTACGGTATTAAGCTTCAAATCATTAATGCTAAGTGTAGGATACAATAAGTTGATTAGAGGTATATTATAATAGTGTGTTGTATTGTTTATAGGTGTTGTAGTGTAATAGTGTTTCAACTGTGTTAAAGTGTTAAACATTCTCTACATATAATATTCTTTATTGGATAACGTAGTGCATATTTGTCAGAATGCCTTTTGCCCGTGCTCGTAAGCGTGTTTAAACTCAATCAGTACCCGTGCGCTGTTTGCAAACAGAATTGTGCCAATGATTCGGTCCATTGTGGTTATTGCAAAAGTTGGGTACAGTCATTGTGTGAAGGCATCACAGTTAGCGAATTAAATGTTCTTTCCGGGAATTATTAATGCAGTTGCCGAGTTTGCATTAAGAACAATGGAGGTGAAGAATAAAGCTACATGAACGCGATCTTACGGATGAGCGAGGTAAGTGATAATTGTATAGTTTGTAACATATCTGCTTTATGTAGATGTATATGAAGTTAAAGCATGTTTTCCAGATGAGATTAAATGAACAACGAAAGAAGTTTTCAAAAAATTTTTAAAATGAGACTTTAGGTTGTAGAGGTGTATGTATCGTTGTTAGAGTATTTATTTCTACGTATGGTAATACTTGATGAACCCAATAACAATTGTTATTATTCACATACAATACTATCTTTAATAATTGTTATTATTCACATACAATACTATCTTTAATAATTGTTATTATTCACATACAACCCTATCTTGTTAATTGTAATATTGTTCATCCCACGACTGCTTCATCTTAATCAAATCATTTCCCCGATAGTTTTTCTGTCTTAATTTTGTATGCTAAATGTCAAACAAACGTTCAATGACATTTTTAAAAATTGACCATAACTAAAACTTAAAATTTATGTATTATTTCTGTATTTCCGTAAAATGTGTGTGCGTTTATAGTAATTCTGAAAAGCAAAAACAAATTTTCGCTCCAAAAATCGTAAAAACAATAAACAAGAACGACAATAATACAATAATATAACAACCCCGTTATTTGTTATTTTTATATTTAAGTCTATACACTACCGCATGTATAACGAAAATTATTAATTTTCATAGCAGTTATATATATATATATATATATATATATATATATATATATATATATATATCATTGTAGGCTGCTTCATTGAGTGTCGATCATCTCCGTGTTCTTGCCCGCCGATAGAAATGTATTTTACCGCCTCTAAAAAGCAGCTTTGTTAATGAAACTTAGACCTAGTGGTCTAAGGTTGACATTGCCGGAGAAAGAGTGGGAGACAAGCGCCCCATTTCAGAAATTCCCCATACGGCTTGCGTCTCTAATCGCCTCTGTCAACTAAAATCCAGCTCCTGGCCTTCACGAGTGGCTTAGATTTGAAGTCCGGCGGACCGCGTTATCCACCAACAGGAGAAAGGGTGAAGGCAGGCCACTGGCGCCTTAAAACCAGTTGCTTCGGGTAGATGGGACTCGTAAACCTTGGATGGTAGCTCATCTAGGAGAAGGAAAACTCCTATTTCAAACCTCTGCTGCCTTGTGGCTATACACACTCATGTGAAAGGCTAAGGGAGTAAACCCCTACAAAAATCTGGAGACGGAGTCTCTAAGGCCGTCTGACATTGACCTCAATGTCTTTCCGGCAACTCCTGCGACGCCGTTGGTGCCAAGCTGTATCGACACTCGTCGTTCCCTTGGACCCACCAGCTGCATGGAGAGGGGGGGGGGGGGATCTGCTGCATGGGCAACAGCTGATTCTCCATACCACCCTGCCCAGGATTCGTAGCTCCACTGGAGAATACACTCCAGCGTCGTCGTATGGCGTTGGCACAACACGAGAAGTAGCAGAGTACCGGTTCTAAACCAAAGCTCGATTGGCGTCGAGCTTGGCGCCAGGGGTTACTTATGACGGTGGGAGAGATCATCAGGTCTCACTGGACTTAAGCTGGGCAGCTCCCAGTCAGTAAGATGCTGCCCATGGCCTGCCTGCTTCACTGGGTGCGTGGAGCTTAGAGAACCATCTCGACAAGAGGGCCACAAAACTCCGCACCAGGAAAGACTCAAAGAAGAAATAAGAAAACTCCAGCTCTTCGTTTGCGACCTGGAACGTTAAGACAATGTGTCCTGGATTGACCAATGACCAACAGCATCGACGATGCACGGAAGACTGCCGTCATTGACAAAGAACTCTCCCGACTGAATATCGACATTGCCGGTCTCCAGGAGACCCGACTGGCTGACACCGGCACCATCAGGGAAGCCAATTACACGTCGTTCTTTTAGCAGGGGAAGCCCTCGAATGAACATAGGCAGCACGGTGTAGGCTGCCGAAAAGAATACGCCAGTCGCCTTCACTGATTCTCCGTCATCAGGTACTGAAACAATCCTTGCCCTCCGGCTGTCAACATCCTTAGGCACGTTCAACATCTACAGCGTGTATGCTCCAATCCTCCGCTCAACCCACAAGAAGAAAGACAAGTTTTATGAGGCTCTGGATCAGACAATATCCAGTATTCCAAACAACGAAGGCCTTTACTTACTAGGAGACTTCAATGCTAGAATGGGAGCTGACCATGAGGCCTGGTCCGCCTGTCTCGGCTTTTACGGAATGGGGAAAGATCAACGAGAACAGTCAGCGACTTCTGGAGATGTGTTGCTCCCACAGTCTATGTGTGACCAACACTTTCTTCCAATGCAAGGAGATCCACCAGGTGTCTTGGAGACACCCACGTTCATTCCACTGGCATCAGCTAGACCTTGTCATTACCAGGCGTGCGGAACTGGCCAGCGTCCTCCTCACTCGCAGCTACCGCAGTGCCGACTGCGACACGGACTATTCCCTTGTGGTCAGTAAGGTGCGAGTATTACCCAAGAAGCTGCACCATGCCAAGAAGAAGGGTCACCCTCTCATCAACACTTGCTGTGCAAGTAAACCAGAGTAACCTTACACCCTTGTATTTTGTTGGCCTTCCTTTCTAATATGTACTTAGGTCCTTTCTGTTAGCCTAAAGCATAAGGGTGTGAGAAATTTTTTTCTCCCATAAAAGAGCATGTTAATCATGTGGATGACCAGTAGCAAAGCAGACATCGTTGACATACCATTCTATGTTATATTATGACATTCCGGTTTGACAATGACATATTTTTTTTTTTATAAAATCTGAAAATAAAAATAATACTCTCTAATAATCATCCAAGAGCAAAAGCCTGAAAATATATTGTTTGATGAAGGAAACATTTTATAAAAAGAATTTTATGGATTTGTACGAAAATGAAAACAATGTTTTTCAACATCGACATAAATGTATCCAAGACGGAATGGTTTAGCAAAACATAAAACAATTAGAATGTGAAAGTATTTCACTTCAAATGAAACCAGAAAATAGGTTGCCGTTTTATGAATTTATTTGATGGTTACAAAAGTACATCACACAGGAATAAATATGACTAGTATTAAACAGCCCAATAGGAAACAGAAAACAGTATTGATACCTATTCACCTATTCAGTTACTTAACAATTGATATAATAAGCTGACCAAAATTTAAAATTGGGGAAACAGAATTTAAAACAAAAAAAAACGTTTTTAAAAAGGGCTACCTTCCTCAATTAAAGCAAGAAAAATTGAAATCTGGCTAGTAATTGTGGGTGGTACAACTGTTTACAAATAGGAAGAAATGAAGGTAGAGAAAAGAGAGGACATGTCGTACAAACCAAATGCATCTCTATATGACAAAGATGACATTTACAAAGTTGAGAAGACTAAAAACAGATAAACAATGAAATTTATGTACTCATGAAACAAAAGTATACAAATAATCTTTTTAACAGTTGGGAATCAGCTGAAACCGTGGTGACCTTAAAAAAATAAACAGGGGAAGCACAATTTATAGAAGTACCAAGGAAGGTGCAGCTTTTCTTTTAATATCAGTTTCTTGAATATCACAGATTTGAAAAACAAAACAAAAAAACAGTGCCTTAGAGCATGGAGTTCAAATTTGTGTAAATCTCAAACTGGAAGAAGAGCAAAATTACACCCAGAAATATCAATTGTAAAAAAACAAAATGAAAAAACATGAAAAGATTACTTAATATACATAACGTTCAGTTAAAATTTGTGTAAATCTCAAACTGGAAGGAAAGCAGAAATTACACTAGAAACATCAAAGGTAATAAGAAAATGATAAAACATGTTAAGATGACCTAAAACAGATAATGTTCAAGCAGCATAATAAAAGACATTACTTAAGAAATTAGAAAAATAACATTAAAAATGAATAGGAAAGCTACCACCTTTTAATAAACAGATCGATTCAACACTGGTTGTTTCAGCATGGAAAATCTGATTTAAACAGACCACCCTGATTTTAGCATGTATTTAAATGAGATGTTTTATGATCTATGTAAATTTGAATGTTGCTGAAATACTTTGCATGAAAAATGAGCTATTTACTTTAAACTGTGTTTGATGATGCTAACCTGAGCATTTACTGAGCTACATCCTGTGCAGAAATTTTATATTTACTTTCAAATAAGAAAAATGCTGTCAAACTGTATTATTCCATTTACTAGTGAAGATAAATGTAACATAATATTCGCTTCAAACAATGTAATTTAGCCTAAAATTCCTCCACGTCAAGACTGGAGATATGATAAGATAAAAACTGATTAATTACACGCAGCAATCTCTTTTGATTATATTTTGGCTTATCAAATGATGAAGGAAAGCAAATTGAAAAGGTAAAAATTAGATGGTTAATTGTGCATGCCAAGCCTACAGCCTCAACAATGTTCCAACAGAACAGTTATGCTTGTTTGTAAAGAAGGCTCTCAGCACACTATGCTGATATTTCCAGGAGGCAAATCTGACCATGTGATATCTCTGAATGCACTAATTAAGTAAAGGGGCCAAAGATTGGGAAGCAACATCAAGATTGGGAGGTGATATCAAGATTGGGAAGCAATATCAAGATTGGGAAGTGATAGCATGGCAAATGGATGGTTATGGTACACCTAACATACAGTGCCAACTACTTCACATCTGCTGGGAAGACAACACCTTTAAAATAGGATCAACCTTGAGGGAAAAATCATTTGTTTAAATGAAATGTAGGTCACATTATCCTACTCTCCAAGGGGTGGTGGAGAATGATTCAAGGAGCACCCAATGAAACATGGAAATAATGCCAAAACAAATGTCAGCAGTCACAGTAAAACAAAACTTCAGCAGTAGGATAAAGACTGTTAAATGTCTGTACAAATGTAGCTGAGATATGGTGTTACAAGAATTATGATTGGTGGATTGGCTGCATAAAAATGTGATTACTACAGGACTCCCACATCTTGATTCAGGGCCCTATTGATTCTTTTCTCCATTAATATAAACTACTATTTAGTTATAGTAAAAGTGTTAGTATTAGTCATAGCAGTAGTATTAGTCAGCAGTAGTATTAGTCATAGCAGTAGTATTAGTCATAGCAGTAGTATTAGTCAGCAGTAGTATTAGTCATAGTAGAAGGAGATTATTGTGGTGGTTGTATTGGTGATGGCTGTAGTAGCAGTCATTACACAAGCAGTGCTTTAGTACTGTATACCGTATATACTCGCGTATAAGCCGAGAAATTTAGCACAAAAATAAGGCTTGGAAAAAGAGGGGTCGGCTTATCTGCGGGTCAAGTTCCAAACCTGAAATTTATAATGCTTTTTCCCCTTGATTTCCAATAATTATTGTTTCCGTCGATCGCCGAATATGAGATCACATGCCTAATGATGCCACATGGCTGATAAGATTTGTCCTGACGTGAAGTAAAACAAATATTTTTTTTCTAACATAAGTGGTAGGTTAATGAATGAAAAACATGTTTTTAACGTACTTTACGTCTATTTGACAGATGTCCATCCACCAGAAAATACAGCCATACGTGTTATTTGAACCATGCAAATACGTGTAATTTCCAAAAGAACCGCCATATTAGTAATCTCTATTCAAGTATTTAACCCTCAGCTAAGCAGTAATCATTAAACTCTATGGTTTCGTAGAAATGCACGCTAGTTTATTTCAGTGTAAGTATGAAAAGAATCTACGTGAAAAAAAATAAAATTATTACGATACTGAAGGTATACAGCCATACGTGTTATTTTAACTACGGAAATACGTGTATTTTCCATAAGAACCGCCATATTAATAATCTCTGGTCAAGTATTTATCCCTCAGCTAATCAGTAATAATTAAACTCTACGGTTTCGTAGAAATGCACACTAGCCTATTTCAGTGTAAATATGAAAAGAATCTACGTAAAAAGAAATAAAAGAATTACGATACTGAAGGTATATACGACAAACATTTTGATCGAGAGTAGAAATACATGTATGACAGTCTTCGAGAAACAATAGCGAGAGGCTCCATAGGGTTTTGTTGCACGCACGCTTAGGAACGGTAAATAACAGTGCAATATATGAGTCAGCGTGAATAATTGTAAAACAATATAATTTGTTGGATTTCTTTGAAAGGTGTTTTAGAAGTAATCGGGAGCCACAGTTTATATACAACTATTATTTAGTTGTTTGTAAAGCAAAGTGGTTTGTTAGCGGAAGATTGTTGTACAATAGCTACCATATGCTTAATCTGTGATAAATGCCTCGGGGATAATAGGTTTGTTTTGTTGCACAATGCCAATGACTTAACTAATAGATGCCAACTCTCAGATGTATTGTTTAATGAGATATGGTAGTGGACATGGTTTCTGCTCAATGTTATAAACTGTCACAATACTTGAATAATGTCCACGCTGAAACCAATCATAGTTTGATCGATTGAATCACACTACCCGTAGTTTAAAAAACACAACACAAATAACAATGATAAATAATTATCAAATACAAATTGAAAACCAACCACACATAGAAATAATTACAGGATAAGGTATATAAATAGTATACTACTACTGAAAGAAATTATTTCAGTTTAATCTCTGTAGAAGTTTATGTTCAATTCAATCGGATAAAATGAATAGTGTTGGAAGTAAAAGAAAGTGATCTGCTTATGATGCAGCATTCAAACTTAAAGTTATTGAATATGCAGAAGCAAATAACAACTGTGCTGCAGCACGCGAATTTGTTGTGAACGAGAAGCAAGTACGGGGGGGGGGGAGACGACGTATATGATGAAAGCACGCCCGTAACAGAAGCCGAGTTTCGTGAACTGTTTGGCTAGTCTGATACAGAGCCCGATTTTGAAGGATTTTAAACGTGATCAAATTTTTATAATTCATGATTTTAGAATGAGGATTAATTAAATTTCCATTAAGACTTTACACTTCAGAATTGTCTTTATTTCAACATATAAACTAGATTTCTTTCTTTTATTTTATTTAATAATGTGATTTACCTAAATAAACGTATTCAGAACTCACTTTGTGCATCTTGTGATGTACCGTTTGTATAAAAATTATGAGTCGGCTTATACGCGGGTCATGCACTTTATACCACTTTTACCAATTCAGTTTGGGGGGGGGGGTCGGCTTATAGGCGAACGGGCTTATACGCGAGTATATACGGTATACTCTTATAAGACAAACCAACTTGCAAACAGCAAAGATCCTGGTCTGCTATAGCATAAAGGTCCTGCAAATCAGGATCCGTGTTGTCTGTTCTACTGATTACTCCTAACAAACTACAAAGACTCAGATCTGCCCACACATGATACAGTGGCAGATCTGGGTCTGTAAAGTAAGAAGACTGGCTTGGCTTATAAGCAAGTAAAGATGGTAGTTGTGAAAGTAGCAGTAGTGATAGTGGTAGTGAAAGTAATGCCAGATTATTCAATAGTAATCTGTAAAAATGTTGCCCGTAAAGTTTTTACTTGTTTGCTGCTGTGATACGCAAGTCTTGCTTTCAGCAAGGAATTAGAAATAACAGAATACCCACATACACTGCTGTTAGAAATAACAGAATACCCACATACACTTCTTTCAATCCTGTACCACTATATATATATATATATATATATATATATATATATATATATATATATATATATATATATATATATATATATCACAGTTAAATACATATATAATATAACAATACTGTTAATGCTTATGATATTATCATCCTTGGGCTGACACAACAGCATACACATATTCAATGCAGAGATTCATAACTGGACACATACACTACAGTGATTTACAACAGGGTACATAAATACACTTCAGTAATTCACATTGCAGTAATTCTCAACAAGTACACATTTGAACTATATTTATTATTTTTTCATTTATATTTTAGGATACTGCAGCAACCAAAGCCTGGGAGTAAAAAAACAAAAACATTCTGTTAATTTGAAACCAGACTTTTGGATTTTATTTATACCATATAAAGTCTTCAACAAAAAATAATAATAAAAAGCATAATAACAAAAGCATATCAAACAATGTTATGCATTTAAGCAAATTTCCCATAATTACTTGCAAGTTCGAAGTTTTCTTTCAATCCTGTACCACTTTATATATATATATATATATATATATATATATATATATATATATATATATATATATATATATATATATATATATATATATATATATATATATATATATACAGTTAAATACATATATAATATAACAATACTGTTAATGCTTATTATATTATCATCCTTGGGCTGACAGTTTACCATTTGACATGTATTGTGTCACCTGTCTCTAAAGCAAAAAAGGAGAGCTGGCGCAGATCACTGTCCAGTTCTATCTCTGGACCATGCATCTGAAAAAATTAAAAATAAAACCATTACACATTAAAATGATTCTCATTTAACTCCACAAGTTTTAAAATCTTAATTTTTTAAGAACAGGTAGTTCCATTTTCATACTAAAAGTGAATTATTATTGTTGTTGTGGGTTTAATGCCATTCTTCAGCATATGATATACATGACAGCCAGTATATCTGATAGAGGAAAAACCCAGAAAATCCCGGGAAGAACCCACTGACCCAAAGAATACTATTGGCAAGCTTTCTCACACACCCTGCTGGTTAAGACTGAAATTTGAATCCTCATGGACGGAGGTGAGACATCATTGATCTGTAATGGTGAGTGACTTAGACCACTCAGCCACCTAGTGGCATGGAAAAGAATTAAACAATGATACAAACTGCTTGTGTCTTATACCAATTAAAATCTAAATGGTGCTGAATACACTTCAGCTACACCTACTTAAGCACGTATCAAAGCATTCCAACATGCAGATTTTTCCTATCATCAAAAGAATTTTTCTTATACCATTAGATAATTTATCACTGATACACTTAGGATGTGTTGTTTGAATAATTATTGTTTTCTTCATATATGGTTTCTAAACAGTTTATAGAAATTTCAATTAGCAAACTTAGTGTATTTTTCCATGAAAATTGCAGTAAATTTTGTTGGTTTCAAACTGCACATGAATTGAATTGTGTGCACCCAAATTCAAAATATTGATGATACAAATGTACAACTTTCTTTAAAATAAGTAACATCAATGTAAAATTGTATGCCTACCCTATCTTCAAAAATACTGTATCTCAATGGCTGAAATTTGGTGCAGAAACCCATTTTCTTTATCCAATCAAAAGTATCTTGATTTTGGCCTCAAATCAATAGACTTCTTCACTACCAGATGTATGTCATCCACAAAATTTGGTCCAATACTGTGATGTACAACTATTGCAGCTATTACTAACCAATTTTCTTTTTTGAGACACAGTGACCTTTTAAACTTTTGACCCAAAAACCAATAGGCTTCTTCTTAACCCCATGTACAAGCCAGTCACAAAGTTTTGACAATTGTAGATCATGGTCAAGTCAAAGTTATTGAGCTGAAACCATTTTTCTTCTTTCAACCAGTGACCTTGACCTTTGACTATCTGACTTTATAGTCAACAGGGTTTTTCCTTACTCTATGTATAAGCCTTCCACAAAGAGAAAACCCATATAACCTTCCAACAAAGCATTTGAGGTTTGTACTAATTCCAATTCCAAAATTCAAATTCAAATGCTCTTTCAGCCAAAACCTATTGCACTTTATTTGATTAATTATAAAATAAGATATCATTTTGACAAAGTAGCCTTTATTTAGTTAAAATATTCACTAAGACATATTTTACAAAATCTTAAATTAGAAATCTTTCATGATGTATCCAAGAAGCTAAATGCAGAGCTGTTGAGAGTATCTGGTTTTAGTGTATATGTAGAGTCATTTTGAGGCATGGAAAACCAATCCAGAATATCTGTTCAATCCCCTTAGTGACTGGATTAAGCAAGCATATGGATACCTTCTCTTAATGAACTAAAAATACATTAATTTCAAACCTAATGATTCTGAATTAATTAAAAATAAACACAAGGTAAAAAGCACCTGTACAAATTAAATTTATGTGTTTCAAAATCATCAGTCTCAAATGGATTGCTACTGTACAATGAAGATCTTAACAAACTGTGCTGTACAGTCATAACTTCATTTAATGAAATAATTAACTGGAAGATGCTACCAAGCTGAAATAAATATTAAACTTATACCTTGTCCTGACTAGTTTATCACAGTTTAGTGTCAGCAGGAAACATTTTTATTTCACCAAATTAAAAATCTACTGAACAGTTATTGTTTTTACATCAATTTGTCACACAAAGCACTATATTCAAACAGCTGGAAGTAAATTGTAAAAGAGCTAGGCAAACTCCATCTGTTTTCACCTTGTAAAGACAGCCCTGTTGCTAGGACCTCAATATTAAAAACTCTTTCAAATCTGTGCATAAGGAGTCTTTGTACATTATAATGACATACTATGCATACAATCTGATTAAAATCAGACCCCCCACTGCCCTTCATGAAGAAGTGACAGCAACTGCTTAGGGGTTATGTTCTGGAGACCATTGAACTGGCCAATAGAAATGAAGCTTTCAGAAATCTGAAAGTGGCTCAAATTATTCGGGTCACTGATGCACTTCAGCCATACTGCTAGTTCTTCCACATGTGAAGAGACTTCATCTGATTGGCTGATAAAATTAGAGATTATGGTAATAACATAGGTCACCAGAACATGACCTTTAAGTGGTTGCTTTCAGATCAACATGTAGGACAGAGGAGATCTGATTTTAATCAAATTAACTAGGCATACAAGCATATCCCATAATAGACAACTACTGAATGAACTGTTTCAATACAAAAACGAACGTCATGTCAAGGTATGTTAATTACACAATGGCAACAATTTTCTGATATTTTACTACACAAATATACAGGATATGCAAATAACAGGTATGCATAATTGTGTGTAAGTTGTGTAAGTTGAGTCCAACTGCAAACAGCATAGACCCAAATCTGCTGTCACATAATGATCAGGGTCTATGATAAAGCAGTTGTTTAAAAAAAAAAAAAAGCTTTCACAAACTCTTAAAATTGTTTACCTTCTGGCTAATATAGGATAACTGCAATTCTGAGTCCACTTTGTATAGCCTCTGTATAAGTGCCTTCAATTTCTGGACTGTCATGGAGGCTAAAATCAGAAAGTTATAAAACAGCACATTTGATACACAAAGCAGTCAAAGACTCTTTACAATGCAAAATCTCCAAAACTGTCTCAGTTTGTAAGGATTTTTGGTAACTATTTTTCTTTACAACATATTATAACCTGATGACCAGGTGACTCTAAATTAATGTTATTAAAAATATATCATTCTAGTTTTTGTTGCGTACTTAAAAAATATAATTTTTGTGGATATAGTCATTGCTTTTACTTAATAGTTATTTTTTAAATGTGAGTAAATTCATAACCACATCTTTTCAAGCATTCCTGAGCTGCGTTACATGTCTGATGCATGTACCATATATATTGACTTATAGGTCAAGTTTAATTGCAAACAACACAGACCCTAGTCTGCTGTTACATGATGTGCCAGCAGATCCGGAGCTATGTTACTTGTTCTAGCAAACTGCAGAGATCATGATCTGCCATGGCACATGATGTGACAGCAGACTTGACCTATATGGTAGTATGTATAGAATGTTTTTGATAACATGTCAGCACAATTCTGCATATATTTTTAGAAGTTCTTTTATCATGTTCATGCAGGAACTACATATTTCAACAAAAGAAAAGAATGTTTTCATCAGAGAAAAATGAGTTTTAAAAGTAAACACAACTTGGTCCAAAAAAAATCCATGAAAATGACTGACACTGTATTGAAAAGAAACATTTCCAGAAATTCACAATGTCACAGTATGTGTCTTCTGTCCTTTTTTCTTTTTAACTGCTAAATATTACAACCATCTCTGATATTCCTGAAAAATTCTAACAAGCCAAATCAGTAACAAAAATACTTTCTTATGTGTTTGAGTTAATAAGCTTAAATGCTATATGAAAGCACAGTAATAAATTTATTGTCATGGTAATGACCTTGACCCTGATTGATGATCTCAGCCACCATCAAGATATACATATATGTTAAGATTGGTTAAATCTATAAAAGTGTGGAGGGGACAGTTCAAAGCAATACTGGCCTAGTCAGCCACTTATATATATATTAATAGAAAACAAACCATTTATTATCATGCTTATATTCTAATTCTATATATGAATAACAACCTATATATATGTATTGATGCATGCATGTATACAAAGAATGTAAGTATGAATGTATGTATATGTATGCATGTATACAGTTGTATGTATATATTATGTAAGTTGCAAGTGTATATATACATGTACTAATATGCATGGGAATGTGTGTATGTATATGTAGGTAATATACCTTTGGTACTTGCTGAATATTTGTATATGCAATAGGTTTGTTTTATTTTATGTATTAAATTTGTCACAATCAAATCATATAACAAACTTTTATGTACATGTAACTAGTTAATATTTTGATGGAAAATAAGTTTTTGAAAAGGTATCATTCAAAGTAATTTTAAATATATTCACAAAACTTGGTTTGACAAAATTCCATTATGATATCATGCTCACAAGCCAGTATCGCTAAAAAATACTTCATACAGTTATTATGCCCACATGCCAGTATAGCTAAAAAAATACTTCAAACTGATATTGTGACCACTAGCTAAAATGAAAAGGTATCATTCAAAGTAATTTTAAATATATTCACAAAACTTGGTTTGACAAAATTCCATTATGATATCATGCTCACAAGCCAGTATCACTAAAAATACTTCATACAGTTATTATGCCCACATGCCAGTATAGCTAAAAAATACTTCATACTGATATTGTGACCACAAGCTAGTATAGCTAAAAATACTTCATACTGTTATTATGCCCACAAGCCAGTATAGCTAAAAATACTTAATACTGATATTATGCCCATAAGCCAGTATAGCTAAAAATACTTCATACTGATATTATGCCCACAAGCCAGTATAGCTAAAAATACTTAATACTGATATTATGCCCATAAGCCAGTATAGCTAAAAATACTTCATACTGATATTATGCCCACAAGCCAGTATAGCTAAAAATACTTCCTACTGATATTATGCCCACAAGCCAGTATAGCTAAAAATACTTAATACTGATATTATGCCCACAAGCCAGTATAGCTAAAAATACTTCATACTGATATTATGCCCACAAGCCAGTATAGCTAAAAATACTTCATACTGATATTATGCCCACAAGCCAGTATAGCTAAAAATACTTAATACTGATATTATGCCCACAAGCCAGTATAGCTAAAAATACTTCATACTGATATTATGCCCACAAGCCAGTATAGCTAAAAATACTTCAAACTGATATCATGCTACAAGACAATATAACTAAACATAATTCAAACTAATATGCCCACAGCCAGTATAGCTAAATATACTTCAAATAGATATCATGGTGGCCATGTTGGATGTCAGATTTTTAGCATGAACTAGACATCATAAAAAGTCTCTTAGTGAAATAGCCCATGTAGATTCATCCATCAGTCTGGAAATGAAGCAATTAAGAAACATTCAAGATGGCCATATTAGATGCAGGTCAGCACCCTTTTCAGTTAGGACCAATAAGACATCATTTAGTGAAACTGATATGACCATCCATTCAGGAATAGTGACAAGATTTTCAGTATGAACATTTTAGTGGCCATATTGGGTGTCAACATTTTCATTTATAACTAACTAGATCACTGAATAATTGCGTGTGAAAAGTTTCATGGCTTTCTTCTCAGATGTTAAGAAGGAGTAAACAAACTTGTGTTAATGGATAGATCCTGGACAAGAGGCTACTGCATACAACTTACAGGTCTATGACCAGCAGAGTTAAAAATATATGACTCCAGAAAAGTAATGATAATGAATCTTTTTCCTTACCTGGCAATTTCTTTTCCACTGGCTCTCTATCTGGCATCAATGGGCAATAGATTTTAACAGCTTGTTTAATTAAGGAAAACAATGAAAGTTTTTTAATCTTTGAGTGGATTTCTTCTATATCAGCATTTATTTACCCAGACTTAGTGCCCGAGTACAGGCATCATTGTTTCCCTGTCATATGAGAAAAAAAAATGGCCATACAGGAGCTTCATCTAGGGTTCAGTGCTTCATTTCCTCAACTCATTGTTATGAAACATGACACCTAGTATTATCATCCTCTCTCATTCAATGTAGATAGAAATCCAATTATAGGGAAAACCAACTGAGCAACAAATTGGAAAACAGACAGAAAAACAATTAAATATGACAAATCCTAATACATCTGCAAAACAGCAAATATATTACAGTTCACAAAATAACACATTTATTTATAGCTGTAATGTTTGGATAGAATGTTTGTTTTCCATTCAATTCAGTGTGTGTGTGTGTGTGTGTGTGATTTGGAATTTTAATGTAGCTGTAAAAAAAATAATAATCATATTGATATGATGCCTGCAGTATGTCAGTTTATAGTGAAGTCTAGCCCAGTCAAATTAACCTGAAACCAGGCTAATCAGTCCTAAAACTAACTTAGAGAGGTAGCTGTTATGACCATTTTATAAGTCTTTGGTATGACTTGGCTGGGGTTTGAACCCGTTACCTCCCACACACGAGGCAGACACTCCAGCCACGAGGCCACTGGAGCAGTCCCAAACCCATTATCTGTGCATGTGTTTGTCTGTTTGTAGGTACAATCTGGCCAACATGAAGCAGTATAGTAGTTATAATTCTTAAATTATTTATAGAATAAAAAATATACTTCTATTTATACAAACTGAGAGACAGATAATAGAGAAACACTGTTATAGTATTTCAAAATATATCTTATAATCTACATTTAGTTGAGGATTACTGTAATGCGCTATTTCAACAATGGGATGAGATTAACTGACACACTATAAAATAATCCGCTCACATTTATAAAGGATACATAACAAGTTACTCTTTAAAGTTGTCGACAACTGCTTCAGCTCAGAGTCCTCTGGAGCTCCCCATGCTGAAATATAATGTGGAATAAATATAAATAAATCAGAGATGCAAGCCTTAGAAAATATCAATGTATTTTTTTAAAAAAAACTTGTTTTACCTCAAATCTGTCTATTTATGTAACTCTAAAATGATATGGATTTGTGCTAATTTTTAATGTGGCAAGTGTGTGGTGATTCCAGGAGTGGGGTGTACATTGCTTTCCTTTCCTAAGATGTGTCACTTTATCTTTTGAACTTTAGAGACTCTTGGCATATGTAAAATAAGATAAACAACATGTGAAATTATCAAGTTTACATCCATCTAAGTTTACTCGACTGTAAATCTATTATAAATTATATACAAAGGAGAAGTATATGTAGCTAGAACAGTGCTCAAAAGTGGAACCACACTCAAACCCCAAGTAATACAAACGTATCCCTAGTCCATCTCTGCACTCTGCAGCATTTTACTCTTCTGCTTTTGAAAGACAAGTTCTTCACAGTATGGCTTATTTTATTTCACCTTTAAGACTTTACAAGACAGCCTCAATTTTGGTTTGGTTGTAGATCAAAGCATGAATAAATATACACAGCAGGATGAAGGAAAACGCTTCTTCTCTATGCTAATAAGTCACTCCTGTCACTTGAGCTATCTAACTTAACATTAGTCATCAGTGTTAATAGTACAACATACCAGTAATGAGCTCCTGGTATCTAGGATGGGTATTAGTGAACTCCTGACTGGGTCTGTTTTTCTGAGGGTCCTGACTTCCTCCAGCCTTGACCCAGTCTAACCCATATCTCTTCAGGTAATCAATCTCTGCTCCCTTCCTTTCCTCTGTCACCTGAAATATGTGCAGATAGGAATTTTGTGGTTTACATGCATGTGCCAATGTTTTGACCTTATTTTGCAGGCTTCTAAAAGATTAAATTATTAATTTTAAAAATAAAGCATATGTTTTTTGTTGGCAATATATAAAACTGCAGATGTGTTTTGTAGACAGTAACAGTTTAATAGGCATAGGAATACATCAAGACTCTCATTCTGAGCTGTATGATGTAAAGTTTATTTTTTGCTTCGAACAAAAACATTAACATAGGTTTGTACTTAACATATTCTTTCTTAACTTGAGGCTTGCAGCCATACAAATGTAATAGTACATGTACAAAGTTTATTGGAGCTTTACAAGTCTGTTTCTATGTACAAGAATATCAATGCATGGACATCATTGAAAAGGTGTAGATAACTCTAGATCTAACATTTTGCTTTTGTATTCCTAAAATAAGCAGATACAATGGAACTTCGTTAATCTGGACGACACCTTCGTTCACAGTGAATAGGTCCAGAATAACAACTTTTCTAAATTACTGAAACATGCACATTTTGATTTTACAACGTCATCATACTGTATATATGTATTGGATATTCCATAATTGTTTATATAAAATAATGAATATGAATAAATCTCTTGACTTGTGCTGAGTTTACTTCATTTTATGCACTTGTAAATACACGTAAATAAACATAAGTGTAAATAATTCAGACATCAGAAGGTACATATAACCTTTTGTCCTCATTTTTTATTATGTCTGCAATTGTTGACCTGTCAACATCTAAGGATGAGTCAGATAAAACATGCCAGCAGAAATTATATCTTTTTGGTGCTATCAAATCTTCTTTTTTAAGCTAGCTGGTATCTCTACTTGTCTATGTTTTCTTGATGGTGTTGCCATAATAATGTAAAACATACAATGAATACAAACTAATACCTCACAGTTAAATGTGTTGTGGTAAACTAATAAAATGCAGCCATTTTTGTAAGTAATGTTTTACAATAGTTATAGCTGCTAATGACCTAATAATTGAAGTTTTATTCTTAAATGAAACTCTATACCTTCATGCCCTTAAAAATAAATCGATCAAATTTATTTATGCAGCCTTCAAAAACTGATTGTTACATACAATTTGTAAATAAAGTGACTTGATGACAAAACTTATTAACAATATGTTATGCCCAAAATGTGAACACTTTGTTTAATTATTAACATCCAAATTGGCAAGTAGCAAACACATTGTTTAAACAATCACTGGTTACATTATCGTAAAGCTGCTGGATGTTTTCCCACATACATGATCATATAACCAATTTATAACTTTAACATGCCACTAGAATTTGACCAATCAGCAACTGATAAAATGAAACACTTCTAAACTTTCAAAGGCAAATCTATGTGATCTGACTGTATTTTCATATGATTCTTCAAATTTTCTTAATTTTGGATAGGTTATTTCTAGATTATAGTAATTTACACTTAGATTCCTGATTTTCATATCTAGACCTGAAATGCAGATTACTGGATTCACAGAGAAAACTAAGGTTTGCAATTCCATTCCTGCTGAACTATGTCAAGATAGTGAGGTTTCTGGATAAATGGAGTCATTTTAATTTTGATAAATGTTTTCAAACTTACAAAGGTAAAGATAAATAAAATTTTCATTGCTTGATCTTTAAAAAATGTAGCAAAGTGATGGCATTATGACTATCAGTTATCTCTTTTCACCAGAAATTTAATTTCTGGTTGGTGTCATATACCATTGAACAAAAGTTGACAATTACACAACAGATTCTGAATTTACAACAAAAAAGTAGCTCTTCTATTTGAATTAATTTAAATTACCACAACAATATGTAACAACCACTGTGTTCCAAAGAGTTGTTGGATTTATTTAAAATATTGTGTTGCATATTATTATTATCATGGTCTTTTGTTATATATTAAGAGAAATATAGAAACTTATTGGTGAAATAATTGTCACATTTCTTTATTTCTATATTTTTACTTGAAACATATCCTTTCCCATCATGCTTGTGTTGCTTACATTGTGTGCCTATGGAAAGTTATATCTGCAGCAATAAAAACGAGCACTTTGTAAGCTAAAAGAAATAAACAGAAACTGCAACACATTCAATTTATTGAAATTAAATTTTGCTTAAGAAATCTGACTTAACGCTATTCATGTCTCCATGAAATTATTTACGCTTACTTCCTTGATAACAATGATAAATCTGTTGTGAGACACAGCTGAAGCAGACTTGCTTTGTGGTCAGATATTATAAAATAGTTCACAAAATGTCAAAAATGTAATTACTGTCACAGTGGCAGATTATGTCATCCAATCCCAATGCGCTCTTAGGTCACTGATATTTATGTGATCAGCCTATGAAAATGAAGTGAATTTATTTAAAAGGGGTGGGGTGATGTGCAGAAGAGTTAGTTCAATCTTGAAAACTTGGTTCTGGAGCATGTTTGGTATGTAGTAAAAAGAAACTTTTCCTTTCCTGCTCAAATTCTGAATATATTTCAACTTGTGGTACCAAAAACAATATATTTTAATTGATGACTTCTCCACTCATTAAAATAACAAGTTGTTTGTACCACAAGAAGAAATATATATGGTATTAATGTAGCAAAAAAATTATCTTCTAAGTATTTTTGTACTGATTTCCTTGGAAACTAAAATAATAGTCCCTTGAAATGTCCTACACTAAGAACTTAACAAATTGTCCAGGAGTTAAAGATAGGACCATTTCTTTTTAAATACTGAGTATTTACACCATTTCTGATATTTCTGAGTAATAACAAGATTTTTTAATATTGGATGTAATACTCCATGTGAACTTGACCAGTCAAAGATTTTTAAATTAGCCACTGCAGTGGTCGTATTGGATGTAATACTCCATGTGAACTTTACCAGCCAAAGATTTTTAAATTAGCCACTGCAGTGGTCATATTGGATGTAATACTCCATGTGAACTTGACCAGCCAAAGATTTTTAAATTAGCCACTGCAGTGGTCATATTGGATGTAATACTCCATGTGAACTTTACCAGCCAAAGATTTTTAAATTAGCCACTGCAGTGGTCATACTGTATGTGAACTTGACAACCATATTGGTTATACTGAATTTCAAATCAGCTTTATTTTCAACTCAGACCAACTGAACACCATAAGAAGTCCTTTGGTAAAAATCCATGTTTCATTTAGGGCAAGTAGCAATAACAAGATTTTCAACATGTCTGCCATGGTGGCCATAATGGATGTCATATTGGCACCATTTTCATTTAGGAAAAACTGGAAATTGGGATGTTCAAAGTTTGTGTAAATGTTCTTGGTAATCATCAATAACTTTTTGAAGAATTGTGACACAAAATTGTGTCAAAGGACAGATAGACAATGAAATACATGCTGTCCCTTAAACTCTTTTAGTCTAAGACATATAGAGCTAAAATCACACAAAATATTTTATTTCAAAATCAGTTGGCTTCCTCCATAATGCAAGTGCAATCAATCCATACATTTTCGTAGCTATAGATGGTAGGCAATTGGAATTATTGTAAAGAAATTAAATTGGTAAAACAGACACATGGACCGACTACAACGTACAATAATACACTACCTTTCTGGGTGGGCCTGAGAACATGCACTCTAATCTTGAAGATCTTTAAGAATTATCTAATCATACAGCTAATTTGGAGGAAGTGCATTTTCCATTTTAAAAAAATTCCAATCAACGTATATAAGCCCACTATGTTTTCTTCTCATAGAAAACATAATCAGAGTACTGGTGGATACAAATCATTGTTTAAATGGTTTAACAGAGAATTTGACAGTGACTTTCGAGGTATAACTTGAATTTGATGATAGTCTTGCTTTGAGAATTTGGTTAACTGTATTTGAAAAACTACAAAAAATTTCAGAAAAATATATAATTACATACTTCTGTTCCATTACACCTTCTCAGATTAGTAATTTTGGCAATAATCAGCTGTCTCACAGTTTCTGGATTGGCAGTGTCCATTAGAGGATTACCCATTATTTTTAATTTCTCAAGGTTTTGCAGCTTGTTAAGTTCATCAATACTTTTCCACTGAAAAAAAGAAAAAATATTATTAGGCAAAAACAAATTGCATGTTAACCATTTATAATATTCAAACAAGATTTAGGTGAAATCTAAAAGTGTGGAGCAAAATGGAAGATTGAAAAGCTAAATAAAGATCAATTTTTTAAGAAATATATATTTTTCTCAGACATGAGAAGGGAACTTTAATGTCATATTGAACTTTATGAAATCTATTATTAACTATCTCGGGCCCCAAGTAGCCGAGTGGTCTAAAGCGCTTTCCGTTATGGATCACTGCTATCTTACCTCTGTCTGCGTGGGTTCAAGTCTCGTAATTGGCCAATGTGGGTATGTGAGAAAGCTTGCCAGTAGCTTCTCATGGGTTGGTGGTTCTTTCCCGGGTTCTTCCTCCACCATTAATACTGGCTGCCATGTATAGCCTATCTTGTGCTGAAAAATGGCATTAAACCCTACAACAATATCAACTATCTCATGCCGATTACTGCATTTAAAAAAGTACAGTTAAAATCAAGCTCTGAATGAAGGAAATTAACTTGCAATTTAATTTAATTAAATGTTCCCATTTTATGCCATGATATTAAATGCAGTGGTTGAATGAAAAAGACATTATTAATTATCATTAAGATGATTCCAAGGTATGGTCAGAAGTCTATTACCAGGAGAGATGTACCATTTCTCTATGCTACCACCATATTATCAAATGATACAGAATAACAGAATAGAATATGAATCATAACCTAAATATCATGTACAGCTTCAGTACCAATCTGTTGAGAATGGAATGCTACCTTTAATAAAGGTAGAACCATACATACTCAGAATATATATTCCAAACTGGCAGGGCCCTTAGTGACCGAGTGGTCTAAAGAATTTCTGTTACGGATCACTGCCATCTCACCTTTGTCTGTGTGGGTTCGAGTATTAGGCTTGGCTAATGTGGCTATGTAAGAAAGCCTGCCGGTAGCTTCTCGTGGGTTGGTGGTTCTTTCCAGGGTTTTCCTGGGTTCTTCCTCCACCAATAATACTGACTGCCATGTATAGCTTATCTTGTGCTGAAAAATGGCATTAAACCCTACAACAATAACAACATATTCCAAACTGGCATGCGTGGGCCTATGCAGTTTGTAGCAGTAATCAACAGAACAAACAACATAGACTTTGGTCTGCTGGTGCATTATGCCAAGGCAAATCAGGATCTGTATTGTCTGCAATTGGATCCAACTTATATAAACGTATACATAAAAGTTTATTGTGACTTTTCAAGCATTCCTTTTCATGAGTATCAGTATTGGGAAAAATGATATTTAAACATAAAATTATGGATTAGGGAAAAGGTCCAATTGTATAGATTTATCATTATTTGTGGGGTCTATCCTAAAAACAACAATAAAATTGACAAAAAATGATACCTACAAAAACATTGAATTCAAATTGTTGCATAGATTGCAATTTGATTGTAGAAGTCCCTCTTTTCAGCAGCCCCTCTCAATAGTGGCCATCCCTTGGTCTGAATCCACCTTACAGTACTGCCATATGATATTTACTGCATTCCCTCATTATGGCACAGTTATAAGGTAAGGTCAAGGATCCAAATTCATTAAGTGGTAGTATTATGTATTATGTACTTCATTATAAGGCAGTATACTTTATGAATTCCAGACAGCACTGTAATGAGGGAGTAACACAGTTAACCATTCTGCTTCCACTTAATGATTGGTCATTCATTAAAAAGCCAACTTTTCACTGCTGAAGGAGTGAATTGCAAAAGAGGGTGACTACTTGATATTGTTTTGCAAACTGTTACTCACCTTGGACACTTTATTATGGGTTATAATTAATGACTTCAGGGATGGAAACAAGTTGGATTTTTCACAAGGAGATGTATCAGGGAAGTAGATGTCATCTAACTCATTATTACTGACTATCAGCACCTCTAAACTGAAAATAAAATATTGCCAGCACGTTAAAGTATATCCATCCATCCATCCATAACTCCCTCCCTCCATCCATCCATCCATCTATCTATCTATCTATCTATATACAGCCAAAAATCGTTGGCACCAACAAGTTTCTGTTCAAAAGTACCCCTTATAAAAGGCCACCCCACTAATATGAAGAGCATTTTGGTACCATAATATAAAATTTACCCCTCAAAAGCAGCCGAAATTGTATTCATAACGTGTGTTAATTAACCTGATTCCTGTTTCCTTATGTTAGGTTTATGTTAATGAAAGAAATGTTGACTAAAGTACATGTACCACTAAGGTTAATATTATATCATTTATGCCTCACCTGAAACCTCATTTATTCAATAAAGCCGAGAAAGAGTCAAATTTTAATCAAGACAAAAGGGTAAATACGTGTAATAAGATTAGACATGCTGCTGTTATCGTGAGATGTCCGGTTTAGTCACTCTGATAATTGTTAAGATTACAATTATTGAACAGTAGTTACAGATGAGAAGTGGCTTATCAATGTACATACACAAGTCAGCAACAAAATGGATTGATAGCTTTTATGGCTTCCCTTAGTAAGATGTTGAGCTTGTTCACCTTTGATAATTAGTGGCTATTGCTACTGAAAATAATTGTCAAGATCACAAATCCTCACGGACACGAGGTCAAATCTCTGTGATGTTAATGGTACATATCAAAGCCATTTTAAGAAATGTATGAAAACAATAAGTGTAAAGAAATGTATAAAAACAATAGGATATTAGATTGCGACTAATGAATCACATGATAAGATCGCTTCCTTTAAAAACACTTGGCAATTTGTTTAAATGCAGAAAAATTGTTTTATCAGTCTTGTAATTGGCAACATTGGAATAAGTACCGTGTAACTGCAAAGAGATCAACATGTCATTGAGGAAAAGAAAATTCTCAATTTAGAAGAGAAAGTGAAAGTAATTCACCTGACCGAAAAAGGGGAGAGTTAGAGAATTATGGCAGAAAAGTTTGATGTCGGTAAAGACTTGGATAAACAACATCGTGAAAGATAGGGAAACAATTCTGAGAAAATGGGAATGGACAGAGAAAGGAAGAGCCAGAAGATGTTTGTATTCTGCTTTGAATGACAAGGTTTTTGAATGGTTTTGCACTGCACGTGCTATGAAAATTCCACTCAACGTTCAAATCATCCAAATTAAAGCGACAATTTTGTCAGCTGAAATGGGATATGATGACCTTACCACAAGTAACAGATGGTTGCACAGATTTCAAGTCAAACAATATTAAGTGTTCTGTCCTTAGTGGAGAATCAGGTGATGTTAATAATTAAGTTGTCAAAGATTGGAACAAAAGACTGAACAATATATGCAGGGGATATGATGGCAATGATATTTTTAACTGTGACAAGACTGGTTTGTTTTTAAGACTGTTGCCAACAAAGTCACTGGTACATAAAGTGGATTCATGTAAAGGTGGGAAAAAAGCAAAGGAGAGATTTACAGTTTTGTTCTGCGCCAGTTGTTTTAGTCAGAAACTGAAGCCATTGGTAATAGGAAAATCGCAAAATCCAAGGTGCTTTAAAGGATATAGCCAGACACATTTGAGAGTTATATATGAGGCAAACAGAAAAGCATGACTGACATGAGAGATATTTGAGTCCTGGATCAAAACACTTAATCGGTAGATGAAAGTGCTGAACAGGAAGATCCTGTTTCTCCTCAACAACTGTGCTGCACACCCAAAACTGGATTTGTCAAATGTCAAGGTTTCATACTTTCCTCCAAATACAACTTCAAAAATTCAGCCCCTGGATGCATCAATAATCCAGAAAGTCAAAGTGAACTACAGGAAAAAACTGTTGAGACATGTTTTGTTCCTGATGAATAATATAACATCTGTAATGAGATAACACAAAAGGTGACTCTTCTGGATGCAATCCAATAGCAGTGCCCCGAGTGGCAGAGTGGTCTAAAGCACTCACTGTTACAGGTCACTGAAATCTAATCTTCTGTCTGCGTGGGTTCAAGTCTCAGATTCGGCCAATGTGGGTATGTGAAAAAAGCTTGCCAGTAGCTTCTTGTAGCTAGATGGTTCTTTATTTTGGGGGAGGGGCGGGTTGCTCAAGTTCTTCCTCCGACCATTAATACTGGATACCATGTATAGCATCGTGAGCTGAAAAATGGTGTTAAACAACAACAACAATCCAATGGCTGACATAAGCATGTGATGTCATGACAGCCGAGATAATTCTAATTCTGCTGTTGGAAATGTGGGTTTTTCCAAATGGTACGTGTACAAGAGGCAGTGGAGGAAAGCTGGGATGAAAAAGACTATCTTCCCTTTATACCACCTGGAACAACCCTTAAGGATTAAGTTCAGTGTGATGATGCATTAGCTACAGAGAACACAATTAGTGATGACTGGGAGTCATTAATGACAGGTGTTAGAAGTGCTACTGAAGAGGTAAGTGACTGTGCCAGTGACACATGTGACAATCCAAATCCAGCCAAACAGTGCATTACAATGCATACTGCATGGTTACATTCCACAGAATTGATGGATTATGGCCTCATGACAAACAATGTTGAATGCGTGGACATAATTATGAAAACACAAGACATTCTTAAAAAAAATATGAGAAAAACTGTAGAAAGCATGGGACAAATGACACTAAATAACGTTTTCAAGCCTAAGAATTCTTAAGAACATCTGTCTTGTATTGAAGTGTCTACTGGACACAGATGATGTGATCTGTAACATTATTATTAAGACAGTTTATATACCACATGCATTATCAATGGTTATTTATAACAATCTTTTGAAAATGATGAAACAGTTTGTTTACATTGATTTCACAACATGCAAGTGATTTTAAAAGAAAATAATAAATGCTTTAGATTTAAATATAATTATGACTTTCTTCATATGTATTTACTATTCGCATTTGTCATCCCCCTCATGAAAGGCCACCCTCATTATAACATAAGGCTACTTTCCTGCTGCAATAGGGGTGGCCTTACATACATACATACATACATACATACATACATACATACATACATACATACATATATATATATATATACACATACACATGCATACATACACAAATGATATCTCACTCTTCAAATGGTCAATTTTACTTTAATGACATTTGCTTCAATTTGTTAGCTTTTATCACTGAGAACACATGGAGCATAACAAACAGAACCATGTTATCAGCTCCTCAAATATTTTAGTTTTTTGTCAATTGACGGTCAGTGTGATATAATGAAGACATTGTGAATTTTAATTATACTTACAATGGTAAACTGCCTAACTTCAACAATTCATCCCAACTATGCAATCTGTTAGACTCTAGATTCAATAACTTTAGTTGTCGTAGTTGGTTCCCCGATGAAAACAAATGCCCTATACTGTTAAAACACACATGCAACTGCTCCAAACTTGGGCATATTTTACAGCACTGTAAAATCTAAAACAAAAATGAGAACAAAAATGGTTTTAGCATTCTGAGAATAAATGCTATCATCTTTTAAAAGTACATCAAACTCAAGCAATTCGGACAAGACTATGCTTTTCAATCACAGACTGAACTGCATGGAATTAAATTGCCTGTAATTTTGTATACCTTCTGAAACAAATTTTTTTTGTTATGTACAAATAAATTTAGGTCTGAATATTATCATTTTCAGATGTAAAAATTGTATTAAAAAAAATAACACAAAAAAATAGAGCTTAAGATATTACAGAATCTATGGTAATTAACCAAAAGAATTAATTGAAAGCCTTTTAAATTCTTTATTATAGGAATTTGTTGATAATTAGACAGAACTACTATAAAAATATGTGATACTATGAATTCACAATTTCCATATATAGACTATATAGAGCCAACCAAACGAGGATTATCTGTGAAACAATATCAATGAATTTAAGAAATCTATTTTTACTACTAATCCATAACAATTGATACCCATAAAAATAAAGAAATTTACAGTATGCTAAGTCTACTTACATTTTCCCAGCTGTATTTCATTTTGTTCGCTATAAGAGTCCTGATATTTGCAAAGAAAGATGAAAGACTCTCAGGGTTGTCAGGCAGAACCATCTTGTTTTCACTTGAAAAGAAAGAGAAATGTGATCAGTACTCAATGACCTCAATTGTCTGGTGAAAACAGATCTTAAAATGTGCTCAACAATTGCTGCAATTAAAAATCAGTTCAATGCAAAGAAACAATGGGTCTAATCCAGCAGGATTCTATGCTAGCAATACTAAATGCCTTAATTGTTGAAAGAAATCAAATATTTGGGAATGGTGATTCATTTTACCATAGACAGCGTACAATATGTTAGTCATAAACACAAATCCCTTCATCAGAAGAAGCACATTTAAAGTAGGAGACAACATACAGACTAGTATGCAGACAACATACAGACTGGTATACAGACAAAGACTGGTATGCAGAAAATATACTGACTTGACTGGTATGCAGAATTGCCATGATGCAAATGGAGTTAATTGCTCTGTATTGAGGCACACCATGAAAGATGATTTATGCTGGTCCAGAAGGGATTCAATTTGTTACCCAGTGTTTTTTTTAGTCTGACCTAATGACTAAGCCAACAAGTGAATGAAGTAGTATCAGTGTGTGTGTGTGATTTGGATTTTAACATAGCTTTAAAAAAAAATCAGTCATATCACTATAATGTCTACAGTGTGGCAGTTTATAGTGATGCCTTGCACTGGGGCATCATGTTGTAGACATGTAGCATGATGTCCCACTCAGTCACATTATCCTGACACCAGGACAACCAGTCCTAACACTAACCTATTAATGCTGAGCGCCAAGTGAGGCAGCTGTTAGTAACATTTTTGTAAGTCATTGGTATGACTTGGCCAGGAATCGAACCCAAGACCTCCCACATCCAAGGCAGATGATCTAATCACTAGGCCACCTGAACGGTTGTGGATGAAGTTAATACTACCCATCAATATGCAGAAATACATCAGTTTGATCAGTTTATATTTAATAGAGTTAAAGCAAATGTAACAAATGGTTGAAATTTAGGTTACAGAGACTTAGTTTTATGTGATTACTCTCCTTTAGATTCACTTCAGGTTTATAAGTAGGTAAAATAAGATCCTGAATCTAATGAATATACTGACTGAAAAGAAAAGATATTTCTAATCTCTACTGGTATACTCCAAATAGTGGAAACTATAATTGGATAATGCCATATTTGGTTACAGAAATTTTATACTGTTTGGTAGACACAGATCTCAGTACAAAGGTTGTCTGTGTTGAAATAGTGACAATAAATAGAAAATTCATTTGATCTTTACTGTGTAATACTTTCAATTTGTTGCTGCATTTTCCATGATATTTTTTTTTTTATTGATTTGATATTAGCTCAACGGTCTTTTTTAAAGATTTAGCAACTTGGCAATTTGTTTTAAATTGAACTGAATGTACTGCAACAATCTAAAAAGCAATGTATGCAACTATTATAAAATATTTTCCTATTTTCCTTCTGTGATACATATTTTCTTAGTAAGAAGCTATAGATTTAAATTCAATTTTTACTGATATATTTCATACGATGTCCATGACAGATTATTATCTACATAAGCATAAGGTAATCTATTATGACATTTGTAAATTTGATATCATTATATATCCGACATAATCATCATGATCTATTAAGAGATAAATAATATTTAAGTTCTGCAAGCATTGAGAGTCTCGCCATTACTTGTGTACCAGTTTTCTAAAATTTTGGATCATTATAAAGAAAAAAATATTATAAATAGAATTTTGGAAGTAGGTTCCTAATAAATAATAGTTACAGTAACAATTATAGGTCAATAAAGGAGTTCTTTGGGGTTCCATGCTTAATTAATTCTTATTTATACCGAACTTTACATTGCACACAAATGAAGTAAAACATTTCAATGCACTGTCATCACATAGGTAAATTTTATGTTTTCTGCAAAGGATTTCGTGATCAACCATGTCAAAATCCTTCTGAAATATTCAAGAATAGATCCTATTTTTACCTTGATCATGTGCTTGAAAGCATTTATCATTTAGGGAGATAATGGCAGTCAGGTTAGCCTGGATGTAAAGTGAGTGTATGGTTTGTTTGTTTGTTTGAATGATTTTTAACATAGCTTTAACAATTTTTACAATGAAGTCTGCAGTAAGGCAGTTTATAGTGATGTCTAGCACTGGGGCATCATGCCGCAGACATGTAGCATGATGTCCCACTCAGTAACATTATCCTGACACCAGGCCGACCAGTCCTAACACTAACTTCTTAATGCTGAGCGCCAAGCGAGGCAGCTGTTAGTACCATGTTTGTAAGTCTTTGGTGTGGATTGAACCCACTACCTTCCGCTTCCACGGTGGATGCTCTAACCACTAAGCCATAGGAATGGTTGCAAGTGTATGGTAAAGTTAGTCATCTGATATGAATCTGCAAAAGAATATACACAAGCGTAGTCAAATTATGGCTCACAATTTTGTGGGTATAACCAAGAAATATTTGAAAATATAAAAGTCACTCAAATTTTGCTTAGTACGAACCACTTCTGGTATGGCTAAACTAGTTTCTTTCAGATACATTCTCATATCAATTTTCATTAGTATCAGTGAAAGATATTTAGGTCTAAGCTTTTGGGGTTATAATAAACAAACGAATGAACAAATGAACAAACACACAAATAGGCAAAATCCTCCCCACCTCAAATTCTTTTCCCTATATCACAAAGACAAAGGGCAATAACTCTTGCTATTTACCTCTATTTACCAACACTAGAGGTTACTGGATATTAAGTTTTGCTTCCATACAACACCATCGTATGAGACACCTTCATCAATCCAAGATGAACCATCCACCTCACAAATCAGAATTATGGACTGGCTACATTGACCAATATTCAATATCCTATCCTATTCCCAAGAACTGGATGTCATGAAGGATATTTTGAATTTGGTAAAAACAGGAAAAGACATGTCATCTATTCATGTTTGACAGTCAAACTGATACTGGCTAAAGTCATATAGGTCATGTATGCGTCCAACATTGATTATTTCAGTATTTTGTATAATCTGATTCAACATACCTTTAAATGTCAATTGTTCACTTTATTTGGATCCTCATATATCCTCATATATCTATATTCCTTTGCAAGGTCCAAGAAGTACATGCAATAAATTCAATGTTAAGTATGTGGACATTTTGTATGAGATCAACATACAGGTTTGTAATCCAGTACAAACTTGATTGAATGTTGCATACATTGATGTCACAATGACATCTACATTGATAAATAAATTCGTACTTCCCTATACTGTGACGATTAGACATGACATGCTCTGTAAAGTCCATAGTGATTGATAATTTTCATCTGGAAGTTTCCTGATGACAGTTAAGGTGCAGAGGATTCAACAGACTTTGGGTAAACAAACTTTCTATTCAATTTTAAAACAAGAATCTATATTTAAGATGAGTAAATGCAAAAGCTTGATCTGTATGGCTTTTACTATAGTATACATTCATTGTTTCTCCAAATTAATACTGTGTTATATAATAATGTTTAATGAACATGAGTTCCTTGAAGGGACTAATGCTCTACTGGCCAAAATGAATTTACATGAATTTAAGATACAACCATTAGTTCTTTTTAACTGCTGAGTGTTGAAACCATCTCTGCTATTCTTGAGGAAAATAAATCTTTTAAGATGGCTACCATAGAAGCCATATTGGGTGTAACATCAGTACTGTATTTGTTTATTACCAAGTAGACATTGTAAGTATTGTTCTTGTGACTTTCCATTTAAAAATGGATAATACAAAAATGTTAAAGATGGCTGCCATGGTCAGCAATAATAGATGTAAGACCAATCCAATTTTCTTTACGCCCAACTAAACATTATAAAAAGTAATCTAGTTAAAATTCATATCAGCATAACCTTCTTTTCAAGAGCAAAAGTGATAACAAGATTCTGATTACGGCCACTGTAACCATACTGTTAATTGGGATATTTATCATTTAGTACCAACTATACTTAATACTAATTGTTTGTATGACTTTAGATTTAGAAGTAATTGGGATGGAATTTTAAAGATGGCAGCCATAATGGAGGTCAGATTAGCAACAGTTTCAATGAAACCAAACATCATCCTGCTGTGAAAATCTCAGATCAATATATATTTCTGTTCAGGAGGGGACGCATTAGCAAGATTTTTGAGATGGTCATTTTGGCATTCATGTTGTGGTATCATTTCATTTAAGACCAACTAGACATTGTATTAAGTTTTGGAGTTAAAATCCAATGTCTCTATGATTTTCCATTAGGTGGAGTTGCGATAACAAGATTTTCAATATGGCTTCTATGGTGAACCATACTGGATGCCCAAGTAGCACTATTTTCATTATGACCACCTAGATCATGGAATGTATATGTGTGTAAAGTTTTATACCAATCATCGAAGTAGTTTATGATGAGTAGTGATAAACTTTTGCTTATGGATAGACTAACCATGGACAACAGACAAAAAAGTAAAGTTAATTTTAAACTAACCTGACATTTAAAATTTTTAAATCTTTTAGTTGCTCTGTAATGCAGGCTACTGCTTTCCAGGAGGGAATAAGATTTTTAGACAAATCCAGGTCTTCAATATTTGGCATAGTCCGTAACAGTTCTTCAGGTGTAACACCTGCTCCATAGACCAGCATATCCCTCAGGGAAACTTCCTGTAGTAAATCTAGCTGGCTGAAAAATGAGATTCAGTACATTAGTGAATTGTCATTTTTTTTATTGGCACAAAGAAACATATTAAGAAATTTTAAATGTATTCAAGGAACATGGATGCACCAGTATAACACCTGAAATTTGACATATAGGCTAAATTTGACCCAAGGTGTGACTTCAAGACAAGTGGTTGAGTAGACAAGGGGAGCACTATATACCCTACCACTATCATGGTTGAGCATAAATGGGTCAACTGCAATGAGGCAAAAAATGTGTCCAATCAACCCATTTTAAATTTTATTTCTCCAAAATTTTCTAAATTTGTATGAGTAAGGACATGATTGGCATCAATGTGTAACACTGAAAATAATCTAAGAACATAACAAAATTAAAAGAAAAATTCAAACATGTACAGATAAGACACACCGACCAAATTCAAGTATTCTGACAAACACCAGTTTACCAGTGTTGTGCAATCAAAGGTAGTGAGGGTGGAGCCAAGTCAATACATGACAAATGAGCAATCTAAATAAAGTGTTGTTTATATATGACAAATAATATCTAATGAGTATTATTTATTTCTTTTGTATTCTTTTATAACATTTGTCAAAATGATTTTATAACATCCATCCAAATAAAGTTAATTAAATAAAGTTTCCTTCATTTATAATCATATACTACTGCATAGCATCACTCAAAAAGAAGCCCTGGTGTTTCTAGTCAAAGCTATAAATTAGAACTGTTCTGGTTAGCACAAGTTTTTACATCTGTAAGTAAAATATTATTAAAAGATGCTCTCAATTCAATGTACTATTCCATCCTTATTTTAACATTGTTGTAAGTTGTCTCATGAATTACAGATGTGAAAAAAGCATCTAGAAGAAGTTTCTACAGAATATATGTTATTGTGATGAAAAAAATATCAACCATTGTCTAGAAAATGTGTAGAATGAAAATGTTTTAGTAAATTTTGTTTCTCTGAGAATATTTACCCAACGACATTACAATTAGTAAATAAACATTGCTACCTCCTGAATCTAGCAATCCTGTTACAATGAAATTTTATTTTGCCGTCTACATAAAATATATACAAAGGAAAAAAAACTCATATCCAATACTTCCCATTGCCACCTCAAGGTGGCTATCCATCAACTGGATGTTTACTAGCTTAAATTGAGCAATACATCAACAACGATGCTCACATTTGTGGGGTGGGGTGGGGTGTGGTGGGGTGGGAGGATTTAATATTTATATTATTGAGTATGAATTCTTGGAGGAAAATAATTTACAAAAATATGTACTTTCTACATCAAATACATTTCTCAAGCACATTCAAGTTATGAGAATAGGCAATGGAAGAGTATCTTATCATTACCACCAAAAACTCTGAGGAAAGAATGGCTGAATGTCCCATGTGTAGGATAATCTGTTGTCCATATATGAGGACAATACCCAAACAAGAGAAAACAATGACTTTTCCTTACTGAGCTAAAATGTTCCAGGTGAATTCAGTGAAAAATCTGTCCCTACATATATGGAGAGATTGTGCTGACATCAAACTGGTCAGCTGCTCGTATGGGTCACTGCCGCTGATTCCATCATGTTCAATTCTCAACTCTGCAAATCTAGAGGATGCTGATAAAAGCTTGAAAAAGTTGACTGAGCACACTAGCCAACAGCTTACATTATGTTTTGGATTAGAAACATGACATCTGAATGTAATGCTTCAAGAGAACACTATATGATCATCAGTCATGATCTTCATGAGGTTAGGTATGGGGGCTGATTTGCTGGACTAATTCCTATCCATCATACCTTTTAAAACAGATATCTTAGATGCATGCATATTAATGAGGTGATCATGCATCATATTGGCTGGGCTTGTTTATAGACTTTATTTATCAAATAATTTGAATGAAACCTGGTAAATATGTAATATCAAAGTCTTTGAGGAGTTGAAGTATGATGTATATAAACCCATTTTTAAAGTTTGATACAAAATAAGATTGGAAATATGACCTCCTGAAAGGCAATTGAATTGACTTCACTCTTGAGAGGAACTTCTTCAATGACCTCCCCCCCAACCATAGCAGAAAGAAAGTTGATGTCACTTACAATATGCATTTATTTAATTCCTTATCAACTTTGTCAACAACCATGGTAATATAAACCCATTTTTAAAGTTTAACACAAAATAAGATCAGAAATAGGACATATTGAAAGGCAACAAAGTATATTATCAAAATTCATGGTGACATAAGTTCATGTTCTAATTTAACCCGAGTCAAAATACAGCCTGAATCTATAACGATTTTTCACAAAAAAAAAAGGCACTATTTACAGCAGGCCATAAATCACACCAGATTTCTCAAGTTCTTGAATAATTTACGATCACTTTATTATTTTCTTTCAAATGACTGCAATCACGACTATGATTGCATAATTATTCTTCTTTTTCATTACAGCTGCCACAACCTCTTCATTTATTCAATCTCTCCCAGAGTTCAGAGCACTACGATACAGTTAGGCAATTTGTGACATCATTTCAAGCTGTGTGCAGTAAGCATTTATTTACAAAACATACATCCTATAATCACTCAAATACTAGAGCTCACTTTAAGAATTTCTCTGTTTACCATTTTCTTATCTTTCCAACCAATGACAAAATGAAGAACTACCAAAAACTCAAACCAAATGTTTAGGCTTTCTGATGTTCACTATATTTATTCAGTTTCTTTTATGCTGAAAGTATCTTCTTTTTCCAAGATGAATTACTGAGGTGGGTGAGAGTGGAATGATAGTTTCTCAGATGCTAACAAATGTGGAGATAGAATTCCTATGTCATTAATTCAAAATTTATAAGTTTTTGAACGAGACAGATTTTTCATTCCTGTTCCAATAAGGCCAAAAATATGAGTATGTTTCCAGTTGGCCGACCATTCAGTTTTCATTGTCACCCCAAAACCTTTTTCCTGCTTGGAGTAAAAAAAAGAAGAAAATTCCTGAAATTGATTTGTACATCTAACTGACTAACTGAGCTGGTTTAGCTCAGTGGTTGAAGTGCTTAGTACTTTATAATACTAATCATTGTAAAATAGATATATATAATGTTTAAAATAAAAAATTAAAAAATTACCTACCTACCGTAGTTTTAAAACCAGTGCAATAGGAAACATGGGTGGGGTGGGGTGTGCAGGCTAATTATTTTTCCTGTAGTGTTCATACCTTTGCTTCTCATTTGTCTTTTTTGCTCCAACCATTTCAACAACAGTCTGTTTCTTGTTGGCGCTTAAAACATATAAATCTTCAATGATCACACCTGCATTTTCATCTTCTGTTCTTCCATATCTGCTAATGATGGCTTTCAAGCAGTTTATACCTGCCTTGACTTTATTTGGTCGGATGAAAGATCCTGATGTGGGTTGGCTGAAAAAAATATTTGTATGTATTTAACAATATACTTCTGCAAATATGTTTATATTGATCAAAATGATCATGGTGATCATGATGGCATCAATAACAATGGTGATAAAGATGACACCAAAGACAGCAGTGATACTGATGATGAAGATAATGAAACTTAGTAAGCTGTTTGCAGGGTTGGAAAAAATTGTACATGAGCCTCTGATAAGAAACAATTTGTAAGGCAAGCGATCTTTTTAGATTCTTGTCCAGAATTTAAATTAAAAAAAAAACAACAGATTTTGATGTATGTACAATTTCAAAACAATCTTAGCTTTGGAGCTTAAATTATTAAGTTGAAAATTCATGCAGTTCCAGCACTTCAGAAATAAAAGGGACGACAACTTGTATTTCATGATTTGAAAATACAAATTGTAGTTTTATATTCAAATTTATTTTTACAACTAAATTCATCAAAAAACCAGGTAAAATTAATATCTGAGTAAATTAACCATCAATTAAATAGTCTTATCATCAAATACATCTATAATATTTTTTATCTGATTATTAGACCTTTCAAAACATTTCATGATTGCCCTGCTTAAAGTGCCATTAACAGTTGCTAATGTAGTTCTGAGAATTATGAAATTCGCAATGCAATCAACATTTTCCCATATTTCATTGTAGATATTACTGATGTTAATAATTGATTAGATTTGACTATAAAGACAGAATGTTACATTCATAGATGTGCAATACTTTGCAAGCAATAATATACTTTATTGAGCTATTTTTCATTATTAAATGATACCCAGAAAACAGGAAATGAATGATTTAGTCTTCTGTCCACCTTGTTTGAAAGTATCTTTTCCCTTGATGTGATCCATCATGTTTTCCTCTGTTTGAACTGTCCCACTCTACACCAAGCCATACACCTAGAAAAAAAATATTCACATAAACATAACTGTGATTAGTGGAGCTCTTCCAAAGCTTAAGATAAACAAGAGGCCCACATGAACCTAAGTACACTCACCTGGCTTACATCTGCCTAATAAAGCAGATGGCCAAGAAATCTGAATTCAACGGATGCATCTGTAAACATTCAGTGGTTAAATAGCATATGAAGGTGGAGGGTTAGGGACTGATACATCCAGATGGCCTATAATACAGAGGTGATCTGATGCAAGTCATGGGATACAAGGGTGGACCATAGAATATTATCATCAGGACTATGAAGATTCCAGTCTAAAATGTGACCATGTTTATGGGTCTGTTGGTTAACTGACTGTTTAAGGTTAAAAACATGAAAACCAATTCACATAAAAAATCCTAGATTCCATTCATGTTTTTTAAACTTAAACAATTCTGTCAATGTAAATATCAGCACAGCTAAAATGATGAAATAATGCACACACTCTATAACTCTATGACAAACTGAGCTGGTTTAACCCCAAAAATGCGTCCAAATATGCATTATTGAGCTTGTGAGTGTGTGTGTGTGTGTGTGTGTGTAGATATAGATATATATTCAGTGTTTACATTAAATTCTTTAAAATAATTTTTTTTCATACCTGTTTTTTTCTCTCATGCTAATTCTTGTGATATTTTTAATGTTTTTTTTTTAATGTTTACAAATAAGAATTGGTACATACATATAACTGTGGGTTGTTTCTTTCAAAGCTGAAACTAAATTAAATCTAATATTTCATTTTACTCATCTTTAAAGCGTACATTTTAATTTTGAATTATTTACAATATTTCCTCAAGCACCCTTGTCACTTGAATGACCAATCCATGACTCCTAGCTCTTGTATCAGATACAAGGCCTCCTGTATTGACATTAATTTCAGTTCAGTCATTTGCTACATCTACTAAATACAAAGTAATTGCATTTATATCATATAATTAGTTGTTATCACCTTCACTGACCCAAGCAATCAGAGTGACAAAGTTGGTTAATCTTTTAATTCATTGTGATTTGCTCATTTTGAGATCTGATACAACATAACGTAATCTTGATCAATAGAAGCTTTACTGCATTGTTCTGGTGTAACAATAAAGCTTCTTGATAACTTAGAGGACTTGCCTAATAGTCTATTTAACTGTTGAATTTTGTGTCTCTTTCACAAAGCACTGCTGATGTCAACAACCTCCCTTTCAAGTTTAATAGGATGAAAAATATGTATGGGTGCAGTCTGGAGAAAATGTTCATTTTCAGCCAATCCGATGAAATATGACCTACTGAAAACATATCCAGGAATACAAATCAAATAAAGCATGACTGAGAAGAAAAAGTTATAAAAATACATAATTCATCAAATAGGGAGCACATTTAGCTTCTTGATGTGGATGAATACATTATTCAAAGAGACTGACTTTGACAATCTTCTGAAAGTGGATGAATACATTACTCTAAATTAATGACTTTGACAATCCTATTGAAGTTACCTTTGGTTCCTGCTATTGGTCCTATATACAGAACTGTACCAAAGTATCCATCACTTTCAATTCTATCTCCAATTTTTATCTCTGTTCCATCATCTCTTAAAAGCTCTGAAACACAAAAATGAAACTGTTTCTTTAAAACTGCTACACAAAGCAAACATCAAAGGCAGCTTTACTGCAAGACTGAGGGATTATTATTTACACAGGTTGTTGATGACAATAATAATACAACATTTTGCAAAGAATGGACAGTGTGCATCATGACCTGACAGAGCTTTCTCATTCATGTTTTTTGTATCCTCTCTGCTAAAATCACAGTTGTTTCATCAAAAGCATCATTTTGGAGCTGGCCTGGAATTGGATTCTGCTTTTAATATGCCAAGTGCTGGACTTAAGTGTGCACATTTACCACTGTTTGGTATATAAAGCATATCAAGTATACCAGTAACCTTCAAAACAAATTATGGAACCACCAGTGTCACTTGTGAATTTTGGAATGATTTCCTTGACACAAACCTTTGATTTTTATATTATCTGAATTTGTTTTGCTCATAGGCCTATATTAGATGCCATGGAGAGTAAAGTCATTTAGCACCCAAAAATGGTTTGACTTTCTTGACTTACATGTTTAAAAAGTAAATTACAGACTGAAACCAATTTTTTTTCCTAGTTTTATAATAAAAAAAGGTTTCATTTTATCCACATACTTGTTTAAAAAGTAATAATAGATTAAAACCAAAATGTTACAAGTATATTCGCATAAAAAATGTTTCATTTACATTTTGGAAAGATTTCTTTAACAAAAATCATTCAATTACCTGTTTAAAAGGTAATTATAAGACTCAAACCAACATTTTATTTTATATTCTTATGTTATATGTTTGTTTTGCATTTTTGTTGTCAAAAAGAAGCTTTAAATAAACCTCAATGATTTCAATGGCATATGTTTTGCAATTTGCCCCAAAGACTTTGGTGGCCAAACAATCTGCCTTGAAGCTATTAATTTATTATTATCATTAATAGTAGTACATACTGTATTGGCTTTTTTTCCTACATGTCCATCAATATATTATAATTATTAACAGTAATACATGTTAAATTCAAACTTGGTCTCATGTGCCCACCCACCCTCTATTACATTGATAATTCAAATTGTGACTTTTTTTCGATGTGCATTTGTGACTATCCCCAACACTTTTCCCTGTGACTTTCTGTCTTATTACCAGGGCAGTATGCACTACATCTAACAGCACCAAAACACACACACACAACCACACAAACGCACGCGCGCGTTTTCGAAACAAAAGTACTGTAATCGTAAACACCCCACCCAAAACAGGTGCCACTAAGCAACTCCGAGAGATTTCTGAAACAGGAAATCAAAATATAGTACAACGTAAATCTGGGTCACTGTGACCAAAATTATCAATTAAAAATTCATAGTGGATTTCAATTTATTTACAACAGATAATCTTAAACATGTGCACGATGAAAAAATCGTAACTACCTTGTTCGGCCATGATGTTTACATATATGATCACGAACATTCAAACGCTTTTGTCTTATTCAAACGTTTGTATACGTCTTTCTGACCGTTGAAAATAATCATATAGACATTTCCGCAGGGAAATGGAATATGAAACAAGATTTCCATAAACTTTCGTGATTAAAACAATCATCTTAAAAATTAAGTTTAGATCTAAGCCTCGTGAAGTATGGAGTTAAGTTCAACAGCTCAACGAAAGATAACGATAGTTTTGGCCATTATTTTCTTAAGTTCTCTTGTTTACTATATCAAGTCGGAAAGAAAAGTTGCTGAGGCCAACAAAGAGCTAACAACATGGATGCATGACAACAACCTGAAGCTGTATATGAAAGAATTTAATGCAGCGGGTAAATTTTATAATTTCTTGTTTCACCTGGAAAAAAAACACCCATTACTTAAAAACAAACCAATAAAAACTCCGCTATTTAATACTTAAAAACTTTTATAAATGTAGTACAAAGTCACATGTAGGCATTCAACACCATGTCAGTAGTGGGTATCATTTTTAAGAATTTTATTCTACATACATACCTTTAAATGACAAGTATTCACATCACTTGGATTTGAATTCATCCATATTTCTTTTGAAAGTCATCATTTAGATGCCCCAAGAAGTGCATACAGTAAAATCGATGTTAAAAGTACATAGATATTTTTGGATAAAATGAACCTTAAGGTTGGATCAAGTACAATCTGGCTTGAATGTTGTGCACAGTGAATATTGATAAACAAATTCTTACTACCCTCGATTGTGACGACCCCACTCTACAAGCTCTTATTTTGACCAAATTTTAGTTTTGATTAGGATTTTTAAAGTAACTTCAACAATTTTTCAGTCATATTGCTCTGATGTCTGCAGTGATGCAGTTTATAGTGATGTCTAGCACTGGGGCATCATGCTGCAGATATGTAGCATGATGTCCCACCCAGTCACATTATCCTGACACCGGGCCAACCAGTCCTAACACTAACATCTTTACATTTTAGTACATGGCTATCATTGTAAGAGTCTGTTGTGATAAATAATTTTCATCTTTAAGTTTCTTGGTGGCAGTTAAGGTGCAGAGCACTCAATAATCAGGATTGAGCAGACTTTTGTTAAAGACAATTATTGTTAAAGATTTAAAGAGCATTGTATGTTAAATTTTAAATGAGTAAATGCATACATGACCCATGTGACTAATACTATAAATGTTACACACTGGATGTGGCTGTTATTGAGCAGAGGGATTTAAGCACTTCAAGAAATTCTTATGCATATCTAATTCAATCTTCCCTCACTGTACTTATTATAATCCATATATTAAGCAGTTTAAGGTATAACTATTATCCTTGAATCAATTTACCATTCAGCTTTGAATTTGAGAGACTAACTTAACTAGATATTAATCAATTTGAACTCTTTATCAGAAAAAAACTATGAATCAATGTTGTGTGTATTTAGGTAGGTAGGTAGATAGATACTAACTCTCAATATGAAATAAACCCTGAAACTATGCATTGTACTTATGTTATTTAAAATTACTGGAATTCCTAGTAAGCAGTTTACAATTTGCATCCATTTTGAAAACAGTATTCTCCCTTTTTCATAAATTTCTTGCCAGATTGAAAGACTATTGATTTTAAAGATAGTCTTTCAGAACTTGATTCAATTTTCATATCTTGTAATATTTTGAGCTGGATCCAATGATCAGCTACTTCAAATTTTTTTTGATCTGACCATAAAATATTTATAGCAGCTGCCAATTTTTAGTGCTTTTTGACAATCATTTGATTTGGCAATAAGGTATACAGTACACAGAAATTGTATTGACTAGTTAGTACTCATGTATGTGCAAGTACCACTGATTTACACACTACTATTCTGTAATGTCCAGGTGTATCCAGGCCCATATTACACTGTGGATTGGGTACATGTAGACCAACAAGTTTTACTCTGCCTGTATTTTTTTCATATATTAGTGTTGCTATTCAGGTGGATTATTGGGCTGCTGGTTACTAATGAAATAAATTTATCTTGAGAGACCTTTGTGTGTAGATGTTAAGAATGATCCCACTTCTTTTTAACAATGACATTAAATCGTTGAGAACACTCACTTTTTTAGTATTAATCCCTGTCTGAACAAAACACCAGTGTATCCAGCATCAGTTGACCTCATAATTTAAATGCTGATACACTGTACATGGTGTGAAGAGCGACATGTCGCAACTGTCTCTCACTTTGCAGTGAGGGAGATCATGCCTATTTTCACCTCTCAACAATGTTTTGTCTTGGATTAAGTGGATTATTCACTCTGCATGCATTTGTTATGCATTTCAGCTCATGAGGTTAGAACAATTGTTTCAAGCATCTCCTTTGACTGGAAATGTTCTCTGACTGGTATTATTCATGCTGCTGGATGGAGATCTTAGGCCACATTCTTTAGTGTTTACCTTAGAAATCTTTCATCCCAAAGTGCTCAGCTTGATCAGGTTGGGCCTATAGCTGCAGCATAACAGGCCACTTTCTCAAGTCATTCAACAGCTTTCTAAAACCTGGCTTCTCATATGTTCCACTGGATTTGCAGGAGGAAATTTATCCGTTTCTGAAGATGCTCCCCAACAGAAGGGGTCTATTTTAGTCTGCTTACATAGGAGCTGTCTCACAACCTTAAGGGATCAGAATTTTCATCTCTAGGGTAGGGGTCTGTAACTTCCTCCATCTATTTACAATTTTTCTAAGTTATTATGATTGGATAACGTATTTCAAGAAGAAACTCATTTTTCTTAGTAAAATGTTTCTTAATGAATACTTACTCAATCCTAATTCACATGCACCCTCCCAGCCTTCTCAGTTACATCTGTATAGAGAGCATATCTTTCATTTAGTAGTGATACCTTTGTCATTAAGTGATGATGCTGTTTCCATATATTTACTGCAAATTTAAAATTTGAATTTTCATAAGGGTATACATTAAATTACCCTGAATGTCAATATAACTGCTCAGAAATGCAAGATACACTCAAAGACCTTGTTTCAATTAAAGCCTAAAATACTCGTCTGCCTATTGAATTTTAATAATTAACATACTTGTTACTAAAGTGCAATATTTCGTTTTCCTTCTGTTCCTCATCTTCTACAACTTTATAAAACTTTAACTGCCATGTCATGTGGATTTGAGTACCACTGTGATGCCTGAGAATTGATGTATGCTCCTACCTTGACTTTTTTTGGGATTTGTTTATGAGCAGACATGTTAAACCTTGATATGCCTAATTTTGTATATGCTTTTTTAAAACAACACACACACACACACACACACACACACACACACACACACACACACTTGTTCATTATGCTTTCATTTCCATTTTGGTGCATTTGTCAAAATTAATATCATTATGTAACATGTTGCAAATTGTTGGCCTTAGAGACTCTGGGATTTGTATAAGGGTTATTTTGCATAATATGAAAATTTGCTCTAAAATGCACATATTTTTCTGTATGGCTACATGAAAAAGCACAGAAAAGAAGTCAGGAGGACATGTAAATTTTTAGCTTTTCCAGGTTTTTAAAGAACTAAATTTGTTTTCAAAGAATGCTGACTAATTTCCTGTTTAATTTAATATAGAAAGACAGTATGTGTATCTCAGTATAGGCTTACACAACTGTACAAAAATAGCAAAATCTTTGTCATGCATTGGTTTGAAATGTTGCTGCATGCTGTTGCTGCAATCATCAAATGTCAGTTATTTCACATTGCAATTAATTCAGCTTAAATGAATGTTGAAGTTGAAATGTCCTGCTTTGTCCATTTGCCCACCACTAGTGTACTGTAATTTCAGGGTTGAATTAATCACAAAGAGTAATAATTATTTTAAGGTAGAAACTTAACAGTAATTTTCATAATGGAAAATTACACATTGCAGGTTTTTTTCTGGCATGTTGGTACGGTAATCCAAATGATTGAAAATGTCAATGATTTTAATTGGGCCAAATTTGGCAAATGCTTGGAAAATTCTAATTTCAGTACACAGCTTGATGGTACTGTACATTGTGCTTTACATTGTGCTTTTAATTTGTAGAATGCAGGAGCTTAAATGACGTCTTGCACCTAGATGTGACCAAATCTGCAAACTTCAAGGATATACCTATGCAGAAAAAGAAAGAGATCCAACAGAATGTCAACAAAGAAAAAAGAAAAATTGCACTACAGATATGGCTTCAAACATGGAGCATTCCAGACCTATATTTTTCCAGGTGTGACTCAGGCTTCTGAATTTTTTTGCAAGTACATTTACTTTGCTCAAATATTAAAAACAACAAGGCTGGATAACTTCAGTAATTAACAAAAGATGTTACAGTGTTCTAAAATTAATGACTAAAAGGTTATGATTTGTAAAAGTAAATGGTTTACTTTTTGCTCATTGCCAGCCAGTATTGAGATTACTGGATATATCTAGCAACTTGCATTTCATATTCATTTCTCTCTTTTTTCTGCATTAGAAAATACAGAATATACATCAGCCACTGAGGATTAAACCCAGAACCTTGTCTGCTGAATTCAGGCAAAAGAAACACTATAGACTAAAAAGCTTAGACAATATAGGCTAGTCAGTTAAGTGGCTTTATAAACCAGATTTCTTTTTATTTATTACAAAGAATTCCACCCAGATACATCACACATGGGAAGGGAAGGGGGGAATGCTTATGCATTTAGTACTGAGATTCCATCAACATAACTGGGAGAAAGCACAGACTTAGGATCCAATTCAGGACATATTGAACCAATGTCATTTAACAACAACAAAACTCCAGACAATCAAATTCTCTTACATCTCTTTAGTACTACTGCAGGCAGATTAAACATTAAAAATTCCAATATAACCAACATATATTTCAAATTTGTAACAGTTTCTACTATTCTGATAATCATACTAGTCATTTGGTTTTAAATTGAGCTTGCTACTGAGTAAAGTAAAACCTCAACAGGCAGTGTCTCGGTTGTCAGGACATTGTTGCATGCACAGGTTAAAAAAAAAGCCCAACTGTTTGATATAACCCATTTAGTTTTATTGTCTTGCCTGTTTTGACATAGATCATATGTACATGCTTAGAAGTTGGGTCTAACTACAAAAAAAGATAGATCTAGCTCTCTCATCATGTAATGCACCACTTGATAAGGGTCTAGATTGTTTTATCAGGTACCCCTAGCATACTGCAAGTCCCTGATCTATTGGCACATTCATTGTGATAGATATGGGACTTAGCAGTTTGAAGCTGGATTCTACTAATAAGTGAGTACAGGTAGTATGAATGACTCCTTCTTACAGCATTGTCTGCATTAATGGTCATTAAAGTTTTGATTAAAAATTGTGTTTGTTTATAAGTCTCAATGGAGTGGAAGTTACAGTGCATTTTTGCTGTAGAATCTGAAAGTTCTGCCTTTTAAGATCAGTGACTCTACAAAATCTCAGACCTTCAAGCAACAATAATGTAATTGTAAATCTTGATAAAGTTTTTATCATAAATCTCAAAACGTTGGCGGTATAGTAATCGTATGTTAAATTTAGAATCAGTAAGCACTGCCATTTCAAATTCATCTATTCCTGCATTCCCTTTTATCCTCAGGAATGAACAAGGTTCTTATATGTTTTAAATCCCTTCCCTTGAAAGGACAACCATAATCCATGAGCAGCAGAATGAGGACCTGTCTTAAATATTGAATTCAACCCTATCTCCTTCTCATCCGCAGTAAAAATGCATTAAATTATGCCAATCAGAATCAAAATGAAACAACAATTTTAATTGGAAATATACAGATTACCCTTTCAGAACATTTGTTACACCTTGTGGTCTTTTAACGGTATTATCCTTTTACTCACCGTATTTAATGCTGCAATGCATACAGTTCATTTTATTTTACTATAGAATCTTGTCAATCAATTGCAAAATTTTGCTATTGCTTGAACTGTCATTTGCTTTGATAATCAATCTCCAGTTGTAAATTAGTGATGTCCGAGGAACTAAAAACCAATTACAGGTTTCTCTTCAAGGTAAAGTTGCTCACATTTGGAGCTGACATCAGACTATATATATGTTTAAGACCGGAACTAACTTTGAGTTTCTTGTTTTGTTTTTGTTTTTCTTCAGGTTATTGGACCACAAGGTTGAGTCTCTGGAACAGCTTCAGCATATTTCAGATGAGTTTCTAGAAATGTTGACCACGGGAGATCATTCCTTTTATGATTATCAGCGGATAAAGAAGGCAGTCAGGAGCCTACAGAGAGCAGAGAATGATTGGCATTTGATGGAAAATGAACTCTTGAGTCACAGAAAAAGAGAAGTTGAACCAGTCACACAGAGTCTTCTTGTTGGCATTGTAAAGATAGGTGAGTCTCAAAGTGATACAAATAGTCTAGTTTATGTGAACAACATTAATATTTGATCTATGATATTTCACTTGTGTAACAGATTCTAATGGCAGCTGGTTAATGGTGTTATGCAGTCCTGGAAGTGAAGGTAAATAGAGAATTCAGAGGAACTCACTAACCATGATGTGGCGACCATGTAGATTTGTACATGTTGGAGTCAGGTACATGTATCAAGCATTGAATCACAGAATTGCAAAAGGGAACACATTACCAATATATTTTCCACATCCAGGCAGACAGGCTGAGATGTATGGCTGTTACAATAGTCCTTCACTACAGAATTATTAGAATATTGAATTGCCTCGTTAACACCAGTATTATTCATATGTTTGGAAATTCCGAGATTGCTGAACCTAGCTTGGTATTAGAATTTGGCCATAGGTCTGCACTTTGGACCTTGCTGTTATTGGATATTATTCATCAAAAATTATTTACTAGTATTTTCAATAATAAGTCCTCTGTTTTTCTCATATTTTCTTCGCAAACTAATAAGAGTTTGTTTCATAAATTTTGAATTTCTTTATGATTTTTTGGTAAGAAATATTGTCCCTTGTACCGTATTTTCCGGCGTATAAGTGGAGACTTTTTGACTTGAAAGTTCAGTCTTCGTCTTATACTCCAAATCGACTTATATAATGGATTTTGTCATTGAAATTGCATCGACTTATATATGGATTACAGTATCCGGTTTGCTATTGATATTGCTCTATAATCGGCATAATCGAAAACAGGTCACATAGAAGTACAAATTCATGTTAAATTACTATGTCAATAAATTGTCATAAAATAATATGACTGTATTTATATTTGTAAGTTTTGTCATTATTTATTTTGCATTCTGCGTGTTTTTTCTTATTTCTCAAACATAAAATAAAAGAAAACAATTACCGGTAAAAACTTCACCGGGCCGCATAGCACACTTACGGTCTATACTCTATAGTGTACTGTACTAATTCAAAGCATATTGTTTGTTCCTAAAAAAAAAAAGATATGAAATAACTGGTCCATTAATATTTGATTTTCCAGTATAATGTTGGACACGCGTGAGCAATTACCGGCATAGCTTTTTTTTATTGATCCAATTGATCCTACAAAGGGATGTAATCCATATTAACTCGAGGGTTCAATGATTATTTATAAAATAATGTAGATCATGCATTCTACTGAATCCCCCAAATCATATGTTTCTACGGTACTTTATCATTTTAGCTATGCTGATATTTACAGTGACATAATTCAGTGGTTAAAATACAGCCAGTTCTGCCTGCTGTATTTATTAGAGTACATCAAAAGAACATGATGCAATAGCTGGGCGGCAAGTTCAAAGAACTTTGACTAGCAGCTTGGGTGGGAAAATGTGCTGAAATTTACAATGACTGAATTCAGAGACAGAAAGATCCTGAGATATACATGTAGTTATTATAAGAAAACACTTTAGCTTCCATTATTTAATCTACGGACATGTACTATTTCATCATTCATTACGTACACCCGTTACGTAATTTTTGTTATTTTCTTTTCATTGAATTCAGTCACATAATGATCTGTGACAAAATTATTGAATATTTTACATCCGTGTGTGGATATTTTCGATGGAAATATTTGTATTATGAATTCAGTGTATGTTACAAGATTCGCTGGTGAGTACACGGTGTTGATACTCTTTTCATGCAATAGATTATACATGTATATATAAATTAGACACGTGTATGTACCAATGCATGGTTCTCTGAATAAAGTACCGTAATTGTATTTGACAAAGTTTCTCAAATAAATTAACGTAGATTTAAACGTTCAACTGGAAGGAATGATCATAGCTCTTGTTGCAGTGGATATTGCCGGTAATATGGAATATCATACGACGATACCATCAATATTCATGCAACCGGAAGTTACTACCGGTAGTATAAAATACAAAGCCATGTTATTGACCTGGCCTCGTCTTATACTCCGAATCGACTTATATATGGACGAAGGATGGAAAATTTAGAAAATTGGTCAATTCGACTTATACTCCACATCGACCTATAGGCCGGAAAATATGGTAGTATTTGCTCATCCTCAGAAACATTATACTGGTAGATATCACTGACTCCGAGACAAAAATATGAATTTAGTAGATATTAGTGACATTGAGGCAAAAATAGTATGTTATGTGTTTAGGCTTTTATAAACATTAATACAGAAAAAGTGAAAACAATAAGCTTTGTAAAAATTAACAAATATTTTTATTTCCCTGGAGAAAGATTGTAATAATGGAAAAAGAACTTCCAGTTTTAAGAATCAAATCCAAAATTAATCCAAGAATAATCCACAAATTAAATTACAAAAGTCCTAGTTATGAAATGTTCTAATAGATTAAAGTTTGAGTCCTGTTGGAAAATCCAAGATGGAAGATGATGACATATGTTGAAGTCTGTTTTGTGTTTATTTATAGTTCCTTGTAGAATCACATTTAACACTGTTGTTGAAAATCTGAATAAGATTTTGATAAACTGTTTTTGTCCAAGAATTCAGTATAAGCACATCAAACATTTCCAGATAATATACAAATTAATCTTTTAAAATCCATGTGAACTGAAGATAAGTTAACATGGATTCAAACACTGGCTACAACAATAGAAAATGTCTTAACGTCAGATGTAAAAGCCCAAAACTAAGAATATTTCACTAAAACAAAGATTATTTCATATTCTGATACCGTATTTACTGTATATGTTGGGACTTGATGAAATAATTTTTTTTATTCCTTTCTTAGAACTTATGGTGAAACATTTTTTTTCTCACTTTTGTCATATGTCCCAAGACTTAAGAAATGAAATAATTTGTAATGCATTTGTGCTCACCACCACCCCACTGCACATTGCATTAAAATAGATAAATAAAAAAACTCATAATTGATAGTAAAAATAAAGAAAATAATTTTGTATAGTTATCATTTATTCCTTTTTTCAACATAAGCATTAAAGAATAAAATATATACATAAAAGTAGCGTAGGGTTCCATATTGTAGTGTGTATCAATTATGTCCAATAACACACGCCTCATTTATTGACATGAACATTGAGAAAACTTTGTGTGTGGTTGTGCTCAAAGGTTTAATAAATACATAAGACTGAAAACTAGATCCAACAAAATCACAAACAAGAGGTAATAATCAACCGATATCTTGGAAGATGCCATTCACGCATGACACAGTGTTAGGTGCAAAGTATCAAGATTTAATTATATCCATGTCTACTGTATGACAGGATCTCGCAAATAAAAATCATCATTTAAAAACATATTCAATTGAGTGTAAGTGACAATCTTTTCACCAGCTTTGGTTACAAAAGTATCCTTGCTATTTACCCGCAGAGATATGTGCACCTTTGTATTAAATGTAACTACAGATACCAAGAAACCCTGGTGGTGAATAAACATGATTGGCAGCAAGCAGTTAACTCCTACTTTGAACTTACAGGCAGGACATCCAAGACAAAAGGTTATTTTTATTACAAAACAAGCCAATCTCAGAAGCCGACTTTGGTTACTTATTTTAGTAAAGGATATCAATACAGAGGTTATTTTTTTGCAAAGTAAGCCGGCATCAGAACCCGGCTATGGATACCTTGAAGTGAGTCACTTTTATTTTCAATATACAAAGACAGCCGAGATATGGAAGAAAACTTTGGGTTTTTTTTATCGGTTATCATGGGAATTTTGAAAATAAATTGAAACAGTGTAACATATTTTAAATTGACACAATATAGTGCTTTTTTGTGCAGACGTTGATGACCCAGAATTTCCCAGAATATTTGGAGAAGATGAATTCATCAAGGCCAGTATAGAAGCAAATAATCTTACAAATGAGAGATAAATAATGAACCTATATATTGAAGACAACTGCCATTCATGTATTTTTTATTTCAAACAAGCCAGCCATGGAAGCTGACCTCGAACACTGACTTTGGACTCTGAAGCCGGATTTTTTTTAAAGCTTATCAATACAAATGTTTTTTAATTGCAAAGCAAGCTGAATTCAGAAGCTGACTGGATTCTTTTATTTTTTATTTTTGAATATGCAATGACAGTTGAGAAATGGAAACTAACTTTTCAATGGTATTCACAGAAATTTTGAAAATATATTGAAACATTGGAACAGTTTTTAAAGTGAGACAATATAATGTTTCGTGCATGAATATCTATGACCCATTGTTGCCCAGAAGATTTGGAGAAAATAAAATCATGTGATGAAATCGTGAAGGCAAGAAGAGGAACAGCTCATTTCTCCAACAATATTATCATTAGCATGGATGGAATTCTAGTGAACTTTGATCGATTTCCTGGATGGCACTGCGGATAATTGGGACTCAAAAGTATGAGAATTAGCATGACTAGTGCAGATTTGAAAAAAATCAGACTTTTGTCCTTGCAGTTTCCGCATTTCAGATGATGTTTAGCCTCTAACAATTTTTCACTGATTGAGAAAGCTAAAAAAAAATTATTAATGTACCGAAAGAATGGATTGTATGTGTACAGGAGCAGGGTTATGTTGAATGGATGCTGCTGCAGTGGATTAAAGAGTTTTATCTCAATTACACAGTTTTATATTTTCTAAAATAAAATTTCAGTTGGAGTGCATTTGCAGACAAGTAATTTTTTAATGATTTAAAAGGTATCCCACAACTTAAAACTTGGAAAAAATGATGTGTCCCAGACCAGAAGATACAAAAAATACATTTAAAACTAAATACAGTGTCTCAACATATACAGTAAATATGGGTACACAGTTTTTAGAAAATAAAAACATTGCAAAATCAGGAAAGGGGAGGGAGGAGTCTCGTAATCATTTAGATCATGTACTCCTGACGAGAACCAATCATTTACTTTAAGAATAAAGTTGTTTACTTCTTAATTCACTATTCCCATCTTGACCTTAACAACATCCAATCATTTTAAAATTAAAATAAAACCTGTTTATGTGGTTTCCACTAACCTTGAATCAAGGTCAGGATCTCATTCAACATTACTTGTTTATCAAATAATTCATGCCAACCGATTTTCTGAAGAAAAAAAACATAATTTCTAGTAAATAAATTTACCTTACAGCATGTAACGAAAAATAAAAAGAATTCAAAACTGACAAACAAACAACTAAATTTATATTAATTGTAGTACTAGACATCAGTAACTATGAGTCAAAATTAAGTTATGCCTAGTCTAGTAGATATTATTGTGTGTGATTTGGTTTAATATATCTTTAAAATATTTTCAGTCAATCTGCTACAATGTCTGCAGTATGACAGTTTATAGTGATGTCTAGAAATGGGACATCATGCTGTAGTCATATAGCATCATGATTCGTCCAGTCACATTATCCAGACACCAGGTTGACCAGTCCTAAACTTAACCTCTTATTGCTGAACACCAATCAAAGCAGCTGCTTGTACCATTTTTATAAGTCATTAATATGACTCGGGTTCAAACCTGCTACCTTCTACATGCAAGGTGAATGCTCCGACAACTAGGCCTCCATAACGGTCAAGTAGATATCATTAACTTTGAGGCAAAAATCTAAAGACAACAACACAAGCCTCAAATCTTTATTGCCAAATGTTTCCTTTATTAAAATAAATTACTATCTGAACCTTTTTGTTGCCTTGGACAGTTTTTGGCAATCACTGGTCTCAAGATTGCTAAATATTCTCAAATTTATTTGATTGGAAAATATTCATACTTAATTTTCATAATTTAGCAGTTTTTCAGGTTTTTTTTTCCGTTCCCATGAGGTTAAATTAGTGACTAGGTTGTGAAAATTGTGTATATTAAAACATTCAAGCATGTGGTCAGAAATAAATTTCAAGCGCACATGATCTAAAAGAGGTTTATCTGTCAGAGAAAAATATATGAAATCATTGTAAAAATGATGAAACACTTTGTAAAAGAATAGTTTTATCCAGACTGATTGGTTTCATAATCTACAGATCTTTCTCAGAGATCAAAAACACAAATTAAAATCATGCACAGAATCTCAATATGAGTGCATGACCACGGATTGGAGCACTGTACTTTTAATGAACAGAATGGAGAAATTTGAATTGAATCTGTTTGAATTGGAAGAAAGGTATAGTGGTTTTACAGAGATTTCATCGGTTTGCCAATGAGACTGAATGGAAGGTGTTATGTATTGTGATTGACTTCTGTCCATAACTGATGGTAAGAGTTGGGGCCAACCTGACTAATGTTTTTCTTATAAATAGCATATCACATAATTAATATTTGTCTATGATTGTTGATTATTTATTAAGGCAATTGTTACTTGTGGGTTAAAAAAAATTACATGGTCTTTTGACCTTGGATATTTCTAGAGGTGATCTTGTTGAACTTGTTGGGAAAATGACTCTCATTCTGGTTATGTTATTGTGTCTTAGCTTTTTTTATGCAAAGACAGTGATAACAGAATTATTCATTCCTATTGTTAATATCCAAAGTGGAATCAGTTTTTTAGTTGTGTTCAGTTTAATTTGAGAGGATTTATTTATTTAAATTACTCTCTAGAATTACAAAGTGCTGAATAATATTTTTAGACTAAATCAGAGTTTTTGGGATTATTGTGAATTTTTTAGAGACATTTTGCATTATATCATTGTGATACAAATTAAGAGTGCTATCATATCAATACTTCCAGGCTGTTGGTAATTCAGCACTTTCAAGACTGGAATTCATTTGCAATTGTCCTATCCATTTGGATTTGTGATAGAATTTATGGACTGTGTGGGATTTATTTCACAATGCTTAAGTTCTTTCTAAATTTTCAATTTGTTTTCTAGGGATCCAAAATAAAAAAAATTGTTGAATTTTATCAAACTTTTTGGGTTTTTTTTTTTCCTTTTTTCTGTTGCTTAGTTTTAAGACCATAGATTCAATGCAAAAGGAAGCTGGAGTGGTTTTACCAAGAACTTGTATTTTGGCAATCTGTTAGTATAATCAGGGGTTAATTATTTTGTAGTCTGTGCTGTTTTGAAAACAGGGATTTGTGTTACGAAATTTGTGTCATTACTTTTGGAACAAGGTTAGCTATATGGCTGAAAATCAATAGAGTTTGTTTGACAGAATATTCAGAAGTTTTGGTTATGGCTTTTTAACTGTTCATGTTGCCAGCTTTTATTCCTTTTGATTAAGGTCAGCAGGTTTGAGTGTTTTTAGAACCGATTAAGTTTCTTTTTCTTCTTTGTCTGCAAGGCTTCAGTGTGTATTGTCATGTTTACCAGGTAACATAATATCCTTTTATGCCTTTTTCATACTATTCTGATCTTTGCAGGTTCATTTTACAGACTTCATTAGACAGATGACATTTTCTGTTTTAAAAGTGTTTATGTTTCTGTTAAGTTTTCTGTCTGTTATTATGCTGGAAAGAAATTTGTCTTAAACATGCCATATTAGGGCCTAACCGGAAATCACCTCAAACATTTGCTTTGGCCAAATATCAGTTTTTTTCAGTACTATTCACTTCGGCAAATAATATGCGCACAAATGGTTACAAGTAAAATAATTCAATAAATATCGAACTTGAAAAAAAAAAGATTTTTAATATATAATAATTTTAGTTAATAATAAAAACTTTCATCTTGTAGGAGATATATACAGTATATGGTACCCTAAAAGTTTAATCTTCGCATACGATAATGAAACAAACAGTACTCTCCGGAGTCGCACCTACTACTCGGTTTGTGCCCGGATCTGGCAATTAGTACATCCAAATACTTGGATTCGATACTCGGTGAAATTTATCTACTTGGTTAGGCCCTATGCCATATAATTCTTTTGTCAAAAAGCAATCAATACAGACAACATATAGCTAGTGTTTGTATTTGCTTAACTGTACTTCTGTAACATAAGATACATCAAATAACTTATCATGATCATAGAACAGTGCATTATTTTTTATGTACAGTTCCAGATGATTTGTATTGCACCAAAATAATAATAAAAATATATTTATGCAGAAATAACTGTTACCAAATGTTTGAAATAATGTGTGTTTGTCAAATGCAGAATTGATTCGGGGCATGTATGATCTTGAGAATTTATATCCAATTCATTTGAATTTATACAAGTGCACAAAATGTTCCTAATGATAGCATTTGCTGTAATGTGCATAATAGAGTTTTGTTTGTTCATGTTATATTTAACTAGTCATAGGGTTGGGCATAATATACTAAGATGTTTCCTTTATAATATACTAAGATGTTTCCTTTATAATATACTAAGATGTTTCCTTTATAATATACTAAGATGTTTCCTTTATAATATATTAAGATGTTTCCTTTATAATATATTAAGATGTTTCCTTTATAATATATTAAGATGTTTCCTTTATAATATATTAAGATGTTTCCTTTATAATATACTAAGATGTTTCCTTTATAATATACTAAGATGTTTCCTTTATAATATACTAAGATGTTTCCTTTATAATATACTAAGATGTTTCCTTTCTATCTGTTACCAGTGTCATTTAAGCACAGCAATGTAAGTTTTCCACCATCTACAGTCACCAAAACAATATGGATGGCTTGCACACGAGTTCAGAAAATTCCAATCAAATTTCAGTGTGATATAATTAAGTATCAGGGTCACTCAGACTGAAGAAGAACAATGGTTTCTGCAACCAAACATTGGTTTTACATGACATACCTGGAACAAACTTAGTGATGGCTTGCATTTAGGGTAGAAAAAGAAACCAATCAATTTGGGAGTAAAAAGTCAGATATCCGGGTTATTGTAATTTGAAGAAAGAAAGAAAAATATTTTGCGTAAAATTTGTTCTACATGAAAGACCAGGACCAAACATTGAGGATCAGTTATGCATTTGATAAGGATAACCTATTGATTTGAAGGTCAAACTTCAGACTCAGTGTTATGAGGATGCTTATTGATTTTGGGATCAAGAAGAAAAATGGTTTCTGCACCAAACTTTCATTTTGCAACAATCTTGGCACATGTTTGATGACTTACATGTCAGGTAAGAAATTTTGATTTTGGGGCCAAAGTGCCGAAGGTCAAGGGCTCCATGACTAAAAGAAGAAAAGAGTTTGCATCATACTTTAGTTCTAGACCATGTAGCTTGGCTTGCACTTAAGATATGGAAGAACCCTGTTGATTTTGTGATCAAAAGGCCAAAGGTCAGGGTCATATTGACTCTATGAAAAATTGGTTTTTCAAAATATCTCTTTTTTTTCTAAGTAAGTTCTTTGGCCAGACTTTATAGATGACTTGCACTTTGGTTAATAAAGATGCCTTTAGATTTTGAGATCTAAGGGTCTGAGGTCACAATTCTGGTAAGTAATAGCCTGTTCACTTTAAGTTTACTTCAAGATTGAGTACAGGGTCAATGAAACGCACTGGTAAGTACACTCCAGAGTTAAACATGCCATAATAGTGCCTGCATAGATGACTAACCAAAATGAGGTAGATATAGTAATGAACCATTCACAGTACACTTGCAAGAACATTTAAGAAATTTGAGACAGTTAATTGATCATTAGTCTGTCAGATCTTTTGTTGCAATTGATCTTGTTGTATGGTTTAACACCATTTTTCAGCACAATGTATGCTATATATGATGGCCAGTATTAATGGTGGAGGAAGAACCTGTGGAAAACCCATGGAAAGAACCACCGACCCACAAGAAGCTACTGGCAAGCTTTCTCACATACCCACATGGGCCAAATCTGAGACTCAAATCCATGCAGACAGAGGTGAGATAGTAGTGATCCGTAACGGTAAGCGCTTTAGACCACTTGGCCACTGTTGGCTCTGAAATTGATCTTAAGTTAAACACTTAGATATTGCACGGGACATAATTATGAAGAGTCAGAACCAGAATTATGGTCAAATGTATATACTAACTTATAAGTCAAGTCCAATTGCATGCAGCATAGAACATGATCTTCCATTATATAATGCATATTTAGCTGATTTGAGTCCCTACTCCTAAGAAACTGTGTAAACTCAAATCTACTGGCACATTATATAATGGCAGATCTGGGTCTATGCATTTTGCAGTAGGACTCTTATAAATGATATATAGATGGTACCAGTTCTGTTACTGTAATGTACAAACATTGTTTCATTTTTCTTAATCAGCTTCATTCTTTTCTGAATACATTGCACTTAATGTTAATTAATACTTTTCTTTCATTAGTTCTTGTAAAATACATGAAGGTCCTAGCTGTACTGCCATACTGAACCAGTTTTACACTTTTGTGCTGTGGTTTAGTTGTTTCTTTTCATTCTTAGAAAATAGTATTGGATAGTATTCTTTATTATTAGCAATTTTACCAATTTTGCTAATATACTATGCCAGTTCTTGAACAAGTCTTTTATTTGTCTTCAGTTTTATTATAGGAATTTTATTTCTTTAATTTAAAGTACTCAATCTTTCTGCATATAAACATCTTTGAATGTGTTAATTCTTCATAAATGAAAGAAAAAAGTTATTTCCTCATCTTCTAAAGAATTTTGTTTTTTATGTTCAGTGCTTCTTGATTTCAAGAGAAAGATTATGAAATTCTCTTCATGTTTAGTGGGCATTCTCTCAATAAATGGGTTGAGGGTGTGTTGTTCCCAACAAAGCAGGAGGAGGAGCACACACCTTGTTGCACAAGGAATGAGTGAATGTTGCACCAACCAAGGAGGGAGAAACAGCATGTTTCTTTTCCACTTAGATAGAGTGAGACACACCCTCCAATGTGGGGGGGGGGGAGACAAAGGGCAGTACCATCTTCCAACCAGAATTGCAGAGAATGAGTCACACACACACACACACACACACACACACACACACACACACACACACATCCTTTACTATGAGGGAGAAGCAGCACCCTCAACTCACTCAACTTAATGCAGGCTGTAAGTGAATTGCACACACCCAATAGGATGGAACAGCACTATTTTGTTGATGATTGGATCAGGCCACCTGGTCAGGTGAGAGTTTCACTCTAAATCTATCATATCTTTTAACAGACAATGTTAATAGCCTTTAAAGGTGAGAAGAAAGAAATTAGGTGGGAAATGAAGGTGGGAAAAATAGTTGACACATGTACAGTAAGTTGAGACTGTGTACCGGTATTTAGGCTTCACTAAGTTACAACAAAATAGGAGCTTGTTAGCCAGTCAATTAATTGCTGGACAGGTGTTTATATAACACACTGTAGAATATGACTTGTTTGAATTATATGGGAAGGTCAAATCTTTTCAAAAGATAACTGCATTGATAAGGACTAACTATTAATTAGTCTCTCTGGCTTCCTTGTTTGTTTACTTATGACTAACCTTTAGCTATGGTGCAGTTTGGCCACAGCTGACCAGAATATGAAAAGAGGGCATATCCTGGAAGAAAATAAGGTGCAACACAGAGAGAAACAGCTCTTCCTATGCCAGTTTCACATGTATTAGACCAGGGAGATTGGTCAATATTGAATGAAAATGAGGCTTAAAAATGCAAAAAGAACCCTCTCAAATTTAGGTCCCAATCTCCCTATTTTTGTAAATTTAATCTGCCTACATGACATTTGAAAAGTTGACAGGTATGTCTGTCAGCTTTATCAAATGCACATTGTGAATTTCATTACAGACTGAAGTTGTGCTACTGCAGCCAACACAAGAATAAAAACATCGTTATTACTTTATGACAGAAAAGTAACATGGAAAATGTAAAACCTTTTTCAGACATTTGGTGGGTTCATTTGTTCAGTACATTTAATTGGATATTTCTCTTAAATGTCATTAATACTGACCAGTCTGACTTGCAAAATCTGACCAATACACTTCAACTGCAACATTCTTTTCATGCCACCTTCAACTTGCAATTTTTAACTACAAGTTTCTATAAAAACTCAAGCCCATCTGAGCATAGCCAAGAAAGAGCATTTTCTTTTGAAACTGGACATGAAAATGACTTCCCATTTTTTTTATACCTCAATGGTAGTAAATAAAACAAATTATGCTTCTTTGCGATATAAAGCACTACTTTAATTTGATTTATTTACCATTTATGGTCAAGGATCATATTTGTATAGTGTTGGTGTGTTTACTTGTTTGGTGATTTTTTTACAGTTTGAGTCATGTCACTACGATGTCTGCCATGTGGCAGTTTATAGGGATGTCTTAGCACTAGGCATAATCCGAAGACATGTGACACAAGGCTGACTAGTTCTACAACTAACCTCTTAATGCTGAGTGCCAAGCGTGGCAGCTGCCAGTACCAATTTTTTAAGTCTTTGGCATCACTTGGCCAGTGTTCCATCTGAGGCAGATGCTCTAGCCACTTAGGCCACTGGTCCAGGAGTAGTCTATTGTAAAATTATGTTTAATGTATTTTATTATATGGCAACTGTACCTATAAGGTAAAAAATTGAATCACTCTCATGGAAAGTGTTTTAATGAGAGATTACTGTATTTTATAATTGTAAAAATGTCATTACATCATGTCATTGCCCCTCAGTCTGCCAGATTTCAGTCTGCAGCAAGACTCTATTCTGCCTGCTACTGTGTTTTACCAAAACATTTGTTGGACCCAGAACCAGCATTTATTCCTGTTTACGTCATTTTGGGGTTTGGATCGTAATCTGTGTGTGTGTGTGTGTGTGTGTGTGTGTGTGTGTGTGTGTGTGTGTGTGTGTGTGTGTGTGTGTGTGTGTGTGTGTGTGTGTGTGTGTGTGTGTGTGTGTGTGTGTGTGTGTGTGTGTGTGTGTGTGTGCGTGTGTCTGTGTCTGTGTGTCTGTGTCTGTGTGTGTGAAATAAACAGTAACATAGAGAGAGTGAAAATAACAAGCTTTTAAAACTTAATAAACAACTTATTGAGTACAAATATTTTTCAGAAAATAAAAATAAACTTACGCTTTTAAGAATCAATTCCAAAATTAATCCAAAATAATTAAAAATATTATCCACTAGAGAAATTGCAAAAGTCCTGGTAATAACAATGTCCAAATCATTCTAAGTTCGAATTCCAGCAAAGTATCCAATATGGAAGATGATGTCTCTTGATGAAGTCAGTTCTTGTTAATGAAAATCTATGAGCACATATTCTTTTCCAGATAACTAACAAAATAATTCCTCTTGAACCAAATGAATTGACACAATTTCCAGTACACGGTAATTAAAAATAACTCAAAAAAGACACACACAACTTAGTATTCTAAAAGCCCAAACTTCTACTGAATAGCTTGCTCCAAAACATAATTTATATAGCTGTTTTTTACGTAAACAGGAAAGGGTCACATGATGTTCTAAAAACTATCAGAACAATTTTACGTTAAAAAACTCACGTACCCAGCGTATGACCCAACTAAAATAGAAAGATGTTTATCTAAAGCTCCACAATGTCCTTGGAACCAACCAATCATTTTAAAAGCTTGTTTACAACTGAAGCCAGGTCACAAACGAGGTCATCACTTGGCGTTTACTCTGTAAAAGTACAGGTAACCCCCCTCCCCTTCAATGAACAAATCTTAAAACTTAAAATGCCAAATTTGAATCTAACAAACAGACAATAAAAATAAATATAAATGACTTATATTAAATATACTAAGCAATATACTGTATACATATTCATATACATATATATACATCTATATAGAGAGAGAATCCAATAGCACCATCTACAGATATTTTTAAGTCTCCAAGATGGCTCCCTTTGATAAAACCCTTCTTAATTTAATACATCTTTTCCTGAATGAAATTCCTCTCAATGCCATCAATGGTGTCTCAAGAGTCAGTGAATTCCTTAAAATGAGCATCAAACCTGTGATACCAAGACCCAGAACTAATAAATCAAAAAACACATTTACATTTAGAGGATCTTAAATGAGTGGATTCAGCTACCACTTGAACTACAGCAGGCTGTCAGTTATGCAGTTTTCAGATCACACTATTTCAGCTACCTTAAAAACTACAATGTCTTTAACCAGCAATCCAGCAGTTTCTTCTTTATTCAAATGTATAAACCAGCTATGTACATGCTATCTATACTGATGCCCATTTATAAAGCATGTAGTACACTAAGTTTTAAGTGAACTATTAGCATGACAGTAACCATAATGAATAGATTGATTCTTTCTTTTTCTATAAATATTTTGAAATATATAGAATGTTGTATGCACTCAAGGACATCATGATAATAGATTAGCCAAGCATTTAACTAAATGAGTTTTACTTTTCTTAAAAGCATTATTCTGATTATTATTATTATTATTATTATTATTATTATTATTATTATTATTATTATTATTACTATGTTATGGTACTGAATGACCGCTCCAGTAGCCTAGTGGATAGTGTCCACCTCAGATGTGGGAGGTCGTGGGTTCGATCCCCAGCAGAGTCATACCAATGACTTACAAAAATGGTACTAATTGCTGCCTCGCTTTACGCTCAGCAATAAGAGATTAGTGTTTGGACTGGTTGACCTGGTATCAGGCAAATGTGACTGGGTGGAACATCATGTTACATGTCTGTGGTATGATGCTCCACTGCTAGACATCACTATAAACTGCCTCACTGCAGACATAGGGAAATGTCCGAAAGACACACACACACATCACACAATGTTTGGATTTTGGAAGTGTTCTACTGTTCCCTCAAGAAATTTGCATTTTCTCTCAACCATGAAATATACAAATATTGACTCGCCAAGAAAATTAGTGAATTTACAGTGCAAAGTTTAAAATATTCCTTTAACATTCAGGTGGTGAGTTGAATAATTGACTTTATGGGATATGGTTGTTAGAGACAGAGGGGAGAGTGTTGGAAAAGAGTTAAGTATTACCACACCCACTCATATATAATTTTTTTTTATGTATGCCCAACTGTTAGCAACAGAAACCCAGATCTGACCTTATATTTCAACAGATCAGGAAGGTTAAATACTGTACACTATTCACTTGAAATGTTTATTTAGAATAAATAGCCTTGAACCTGATGTATTAGCTTATGTTTCAGCAAATCTAACAGTTGGGTGTATTATAGATGAATAATATGGTACAGAAAAACAATCTAACAGTTGGGTGTATTATAGTTTAATAATATGGTACAGAAAAACAATCTAGCAGTTTGGGTGTATTATAGATAAATAATATGGTACAGAAAAACAATCTAGCATTTGGGTGTATTATAGATGAATAATATGGTACAGAAAAACAATCTAGCATTTGGGTGTATTATAGATGAATAATATGGTACAGAAAAACAATCTAACATTTGGGTGTATTGTAGATGAATAATATGGTACAGAAAAACAATCTAGCATTTGGGTGTATTGTAGATGAATAATATGGTACAGAAAAACAGTCTAGCATATGGGTGTATTGTAGATGAATAATATGGTACAGAAAAACAATCTAGCATTTGGGTGTATTATAGATGAATAATATGGTACAGAAAAACAATCTAGCATTTGGGTGTATTATAAATGAATAATATGGTACAGAAAAACAATCTAGCATTTGGGTGTATTATAGATGAATAATATGGTACAGAAAAACAATCTAGCATTTGGGTGTATTATAGATGAATAATATGGTACAGAAAAACAATCTAACATTTGGGTGTATTATAGATGAATAATATGGTACAGAAAAACAATCTAGCATTTGGGTGTATTATAGATGAATAATATGGTACAGAAAAACAATCTAACATTTGGGTGTATTGTAGATGAATAATATGGTACAGAAAAACAATCTAGCATTTGGGTGTATTGTAGATGAATAATATGGTACAGAAAAACAGTCTAGCATATGGGTGTATTATAGATGAATAATATGGTACAGAAAAACAATCTAGCATTTGGGTGTATTATAAATGAATAATATGGTACAGAAAAACAATCTAGCATTTGGGTGTATTATAGATGAATAATATGGTACAGAAAAACAATCTAGCATTTGGGTGTATTATAGATGAATAATATGGTACAGAAAAACAATCTAGCATTTGGGTGTATTGTAGATGAATAATATGGTACAGAAAAACAATCTAGCATTTGGGTGTATTGTAGATGAATAATATGGTACAGAAAAACAATCTAGCATTTGGGTGTATTATAAATGAATAATATGGTACAGAAAAACAGTCTAGCATATGGGTGTATTATAGATGAATAATATGGTACAGAAAAACAATCTAGCAGTTTGGTGTATTATAAATGAATAATATGGTACAGAAAAACAATCTAGCATTTGGGTGTATTATAGATGAATAATATGGTACAGAAAAACAATCTAGCAGTTTGGTGTATTATAGATGAATAATAAAGTACAGGGGGAAAAATCTAGCAATTGAGTGACTTATAGATGATTACTATTGTACAGGGGAAAAATATAGCAGTTGGGTTTATTATAGATGAATAATGAAGTACAGTGGTAAAATCTAGCACTTGGATGCATAATAGATGAATAATACAATACAGGGGGAAAATCTAGCAATTGGGTGTATTATAGATGAATAATAAAGTACAGGTAGAAAATATAGCAGTTGGGTTTATTATAGATGAATAAAGAAGTACAGGGGAAACATCTATCATTTGGATGCATAATAGATGAATTACAGTACAGGGGAAAAATATAACATTTGGGTGGATTATAGATGAATAATACAGTACAGGGGAAAAGTCTAGCAATTTGGGTGTATTATAGATGAAGAGGGGGGAAAATATAGCAGTTGGGTTTATTATAGATGAATATAAAGTACAGGGGAAAAATCTAGCACTTGGATGCATTATAGATGAATAATGAAGTACAGGGAGGAAATCTAGCCATTGGGTTTACTATAGATGAATAATACAGTACAGGGGAAAAATCTAGCAATTGGGTGAATTATAGATGAATAATAATGTCTAGCAATTGGGTGTATTAATGATGAATAATGAAGTACAGGGAGGAAATCTAGCCATTGGGTTTACTATAGATGAATAATACAGTACAGTGGACAAATCTAGCAATTGGGTTTATTATAGATGAATAATAAAGTACAGGGGGAAAATCTAGCACTTGGATGCATTATAGATGAATAATGAAGTACAGGGAGGAAATCTAGCCATTGGGTTTACTATAGATGAATAATACAGTACAGGAGAAAAATCTAGCAATTGGGTGAATTATAGATGAATAATAATGTCTAGCAATTGGGTGTATTAATGATGAATAATGAAGTACAGGGGGGAAATCTAGCCATTGGGTTTACTATAGATGAATAATACAGTACAGGGGAAAAATCTAGCAATTGGGTGAATTATAGATGAATAATAATGTCTTGCAATTGGGTGTATTAATGATGAATAATGAAGTACAGGGGGGAAATCTAGCCATTGGGTTTACTATAGATGAATAATATAGTACAGTGGAAAAATCTAGCAATTGGGTTCATTTCAGATGAATAATATAGTACAGGGGAAAAATCTAGCAATTGGGTGTATTACAGATATCTTGCAGTTGGGTGAATTGTAAATGAATAATTCAATACAGACAAAAAGAATCTTGCATTTGGGTGCATTATTGATGAATAATATGGTACAGAGGAAAATATTAAGATGAGAAAACTGTATTCGGTTACAGCATAGAGGTAGCAATTTAAGGAAAATTACCTCAATAGAGTGATTACATTTAAGTACCATAAATCAGAAAATGTATAGTAATTGTATGAAATTAGCAACTTTGTCATAATTGTAACATTAAAATCATTTTCATGTTTAGGATTAAATCTATTTAATGCTTATATTAGTGATGCTCATTTTATTTGTGTGCATACGCTTTCAGGTCATTTTAGATGGCCTCCCCCAGAGGAGGAAAATGTTTTGTTTCACTGACAGTTGAGTTTCTAAACTGGATTTCAGATTCATTGTCTGAAAAAAATCAATAACTTGTGCTGATTTTAACCTGGAATTTGAAATTAGTATGTATCACAGTCAAAGTTTATGGGCTTTTATGTAGACTGGTGTTTGTTTTCCTTTTAAAGTCAGATATTTTAGTTTTTTTATAACTAATTTAACAATAATAAATGAAAACAAATAGTTTAAGGTTGTGCTATCCTTATATTAGCAGCTTTGTATACATTTTATTGTTGGTAGATCTTGGATTGTTGGAAGGTTTTAGATTTGTAGGTAAGCAAACTCCAATATCAAACTGATACCTAAGAGTAGGGGTGGGTAAAATACACCCTGTGGGCCAGTCAAGCTTGTGACCTAGTTTTATATGTTAATTCATATTGTGGGTGTGGCTTTAAAAATATCTCATCCAACTTGCACCCTGGGGGAGGTTGCTAATGCCCGCCTATGTGTGTGACTCAATAATGCAGTGGAGACAACTTTGATTCTCTTTTCTATATCTGTAAAATGGAATGGAAGAAAGTGTAAGCAGATGTTTGTGCTGAAGCATTAATTTGTTGAAATAAATTCAGTCACAAAGAGATATTATGTGAAAATTTCATCAGATATGAATTAAAACTAGACTATAAAATCCTAATGTAGGTAAGTAGAGGTTTAGATTTCAAATTAAAGTAAAAGAAAAATAGACTGCTGGATACTCGGAAAAGATAGTTTTGAAAATAAACTTAGAACAATTATGATAATCTCACCATCGCAAATGTCCATGCTTTCTACAGCATATTCCACCTCCAACCTCTATATTACCCCACCCCCATTCTATCCCACAACCGCAACAAATTAACCAGTGTCTGTACTTGCTGATAAGCTGGGTCCAACTGCACACATTATAGATCTTGATCTACCTTTGCATATTGTACTTGAAAATCTACCTTTGCATATTGTACTTGAAAATCTACCTTTGCATATTGTACTTGAAAATCTGCCATTGCATATTGTACTTGAAAATCTGCCATTGCATATTGTACTTGAAAATCTACCATTGCATATATTGTACTTGAAAATCTGCCATTGCATATTGTACTTGAAAATCTGCCATTGCATATTGTACTTGAAAATCTGCCATTGCATATTGTACTTGAAAATCTGGGTCTATGTTTTTTCTACTGCCTAGTCCTAACAAACTGCATAGACCCAGATATGTCAGCATCCTATGAGACATCAGATCTGGGTCTGTACAGTTTCCAGTTTGATCCAACTTTGAAGCAAGTATATACAATAATGCAAAATTCTTTACATATATATGCCATTTCTTCCTGCTATTGTCCTAATTGAAAATATGTGTAAACCTGCCCTTTTGAACTCCTCAAGGATCCCTAGAGGTTGGATCTGAATATGTTACTAATCTTATAAATGGTTACCTCAAGAGCAATGCAACTTGTTTCATGAATTTCGTCATTGCAGTTTGGGCAATGAGGGGTTATCAACAGTTTGAGGTTATCTTCTCATTTTTTTTATAGATAAAAAAATTCATCTATACTCTTAAGTAATGGAAAATATTACAGCACAAATTTACTCAAATACATTTAAATTTTATTTTAATATCATTGGTTTAATTTTATGTTTCTAAATTGACATTATTATTAGTTCATTATTGCATATGTCCAAAATAGAGAGCTTGTAATATGGTCAGCCAAATGTCCATCATCTGTCTGTCAACATTTGCTTGTTACCACTCTGAGGCTATGTTTTTTATTTTACTTTAATAAAACTTTAAATGTATTACTATATCCTCAGTATCTAGGATGTGTTTAGATATGAGAGTGATCCAGGCGGTATTCTTTTATCTGTTTATCTCAGCATGTTGCCAGTCCTGAATCCGTATTTCTGATCCGAATTGTATCAAACTAGACATATATGTTTATATCATCAAGATCTAGGACAAGTTCCATAACAAGGTGATATTGCAGCTGATTGGCTGACTTCACTACTGATCTGGTAGTTATTTCGGATCTAATGGTCAAATATATATAATATACTCTTATATCATCAAGTCTAGGACAAGTTACATAACAAGGTGATCTTGCAGCTGATTGGCTGACTTTGCTACCATTCTGAAAGCTATTTCTGATCTAATGGTCAAATATATAGAATATACTCTTACATCATCAAGATCTTGGATGAGTTTATTAATTTACGAGATCTGCTTACATTTTAGGCAGTCTTGCATATGATTGGATGAGCTTGTTAATACACTGGAGGCCATATTGATTTTGATCAAACTTGGAATGGAGGTTTATATGATAACAATTTTGCACCAGTTTGATCATGAGATAGATCCACAGATATGAATGAGATTGGATCTCACATCTGATTGGCTACCACTCTTGAGACTGTTATTCTGACCCAATTTTGTGTCAATTGTTGTAAATCAAGTTCTTAGATGTGTACAATTGTAAACAAGATAATTGTGTATTTATGAGGGAATTTGGCATATAATTATCTGCATTTGTCAACACTTCAGTGGCTATTTTTGTTCAAACTTATCAAATAGGCATATATCATCAATATATCCCAGGACTGGACAATTTTTATGCAATATTACCATTTCCTCTATTGTGACTGGAAGATGGTAAAACAGATACAAATGCAGTTGCAGACTTACTGATAAGTTTCCCCCAATTTTCTCTAACAACACCCTTACATTTTGTTATAACAATTTTTTTTCTAGAAACTCAACTGGATGGACAAGTAAAAGAGGTTTGTCTTTGAAAGCTAGAGTCCATCTATTGTTATTTTCACCATTCCCAATGCTAATCCGCTGACAGTACTAACTAATTCTAGCATATATAACCCCTCAACTTTAGACAAATCGTACGCAAAATGTATATATACCTGAGCACCCATTTCAGCTAATATCCAGTTTTACTGACTAACCACTCCAATATCTAGAAGTTGAACATTCAATGATATGACACTGAGAATACATGCCCGAATACAAAGAAAATATAATGATTGGTCCCTACTTAAATTTTGTAATGGCGCTTCCGTAACACGTATTCAGCAAGACAAATACCATCTCAGGAATGCTTTTCTTGGTGCCTAGATATACCACTTAATGCATTTGTCCATGAAGTCTCAGCCACAGACCAGAAAAAAAGTGATTGTAAACATCAGAATTAATGCTGGGTAAAAGAGAGTTTTACTGAAAATACCTGTAGAATGTTGGAAACTTAGGGATGTTTTGGCATAAGAAGGCTATTCCCAATGCAAGTGTTTTTTTTTAGTGAGTAAATTACTCAATGCAACATTCCTTTCATGAATGCAGAAAATGCAGTGTGCTTAATTATGTTTCCTCCAGAAACTTTTTTTTTATCCGTATACTTGAAGACTCATAGTTTCGTACAGGAACTGACAAAATACTGAATGCTTGAGACTACAACTAGGTATACTTTACATTGGTGTGGGTTTTTTCTTAAGTTTTGCAATGCAGACTCCAAATTTAAGTGGTAAATCTATCTAAACATCACAATCTGACTTCTATGGAAAACGGCTTCCTTTCCAAAGGTTTTCATTTTATACAGACACCAGAAAATATTGATAATTAGGGTGAGAATGTAAGAAATTTTTAAAAGCATTTGTAGGTACAATTTCTTTTCACCTATTTTCAAACTCAAAAACAAGATAAACATCATTGTGAACCCTTATCCACACAAAAATCTTATTGGCAGCATGACATTTACTAAAAATGCAGAGAATTGCATTTCTAACATTAGAAACAAAAGCATGCCTGACATTTGTATTGAGATTGTTGTATTTATTTACAACCTCAGGAAGTCAGAAATCAGGTCTATGCAATATTTATCCAGAAAGAAATCTTTAGAATCAAGAACTTAAAGGCAGATAAGAGTAATGCTACCATTATTGATAGTGAGATCAGTATATTTTTATGAAAGCAGAGCAGAAATTAAATGATTTGGAATATTATCAACCTCCTTCAAAACCAGTTTATCATGATATAGTTTTGAAAGTCACATGTAAACTTGGCAAAATTACATTTACATGGTTTTTCTGTGGACAAAAGGGAATCTGAATACATGTACATGTACTTGATACAAATAATTCAAGATGAACGAGTTATCATTCTCCTAAAATTCACGAACTTATGGAAAACTGGACTAAACAGTCCAAGAGGTTTTATGTCAAGCAGGCCTGTTATTTTAAGTTTGTTCATATACGAGGCTGAGTGACAAACGGATCAATTTTTATTTAAATCCTTCAACTCAGAAAAAGTTTTCAAATTAAATTTTTTTCTGGAAAAACTGAGTAAAGTTATACCCAATTAAAAAAGTATTGTTGTTACAGCAGATATTGGTGGCCACTATACCAACATCAAGTATGACCATGATTTGGGATGCTTTTTGAAAGGGGAATACTTGAATGTCTGGATCCATCTGACCCTATGATGATGGTCTTTAAATTTGTGGTTCATGCCATGAAATTCGTAAAAATTGGTACCCGTTAAAATAGTAAGTTCATAGTATTCATGTGAATACTGTATTATACTTTGTTATAAGTCAAGTCCAAATGCAAACAACACTGACCCTGATATGTTGTCATGTAATGCACAAGCAGATCAGATTTTTTGTTGTCTGTTCCCCTTATTACTCCTTACAATCTGCATAGACCTAGATTTACTGACATTACATGATAACAGATCTGGGTCTCTACTTATAGTCAAGTATACACAAAAGTAGGAACAGCTCAGTCACCCTGATTGGCTGGCAGTGCCATGTCAGGTGTAGATAAATGATATTAGGAAATTAGTATGCATTATACACAGGTAGATAAAATATACAAGGGTCCTGCATTATCAAGCACCTCTGTATAATAAAATTTCTTTTATAAAGCAGGTATGGTTTTTAATAATGTAAAAGTAATTCCATATATAATATAACCTAGTATAACGTTACCTCACAATATCATTTGAGTCGGCTTAAATGAAGTATTTTCATTTTGATGATGAAAATCATCTGTAATAATATCAACCACAACAAAAATAGAACAGTACTAGCAATACTAATGCTGCTGATGTTGTCACCACTACCACTACTACCACAATTACTATTAACACAAATTAGGGTTTTATTATGAGCAAGATCTGTGCATATTAACGAGTTCAGTTAGAAATTGTTCCCAATTTGTATGTTATTTATTTCTTGTAACATACCTGCAGTGTTTCTTCCGAAAAGCTAGGGAAGTAATACTTGTTATTGCCACCACTACTACCACCATCATTACCACCTTACTACAAAATATGATTATCATGTTCATCTGTGTTTGGTTGCTGCATCTCTTTATCTGTCATAAAAGAATTATATGACAAATAAATTGCAGGATTTTACCAATGCCTTTTTTTATGCAGGCCTTTTCTTAATTCAGTCATGCAGAGCAAGCCTATTTATTATCCATGTTATTTGTCCTCTTAAGACAGTCAGATGCTTCTGTGGTGTACAGGATAAAGTCATGAGATTAATACACAGCACCCGACTAATTGATTTATTTCTTTGTGTGGTCCTCATAGTCTGATATAAAAGTGATGCTAACTCGATTTGCTGGCTAAATGACTGCAATGTGGCTGGCAACCATTCAGCAATATGAAGCACAGTCTTAGACATTCTGGGATACTTAAAGCTCTGAGAATTCAAAGAATCAGCAATGGATTTATTGATGCTGATTTAGCCAGATGCTGCCCACTAACATATAAAGGTGTCCATGATGTTAACGTTTGAAAGCTTTTGTGAATGTCATAATTAGTATTAAAACATATCTCTTCATTATACTGTCATCTTAATGAGTGGGAGTATAGGAATATCAACAATGTGTAATGGACTTATTGATGCTAATTTCAAAGCTAGCCACTGGCAGTATTTAGTTCTTTTCTTGTCAGTGACAAATTTGTTGGAAATTTACTGATCTGATGTGGAAATCACACAGGATTTAGTGGGATATGAATGGATTCATCTTTGAAGGAAATGTTCACTAATGCATAATGTAAGTACATGTACCTTGTTAATATTGTATTTGATTTTTAGCCTAATTATAAATGTATTATGGATTCATTGTGTCCATATAGTGTCATTACTTATGTGAACATTTCATTTCATTTTCTAAAATGCTCAAGTAGGTCTTTAATGTTTCATATGGAGTACTACATCTTTCACTAGGCTGCACTATTGGTCCAGTAGTTAGCGCATCTGCTTTGGATGCTGGAGGTCATGGGTTAGAGCCTCGGCCGAGTCATAATAAAGACTTAAAAACTAGTACTACCAGCTACCTCACATTTCACTCAGCATGAATGGGTTAGACATGTTAGGATATTGTAACTGGTGGGACAGCATGCTTTATGTCTGCGGCATGATGCCATTGCTAAACATCACTATAAACTGCCACACTGTAGACATCATAGCAATATGACTGAAATTGTTGTAAAGCTACAAATAAAATCCCAAACACACACACCTTTAACTGAAAATTGTTTCACTTTGACTTAAAGTTCATGGTATTGTGATTTACTTACTCTTTCCCTGTATCAGCATTTGTACATATAAAAACATGTATATTTTCATCATTATTGAATGTAGACTTTTCTTTCTTTCTAGATCAGAGTTTAGGGTTATAATTGGGTTTCATTCCACCTTCCTCCTGGGGAGAGGGAGGAAGTGAGCTAATACAATACTGTTTTACCTGGAATCATAAAACTTGGTGACAGGATATATTTTGATGCATATTTTTCCCTAATCACAAATTAGGTAACTGCTATATATATTTCAAGTTTCATGCTGACTTTGGTTACATTTTGTGCTTTAAGTTTGTTTTTAAAATTTTGTTGATGCTTGAATCACCAAACCATTGGATTAATGCATCTCTGTTAGTACCATACCCTTACCAAATAGGTCACTGTGACCCATATTTCACATTTTACTGGTTAACCTTTTGGTATTTAGATCATAACCACATGGGTTGTCTGTTTTATAGACATTGTCGTACATTATCACTCAAATTATTAAACGTCGCTGAGAAGATACATTTAAAGTAGTACTGATTTATCTTCTTGCCTTAAACACATTTCTTCAGGAGGAGCTATTCAGGATAGATTGTTTTGGTTTTGTAGATTTAAAGCTGTTTTTCAGTACTTAATGGGCTATAGATGGCAGCCAGTGTATTTGGTTGAGTAAGAACATGAGAAGAATCACCAACCCACAAGAAACTACTGGCATGCTTTCTCACATACCCACGTTGGCCAAGCTGATAATCGAATTAAAGGTGAGATGTTGATCATCTGTAAAGGCAATCACCTTAAACTTCTTGGCCACCATGGACCACCATTGAAGATGGAGACTGCTACCTCAGTCTGGAACACCATAACGCCAGGTGACTCTGCAGTCTCCATAATTGATCTTCAAGCTGCAGATTTTCACCCCCCATTTTTTCCTCCTCAAGAAAATACCTCCAGTTTTGCTAGGACCAGAAAGTTTTCCAATTTCAAATTTTACCCTTGCTCCTGAAGCTTATACCAGGGAGATGGGAGTAGTTGCCACATACCTGGTGGTTCTGGGGATCCCCATTTTCCGGCATTTTGATGACTGATTGATATACAATGGTCACCTGCAAGTTCCCTATCACTGCTGGTCCATGTTGATTTGGTTTTTACTCTTTCTGAAACTCACGAATTTCAAGAAGTTGAAGCTATTCATTTCACACAATTTTATTAGCATGATGATGAGTTTGCTCACTAATATTTGCCAAGGTTGTGTTCCACTGGACAGGATAGACAGAATCCTGGCTGATGTGGTGGTACTTTAAGCTTAGACCTTATTGGCTTATCAGTACCTGTCCCACTTGAAGAACCTGAATTCTGGTGGATCTGGTTCCAGGATGAAGACTGCACTTTAATTGTGTCCTCTCCAGTTTCTGCTTCTGGTGAACTGGAAACCTCACAATGATACTTTGTCAGCTTGTTTGTATCTCTAATCACTAACTGAAGTTAGTGGGCCAATTGGGACTGGTTTCTGGCAAGAGTACCAAAGCACACCACATAATTTCCACTCCTGTCTGTACCCAGAAACATCAGTTTTGGGTTGAGGCACTAACTTTGAGCCAGAACGAGTACTTCAGAGTTCATGCTCCTGGAAAGAAGCTACTCTTGACATAGACAATTTGAAAATGAAACATTTTTTTTAGCCCTCCATGGTGGTGTTAACCACATAAGGAGGTGTTGTGTAATGGTGTCTGACAACACTATTATTCTACTTGTGCAGACAAGAAGGAGCATATGCTCTCTCTTTGCATGGAGGTTTGGAACCTCCCTCCATAATGCAGCCAAAATTGTATTATCATCCGTGTTTGACATGTTGGCAAGACAAATATTTGGATGAAGTGTCTGTCCAGGACAAGCAAAATAGACTTGCTAGAGCTAATTTTAATAATGTAATAATCACCTGTGTGATCCCCTCCTGCCCTGCTTTCATGGCGTAAACATATTAAGCCTTGGTCCAAGTTAGAGGGAAGTATCCTGCACAAGTTGGTGATGTGGTAGTCACACTAGTTCTGTATTCCCTCTGCTTTAGAATTTTAGAATTTTATATTTAATGGGAAATTCAGATTGTTTGCTATCCCCTACTGTGTGGGCATTGCATGGATATGTGTGTTGTTTGTTTACTATCCCCTACTCTGTGGGCATTGCATGGATATGCATCAGTTCACTTTTTTTGCATGTACATGTACATTGATATTTATTTGCATGGATCATTTTCATTCATTGACAATTCCCATAATATAGGCACTGAAGCTGTTGAATGCATAACTTAACTGGTCTACATTATTTATAGGGTACTAACTTAAGCAATAGAAAAATTAATGCTTTAGTAAGTCTTTACATAAGTGTGAAGATTAGGTAAATTATGTGCCATCTCTAGTAGGAGTCCTTATTTAAGTGGGGAGACAAGAAAAATTATGCCATCTTGAGTAGGAGTCTTTACTTAAGGGGGAGACTAGTGGAAATTATGTGTCATCTCTAGTAGGTGTCTTTACTTAAGCGTGGATACTAGGGAGATTATGTCATCACTAATTGGTGTCTTTGCTTTAGTGTGGAGACCAGTGTAAATTATGTGTCATCTCTTGTAGGTGTCTTTACTTAAGTGGGGAGATATGGGAGATTAGGTGTCATATTTTGTATTATTAAGTGGAGAACTTAGGGAGATTATGTGTCATCTGTAGTAGGAGTCTTTACTAAATAGGGGAGACTAGGGAGATCTTGTGTCATCTCTAGGAGTATTTTTTTAAGTGGGATGAGGGAGATTATGTCACCTCTATCTAATAGGAGTCTTTACTTAAGTGGGGAGATTGGGAAAATTATCTTTGAATGTACAATTAAGTCCAGTTCAGCCCTGAGATTGGCTGCCTCAGCATGTCATTGTGAAGGACACCTAGATTCCATTTCATAAGCATGATATAAAGGACTGGAGAAATTGAAAAATACATCTTTTCAAAGAACAACAAACCATCCAAATATACTTTAGATATCAAACAACAGTTAACCCAATTTACTTGTGATCTTGAAAAACAACTGCCCCCCCCAAAAAAATCTACTAATGGCCTAAAACTAATAGGTTTAACATTCATATGCTGGTCATTGTGTCGTTGTTGTTGTAGAGTTTAATGCCATTTATCAGCACAAGATAGGCTATACATGGCGGCCAGTATTAATGGTGGAGGAAGAACCCAGAAAACTCAGGAAAGAACCACTGACCCACAAGAAGCTATAGGCAAGCTTTCTCACATACCCACATTGGCTGAATCTTAGACTGGAACCCATGCAGACAGAGATGAGATGGTAATTTACTGTAATGGAGAGCGCTTTAGACCACTTAGCCACTCAGGCGCCACCTGGTCAATGTGCATATGATAGACTTGAGTTAACACTGTTGACAATAGGCTATGCTTTACAGGTGGTTAGATACAGTAACTTGTTTCTTAAAAGTACATATACAATATTTGCAGGTATCGGAGATATGCTATAATACCATACAAAAAAAATGGCACCAAAATGGATGTCACTCATGAAAAATGCTAGACATTTTTGTCTGTGTATGATGTCTCTATAAGCTAGGCAATTATTGATTTACACACAGATAGAAAAAGTGATTAATGATTGTTGTCATACAAATATCATCTAACAAGGCAAAATAGAACTATTTGGTAAATGTGTCCTCCGAGAATTGATCTGGATATTTGTAAAATGGATTGAAACAGATTATCCGAATAGATGGCACTTTTCACTGTCCCATTGTTCTCACAAAGATGGATTGGACAGGAAATTAAAGAAGCATTTCATGCACACAAACAGTAGAGTTTTTTTTCAGTCAAAATCGGACTGTTGTAAATTAGAAGATATCAAAGTGGAAAATTGATGGTTACAAAGCTATTACATGTAATATGTTCATCATGGTACAAGAAATACACAACATAAAGGGTAATTTGTATTTCCTTCTACAAAGGGACATTATAAAGTATTACCTTATGTACTTGCTTATAAGTCAAGTCTAGCTGCAAACTGCACAGACCCAGATCTGCCATCACACAATGCACTGGTTGACCTTGTGCAGTTTGTTTGGAGTATTCAGTAGAACAAACATCATAGACCCTGATCTGCATGTGCATTATGCTGCAGAAGGTATCTATTGTTTGCAGCATTACTTGACTGATAAATACGTATATAAGGTTGCACTGTGTGCCCAAAGTACATTTTACACTACATTCAATCACATTAATCTGAAACATAATCAGAACAACTGAATAGTCAATACTCTTTGAACAGCCTTATGCCATATAAAGTTATCTAAAATCCAACATGAAACTCTTACAGAAGCAAACAAGCTTAGAATTGTCACATTCGTCTATGTTCAAAATTGATCGACTGTTAAGATTTTTGTAAGAAACATGAACATGTATTTATTCATGTCAAGCAGAATTACGTTGTGTCTCATTCCTAGGTGAAAAAAGAGAACCCATAATGCCTAAAAACCGTAACACCAAAACATTGAATTTGCATGGTATTGAGAGATTAGAATAGTAAAGGTTTGTTTTGGCATTCACCTCAAATGCATGCATATCTCAGAAAATATTGAAGTGTATCACTGTGGAAACAGCCTTACTGAAAAAAATGTGAAAGGTACACATTGAATGTATATGACAGGTACACTTAAGAGTTATATTTTAAGCATATGCAGGTTACACACAAATTTGGGACTGAACTCTGTCTTGTATGTTGTAGATATATCTAAGATATATCAAAGATGTCTGTTATTATGTGATGCTACCATTCAAGGAGTAGAGAGGTGCATTTCTGATGTGAAATCATAGATGACATGTAATAAGCTGCAGATGAATGATGATAAAACTGATGCCATTCTGATCACAACACAGACTTTCTCATTCACATCCTTTACCTCAGATAATAAATATCAGTAACACCAACATTAAATTCACACAGTCAGTATGAAACCTAGGTGTTGCTCTGAAAAGTTCTCTAACATTGCACCAACATGTCATGAACATTATGCAAGGCTGCATATCTTGAGCTGAGATGCATCAGCTCCAATTTGTAAATATCTGTCAATTGATGCCACTAAAACACTTGTGTGTTCATTAGTACTTTCAAGACTGGACTATTGTAACTCAATTCTGTCAGGATCATCTCAAAATGTACTGCAGAAACTTCAAAAAGTTCAAAACACAGCTGCTCAGATCATCTTTAGGGTACCACGATCAGAGCACACCTCCCCGCTGCTCTGTACCTTACACTGGCTATCCATTCGATCCAAAAAATGAAACACAAAATTTTTTCTCTCTTTCACTGACGGACTCCAGTCCAGCATACCTATCTAGCCTTACCCATGTATATACACCTGTAAGATACTTACACTCCTCTTCTGACAATCATATACTTTTTATTCCTACTTTGAAAACGAAGTCATATGGACAGCATTCTTTTGCATACCAGGGCCCAGCAATGTGGAATGAATTGCCCATTGAAATTAGACACAAAGACACAGTGATCACTTTCAGGAGTGCTCTTAAAACTCACCTTTTGTTTGACTGCAAGAACAAACTTAAAGATCTAATAATGTTTTCTACCTTAAATATTTTCAGCATATTTTTTTTTCTAATTTCATGGTGTGTTTTTTTTCTTCTGGTTTAGAGCATCCTTAAATAGGCATTATACAAAGTCATTATTATTTTATTATTACTATTATTATTATTATTATTTGAAAGCAATTTTTTTATATAAATTTGGGTATCATTTTTATGTCTAATTTGTACTGACTGTATTGGATGGTACATGCATCTGAAAAGTTACATCCAACATAAAAGTCCTAAGTATAGCTTAATGTATTGCTGATATATTAGGTATACCTTGGGTATAGTCCATCAAGGGTTCATAGTTTTTCTGGGTGTACCATGGGCATTGGAACATATGGAGACAATTACCATATATACTCATATAGAAGTTGATTTCAAATACCAACTGCACAGACCTGGATCTGTCATCACATAAAGTGCTGGCAGATCAGGGTCTGTGCAATTTATTAGGAATAATCAATAGAATAAACAACATTGACCCTGATCTGTATGTGCATTAGGGCAGACCATGATCTTTGTTGTTTGCAGTCTGACTAAATGAGTATATATGGTAATAGAAAGATCCTGATTGATAATGCCACATATGTCCATGTCTTGTTTACACAGTGTTGTAAGTGATCCAGTAATCCACACTGAAACCTTAATGTCTGCAATGGATGATGATGTAATTCATGCACATCTTGACAAGTTTATTGCCGATTCAGGTGTTCTTGTCACAGCAGACAAGTGCCAAGTTTGAATACCAAATTGTCCCATCATACATGTATATTATTAACTGGCTGATGTTCTATTTAGATGCAATACTTTTGTCTGTAGTTATGTAAGAGCTGCTAAGCAAGTGTACCCAAAATATACCTCAGAGACAGGTACATCTGTAAAGGTATGTTTCTGATAATTAACTTCTTTGTAGTATGCAAGGTGTAATTGAGGTATAACAACAATTAATTGTGCAGGGTGTACTTGAGATACAAAATCAGTGTAGTGTGCAGGGTGTATTGGAGGTACAAATCAGTGTATTGTGTAAGGTGTATTCAAGGTACAGAATCAATGTGGTGTGTAAGGTGTATTCCAGTGTTCTTTAGGTTTCAAACTCTGATGTGGCCAATACTTATGAACCACCAATACATATACAGTAGTTGCTAACAAAGGTGTGAGGAATCATGTGATTTACAGGTGTGCTGGAAGTTTGTTGGTAGTTCAAGCTTAAGGTCTCTCATGTAGTCAGCGGCCATGTTGAATCATATAGATTCAGATCTTCATAATTTCAACATTTTTCATGAAGTTTCCAGTATATAATAAAAACTTACCACTAATTTACACCGGGTATGTGTCAACATAAAATACTTGGATTTATTATGATGTGTTATGTTCATATGTAGACTGGGTTATCTCTGGTCTAGTTATAGACCAATTAGCATATCAATACCTAGAAATTAAATATTTATTTTACTAGTTGAGACATATTTCTAATGCAGTTTTATACCTGTGTTGATTTTAAAAAATCACTGAAATCGGAGTAAAGTTATAATGTTAATTTATACATGTTATACAAATGTATAGTAAAATCTGTTATGCTATGAATGATGTCTTTGTTACAATTCTTACTCTCTGTAATACCTGGTATGTTCACAGAAAATGACACAAGACTGCAAGTGTCTGACAACTTGATTTGTATCGGCTTTCAAAACATTTTAAGAAACTCCGATGCAAGCTTCAAGTTTCTAATAGTGATAAACTTGGGGTGTACATCTTTGAAATTAATGTCAGTCTAGTAAAATGCCCAAACTTATGAAAAATATTTTTTTTTATTGATTCTGATGTAATTCTAATTAACATTAAAGACCAAAAAATTTGAGACTGCGCATCAGTTTAATTTCTTGCTGAATAAGTCTTATGAAAAGGAGTGCTGGTAGAACTAAAAACTTTAATGTATTGTTAACTGGTGATTGTTCAATTATAGTTACTAAATGGAGAAAACAAGACAATAAGAAACATGTGACCTCCATGCCAGTGTTAAGATACATTAGATAATCATTGCTGGATGGTTACACTTCTTTGGGATTCTGTACACCAATCAACAATATCTGGAATTTTTCCAGATATGGCTTGGAAGAAAGCCAGTGGTCTTTATTTGACCTTTTTCCCAAAATAAATAATTCCACAAACAGCACTACAGGGAGTTCAGCTCTTTAGCAAACCAGATAATAATCAATTTCCCAATGTTTTAGTAAATAGATTGTTTGAATTTTCAGCAACATTAATTTAATTTTCTTGTGTTTTTTTTTTCTTCTTTCTGCTAAAACATATTTAATGCTCAAAGAATTAAACACTTTCTGCATTAGTGTGAAACATCCTGAGAGAACATGATTTTGTTTGCTCATGGATATAGTGACTGGTGTTGGTCTATTGATTTACCAACTTGTACCTATTTTGAGCATTATAGAACTATATAAATATTTGTAACTGGACTACTGTTATTACTGCCATCATGATTTTGAATGTACATAAGATTTCATACAAGTTTCATATTTTCAGAAATTTTCGAAGTAGAAAATTATGTATCATTTTTTTTCTCTGTAATGTCATGTATTTGATATACAAATTTTTGCTGTTGCAAAAATATATGGTTTGTAGTGGCCATGAAATTAATAGACATTGATACATCATTGTTAAAAGTGAACTTACGTTGTACTATAGCGATTTTAACAAATTTAGTATATTCACAGGTGAAAACAAATCTATACATTAAAACATATGCATCACTATCCAAATCATTCTAAGCTTATAAGGGGGCCCCAAGTGTACCCGAGTGGTCTAAAGCACTCTCTGTTACAGATCTCTGCCATCTCACCTCTGTCTGCGTGGGTTTGAGCCTCAGATTCAGCCAATGTGGGTATTTGAGAAAGCTTGCCAGTAGCTTCTCGTGGATTGGTGGTTCTTTATGGGGCTTTTCCCGGGTTCTTCCTCCACCATTAATACTAGCCGCCATGTATAGCCTATTGTGTGCTGAAAAATGGTGTTAAGCCCTACAACAACAGCAACTAAGCTTATATGATGCAGAATGATGCAGAATTGTCAGTTTTATTCCCTTGTCATTGTTTTTGAGCTAAACAGTTCAGTAATGCAGCAAAAACCCCTTTAAACTAGACACTGTTTTGACCAAAAATATGGTTATTTTGTGGAGGTGGACATTATCGGTCTATTACCACTAATTCACTTCCCAGAAAGTAAATACAGTAAAGTCTGTCTTAAAAGGCCACCCCTTCTGATATAAAAGATAGGGATCTCATATGATAGGTCATAACACGTTATAATAAAAAAATATGTGCATTGAGAAAGTGGTCTCTCAAAGCAGAGATCTTTCAAGACAGGTTTTAATGTACTATAATTTGAAAATTTGTTCATATTTGTTTCCTGGATCATGTACATATTTTTAACATATGTATTTTGCATTTACTTTTTATTTAAATCTGCATGATGTAAAACACTGTCAAATCTATATTTGTGTCAAATTTTTAAATTATATTTATGTCTTTGAATGGCATACTGAAAATGTTATTTCCGTACTAAATTATTTTTAGAGCAAATACTGTCTCCATTTTTTCAATCACTAAGACCTGTAATTTTTCATGGCTCAATGTTCTTGTTTAAATTGTCTCGTTCCCTTTCTCTCACATACATGCGAATATTTGTTTTAGACATATATACTTTAATTTGATACTACTACAGCTAAATGCATGAATATGGACAGTTTTTAGAAGACCAAGTTAAAACACTGTTTGGGGATTTTTCATACAATCTTTATTCATTATTTCTGTTTATGTACCATATACTTGCCTATAAGAACCGTAAAACTGCAAACAACCAGAATCCTGATCTGCCATAGCATAATGCACCAGCAGATCAGGGTCTATGTTGCATGTTGTACTCATTATTCGTAAGAAACTGCATGGACCTCAATCTGCCTGTGCATAATGTGAGGTGCAGTTTGAAGCTTGACTTGTCTTGTGAGTGAGTATATATGGTAAATACCAAATCTGAACAGATTTTTTCCCCCTAATTTGTGCATAGGTTTTCAAATAAATAATTGAAATAGACAAGACAAGTTCTGGAAAAAAAAGGCATGTCATCCAGGAATCAAGGGTCATCCACTAAAGCCTCAGAAAACAAGTTCTCAGACAGATGGAGGGAACACATGCTTTTCAGTTACAATTATTGATTTTTGCAACAGCCTAACATGCAGGAAGTAACTAGAAAATGGTTAAATTTCTTCAAGCATCCCTTCATAAAAAATACAAATTAAGATCAAGCCAGATTTAGTCTCCAGTTGTATGGAATATGCCAAAGACAGTATTTAAGTGTGATTGTAATGCATGTATGAAAGGTCAACTCAAATCCAGGGGCATGTATGAAAGGTCAACTCAAGTCCAAGGGCATCACAATGAGGCCTGATATTTAGCAACCACAAGACAAGCTTATTTTGTACTATAATATATCAACTCGGCTTTTTCAAAGGACTTACAAAACAACGCCTGATATTTGATATTAAAAAGATTATTTAGGTGGGATTGTACTACATGTATGATAGATAGGTCAGCTCAAGCCCAAACACCATACAATATGTATAATAGGTCAACGATTAGGATTTTTGTTTCTTTTTTCTTTCTGTTATACATTTCAGGGGGGGGGGGCCTAGTGGTTAGAGCATCTGCCGCGAAAGCTGAAGATCGTGTGTTTGATCCCTGGCCGAGTCATACCAAAGAATTACAAAAATGGTACAAACAGCTGCCTCGCTTGGTGCTCAGCATTAAGGGATTAGTATTAGGACTGGTCGGCCTTGTGTCAGGATAATGTGACTGGGTGGGACATCATGCTACATGTCTGTTGCTTGATGCCCCAGTGCTAGACATCACTATAAACTGCCTCACTGCAGACATTGTAGTGATATGACTTAAAAATTGTTAAAGCTGCATTAAAAATCCCAACCAAACAAACAAATATTTTGTATTTAATTTCCTACTGACAAATTAACAGACTCTTAGTAATGCAAGCCTAATTTATTATGTACAGACTTTCACAGCGACACCCCATTTCAAAGCATGAGGCTTGAAATAAATGCTCCGAAAGCTCCGAAACACCTGATAGATGAATACTATACAACCTTAATGAACAAAAAATATGTCTGGTTTGTATACAAACCTAATAAATGATTTTTTTAATTTTTATTGTATTGACATTAAGTTCTATGGGAAATGAATTAGTGGTCTGATCACTTAATATGTATTAATATGTATGAATACAATTAATATGACCTCGGCATATGAAATTTGATGGGTTTATATATATATATATATATATATATATATATATATATATATATATATATATATATATATATATATAAACGAAAGAAGTGATTGAATATATGTACCAGTATAAAAAGCCATTGTTTACAGTTTCCATCAAATTATTTACTTTGTGGTCATTTTGGGGGTCTTCATTTGAAGCATATGATGTGTACGTGAATTACGAATGCAGACTTACTCACCTAGTCATAGTTTGAGAGTTTATTAAATGCAGTATTATGTATTTTAAAAATGACATGTTGGTCCAGGAAGCTAGGTGCTACATTTCATTTGTACACTGTACACATGTCACTGTTCGGTCCATATTTCATGATTCAGCTGCATTGAAATCCATCAGCTTTGGTAATTTGGTAATTTAATATCCATATTAATACATTTGCTTGGGTTACTTACTGCTGAGATTGTAAATTTATTTCTTACTCAAGCTGTTTATTAAAAAGGGAACCAAACATCATATTTCTTTGTTTATGTTCTCATGACAATACTTGTGCTCTGATTTCCATTTTTAGTTTCTTACCATTCTCTGAGAACAGTTGGTGGTGAATAAATGTGAATCTAAAATCCATTTGGTATTTCCTGCTGGGCATATCATTTTAAGAATTCTAATGTTTTGAAAGCAGTGTGAATCGTCAGAAGATAATTAAAAGTGATACGTGTTAGTAATTAGCATTGCCTCGCTGTGGCTGTCGAAAAATAAGATTTTAGTTTATTGTAACTTTTCATCATAGGGTGCTGGATTCTTATCTATGAATAAGTGAGCTCTTTTCAATATTATCAATCAATTAATATAATCAACGAAATTTTTAATACAAGTCATTGCCTATTCAGTGTAGATTACAAGATGTCATCAATCAGGAACAGTGACATGCCATATTTAATTGTGTATAACATAGCCCTAATGAACTACAAATCTACAATTTATGAATTTGCTGGCAGATCATATCAAGTCTCAAAGAACCAGCCTACTTTACATAAACTTTTCAGTGAAGAGTTAATTTCTGAGCTTTTTCTTTCTTTCTTTTTCCGAAGAGCATTTTTAAAAAGTTTTTGTATTTTGGATGTACATTATGCAGATACCCCAAATGTAGACAGATGTCATAGACCTAGATCTGCTATAACTTAATGTACTGGCAGATCAGAGTGTTTGGTCTTAGTGCCATTAATTGAATTTGTAAGTACAGTGATCCCTTACTGTAACACCTTACATGTGATACCTAAAAGTGAGGTAGGTTTTTATTGAGGTAGATTTATATTGAGGTAGGTTTATATTGAGGTAGATTTGGCATCAGAAGTACCATATATACTCACTTATGAGACCAACTATAAACTACGCATACCCAGATCAGCCAGCACATTATATACCGGCCGATCTGGATCTATGCAGTTTGTAAAGAGTAATCAGTTCAACAAACAACATAGACCCTAATCTGCAGACACATTATGATATTGTAGATAGGATCTTTAATGCTTGCAATATGACTCAAATTTAAGATGGTAGATATGGTAGTTTTATCCCCAAAATGGGATTCATGACCATACCTGTGTTGTAAAAGGTACCACATTATACAGAGGTCCATCACAGTGAGGAATGATTGACCCTCCTGTGCCAGTACACATCATACAAACAATCTAGGTTTACACTCGTCACAGTTTTGTGCCATACATCATGCATGAAGAAACGCACTATAGCAATAGAGTATTTACCGTTTAAATGTGTATTATTTCAGTTGGAATGATAGTCCTAGTGACTGGAGTGTCCATTGGTATCATGATTGTTACTCGCCAACCAAACCAAATCCAGCCAGCAACACTGTACCATACTGGGAAGAAAAGTTTCCTGAATCTATTCTCAGGCCGATATGACATTACACAATATACAACTGTAATATGGGACTGGGAGGAACCACAGGTTGTTGGCAGAACAATGACCTTCAGTGTCAAGGTGAGTCCTTGGCAGAAAATTTTTTGACTTTCCCATGAAGAATTCATCCAAGACAGGAGAAGTGTTGACCTTCTTTCAGATTCCATACATTGGTAGTTACTGTTAGTTTTAGAGGATCAAATTCATTGATCAATCATGCTGTTGTATGTCAGAAGTCAAATTAACAGATGTGAGATTTATTTAAGATTAATTTATATATATAAATGCAGTTATCTTTTGTAATATTATTCAAAGCTAGTTTAATTATCCAGAGTTTGTTGTCATTTATTCTTTTAGCGTCTGTTCCATCAAGTATTTTATTAGCTGCTTTATCTACAGTCTTTAACAATGATAATACTTGAACTTGATGATATCACAAAATTAAATATTCAATTATTTTCTTACAAAAGCATATGCAGATTTCTCCTATTTGTAATCTGTTTTAAGATTTCATTGGTTTATATATCTGTAAATATTACACTTTCACTTTGAATTAAATGAATAATGAAATCAGAGATATATAAGATATATAATTTAAGCTACAGTTATATTTCTTTGTCAATGAGTATTGCTTGAATCCATCAAAATCAATTTTACATTTGTATCAATAACTATTTAAATTTGTTAGATTGTTGTACCCCTTCTGGATAAGCATGAAATGTGCAGTCTAGAATCTACACCAGCTGTCCAAATAAATTTAAATTATTTTTTGTCTGGTATTTAATACAAAAAACTATATTCTTATTACAGTTATGCAAACATTATGCAATTAAGAAAGTTAATATTTTTTTTATATTTCTAAACTTTAGAAAAAATAATTAAAGATGTGAAAAAAAAATATAATTCTTGATTTTAGCAGATAGTGAAACACGAGTATCACCTTGATAATATCAGCATCGTGATTAACGTATTAAGATTCTTTTTCTCTCATGCCTTCATAAAGTCTCTTCAGAAATAATATATGTAACATGGTTTATAGATGAGATATAGTAGAATACAAAATGGAAGAATATGATACACTAATCATTTAGGGTGTAACAATATACCGATTTACTGGTAAATTGAGATAAAAAAAATGCCCAAACAGTATATCACGATATGAGTATAGTAATACCAGTATACTGTTTTTTCTTCACCAACATTAGCCCATCCGGAATTAGCTTTGAGCACATCAATGTCTTTTATTAGGCTTAACGTTGTTACCAAAATTGTGGCTTCTGCGTATGAGCTAGTGAAGGACCCAAGAGCAAAGAGTTCTGTTTGGAATAATATTTCATCATCATGATTCAACATTGGTGAAATACATGAAATCAGCTAGGAAGGAAAAATGATTTCCTCCAGATATCAACTGCTCTGGACCCCATGTTAAATAACTTCTCTTTTCTGATTAACAATAATGAAGCCTTAAGCCACTTGGCTCTGGTGGCATCAACTTCATATGAGCAGAATCTGGCAAAGAAAGTTAAACAGGTATGCCAACAGAGTTCAGCTACTGATGTTTCACCTCTTCCCTCATTACCAGCCTTGTCAGCTGAGGATATCAGAATAACTCCATCTCACCAAATGTAAAGAACAAAGACAGATGAAGATGCTTCTGACTCATCCACATTATCTAAAGTTGACTCTGTTTCTGTCTTATCGACATCTACTGATGCTTGCATTGCTTTAACAGATGCAAGTTCTTTTTCTCCTCCAAAGATAACTAATGCTGGTCTTGCTTCCATTTTTTAAGATGTAAATGTTGTGAAAGTGGAGAAAAATACTTAGACTCTTCTTGAAAAAGTAACTGAAGAAATTGAGAGCTACAAGGATCGGGTGTCCATTCTTCTTGCCCAGAATCCATTACAATGGTGTCAAGGTCATCAACTTCAATTGCTCTGCATACCAGCAACATCTGCCCATACTGAAAGAGTCTTCATTGCTGCAGGAGATATTGTTTCAAGCAATGTTGATATGCTACTATTTCGGGAGATTCTGATCATGATTATACCTTAATGTCTCCTTTTAAACAAAATGAACTCTGGACTTAGATAAATTCACTGAAGAGGACTAGGACACATAAACAAGTTTCTCTACAAAAATGTTAATTTGCTAATCCTTTGTTTCAAACAGCTTAATGAGCTAACATATTCCAATTTTGTCCAGTTAAAATAGATTTTTATCTAGTCAGATTAAATATTGTGCTGTTTGTTTTATTGCAGAAATTTAAAGTTTGACAATGTTGTGAAGTTATAGATGACAATGATGGATTTACATCAGTTATCAAATTATATTAGTTTAATTTTGATAGTCGCAAAAATAATGTTTCTAGTCAGCCAGATTAGGTTCTTTTGTGATTTTGTTTCTGTTGCCTGTTAAGTAATTATTCTCTCTGGTTCAGACAAAGAAAGTTTTGGAATCACTAATATTATTAATTTTCTTTTTTAATCATTTTTCTAATCAAAGTTGGATATTTGTCAATGTGATAATTTGTGATTATGTGTAGTTTTTCTTGTTTTTATCCCTTGTCTTGATTGTACTGCAAGAAATAAATCTTTATATCATTTTGATTTGAAGCATTTCTAATCAGGCAAAATAGTTCTGTAACTGTTTTTCAGTAGTTTTGTTTCTTGTTTATTGAAGATTTTACATATATTTATCATTTTCTAAATAAGTGATCTGATTATTCCAGTTGCTGGGTGTTTTGGTGGAATTAAAAGCAAGATGCTTTCATTTTCTTCATATTTTATTAAATTCAAGGAAATTTTATTAAATTCAGGGAAATTTCTCACTATTTCAGTACAAAATATTACAAAATTAATATTCAAGTCATAAATGCTATCAGTGACAAATACAATCACATTGGCTTTCATGTACATCCATTGATATGTCCACTTGTTTGTTCATACCCATGATTAAACCTAGCAATACAGTTTTACTTAAGGCAGGCTTAGTAAATGAGGGTTTGTTGTTTTATGATGACAGCATTGAAATATAAAAAATTCTTTTAGGGGACAGATTATTTTCATCTTTCCAGAAGTTGAGATTGGATGAAGAAAGCATGAAATAGTGTCTAAGTATCAACTCTTATACCATCTGGAAAGTACACAGACCCAGATCTGCTGGCCCATAATGTGCTTGACAGATCTGAGTCTTTTCAGTCTGCTATGAGCAATCATTAGGAGCATGTCTAAGGTGATGACAGAACAGGATTTTCTGTTTGACTCTACTTATAAATGTATATTTATCCCTAACCATACAATGGGGTGGGGGTATCTTATATTGCAAACAAATAGTAAACACTACTATAACCATCAAAAAAGTATTTGAACCCCTCATTTATCAAACCCCAGAAAGATTTTATTGACAGCAAAGGATGGTCATAAAAAATATAATGCAGGATCTAATTTGTGCCAAATGAATACTCAGTCAGGCCTCTACTAATTGTTCTCACTATGAAAACGAAGTCATATGGACAACATTCTTTTGCATACCAGCATCGTGGAATGATTTGCCCATTGAAATTAGACACAAAGATACAGTGATCTCTTTCAAGAGTGCTCTTAAAATTCACCTTTTTCGACTGCAAGAATAAACTTAAAGACCTAATAATATTTCCTACCTTAAATATTTTCAGTAGTATTTAATCCGCTTAGAGCTTGTAAATATTAGGCACTATACAAAGTCCTCCTTATTATTATTATTATTATTATTATTATTATTATTATTATTATTATTATAGTTATTGTATTTGTATGCCTTCTGTCTTTACTTTACTTTTTTATTATGTAGTTTTTATTTTATTCCAGTCATTCATCTTTATTTCCCATGTTAAGATCCTGAGGGTCACCCTAATATTTTTGTTAAAAAGGATGGGTGGCTTATTGTCAGACCAAAATTTTACCTTAGTAAGTACCTTTATTTACCAAATGTTCCAAAAACAAAATGGGGATGCTTATTTTGGATTTATATGGTAATTCTATTTTACATCCTCAATTAGTGCAGATGTGGTATCCAAAAATGTCATTTAGACTTGCTCCAGTATTCAGTATTGGAAAAGTACATGAAGCCAGATTTTAGATGAACACGATTACATTTTTTTCTTTTCAAGATTTACCATCAATAAGAAGTCAGTAACACAGTATACTATAAACTTATCTTAATTTGAAGTTTTCAGGATTGTATCTAATCTTGTCGAACCAGAGTGTTTGCATGGCTGCATGATATCCCTGCACTACAAGAGACTGGTAAAATGATTCATTGATCACTGTTTCTTGTAGAAGGTAATTGGACCAAACTTTGTAGAAGTTAAACCACTATAACATTTCTTGCTTTTTCAGTTAGCTAGACATACTAGAAAACTCTGTTATCATAAACATGATAAACACCATTAACTTTGGTAAACAGACACCAATCAAAGGAGGCACATCTCAATCAGCAAATGAAACTGTCCATCATTACGCAATATATGACATTTTATTTACCGGTACACGATGACGTAGAATATCACCTCATCTTATCAGCCAATCAAATCACTTTTACAACATTTTGAGATAGCCTTGCTCCAGCATTATGAGGAAAACTCAGTGATTTTTATGAGACCATTGATTGTATCGCTGAAAAATATATTTGGTAAGTAGAAATTGATGAAAGTATCTTCTTAATGGGAAAATTAGGGATCTTTTTGGGGCGTGGGGGGGGGGGAAGGAGAGAGATTCACACATAATGTATCCAACTTGTACAAAATATTATATTATAGTTGGCATAATGGGTTAAAGATTCTTGGTTTGGATCTTATCAAAAGAGACAGACAAGTCACCTGCAAATAATTTATCATCACAAGAAATAGATTAAAAAAATTTTGTAATTTATTTAAACAAGAACTCTGTTCATCAGTTTCACCAAAATCTAAGGTGTGAATACTGACGTATGTGCTCCACCATCGCATTACTTCTTTAGAACTCACTTTTCCATTCTTTTATATGTTTATCCACCTTCACCTTTCATGATGGCAGAGTCCAATAGAAATCTATTTTCCATTCTTTTATCTGTTTATCCGCCTTCACCTTTCATGATACCAGAGTCCTATAGAAATTACTTTTCCATTATTTTATCTTTGTATGCATATTGGAAAAACAATGGTTTGGTGATTACGAGACATTAGATTCATCATCAGAATGGTGTTCGTTCAGTTCTATCATCAAAGCTACCCAGTGGATCAGTTACCATGGTGTTTCCTTGACTAAGGCTATTTACTCCACTAGCTTTTACATAATATGACCTTCAAAGAATCAGTGTACCATAAAATAAGAAAACCAAATTTTGGGTCAGGGTCACAGTTAGAGAAAACTAGTGTTATGGTTTAGTTTTTTGTTTGCTCACTTATAATTGCTAAGCACCGTGATGATTTTTTTATTTCCAGGATGAACAGATATGAAGTTAAGGATATTCATTCTTTGAGATGCTTGTTTGTCCCTTTCCCAATGGTTCTCTTGTTCCTGCAACTGGTGGTGAAAAAAAATGAGAATCAAGATTTTGATTTACACTTGCTTCATTTGGTCAGAGGTTTAAAACCAACACTTGTGACCTTACGGCCACTATTGTGATTTGCTTTTAGAGATTGACGACATTTCTGGGTATATGATTCTCAATAAAAGTGGAAAGAGCATATAGTACATGTATTAACCTCTTCCATCTGTCTATCTCCATCATTATGTAACTTTCTCATTCATACATTGGTACCATTTGTCAGGCACTATCTCTTCATTATAGGGTTTAATATTGGATCCAAATTGGAAATATATAAACTGTCTGGCAAGAAGTCACTATGATCTATATTTTATGCTTCACTGACTTCTTTAAGCATGTCCATTCCCTATGATCTTCATTTTACTCTTCATTGACTTCTTTAAGCATGACCATTCTCATACAGCTTGAATTCAGTAAGAGTGCAGTCATGTGGCTTAAGTTTAAGGTTTATGTGGGCTGTGTTCTGTTGTATTATTAGTCAAAAGAAGGTCATTGTGACATACATTTCATGTACCAATAACTGAATGTGTTCAGCATTTATATCTAAGGCAGTCTTACTTGTGTGGTTAGTCAGGTATATATGATGCCATCTTTCTACATTGTTCATTACTGTATCCAATACTTCATTTTCATCGCTCAGTTCGTTTCTGGCAATTATTATATATATATATATATATATATATATATATATATATATATATATATATATATATATATAGTTCAGAGTTTGTTTGTGGTCATCATTTTATATACTAAATATACAGTTACACATATACATGTATATGGTTCATTTAATGGTACTGGTAATCACATGAATTTCCCAATTAAGGAGTGCTGGACTGTAATTATCAGTTTTGTTTATTCTGCTCAAGGTATCTCTGAGATCATGTTAAATATGTCTTATTGTTTGAATGTAAATTAGATTTCAAGTTTGATACCGAAAGTTTTTAAGTACTAAGCTCATAATGAAAAAGATTACTCCCATCTGATTGACTAAATTTCTCTGCACTATATCACTGAATTTTCAAAATAAAATCTCTTCAGATTTACATGTAAGGCTTTTCCCCAGTATAGCATGTTAGGTTTTGAAATATGAATTTGCATATTCTATAGGATTGCTATAATTTGACTTGGTTGGGCATGTTGTAAAGATTAGAATGAAACCATGAGAAAAATCTAGTTTATGATGGAAGGCTTTCTTTAAATCCCACTTTTTACAAATTAGCCCCCATAGCAAATTTGGTTGTGTATCTCAGATGCTATTGTTTTTTGATTTTTTTTTATCACACCAAGATAATTCAATGACTCATATAATATTTAGATTCATTCCCACATGCTATCATTATTCCTTCCCATGATCAATCTTCCACATGTCCACTAGCATGGAACTTTTAAGAATTACATTCCCAGGATGAATTGAGGAAAATTTGGATTTATTTACAATGCAAACGTCTGCAACTAATCAATACAGAAACTAAAAGATCATGTTAAGATTATTGACATAAACGGAGAATGCTATTATGCTAGTAAGCACATGTTGAAAATGATGTGTTTTCTATACAAGAGCTGCTCTCAGTTGTGAGGTCTGGTCCTGCTTCCTTGACCTAACGTTTATGGTTATGGATTCCAAGTCTGTAAATTTGTATATGTTTTATTCTATTAAACTTACCGGTAAGCTTTTGAATGAAAGTGGCATGTCCTAGACTTCAATTCTCTGAGCCATAATGAGATGGTTAACATGGATTAGTGTAAAACAACGAAGAACACACTTCAAGAAGTTTGATCTATTATGAGCTGCACAGGATTAACTTGACAACTGTGACAAGAACTAAACATAATTTTGTATATTTTCTTTTACAAGACTTCCATTGAAGGCATGTTATTCACTCCAGTATGGTATTTATTGTTCATAATACACTTGCATAGAACATAGACCCAGATCTGTTGGTAAACACATATTGCACATGCAGAGCAGGGTCTACATACCATGTGATCATGACATAAATTGTACAAATGCACAGGAAGATCAGAGTCAGTGTTGTGTGCTTAAAATCATGAATACAGTGAGCTGGCCATATTGCGAGCCTAAAGTTATATTGTGATATTAACACTTTTGTGTGTGTATGTGTGTGTCTGATTTGGATTTCTAATGCAGTTTTAACAATTTTTTAATCGTATTGCTATGATATCTGTGGCAGTTTATAGTGATGTCTAGGACTGGGGCACCATTCTGCAGACGTGTAGTATGATCATGTCCCACCCTTGAATCACATTATCCTGACACCAGGCCGACCAGTCCTAACACTAACCTCTTAATGCTGAGTGGTTACCATTAAGGCAGATGTTCGTACCATTTGTATAAGTCTTTGGTATGACTCAACCTCCCGCATCCAAGGTGGATGCTCTAACCTAAATTTATGGGTATTAGATTTGTTGGTTTGATTAAAAATGCTTGTTTGTGGGTCCTTATTTTCATTAATTTTTATTTTATTTTTACAAATACAACAAAACACGATAAAATATTGAAGAATGATTTATATATCTCACTAATACATTATGTCATTCACTTATATACATTCGTGAAAAGTCTAAATCCATATTGCAGTAATTGGGTTGATTTGGTAACTTCATAGCTCTTACATGTAGCATAAATATGGAGTTCTGAATCAAAGATGATGTCTGCACCTATTTGCACAAAAAATATGTATTTAAAATAGAAAGGTTAATTCTACTGCTGTATTTAGTCAGTGTAACAAAAATCTTCTGAAAAGTTAGCACTCATTTTAATTTTCACTCACTGCTTTTCAATAAAAGATGTCATCATACCTTTGTGCCACCCACCAGAGAACCTTCAAGATTTATATCAGCAAATTCACCAAGGAGGAATTCATACCACACCATTAGTTGAATTTGTCTTCAGTGATTACTTAATGAAATAACAGGTGGACAGTTAGGATGTTGTATCAGATAAGATCTCAATCGATCTGAAAACAGCTATTTTTGAATATGTTAACACATGAGAAAGTATTACGGTAACCTCAGATGGACACAGTCAAAATGGCATCAAGAAAGTTAGACTGATCTGCTGATTATTTATTTTGAAGTTACTGCATACAAATATAATCACTGATAACAATATACTCTACAGTGGAATACTGAACAATACTGTCTTATGATTAATGTAATAAAAAGGTTGTGAAAATGTGATTTTATTCATAAAATGACTAAACGTGATTTTATTTGCAAAATGACTAAATATGATTTGAATTGTGCATGGTATATTCTTTCATAATATTCATCTTATTGCAAAGGAGCTATAATTGTAGCTCAGCTGGTACAATGTTAGACTTTATTCAACACCCATAAGAGCCAGCGCATGTCAGCATTAGACTTATTCAGCAGCTGTCAGAGCCAGCTAATGTCAGTGTTAGACTCATTCAACACCCATCAGAGCCAGCTCATGTCAGCATTAGACTCATTCAACACTCATCAGAACGAGTTCATGTCAGTGTTAGACTCATTCAACACCCATCAAAGCCAGCTCATGTCAGCATTAAACTCATTAAACACCCATCAGAACGAGCTCATGTCAGCATTAAACTCATTCAACACAGAGCCAGCTCATGTCAGTGTTAGACTTATTCAACACCCATCAGAGGCAGCTCATGTCAGCATTAAACTCATTCAACACCCATCAGATCCAGTTCATGTCAGCATTAGACATTTAGATTTGGCCAAATTGTGGGTACATGAGAAAGCTTGCCAGTAGCGTCTTGTGGGTTGGTGGTTCTTTCTCTGGGTTTTCCCGGGTTCTTCCTCCACTATTAATATTAATACTGGACACCATGTATAGCCTATCATGTGCTGAAAAATGGTGTTAAACCCTACAGCAACAACTGCAACAATCCTTCAAGAAATTTATAATACAAAACACATTTACAGATTTTGTATGCTAAACGTAATTGGACTTGTAGGTTGGAGATTGAAAGTCTATCAAAAAATGCTTTACAGTAAAGGGTTCATTGCAAGAAACACTCGGGTAGATCTTTGCCCTTTAATATGTAAGAATGGGTTTTATATAAGTACATGTATAACCAACTAATATTCATCCAATCATTATTGAGTAAATTTTGAAAAATATTTGTCAGTGTGGTACAAAGACATCAATAACATTACAGGTTACGATTGAAATTTTCACCCACTCAATGAAATACATCCATTATTCACTTAATACAAGCAAACATCCTCTATGTATTCCACTATGTTATTTTTCAATCAAACATTCCCTCACCACCTCTGGTACTTAATAAGACTGAACATTTTCCCCATACCTTATCAAGAATTCCCAACCAGATGCTGTATACAATGAACAAAACATGACTCAAAATGTTTGTAAAATGCTAGATTCTATAAATTATGGATAAAACCTTTAGCTAAATGCAATTTATGATCATTAAGCTCCAGCCTTATGGACTTTTTATTATCCCTAAACACAATTTAGATAAGAAATATAAATACCAAAATCATTTACTTTTCAAGACATCACTACAAAGGTCATTAGATTATACGGGTTGCATTGAAATTGACAAAACTCCCATGTGCTAAATTAAATGCTGTAAATAGAAGGATAGGAAAATCTGCTTGTCTAGCAGCCTGGGATGAGTTATAAAATGTAACAATCATGTACAGCTTTGTAAACATGCTTATAAGTTGACTCCAACTGCAAACTGCATAGACCCAAATCTGCTAATGCATAATGTGCTGGCAGATCTGGGTCTGTGCAGTTTGCTAGGAGTAATTGATAGAACAAATATCATATGCTTTGATCAGCAAGCACATTATGCTATGGTCTATCAGGATCTTTTTGTTTACACTTTGCCTTGACTTTTAAATAAATGTATATGGTAATTTGTGTGTTGCTTGATATAGTTTTATGTCCATATAAAGAAAATAAATTATTTTATGATGATTTTTCCCCAGATGAGCAGGAAATGTTTAGATCCTTTCAGCCATTAAAAAGTTACATAATTCAGTCAGATCACTTATGTTTTGTATGTTAGATTTTAAAGGCTGCTTTTTCGTGGTAGTCATGGTGACCTGATATTTGAAGTTTTCACTCTAATAGATGTGATGCAGAAATTGCTGGAATGCATTTGGAAAATGCTTGTTACACACATAAACGAAAAACAGAATTAGACTTTAAATTGGTTTTCATGGGAAGTGGATGTAATGGGTTGGGCATGAGGTCAGTGAGAAAGATATTAGGATCTTAGGATATCTTAAGAAAATTATGAGGATATACTAATTTGCTTCAATTTCCTTTCATATTTACCATTGTTGAAACCTTTTATTAATGACAAAATATTAAGTGTTTGAGTGCTATTATGAGTTATGGTGTCTGAGTTGAAGCCTGTGTCTGGCTATAAATGTGAATTAATTCACTGTGATATTTCTTTCCTCTGTTTGAAGTTCTTTAACTTAAAGAGTGTCTGTTGGAAGATTTTTATTGGTTCTTCTTCAATAAACTTAACTAATTTCTCCTAAAATGTTGTAAATAGACATAATGTTTTCAAAAAATTACTATAACTAAAATCTTCTGACATGATACAAATTGTTTAAGACAAATGAGTATAAAATATTTTTTTCATTTAGCTGTGCCACTTATTTTGCAAAATATTGTCATCGTGAAGACAGACTGTCTATAGTCCATCATTTATTTCACTTAATTATTTCATTATTAATATTTGCTGTGTACTATATTTATATTTATATTTATATTTTAAAAAAAACTTTTAAAATGCAGTAATCTCACACTGTAACACTATTGATGATAGCCAAGAAAGTGGACTGCTGTATTGGATAGTTTACCTTATATTGAGGTATTTTTATACATATTACCATTATATGACAAAATGGAATTGATCACCATGCACACCCACTTTACAAAAGGGACTACCTTATACTGCAGCACCTTATTGTGAGGGAATACCATATAGTGATTTAGTGATGCATTCAAATTTTGATGCTCTTATTCTTCTTATCTACTTTTCATGTATGTATGTATGTATGTATGTATGTAAGCAATATCTGTCACTATCAGTCTAAGTTGGAATTAACTTGAAGATGTTCAGACATGTGAGATATCCAAATAATTGATTATTTTTCTCAATAAAAGATGCGAATTTGAAAGTGTTTAAGATTCAGAAACTGATTCCACTCCTTTATTGATTGCAGTTCCTCCACAAAAATGGAAAGCCATATCCAGTTTCCGATGCAGACAATATCACTGTGGAGATTATGCACAATGGTGTTGCTGTCGCCAAGACAATGGAAATAGGCAGCTCTGCTCCTGATGATGTCAATCTTGTTAAAGTGGCCTTTACTGTTCATAAATCAGGAGAATACATCATATGTATAATGTGTTCATCAAGGCACATCAAAGGAAGTCCTTTTGCCAAGAAGTTTGATGCTGGTATGTCTCAAAGTGATACTTATAAATGTTTTACACAAAATTATTCTTTATTTGCATGAATATAAACAAAATCCAACTTTGAGCATTGTATACCTGTTACATGATGGAATGGGTTAGGGTCTAGGTTATTCTTTATTTCCCCCCACCCCTAAACTTTCTAAAAAGCATTGGGGATATTTTCAAACTTCCCGTGTGTTCATTTGTCTGTCTTTAGCCACATCTCTGAAACTGTTTGGTGGATCTTCTCTGCAAAAGTGTGTCATTTTGGGCTCATTCTCTGCTGGGATCCTTGGAGAGATTCAAACGTTATAGTAGCAGTGACATTTTCAAATACTTTAAAACCAGAATTTATGGATACAGTCATATCAAGACAAGACATTATGTATATGGTGGATTCTGCGTTATTACACCTAAATTACAGTCAGCAAGGTGAGGTCGAGTCCTGATTGTGTTATATTTATTTATGTTCATAGCTTGATGTGTCTTATATACAGGTAAATAGGTAATGTAGGAGAATGTATGCATTACAATTACAATACTGTGGTGAATGATGTTAAGAATTATGAAAATGCAAAAAATAAGGATTTTTAACCATCAGAAATGTATTATTCCTCTACTATGTTTTTTTAAACAAGTTTTCCATTTATCCCTAGTTTTGTAAATTTGATGGCAAGTTCTCAAGATTTTAAGTTTTGCATTCAAGGGAATTTTTAAAATTAATGCCTCTGTTCAGTTTTCTATGATAATTTATTTCATATGTGATGCCATCCATTTAGAACATTTAATCAATGTGTGTGTGTGTGTGTGTGTGTGTGTGTGTGTGTGTGTGTGTGTGTGTGTGTGTGTGTGTGATTTTGATTTTTAACATAGCTTTAAAAACATTTCGGTTGTATCGCTATGATGTCTACACAGTGGCAGTTTATAGCGGTGTCTAGCACTGGGGCATCATGCTGCAGACATGCAACAAAACATGATAAAATATTGAAGAAAGATTTGTATATCTCTCTATTACATTATGTCATTCACTTACATGCAATTATGAAAAGTCTAAATCCACACTGCAGTACTTGGGTTGATTTGGCAAGTTCCTAGCTCTTACATGTAGCTGAGTTCTGAATGAAAGATGATGTCTAACCTCTTAATGCTGAGCGCCAAATGAGGCAGCTGTTTGAACCATTTTTATAAGTCTTTGGTATTACTTGGCTGGGGATTGAACTCACAACTTTCCGCATCTAAGACATATGCTCTAACCACTAGCAGTTAATCAGTTTGTAATTGTCTTACTGAAATTGGTGGCTAGTAAGGGATATTTTAGAATCTATAACTGTATATGTTGTGATTGGCACTGAATGGATTTCCTTATATTAATACCACCCGAACATAATTTGTATCATTTGTTTATAACTTTATTATATATACTATGTTTATAATAAGAAATCCTTAAAATCAAATATGAATGTCTTTTTCTTTAAATTGCCATCGTGCATGAAACTGACAATCTAATTATGTAAGGTTGACCTTATATGTTGCACATTATTTAAACTTGGTTTTGTATGCTTTCCAAACGAAAACCTTTAATTTGAGCTAAGCCAAGAAATTTTCAAGAAAGGGAATCTGTTCCATGGATGGAAATTGGTACCACTCTTTAAGTGATGAAGTTTTTTTTAAATTTGAAGTTTGGATTGAAAATTTTAACCATTTTGCAGATTTAAGTCGAGACAATTTTGTACCAGAACATTTATTTGTTATATATTTTTATAGGACCAATTGATGCAAGCAAAACTGGCTTTGTGAACTATGCCTCCACAGTAGTTTGTACACCAGACACTGCCTACCCATTGGTTATTGAGGCAAGGGATTCTTTTGGGAACCTGGCACAGTACAAGACAGATCAGAACAATTACTTCAAAATCAAAGTAACAGAGGTACTTATCATCCAGTCTTATTTAACAACACATTTAATTGGCTTGGAGGTATTAGCTAAATATATAATTACCAGTAATCAAAGTGAAACTAGTATTTTGTACTTATTGTCATATCTTATATTTGGCAAAAGATCATATATGTTTATGGTATGATAACATCATAGAATAAAAATATACATGATTCAATAATCAGGAGAAAAAAAATTAATCTGGACATATTGACTGGGAACATCGGTTCTATCCAGATTAATGAGGAAGTTCCACTGTATATGAGGCTGTTTCCAAATAAATAAACAACCTAAATATTTTTCAGGATTCTGCTTCTGGGATTGATCAGTACCTACCCACTTTCTGACTTTCTGTGTTAAAAGAATTCACAATTTAATTACACAAATGAATTAATGGAACTCCTTTATTTGCTAACTAATAATCCATCAGCCTGAACATACTGTTACCAAAGAATTGCTCATTTCTTATAATTCTCATTTAAAACAAATTCAAAGGGCCCCAAGTGGCCGAGTGGTCTAAAGTGCTCTCTGTTACAGATCACTGCCATCTCACCTCTGTGTGTATGGGTTTGAGTCTCAGATTCGGCCAATGTGGGTATGTGATAAAGCTTGCCAGTAGCTCCTTGTGGGTTGGTGGTTCTGTCCAAAGATTTTCCCAGGTTCTTTCCTCCACCATTAATACTGGCTGCTATGTATAGCCTATCGTGTGCTGAAAATGGCATTAAACCCTGTAACAACAACAACAACAACACAACAGTTGCTGAATAATAATGTTTCAATTTTTGATCTTGTTCATTTATAAAAGTATTTTATATTAATTAAAACATTAAACATAAAAAAATAACATAATATAGCACAGTTTAGTGTTTTTGTTGGCATTTTAATTATCTGGACAATAGGGTAAGAATATTTGAAATGACAGAGGAAAGGGAATTAGTGGCAGATGTAATAGGAGCACCCTTTATTTCTATCTGATTGAAGTACTGAGCGACAATATGACTAATTTTTAAGGGATGATTAAAACATATGATGGATCATTTATTTTTCCTTTCACATTGTCATTTATCTTTCATTTTACATTTTTTTAATCTTTAATTTCACATTGTCACCTTTCCTTTCACTTTGTCACTTATCTTTCATTTCACATTGTCATTTCCATTTCACATTGTCTTTTATCTTTCCTTTCACTTTGTCATCTTTCATTTCACATTGTCATTTGTCATCATTCATTTCACATTGTTATTTATGATTCACTTCACATTGGATTCAGTAGAAAATTAAGACATAATTATCATACAGATATCTGGCATATTCAATGTTTTGCTTATTGGGAATCCTTAAACAATAATAACATCATTACAATAAAATAATAAAGACGACAAATATCATCATTACTGACACATTGAATAAATGTCATTAAAACATTGAATAAATGTCATTAAAACATTGAATAAATGTCATTAAAACACTGAATAATGTCATTAAAACATTGAATAAATGTCATTTAAACATTGAGTAAATGTCATTTAAACATTGAATAAATGTCATTAAAACATAGAATCAAGATAAACACTAATAGGAAGATTATTTAATTGGAGACTGCCAGTTGTGCTGGGGGCATACATCTCAGAATTTATGATCATGTGTGGAATACAATTGAATTTTGACATGCATTCAGAATGTAATTTTTGTTACCTATCACATTATTGAACAGAATGACAAAAAGCACATAATTTGTTTTCTTTAAATAAGTATTTAATCAAATATAAAATATTTTACAAAATAAAATTATATTTCACAGCTGACAGGCTTTTATAAGTAAAAAGTATTGGAAATTCTAACAGTGAATGAATAGGACAAAATAATGAGTGGATAATTTATTTTCTATTGTCACAGACTATTTAATTGGTAACAAGTTGGCATCTGAGACTAATAGAAAATCATTACTTTAATTTCTTCCCTTAACTAAAATGTAAATTTACTAACCAAATTATGTTATGCCTTCTTTGGAGATGATATCCCATGATTGCACAGACAAGTTTGATGCCTTTTTCAGTTCACTGGCTTATCTAATTGGATTGTTTAAAATTACTTGTAGTTTTTTATGCATTGTACATTTTATTACATTGTATATACTGTATTCTATAAATCTTAAACAAGACACATTTTTCTGTTAAGAAAACTCATAAAAATGAAACTTTAAAGATAAAGTGTCATAAAATATACCTATAATGTAATATGACCATACTTAAGCAGTAAAAAATCTTCCATCAGAATGAACAGATTGAATTCAATTTAAATATTTCAAACTACTCGTGCCAATGACAAGTGGCAGTTTAAATCTCCTCATAAAAATCCAAACCGCTTGTAGAGACAATTTTCTAATTTATTACTACATTGCTAGGCTATTTGATAAACTAAGAGTTAACTTGCCCATTATCTTCTGTAAATTCATACTCCAAATAATGTTGCAGACTTATACTTTTAGTATCACATGGCTGGTATGGCATTTTGAAAAACTACTTATCTAAGGCACAGGTACTTTTCTAAATATTTTTTTCCAATGACAAAACTGCAAGCAATTACCAGGTAAATATAACTGAATCCTGCTTTACAATTATGGCATTGAAAATTACTGATAACACCTAACTCATTTTGTTCAAAACTCTTATGAATAATAGATAGGTAACCAACTCTCTGATAATATTATTTTAGTTTCCAAGTTTTTTGTGATACTTTGAATGACAAAGTTTCTCAGGAATTACATGCATGCTAAGCTAACAGCCAACATGATTAGCCAATAATGCATTAAAAATACCATAAAATAAATGAACAAACAAATATTAGCAAACATTGGATACATATTGTATCACTAAGTGAATATTTTATGATGAATTTATTATATATATATATAATTTTAAATCTGTTTGTAGGCGAAATTTATTTTGTATAATTTTTATCTTTGCAAGCCTTGATATTATTTAGACAATAAAGTTTCATGAAATTTGTGTAAGATTCTATTTATTCTGATGATATTGAACCTATGTTAAATGGAATAAATTAAGGACTTTGAGGACATCACATAGGTGGTATTAGATCTGTGAAATACTGAATAAATTAAGAGGAATTTTAGAACATCATGTCATTGAGGCTATTTGATAAACCAAACAATACAGAAGTATGATGCTGTTCTGTAGCTCACTCATAAAATTTATATCATTTCAGTCTGGTACAGATGACAAAAAATATGTTCCTGCAACCCAGATTTTCTACAATTCAGCACAGAAACAACTAGCCATGCATATTAAGATGGAAAAAGAAGGCTGTTTCCAGGCAACTGTTTCCTATGGAGACATCAAACTGAAAAATGGGGACTTTAACATTTTAGTATTAAGTGGTAATTAGACGTATTATTTATACATGACTACCAATTATATACATGTTAATTATTTCCTTCTTTTCACAGAAAAGATGGTACATTATATTTTATGTCTTCCCATCTGTCCATCCTTCCATCCATCCCACTTTTCTCCATGTAGTAACTGCCTTAATTATTATTTGATTTAAGCCAAATTTGGGTATGCAGTTGAATGTTGATGATAGTATGAATGTTTTCAGTTATCATGCCAGCTTGTATAGATTAGGCCCAGATCCTTAAAGCTTTCCACTTTCATTTCAACACAATAATTTATTAATTGACTTTCGTGGTAATAGACAAGTATAGCTTATGTGATGGCCTATCATCTGTTATCTGTCCTTAAGTATAAATTTTTATCTTTGGGATTGTTAAGATTGCATTGAAATGTTACATACACACATTAATCCTAAAGGAAAGTGATGCCTCTGATATAAATTCACAGTTGACTGATTAATCCACATGATGTCTTGCAAGAAGAAGTTTTAATTTTCAAATGCCATAATCTGAATATCAAAACATTGGCAATGGTGTATAGCCGAATTTTAACCAAATGTGACCACCAAAATCCTTATCTTTTTAAGTGGTCATTTCACTGACCATTGCTTGACCATATTGATCAATCAGAACAGCACTCTTACATAGCACTGTTTGTTGATGGGTGGATTCTTTGTCTTGCTTGCTAAGCATAATCTGGACATTGCTTATCAGCAGCAATTAAGTCTGCATATTTGGCTCAGTTTCTTTGATGCCGTTGTATGTACCGTCATGAAATGTGGTATGTAAATTCATCATTGGGGTTTCAGTAACCTGTAGTTATTGGTAAAGGTGCCAGTGTTTGCCAATCATTCAGTGCCACACACCACTTTCATCATAATGACCAAACAGTTTTGTAATTTTTTTTTAGAGATGCATTGATTTCATTGTTTATTTCTTTATATTTTGGTTGCAGTACACTTTATTGCCCAATCATATATTTGTATTATTATTATTATTATTATTATTATTATTATTATTATTATTATTATTTTGTTTGTTTGTTTGATTAGGAATTTTAACGTAGCTTTAACAATTTTTCAGTCATATCGCTACGATGTCTGCAGTGAGGCAGTTTATAGTGATGTCTAGCACTGAGACATCATGCCGCAGACATGTAGCATGATGTCTCACCCAGTCACATTATCCTGACACCAGGCCGACCAGTCCTAACACTAACCTCTTAATGCTGAGCGTCAAGCGAGGCAGCTGTTAGTACCATTTTTGTAAGTCTTTGGTATGACTCGGCCGGGGATCGAACCGACGACCTCCCGCTTCCGGGGCGGATGCTCTAACCACTAGGCCACCGGAGCGGTCATTATTATTATTATTATTATTATTATTATTATTATTATTATTATTATTATTATTATTATTATTATAAACTTGTCTTGAAACCCCACCCCTTCTTCCAATGAAAAAGATGGTATCCCAAGACTGATGGCCGCTCAAAAGAGGCTATTATACTTAACAACAAAGTAATTTGTGCATGAAAATCTGATCTCTCAAGACAGGTGATCTCCTTTATAGCTGTCATAATTCAAACCAGGCTCAGTGCAGTATTTCTCTTGTAAACCGATATTGTAAGTTTGGGGGGGGGGGTGGGAGGACTAGAATGTCTGGAGTGATTAAGATAATAATAATTGGTTATTTAGAACACAGTATGAGTGTGATTTGTAGGGGACTTAAATTATATTTTTTAATCAAATTATATTAGCTCTTTCCTACTTAATTGTTTTCACATTTTGTTGTAGATGATGCTCTCATCTGTGTAGATAAAAGCATAAAACGCAACCGTAACATCTGGTATGAAGCCAGGTTACTGGAGTGTAACCATGAAATGCTTAGTAAACCCAAAAAAGTCTTCATATATATCACACCAAAAGTAAGTATATCACTTATATCTCACCTGTAAGTCATAATCATTAGAAATCATTTTCCTAATGACATCATTGACCTACTTTTGTTTAATTTCATTTCTTCAGCTATGTTAAGCCATTGATAATATGTTTGGTGTATATCCATTACCTATCAATTTTTTTCTTCATTTTAACTCTCCTGAGCTAAAACAAACATTTGCCACATCTTTTGATTTGTTTTAGCAACAGAAGTGCTATAAAATCATCTGTTGGATTAGGTGGAGAATGTTCTTTGCTTGGATTGGTGTCAATCCTATCACTTGACAGTTACTTCCTCTGTTTTTGCTTGCAAGCATATTTTTCTCAAGGCCTCATAAGTACTACATTTGCTTGTGCCTTTTGATAAATTAGTGATTCTTTGGAATTTTCTCACCTCAGAGAACTATTCTGAAGCTGTTTTCACTCTTTCTTCATCATTGACATATTTTGCTCTTCATTTATTTAACATGATGATATGTTAAACTTATTGGCACCAAGTTTTTACGTCTCTTTTGGTCTATAATTCTTTCATTCAACTCAGTACATGACCCTGCTCATGAACTCTGTCAATTAATTTGTCTATTATTAACATGTTTTAAGATAAATCTGTAATTTCCTTTGGCATTTTCTACCAGTGTACTGGTACAGTTTAAAGTACCATGATACATACCCCAGAAAAATAAATACCATGGTAAACCACTGTACAGTATCAGTAATACAATGCACCTCTGATAGATACTAACTTGTAAGTCAAGAACAACTGCAGACAACATAGACGCAAATCTGTTTTCACAAAGTACTAACAGCTCAGGTCTGTGTTTATTATTCTGCTGGCTGCTCCCAACAAACTGCATCAACCCAGATCTGCCATATTGAATGTATTATGCCATGGCAGAACTGGATCTCTGCATGTGAGTATACACAATTATTCCTCAGGAAATATGTCTTCATCCTCCTGATTGATGTTACTTTTGCCTCAGTATTATTGTATATATTGTGTAAGATTTTCAAATTTTATGCTTAATATTTTCTTGCTTTGTTTCATGGATCAAAATTTCATAATGTGTTTTTGATATATGTCTATCTTGCCCAGGCTCTAGTAATTGTTGACATCTTTGTAACTTTCCGTGCTATTAAGAAGGTAATCATTTTTTCTCAAGTGAAATTTTAATAATTAAGATTTTAGGTTTATGGATAAATCACTTTATTAGTTAAGGTTAATATTCATTAGTATTTTGACATCATGAAAAATAAATTTTATGTCTTAGGCAAAAATATGTTATCTAGCAACATGAATTAGGAGCATCTTTGAGCAGTGTGGTGTGTATAAAGTTCAAACTCATGAGTATGAATGAGTTCAGACTCAAGAGCTGTGCAGTATGTATGAAGTTCCATCTCTAGAGTTTTGAGGTGTGTATGAAGTTCCATCTGTAAAGCTATGCGATGTGTATGAAGTTCCATCTCAATCGTTTTGCAGTGTGTATGAAGTTCTATCTCTAAAACAATGCAGTGTGTATGAAGTTTCAACTCAGAACAATGCAGTGTGTTTGAAGTTCTAACTGAATAAGAGTGCAGTGTGTTTGAAGTTCTAACTGAAGAACAGTGCATTGTGTATGAAGTTTCAATTCTTGAACAGTGCAGTGTGTATGAAGTTCTAACTGGAGAACAGTGCATTGTGTATGAAGTTTCAACTCTAGAACCATGCTGTGTGTATGAAGTTCTAACTGAAGAAGAGTGCAGTGTTTATGCAGGCAGTGTGAATGAAGTATCAACTCTAGAGTATTGCAGTGTGGATAAAGCTCAAATTCTAGAGCAGTGCAGTGTATATGAAGTTTAAACTCAAAAGCAGTGTAGTGTCAATAAAGTTCAAAGGTGTTCATTTGATATTAAATTACATGACATTAGATGTAAATTGTACAAATATTTGATATGAAACAAATTCTTTTATAAAATTTTAATTCCAGTTTTAAAAAATAGATATAATTGTATTATTCTCGTATAGTATGCTGCATTTGTTTTTGCCTCCTTTAAAAATCTTGCTTGTGATGGCAGGACATATGTCACTTTTACAATGGTGGTAATATGATTATTAAATTTTAAGTCCTATACATTTAGTATTTCATTTGTATTTTCTGTTTCTTTTTCAGCAATTGAAATTAAAAGAATATTTTCTGAAAATTATTGGGAGAAGACTTTATACATACAGAGTATGTCCTTCAACAAAGGTATGTCAGTTTTTATTTAACAATCAGTATACATAAACCTCCCATCCTCCTTCTAGCATTTACTACTACTAGAATCCTACAAGTTAATTGTTCTTTTATGAAATGAGGCCCCCTCCATAACTCATAGTTGAACTTCAATCTTTGCTAAAGCATGGTCTGTATTTAAATAATGAAGGATTACAAAATTTCTTTTTAGGCACATTGACATGTCTGATTCAATCAAGATTGATAGGAATATCTCTTAGGACATGCTCTGTTAAAATTGTATCGAAGGTTGCCACTGTAGCCGTGATGTGGCTTCCTTAGCTACTGGTTTGGAAAACATTTTTCGTTATTTCTCTAGAACGGCTGAACCATTTTCAATCTTAACTTCATCAAAATTATGTCTGAGGCAACTCTACTAGAAATGGTGTTGTTTACATAGCAACAATTTCGAAAACCTATTTTCAGCTTTTTCTCTAGAATGGCTGAGGTCATTTTGATCCCATTTTGTAGACCAGTTTGTTATGACATGATTTATCAAAATTTGTCTAGGATTGCTGCCTTTGCAGTGGCGTGGCTTCTTTCTATAGCAATGAGGTGGAAAAACTATTCAAACTTGTAAGTGTTCTTTGATATCACTACATTAATTGAACTCATTTGCTGTTATTGTATCTTATTTGTAGTCACTGGGAAAGTCAGTAATAGTTTTTCTCAGATATTTCCAAGAGATCGCTGCTGTGTGAGGAATGTTACTGGCATTCAAATGTTACTTGCCTTCAGCTTACAGTTATTTCTTTCAATGGCAAAATTTCCATAGGAAATGCTAATTTTTTTTGCAGGTACAAATTAGTGCCTAATAATTGACTCAGCTGAATTTATAACTAGTTTACTGAATTTCATCAAAATTGTGGGAAAAAATAAGAAAGTGCATGCTTTTAGGATATACTCTGTTATTGTTGTTTCCAGAGTGACTCCCAAAGTAACGGTGTGGCTTCCATGGCAGCCAATTGGCAGTTTTCTAGCAATCGTGTTGACTTCCTTAGCAACCATATGTGAAACCTATTTTTGATTTCTCTTGAATACTAAAGCCAGTTTTAAGAAATTTGTTAAGAAATTTTATGTCAAACTTTTGTCTTGTTGCACCTTTAGAAAAATGTATTTAATTGCATCTATATAAAACACCTGTTTTCAACAACTCAACAAAGACTGAGACAAAATGGACCAAATTTTGTATAAAAATTCTTGTAGGACTTTTTTTGTTTTGTCCAGGATGACTCTCCTAGCATTAGTGTGGCTTCTTTAGCAACCAGATGGACAATCTGTTTAACATCTAGAATGGCTGTGCCAGTTTTTATCAAACAAATTTTTTTTATATTTTTTATTAGAACCTGCTTTAAGTTTGTTATAGGTGGCCCCACTATATTGGTCTTGCTTTGGAGTTGATGAAAAATGGAAATTAAAGTCAAATGTTTGTACCCTTCTTTCGATCAGGTTTTCAGATATGTCAAAGCCATTTCAAAATTCTTCTTTGGATTGACCAAACCATGTTTTGATAAAACTTGTTATTAATGTTTCATAAGACAAGCTTTTTAAAAGTTATGTCAAGCTCCCCGAGCTCTAGCATGGCTTTCATATCACCTGGGTGGAAAGCTTCAGTTTTCAGGAGTGGCAGTCTTCATACCTTGGCTTGATGCAGTCAAAGCAAATCCACGAATCATCCAGAATATAAAACTTGGCTGCGGTTTGATTCATTTATGAGACAAAATTGCAACATTAACAATCTGACCCACAAATGAGAGATAAAACATAGTAAAACTGTCCTTGTCCTAAATATTTTTTTAATAAAATGAAAAACTGATAGACCAAATGAAAACGTTTTGAAGTATTTAACAGCAGTAGTAATAACATGAGAGTATGATTTGGATTTTTAGCATTTTTTTTCTTCACAATTTTTCCGTTATATCACCTCAATGTCTGCAGTGTGACAGTTTTTAGTAATATCTAGCACTGGAGCATCATGCCACAGACATGTACATGATGTCCCAACCAGTCATATTATCCTGACACCAGGGTGACCAGTCCTAACACTAACCTCTTAAAGCTGAGCGCCAAGTGAGGCAGTTGTTAGTACCATTATTGTAAGTCTTTGGTATGACTTGGCCAGGGATCAAATCCATGACCTCCTGCATCAGGGGTGGGCACTCTTACCACGAGGCCACCTAAGCGGTTCAGTAATTACATGAATGCATCTATTCATATACATACTTATCCTGATACATACATACATACATTGGTCCCACTCTTGAATGACCTCACCAGTGGCCACCTGTATTTTATGCCCATAATCCATTGGTACTAGTTTGTGCTCAGTAGTACACTGTACCACTCATGGATGCCCACTCCTCTAACATTGCTCACAGCCAGCATGTTAGTAATATTAAATTTAACCCTCACATATTGGTGATGAATAGATGGAAAATCTGACAAATATTTGTTGATTTCTAAATTCAACACATTTACATTGTTTCAACATACTGGTAACTTTGTTTAGTACAAAAGTCATTTAATCCTCTCATTCATTCTGCTGTGTTTAAATAAAAGTCACCTTATGTCATAATTACTGGTACTGACTCTTGTTACCACCAATAATTATCAAAATAACAAAAGCTGAAAAGCAGTATTGTTCAGCTTAACCAAAAATATCAATTGTCAGCCATCTTGGCTCCTTTCTCATAAATGTATTTGAAAGGGTACCAAACCAAAAACAGACAATCATGTGACAGACTCAATTCAAATGTAAACACAGTGCATTTTGTGTAATAGCTATGCATTAGTTGACTACAGTGTAGTTGGCAATTACAGAATATTAAGTTGTTGTAAAGTGTAAACTTTTGTTAGAGTTCTCACTTCACATACAGTCTGTAGCAGTTCGAGAATGGAGTCGATGGAAAATGGAATTTAATATCAGATATTTGTACCCTTCTTTCAATCAGGATTTTCAAAGGATTTGGACAGAGATTGATGAATTTTTCAATATTATTGTAAATCACATTAATAGTTGTATAACATTGATTCCATAGTATGGATGTGATTATTAAAAGAAGTATTAAATATTGAAGTGTTAGTTATGCCTTTACTACTCTGTATGTAATTATTACTCACATCTGTGTAATCCCCTTCTTACAAAACCTAATATATTATAAATGTATGATGGTATTTAAATAATTCAAAACTAACTCTGAATTTTCATGTTGTACATAATGCTGTATAAATAATACACTATTAGACAGGGTCCCACAAATTTGACAAAGTGGGCACTGGGGGGTCTTCCCTGTCAAAATGATGGAGTAAACACTTCAATTAGGTGCTTGGCACTCTTGCTCTTCATGATGCTCAAACCCCGAATATGTTGTGTCAAATCCAGTATGTGATGTAGATACAGAGTCCATGAAAGACAGGCATATCGAGACAAACAGATGGGCCAACAGTCAGAGGCAAAGAAACTAGAATATATACAGAATTTCTCCTAATATATATATATATATATATCAGTATATATAAGCTCAGATGGCCCACCCTCATATATTTGTTTTGTTAAAATAGGGGACAGGCTTATCACTAAACAAGAATATTTTTAATCTGCCAGCAAATTTTTATGAGAAAATCAGGATGGACCTGTTATCTATCATAACATTTCACTGGAAAATGCATTTGTATGTTCTTGTAATGGTGTGCATGTTTTATTTGTCTTCACTCAGATGGTAAATAAACACTTAAGAAATTCAGTAATTGTTGCTAGCACATCATTTGATTGGAAATTCCTAGATTTTGTGTCTTTTTAGCTTTTGGCTTTTCACACTACTATACTAATCTAGTTTCAGTTTAATGGTTTCAATAACCAGTTTGGTGCCCCGGTGTTCACAATTGATGATGGTGCTCAAGCTCCTGTGGTTTTAGCAGCTAAAGAGAGGAATATCATTGCAGCAACTTTCACCAAATTCCTTCTAAGGAATATAGGTAAGGCTAGAGGAATCCACATGGTGTGGTAAATTTAGTATAAGTAAGACTAGAGGAATCCACTCAGCTGTATAGGTTAGACTAACTGTACAGTACATTTAGTAAAGATAAGATGAGAAGAATTAAAACAGCTATACAGTAAATTTAATAAAGGTAAGACTAGATGAATCCAAATGGATGGTCATTACCTTTAGTATCGTTAAGACTAGAGGAATTGGTATAGGTAAGATTAGAGAAATCCACTCAGCTGTACAGTAAATTTGGTATAGGTAAGATTAGAGAAATCCACTCAGCTGTACAGTAAATTTGTTATAGGTAAGACTAGAGGAATTAAAATAATCATACAATAAATGTATAGTACAGGTTAGACTAGAAACATTTATATGACTGTACAGTAAATTTGGTAAAGGTAAGACCAGAGAAATCCATATGACTGTACATCAAACTTGGTATAGGCAAGAATAGAGGAATCATTATAACAGTACAGTAAAATTTGTATAGGTATGACGAGAAATCTATATGACTGTACAGTAAATTTGGTATAGGTAAGACTAGAGGAATCAATATAACAGTACAGTCAATTTGGTATAGGTAAAACTAAAGGAATCCACTCTGCTGTACAGTAAATTTGGTATGGGTAAGACTAGAGGACTCAATATAACAGAACAGTCAGTTTGGTATACGTATGACTAAAGGAATCAACTCTGCTGTACCTATTCAGTGTGATATGATCATACACTTACAAGATTCATACAACTTTGAAAAATCCTTGAATTTGAATGGATACCTTGAAAACTTTTTCATTAAAAACTTGCACTCTGTCCTTCAAAAACCTGACAGTTCTTTTAATAAAAAAAATTGCCTCTAAGCACTTTGCAGTTTTCTTAGTACATAAAGTATATGATGTTTTTAAAATTCAGATTTTTGGTTCTTGATTAATTTCCAAAAACAAATAATAAAATGGGATAAAATTAGGTTAATCAATATACACACAATACATGTACAAAATTTTTACAAATTTGTGTTCAGTCAAAGCTTGTAACAAAGGAACCTTGTTGGATAATGTTTATATTTGGTTCATGTATGTAGCATTATTTGATTTTTTGCACACATTTCATATATAATTAACACTCATGGTAAGCTTAAACACACACACATACACACTGCAGTATTTACCATTATATCTTGTGACAAGATAAAGTAAATGATTTAAATTTATTCCCTTAACTTAAGTGTTAAAACGTTTGTACCTGGATTATATATCCCAAAACTTAGAAACAAAATAAACTGAATAATGCATCAAGCAACACGTATGAGAAGGGAAACAATAAAAAGATAGAAAACAGTAAAGAGTATTGTTTAAACAATTATAATTTGTGTTTGTTTTTTTCTGTTTTTTCAAGGTATAACTGCTAATAATAAAAATTAAAAATGTGGCAAGCAGCTTGTTTGGTTCCTATAAACATGGTAGTTATTTAACTCTGAGGTTGATAGAGCAAAATACCAAAGTTACATAGCAGAGATTTTGAAAATTTTACGTTTTAGACAGCAGCACAAAATTGCTCCATGTTGATATTTTGAACGTACATTTGCCTATAGTAAATCCACATTCCGTTGAAATTCCTCAATGGAGCAAATTCCAAAGTTTGTACTTGCTTAACTGAACGTAATTTCTACAATATCCAAACTACAATCTAAACTGTTCAATGGTCAGTTTTTTATGTGGCAAAATGACTGTAAAATGGCTTGATTGGAATATAGAATGACACATTAACACAAAAGTGTTGAAATTACAAAAGTTTATAGAGAATATCCCTTATTCAAAAAATTCCTTCTGTGATATAGACTGTAATTACAATGTTTATGCAGAGTAACCAAATAACTTTTGTCTCATTTTTTTTTTCAGGTGGTTCAGAAACTTTCCAGGATAAACAGTCATTCTTTCAACATGAAGTGAGAACATTGCATCAGAGGCGCAGTCATACTTCATTGTCAATCAAAATAGATAGATCCCGCCTTCTTCATAGTGTAAGTGATTGACAAGTGTCTTTCACATTTTAATATATCTCAGTAATCCTTACATCTTGCCATCTGAACTATTATAGTGCTGTTCCTATTTGTAAGATGAGGTAGGATCCAGGTTCTAAGGATTGTAATGTCACTGTACTATTACTGAAGCATGCTATATGCACTGTGAGATGGGCTTGGATCTTGGTTCTAAGAATTGTGATGTCACTGTACTATTATTGTAACTTGCTATATGTTACTGTGAGATGGGCTTGGATCCAGGTTTTAAGGATTGTGATGTCACTGTATTATTACTGTAACTTGCCAAATGTTACTGTGAGATGGGCTAGGATCTTGGTTCTAAGGATTGTGATGTCACTGTACTATTACTGAAGCATGCTATATGTACTGTGAGTTGGGCTTTGATCCTAGATCTAAGGATTGTGATGTCACTGTACTATTACTGTAACTTGCTATATGTTACTGTGAGATGGGCTAGGATCCAGGTTCTAAGGATTGTGATGTCACTGTATTATTACTGTAACTTGCCAAATGTTACTGTGAGATGGGCTAGGATTTTGGTTCTAAGAATTGTGATGTCACTGTACTATTACTGAAGCATGCTATATGTACTGTGAGATGGGCTTGGATCCAGGTTTTAAGGATTGTGATGTCACTGTATTATTACTGTAACTTGCCAAATGTTACTGTGAGATGGGCTAGGATCTTGGTTCTAAGGATTGTGATGTCACTGTACTATTACTGAAGCATGCTATATGTACTGTGAGATGGGCTTGGATCCAGGTTTTAAGGATTGTGATGTCACTGTATTATTACTGTAACTTGCCAAATGTTACTGTGAGATGGGCTAGGATCTTGGTTCTAAGGATTGTGATGTCACTGTACTATTACTGAAGCATGCTATATGTACTGTGAGATGGGCTTGGATCCAGGTTTTAAGGATTGTGATGTCACTGTATTATTACTGTAACTTGCCAAATGTTACTGTGAGATGGGCTAGGATCTTGGTTCTAAGGATTGTGATGTCACTGTACTATTACTGAAGCATGCTATATGTACTGTGAGTTGGGCTTTGATCCTAGATCTAAGGATTGTGATGTTACTGTACTATTATTGTAACTTGCTATATGTTACTGTGAGATGGGCTAGGATCTTGGTTCTAAGGATTGTGATGTCACTGTACTATTACTGAAGCATGCTATATGTACTGTGAGATGGGCTTGGATCCTAGATCTAAGGATTGTGATATCACTGTACTATTATTGTAACTTGCTATATGTTACTGTGAGATGGGCTAGGATCCTAGTTCTAAGGATTGTGATGTCACTGTATTATTACTGTAGCTTGTTATATGTTACTGTGAGATGGCCTAGGATCCAGGTTCTAAGGATTGTGATGTCACTGTACTATTACTGTAACTTGTTATATGTTACTGTGAGATGGCCTAGGATCCAGGTTCTAAGGATTGTGATGTCACTGTACAATTACTGTAGCTTGCTATATGTTACTGTGAGATGGGCTAGGATCTTGGTTCAAAGGATTGTGATGTCACTGTACTATTACTGTCAGTTTATATGCAAATACAAAAGCATCTTTATTTCAACAATTGCTATTTTGTTTGTTTCTTATTCTCTTTTCATTTCAGAGATGTCAAACAATCATGTTTGGCATGAACAAAGTCCTCTTTGTCACACAGGTTTAATGTGTGTGCATAATCAACAAAAGACAACAGTTTAAATAGGCAACTAAAGGGCTGCATAAAACATGTGTGCTTAAGATCATAAGAGCAGGAAATTTTAAGCCTCCACTCCACTTCAGAATTGCTGATGATTTTTATGGGGGATGTTGTGATGTCACACTGCCCCTAACAAAGATACCAAGCACAGCACTGGAAGTGAATAAAGGCCTAATTGATCCATGACAAGCAATTCCAATCAAATATTACAATCAAGATGATTCTTATTTTCCAACAGGCATTATCATCAAAGATGTTTATGAAATGTAGATTGGTACCCTGCTAGATATGGATGGCCACCCCACTGGATACAAGTCATTTTCCCTGCCTATGCATGATTTTGGCAATATGAAAGCCTTGCATACAAGATTACCATCTAACAGACCATCCTGCAAGTTATTTATCTTCCACTAATTGCTGTCCCCACTGCTGATCAAATGGTCCAGGTGGACAGACAGCCCTGGACAGTATTATAGCCAAGCTCACCACATAATGGTGAATGCCCATATTGCCTCCTGTAACATGGATTTTGATTAAAAGAGATGCATTCCTATGTTCCACTTCTCTTGAATCACATTATGTGGTTATGCTGTTTTCCCATCCTTTTGATAATTCTCTTCTGTTCTGGGGTTGAATTTAAGAAGCAAGAAAGCAAGCAGCGCAAGCGTTGCCCCAAATGTTTTCAGTGCAAGTTCCTGTCTGTGCGCCACCTTGTCAGGAATCATATCATTAAAGAGATAATCATCATCATTGAGAGACTTGAGAGTTGGCTCTCAGCAATGGTAGAACATTCATGGTCAAGCGAATTATAGATGGCAGTATGCCTCAAACCTTCGAAGGCAGGCAGGAAGGGCAGAGAGAAAGCAAAATTTATCCTCCCCCAGTCCTCCCTGCTACCCGTACCTTCAGTGACTTGTCATCCAATGGGTATCAGATTCCTTAATTTCTTTTCCAGACTGAGATCTGCCTGTTCTTGGAAAACAGCTAGGTGATACAGGTCATTTTCAAGGGTCTCTTGATCGTGTTCATCCTTTCCACTACTTTCACCATCCCCATGTATAACAGGACTCCCAGGTGCTCTTATGAAGGTGGACATTTTATTGAAGCAAAAAGAGCTTTTGCTCATAAAACAGACGATAGAGAATGCGTTTTCAGAGCTTCTACTCATGAATCTTTCTGGTTTCAAAATCCATTGGCCTTCATCAGAAATTTGGACTTCATCAAATCCTAGTTTAGGATGTCCTCATACACAGCAAAAGCAGTGTATCTGGTTAATGTACTGCAAAAGTATTGGATAAGTTTGGTTTTTGCTCACAAGGTGACAGACAGCCCTGTCTGTATTTTCCCACTTTTGCAGTTTAGGGTGGATAATCAATATAAAGGAGTAGGACTTCATACCTTCTCAACATTTTGTCCATCTAACATCTCTATTTGGTAAATGCACTTTACTCCCAAACACATTGAAAGTATATTTCATATGCTAGAGAAGGCATCAGCCAACATGATTATTTCAGTGTGGGATTTTGTAAAACTCCTCTGCTTGTTAATTCCTGTTAGAGACCTGTTGCCCCTCAGCCTCTTGCATGTACCCCCTACAGATGGCCCTTCTTGCACAGTAGTATGATGTCCTTTTCCTCAAATTCTCCTAATGGGAATATGATTAGGTAATATATTTGACAGTGAAAGCAAAATGTTTTGTAAATTATGTTTCTTTTGTAATATATACCTGATCACATTACTAAAAATCCCTCCCTCCCACCCTTCTCTGCAATGCAAGAATCTTGTTAAAGTTTTCCCCTGAGTTGAAAACTGGTTACATCCATAAAACTGGTGGTCACCTGGCAGTTATGAAGGGTAGTTAACCTGTAAGATCTACTTCCCTGTGTGTGTGTCTGTGTGTGTTTAAAGACATTCCATTTCTCAGAGAGGGCTGTATTTGGAGATAGTAGATTAATGGTAATGTGATAAGGTAAGTATTATCAGAGAAAAATAACTTATCAAACTATATTAAAAAAATTGATTCTTGAAAATAAAATTGCTTTATTGATCAAAGTTACACACACAGTTTTCTCACCTGTTAGCTTAAACTTTTGTTGTTGCTATAGTGTTTAACACCATTTTTCAGCACACGATAGGCTATACAGTATTAATGGTGGAGGAAGAACCTAAGAAAACCCCTTTAAAGAACCACCAACCCATGAGGAGCTACTGGCAAATTTTCTCACATACCCACATTGGCCGAATCTGAGACTCAAACCCACACAGATAGAGGTGAGATGGCAGTGATCCATAACATAGAGCACTTTAGACCATGTGACCACTCAGGCCCCCTTACAATTTTGTAATGTATTCATTTAGGTTGCAAAATGCAAACTGAGAGATAGTTAGGTTCAGTGGCATCACAAGGATTGGTGTCACTCAGTGCGGCAGCTCATGGCATCACCCCCATTGACCTCCTTCCTGCACAAAAATTCAAACATTTTATAAACAATTTAGTGTCACCCCTCTGATGGTATCAACCGGTGTAGTCCACACCCCTGTCACAATGCCACTGGTTAGTTTTAAAGTGAAAGTTTAAATTGGTTAAACAATGTATGCCATAATAATAATACAGGTGATTTTAGCACAGGTAAATGATTGGCATCTTTTCACTGATCATTAAAATACAATAATCTGCCTAAAACTGACAACAATTACTCTCTCCATATCACATAATGGGCATGCATAAAGATCTCTCATTTTTGCATGTTGAGGGAGTTCAGTTAATAAGTATATGGTAACAAATTATTGTATATCTCAAATGAATCATTATCAAAAAACAGAAATTAGATAAGTGTCCTGTCAATGACCAGCACTCATTTATTTTGATTATTTGAAATAGATGATTCTGGCCCAACACATCTTTATATCAAATCCCCATTTCCATCTAGTGTCTGAATACTTTTTGTGATAACACTCAAATGTTATACACATATTAGTTAATTCATTAATCTTAAAATAATGAAATCAGTATGATGCTGTGTACTATGTATATATGTTGTACTGGAAAGTGACTGAGCGGTCTAAAGCACTTTTCTTTTCAGATCACTGATATCTCACATCTTCCTGCATGGGTTCAAGTTTTGGCTCAGTCAATCTGGACATGTGAAAAATCCTTTGCCAATAGCTCCCATTGGGTCAGTCATTTTTCCCAAGGTTTTCACTGGTTCTTTATCCACCAGATATACCAGCCACAATGTATAGCCTTAAACCCACAATCTCTTAGCTTGTACTGAAATGAATTGATCAATATTATTCCTGTATTTTATTTTCAGTCTCTCAAAGCCACCAAGAATTTTGACTTGTCTGACTGGTGTAAGAATTTTGAGGTCACATTTATAGGGGAAGAGGGTGAGTGTTGACCATACCTACAGTATAGATTTTATGATGATGTGAAGTTTCATTATTCTTATATTAATTTCTTTATTATTAATACACATTAAAAAACACTTAAAATCTTGGGGATTGTATCATCCTTTTCATTATTACCTCCATCCATTCATTTGTGTTCTATTGAATCTCCTCCTGTTTAGTTCAGGATACAGATGTTTAAATTTGGGATTTGACTGGAGAAGGTCTGCACATCTACAGAGTGGTTTTAAAATATTGATATTGTCCCCAGGGTGGGGATATAAAGATGAAGCAATGTTTACAAATTGAAAATAATTTCTTAAATATTGTAAATATTGGTCTGAATAAGGCTTGTATTAAAATTGAGACGAAGGCTATAAGATATTTAATAGACTTGTGGAGTTTGCCGGTTTTTCATCAACACAAGTTACTTATATAGTACTGATCCAGTTAGTGGACACACCCTATAGTGGCTGATCTGATGGTAGAATTGCCCTTGTAACCATTTATAGGTGAGAGAGAGAGAGACAGAGAGAGAGAGACACACACACACACATGCACAACGTAGGTATTGCCTCTAGGGTAGGGGACTGACCCATGAATCATAACTTTGAAACTATAGATAGACACTGTCCATCAAATCGATACAGAATCAAACACAAAATTTGTTGTCTGTGCTATGTTTCAATGACAGACTCCAGTCCAACATACCTATCCTGCCTCACCAATGTGTATACACCAGCAAGATGCTTACGCTCCTCTTCTGACAATCGTATACTCATTGTTCCCACTTTGAAAACGGAGTTATATGGACAATGTTCTTTTGCATACCAGGGCCTAGCGATGTGGAACAAATTGTCCATTGAAATTAGACACAAAGACCTAGTGGTCCCTTTTAAGAGTGCTCTTAAAATTCACCTTTTTCGACTGCAGGAACAAACTTAGAGACCTAATAATGTTTTGTATCTTATATGTTTTCAGCATGTTTTTTATATTTTCCAATTTCGTGGTTTTTGTTATTTGTTTTTCTGTAGTGTAGTCATATTATTATAGATGTTGTAAAATGCTTAGAGCTTCTAAAGATTAGGCACTATACAAAGTCTTCATGATTATTATTATTATTAGTATTCGTTAGTCACATTCAGCATTTGGTTGCTCATAGCAGAGCGTTTATAAAATCAATCTGTGCATTATTAATTGTGGTCGCTCGTAGCAGAGGTCGCTCATAGAAGGTTTTACTGTAGTGAAAGATGTATAAGCAATTTGTCAATGAAAAGCTTTTCAAAGGATTGAAAAATTGTCCATTAGAAACAGGTAACCACTATATATTGGTGTCTGCTAATGAAAGGCAAATTTTACAATAATTTACATGGCACTTGATTTAATGGGGTGTCATATATTAAATCTCTTAAATCGAATAGATTGTCCAGGTGATATCATTTTGAATGTCTTAATATCACGTTGTCTTTATTGATATCACATTGAGTGGATTGGTATCACATTGAGTGTGTGGATATCACATGGAGTGTCTTAATGTCACATGAAGTGTCTTAATGTCACATGAAGTGTCTTAATATCACACAGATTGATTTTTGTGCTATCACATAGAGTATCTTGATGTCCGTTGAGTATGTTGATGTCACATGGAATATCTTGATGTCTGTGGATTATCTTGATGTCACATAGAGAGTCTTGATGTCACTTGGAGTATATTGATGCCAGGTGGAGTATCTTAATGTTTCATGGAGTGTCTTGATGTTGTATGGAGATTTTTGATATCACATGAAGTATCTTGATGTCACATAGAGTATCCTGATGTCATTCAGAGAGTTTTGATGTCATATGAAGTATCTTGATGGCCATGGAGTATCTTGGTGTCACATGTAACATACACAGTCTTGATGTCACATGGAGTATCTTGATGTCAGTAGAGTATCTCATGTATCATGGAATATCTTAGTATAATAAGGAGAGTCTTGATGTCACATGGATTATCTTGATGTCGCATGGAGTGTCATCATGTCATACACAGTCTTGATGTCACATGGAGTATCTTGATGTCACATAGAGTGTCCTGATGTCATACACAGCGTCTTGATGTCATATGGAGTATATTGTTATCACATGAGGTGTCCTCATGCCATACACAGAGTTTTTATGTCACATGGAGTGTCCTGATGTCATACACAGTCTTGATTTACATTGAGCATCTTGATTTTACATGGAGTATCATGATGTCTATGGAGTATCTTGATGTCACATGGATTGTCCTGATATCATGCACAGTGTCTTGATGTCACATAGAGTATCTTAAAGTCCATGGAGTATCTGGTTATTACAACAGCATTAGTGATTTTAGCACATGGAGTATCTTAATGTCACATGGATTGTCCTGATATCATGCACATATTCTTGATGTCACATGGAGTATCTTAATGTGCATGGAGTATATTGATGTCACATGGAGTGTCCCCAGATATCATACACAGATTCTTGATGTCCCATGGAGTATTTTAATGTCCATGGAATATCTTGGTGTCACATGGAGTATATTGATGTCACATGGAGTGTCCTGATATCATACACAGAGTCTTGATGTCACATGGAGTAATTTGATGTCCATGAAGTATCTTAATGTCCATGGAGTATCTTGATGTCACATGGAGTATATTGATGTCACATGGAGCGTCCTGATATCATACACAGAGTCTTGATGTCACATGGAGTATATTGATGTCCATGAAGTATCTTGTTATTAGCATTAGTGCTTTTAGCAGTCTCCTGTAGTTATTGCTGCTGCAAAATTGTAAGTTTTAGCTTGTCAGAGAACTTGTTACATTCCAGGAAGTGGTAAAATTATGATATAATATAACTTGGCTTTACCACCATGCTTTGAATCTCCAAATGTAAAATTATATTCATTTTCTTGGAAAAGTAAAAACAAAAATATGATAGAATGAAAAAGAACCTTTAAATATTTGATAAACATTCAGTACAAGAATTTTTGATCAACTTTTACCTAGTGAAGTATAGTCTGCTTCAAGAGACTGCCCTTTCTGCTGAAAAAAGTATGTTCTCTCCAAACAAGTGGTCTTTCTATAGGTGTCATCCAATTATACAATAACATTGAACTGTGAATTAATAATAAAGTTATACATAACAGGGTGTCTTTAAAAACAGTTATATTTCAAGTCAACTTTATTGTAACACGGTTTCCATTTAGAAATTCCTTAATATTTTTTAATTATATCATTTTAGAATTTTAAATAAAAATTGGCCACAATCTTTATGTCTCAATTTTATAACATTTTAGCACAAACAATGGATGATGTGGTTGCAAGAAATGTTAATAACCAATAGATAAAATATGTTCCTGTTGTAAGCAAGTTTACTACAATAAAAATAACAGCAGAAATAAATGTCATATTAATTTTGCATACCGTAGCAGTTTACCGTCTATTTGATGAGATGTACAGAAACAATGCTATTTAAGATAGGGTTTCTTTCAGCATAATTTACATTCATTTATCATATTGAAAACTAGGAGATTGATAATAATTACAATTCTTTTTGACAAGGTAGAAATCAGTATAAAAAGGTTACACCATGTAACCAATAACCAATTAGAGATTTAATGGAAAAATAGAATTAAGTTGAGAAACTAATGCTGAAGATTAATAACAGAATGTTAAATGAAAGTTTCTTCTGATGTTTACTTACTTGGTCTTCATAGAAGAAGTTGAAGAAATTAATAAATGATGAAGAAATTTGTGTTATATTTTAGTCTATTCATAAATCATACAATACATTTTATATATCTATATTATTATCACAGTAATGTGATCTTGATTGCTAGATTATGTAGAGCTGTGAACATCAGAAAATCAGGATCATTACGAGACACAAAGCAGTGAGTCATGAATTGAACAAGCTTGAACCTTAGCCTCACTTGAGTTTTTTTTATGCATGCAGGCAGCAGGCATGTATATTTGACTTAGTTATTGTGCATTTGTCAAACTTTGCATCATGTGACCAGAAGTTATTTAAAGTGCAATTGAATGAATTGTTGGAACTTGATACTGTTGATTCTCTTAAGAGAAAGCTACTCATTTCCATTTATATCTCAAATGAGAGTATGGCATTAGTTATTTATGCTTGTTCAGTTGTAAACAAGAAATCTTGAGGAAAATAAAGTTCCAGCCTTGACTGAGAGTATGTTAATTTGGAATCAGAAGATGACAATAATGTTTACCTCCTTTAGGTATTTCATGCTAAAATTCTGGCTCATTCTTTATGCAGAAAATTGATAACTATATAATAAAACGTAAAAGCATGTTACTGTGACCAAATTGTCTCCCTTTCAGACAGAGTTGCATATAATGTATTTCTATTTTTCAGGATTAGACTGGGGTGGATTAAGAAGGGAATGGTTTGAACTTTTATGTAAAGAATTGTTTGATCACAATGATTCGGGACTGTTCAAGCGCCTGTCTGAGGATTCTCAGGGTCTGGTGAGTGGAACCTTATCGTTAAAATACTTTTCATTTTCGTATCTGAATTCAGTCTTTGTTTTGATGTAATATTCTATTTGTTTTAAAGAAAAGTCATGAGAAGAAACAATGGTAAATTTAATTTATAGAATGGATGATATATCTTCCTTCACCAACTTTGATAACAATGATATCAATTACTAGTATAATTTAGCTAATGTCTACGAATGTTATGTCCCATGTTGTGAATCCCATGGACAAAACATTGATCAGTTTGAAAAAGAATTCTTCAGTAATTTTTTTCAAATTCCACCCATGTCTCTTTGATATCACCATTTGCACATTAGTGAAGATATTAGGTGCTTTGGTTCAGACATACATGTATATGTGTAACAAATTCACAATGTTTCTTCAATTCTGTAATTGAAAGTCAGTTAGAAAATCATAAATTAATTACTTTTCACAATATATCAAGTTGGTTCTAGGCAGTCTGTTTAAATAAATACCACAAGTTCATTTATTTAATTGCATTTTGGTTTATGTGGGCTTGCCAGCAAATGACCAGGTTTTTTTAAAATTCATATTCGTAGATTGGAGAAGGGAATCCTGTAGTCTTCACTAATATATCACTGTTGTATCCTTTAAATTTGTTAATTGGAGAAGGGAATTCTATAGTCTTCACTGATTGATCACTGTTGTATCCTTTACATTTGTTAATTGGAGAAGGGAATCCTGTAGTCTTCACTGATTGATCACAGTTGTATCCTTTACATTTGTTGATTGGAGAAGGGAATTCTGTAGTCTTCACTGATGGATCACTGTTGTATCCTTTACATTTGTTAATTGGAGAAGGGAATCCTGTAGTCTTCACTTATGGATCACTGTTGTATCCTTTACATTTGTTAATTGGAGAAGGGAATCCTGTAGTCTTCACTGATGGAACAGTATTGAATCCTTTAAATTTGTTAATTGGAGAAGGGAATCCTATAGTCTTCACTGATGGATCACTGTTGTATCCTTTAAATTTATTATTTGGAGAAGGGAATCCTATAGTCTTCACTGGTGAATCACTATAATTGTATCCTTTAAATGTGTTAATTGGATACGGGAATCCTGTAGTCTTCACTGATGGATCACTGTTATATCCTTTAAATTTGTTAATTGGAGGAGGAGTTGTTTTGTATTCACTGATGGATCACTGTTTGTTGTACCATTTAAATTTATGAATTGTATAAGGGAGTTCTGTTGTGTTCGATGATGGTCACTGATTGTTATACATTTAAATTTGTGGACTGGAGAAATGAGTCCTGATGTCTTCACTGATGGATCACTAATTGATATACTTTTCAGTTTGTAGACTGGAGAAGGGAGTCCTATTGTTTTCACTGATGAATCACTGTTTAACTTGAAATTTGTGGATTCAAGTTGTTAAAATGAAAACCAGAAATATTAGTACTCCTTAGCAAAGAAACTGATCTCAAGAAATTTAGAGTAGTAGTGGCAAATGATTCTATGTCAAAGTGTTATCAAGAAAGTTTTATTCAAAGCTGATGGGTAGTTTTTCAATTTCTGTAAAATGAGCATATCAAGAGAGATAACTCTAGTAAATAAAACAAATCATATCCTGTGCATTGGCAAGCTTGTTAGAATGACAAAAATGGTTTCAAACCGTTTGCCCTTATGACAAGAGTCTATGGTCATCATGCTTTGTTACACATGACTTTCACAAAAGTTATTGATCTATATAATACTAATAGAATATCATTGCTCTTATTTGTCTATATCAACAAAACAAATATTAATAATGAAGTCCAAATTAATATTTTTAAAATTAGATAAACAAATTAGCTGTCTCATACCATTTGTAAGTTTAAATATACAATGCTTTGGACATGATATCTTCCATGTTGAGGAAATCTATTAAAAGGAATAAAATTTTCCCTTTCCTGGTTGACAAATCTTGTATTTGCACATAGGGCTCCCAGAATTCTGATTCTTGGTTACAAGATGTTACAATGAAGTAGCCGCCACATGATTTCATAACATGGAAATCATTTTCTTTCCAAAAATAACTTAAAATATTTAAAGGAAATAGAAAGAAAATTAGTTATTGGATCACATATAATAAGAAAAAGAAAAATCTAAAAGTTAACCGCTTTATACAGTATTTACTAACTTTTTAACCCTTCATTGTAATATGGTCCCTTTTATAAGGCAGCCATTGTCGAGGATCTTCTTTCATATATTATATGTGTAAAGTACTTTATTTTAAGGCAGTTATCAGTAATACAGTGCACGTGTAGTATAATGTACTTCATTATTAAGTAGTTTCTAGTTATAAGATGATTCACTCCATGGTGGATAGTGTTAACATGAGGGAATATCTTCTCAAGGTTGCTGATTTTAAGCTGGATTTTTGCCTGATAGCCATCATGGTTACATGGCAACCATTTGATTTTAAAACTTTTTGATTTTGCATCATAATGCCCTGCATAGATGGCCATGAATAAATTTGCAATCTTAGGCCTAATAATATATTTTTCTGTATGCAGGTTCAACCCAACAAAGACAGATCTCCAGACTGTGATGTTAAGATGTATGAATTTGCTGGGAAAATTGTTGGCAAATGCTTGTACGAGTCTTCCCTTGGAGGGTCCTACCGACAGTTGGTCAGAGCTCGTTTTTCCCGCTCATTTCTTGCTCAGCTTATTGGCCTAAGGGTCCACTACAGGGTATGAATGTCTTCATGAAAATGTATTGATTGTTTAAAGTATCTGATCTGATTTGGATTTTTCTCTTGTGTTACAGTAAGTGCTGAGAACTTATAATTTAAAACAATATGGCTGTAATGTAAGCACAAGCAGAATAAATGTTTTTGTAGAAAAAGATGCCTTTCTGTCAACTTCCACCTTCCAAATAGATTATCACAGACCTATTTTTTTTATCACAGATGCTTTCGTCACTCATGTTCTGATAGAAAATGTTGTTAAATCTCATGCTGTCCAAGCAACCTAGAGCCCAAGAAGATATAAGAGAACAGGACCGATGACTCAAAGGGCAGGCACGTGAAGCCTATGGCCCATGGACCTGAAGTCTGATTTTATCCAGTTAAATTTACATCATAAAATCAATATCCTTATCATTCCCTAGAGAAATTTGCAAATGCCTGCCCCAACGGTATGTCAAATGGAAATATTACCTACAGGCATCACAGGCCACAGATGACAAGACACAGGAAGACAAGAATCACTTGTGACCCAGTCACTCCCCTGCCGTAACATCTCAGAACATAAAAGCATGTTCACATCTGTTTTCAGACATTTTGGTGATGGGGAAGACTCCAACCATTTGCAATGGAATGGGAGTGACACACTCTGCACCATTGACCCATAAATCTTACAGATAGTACTAGAGGGCCTCCCCATTTGTCCAGAGTACCTTTGTTAATGATGTCCCAATTGACTAAAAACAACAAACTTTGTTCTTACTCCCTAGGCCAATGTCAGTCTTCATTAATCATAGATCTGAGCTCTCTCAATGGATTTATATGGCTACCATGTTTCAAAATGGAGACTCTTGACTGATTGAAAGTCTTGCATAAAGCAAGTGAATAAGAGTGACATCCAACCCAGTTTTCTTTTTCTGTCTATATACTGTATACATATACTAAACTAGTAGTCCAGATGGGCTTTTTTTTTTCTGTTATGAATTTCTTAGTTTTCAGTATTTTTCAGTTTGTTATCACTTGGTTCGTGTGCCAATGAAGTGATACTGATCAACATTACATGCCGATACAATAACTCATAATGATCCTTAACTGTATTTGTTCCAATAATTAGAAAATTCCCACAAATGTCATGCCTATCGCTATGTTCAGTGAACAGAATAAATTAATAAAAGTTAATAAAACGCAGGTAAGATTGAATAATTTTCAACAAAAATTGCAGCAATTAAAAAATGAAAAATACTATTTATATAATGCAGGTCAATTTTATATAAAATTAGTGAGTGTTTGTGTGTGTGTGTGTATGTGTGTATATATATATATATATATATATATATATATATATATATATATATATATATATATATATATATATATATAACTGACAACGAACAGTGCAAAACTAGTATCTAACTAACCTGAGCACTTTGGACTCTGAATGAGTCTTTTCAAAGATCAAATACAATCAGTGTGTTTGCAAAACTTTATGTGATTGTTTCTACAGAGCCAAAAGCACTGCATCTAGTTTTGCACTGTTCGTTGTCAGTTTATTACTTGTATCTTAATCCCTGACACACATGATCCCTCTCTTGAAAGGACTGTTATTCACCATATTATATCTATCTATATATTTATCTGTCTGTCTGTCTGTCTGTCAGTTGGTTGGTCAGTCTGTCTGTCTACATATATCTATCTGTGTGTGTGTATATATATATATATATATATATATATATATATATATATATATATATATATATATATATATATAAAGTGTTTAGTATTTATTCACAGTACTTTGAGACAGATGACCCAGACCTGTACAAGTCTAAGATCAAGTACATTGAAGAGAATGACATTGATGGTATGGAACTTACCTTCTCAGAGGAAGTGTACAGTGACTCTGGTGTCCTATTAAAGGTAAAACATTTTAGGAGGGGTTGGTCCAGTTTCTTATTTTAGCGGTCTATGGCACATAAAGTAGGAAATGCTGTGTCTTGGTATTTGACATCCTGTATATGTCATGTTGCATCCAATCATTGTCATACACAGTTATGGTTACTTCTCCCAAATTAATGTGTGGATTGTTACAAATAATATGACACAAATACACACACACACTTTGTTTCTTTTCTAAGTTTCCATATACACCTCTCGCTTGATAACTTGCACACATCAGAATCCACCGCACTATAAATGAGGGTACAAGTTACTGAAAAACCCCATAAAATTGAAACAATCCTCTTAGACATCAAGAAAACTACATCGGGGTGGGTGGGTAGGGAACTTGTATTTTTATTGACTGAATCCTTTTTTACAATCATGTTGATAATAATTGGTAATAACACACTTTTTCTTATGAAGTTGTTCATTTTTTCTGTATAAATAACATTTATTTTCAAAATGTTGAACACGTGAAAGATCGTTCAAACTGTTTTCAACAACCATCACAAAAACGTTTGTGTATTATGTCACTGCTTTTTGTTTTCTCGATTAGTCTGGTTCCCAGAGTGGTATTTAAAAGTATAATGCCAAGTCAGGAGTTAAAGTGGCAGGGAACTGGACTACATGTCGATACACCACCAAACAAGATTCTTTTTTTAAAAACTTGCAACATTTATTTCATGAGACATTCATCTGTGTTGAAACTCAATTTTTGTATTGTTCAAATTAGTACAATATAGATGTCATGATTTCATTGGAAGTAATAGTAAAACTTCTTATCATCCTTGAGAACATCTCTAAGTGCCAGTTCAGAAATGTTATGAAATATGCTTGCCCAAAATGGTCTGTATCTGTGAAATCAAGCTCTTTATTTTATTAGATATTCATTTAGCTTGGTTGCAATTGATCACAGTTATGAATGAGTCGGTTAATTTAAAGTAGTTTACGTTACATACACAATATTTGTGACAGTGATTGATTGACCAACTGAAGTGAGTTCACCCAACATACGACCGGGGCACTCGATTTTAAGTTTGTAGGATCTTTTCTTTTAACTTTTCTTTTATTCCATCTCCATTATTTGATTTGAAAGACATAATTGATGATATAATACTAAGGGGGCCAACTTTTAATTCAGTGCAACAATACAACAAATTCTTCCGCAAGTCAGTTATCAAAACACGGCACTTAATTAGGTTCTTAGAGAAATGCTTGCTGACATAGCTGTTATTGTTGATTGACACATATTACATTTAAATACACATTGCATTTATGATGAATACACATAAAAGAAACTAAAAAACTGAAGTAAAACACAAATTTCACTTTATCAAACATGTTTAATTGGAATGTAAATATTAATTTACTGCCTACACTAGGAATAAGCTATTTTTCATTGATTAAAATTTCCTTGAATAGCTTTAATTATTGTGTACTAAGAATGTAATTTTGAAAGAAAATGTAACCAAATATATATCTTCTTATTAAAAGTTTATAATTTGAAAATGTTGATTAAAATTTCCATGTCCTATCTACCATTTTCAAATATAAAATGAGCGATATATCAGCTTTTGTTACCAATTTTCTTATCACAATTGTTTTGAAATAGGGATCAATTTTTGGTGTATTTTCTGGTACAAAAATGGCATCCATGCCTGACCTCACATTATAAGTGGGTTTGCAAGTTATCAGGGTGTGACTTATCGATGGAGTGGTGTATACTCACTTATAAGTTGGGCACAGTTGTAAACACAGACCCAGATCTGTCACCTTATGCACCAGAATTTTAGAGTCTCTGTTGCTTGTTTTACTTATCAGTATTATCAAACTGCACAGACTCAAATCTGCTGGCACATTATGCAATAGCTGATCTGGGTCTGTGCAGTTAGCAGTTGGATCTGAATTAAATAGAGTATATACAGTACCAAGCTGCAAAGAATAGTGTAAACATTATCCCTGTTTTTTATTGTACATCATACTTTTTCCCTCATCAGTCAGAATTCGCTTGTATGTGTCTTCACAAACTGCCTGAATAAATTGGATCAAATTTCACAGTTTAAGGGTCCAATGATGTCGGTTGACCAAGTCACTAGTACTCAAATTTAGTACTCAAATTTTAAAATGCTAATACAATTTAATACAAAGTAAAATAAATGCTTCACCAATTGTAATTATGGGGAAGGGAGGTAATTTGGCTTCACAATTATAAATGGATGCTCTGTATTTTTATATAATTCCAATTTTAGCACTCATTAAATTCTATTTTCTTAATAAATTTCTGTCCAGATAATATTGGCACAAACCTATTCAGCATAGAATAATGTCTCTGCATTAGTTGTATTCCTCACTTAGAACAGCTCTAGTCCTGCTTCTGTTCTTTTTGCCATTAGTAACATACTTTTTTTTTCTTCATCCAGGTGGTTGATTTAATCCCAAATGGTTCAAAAATACCAGTCACTAATGAAAACAAGCTACAGTATTTAGACCTTCTGGCACAACACAGGCTGGCCAACAGTGTACGTGAAGAGATTGATAGCTTCCTTAAGGGACTCAATGAGCTCATTCCTGACAACCTTCTAAGTATCTTTGATGAGAATGAGCTGGAGGTAAATATAACTAAAAATTTCTTTTTTTATTAATTGGTTATTTATTAATCGGTTATGTCTTTGTTTGGTTTTAGCTCTACTAACCATAGATCAGAAGAACTTATTGAATGGTCTTTTGTCTTTTGTCAGTCTGTCTTCTCTCCATTGTCTGTTTGTCTACAAGAGTGTTATCACTACTCTTCCATAATTGTTACATGTATGATTTATAAGACAATATTGCTATTGCTGAAGATATAGCTTCAGTACACTTGGCAGTGAAAAGGAATAAATTGTCTTCTCTTGAATTCCAGCAAATTCTTTTTCCCCATTAGTGTCAGTTCCTTTGAGAGGCTCATGGTTAAGATTAGTAGGCAGGTGGTCTCATATTAGCAAATTTTTGTTTTTTATGTGAAAATATTGTAAGATTTTTCCTTCTATTACTGTTTACACATATGGGCTGTCAGAATAAAAGAGGAATTGCTTGCTTGTCCTTTTTAAAGGAATTTGGCTATAGTAACAATACTACAACTGATGTAGTATTAATACTACAAAGCTATCCCCCCAAACCCTTGTAGTAACATTACCCTATGTTCAGGCACTAATTTTATGATCTCCAAAATCTGATGTAGTAACAATACTACAACTGATGTAGTATTAATACTACAAAGCTATCCCCCCCAAACCCATGTAGTAACATTACCCTATGATCAGGCACTAATTTTATGATCTCCAAAACCTGATGTAGTAAGAATACTACAACTGATGTAGTATTAATACTACAAAGCTATCCCCCCAAACCCATGTAGTAACATTACCCTATGTTCAGGCACTAATTTTATGATCTCCAAAACCTGATGTAGTAACAATACTACAACTGATGTAGTATTAATACTACAAAGCTATCCCCCCAAACCCATGTAGTAACATTACCCTTTATTCAGGCACTAATTTTATGATCTCCAAAACCTGATGTAGTAACAATACTACAACTGATGTAGTATTAATACTACAAAGCTATCCCCCCAAACCCATGTAGTAACATTACCCTATGTTCAGGCACCAATTTTATGATCTCCAAAACTTGATGTAGTAACAATACTACAACTGATGTAGTATTAATACTACAAAGCTATCCCCCCAAACCCTTGTAGTAACATTACCCTATGTTCAGGCACTAATTTTATGATCTCCAAAACCTGATGTAGTAACAATACTACAACTGATGTAGTATTAATACTACAACACTATCCCCCCAAACCCATGTAGTAACATTACTCTATGTGCAGGCACTAATTTTATGATCTCCAAAACCTGATGTAGTAACAATACTACAACTGATGTAGTATTAATACTACAAAGCTATCTCCCAAAAACCCATGTAGTAACATTACTCTACGTTCAGGCAGTAATTTTATGATCTCCAAAACCTGATGTAGTAACAATACTACAACTGATGTAGTATTAATACTACAAAGCTATCCCCCCAAACCCATGTAGTAACATTACCCTATGTTCAGGCACCAATTTTATGATCTCATAAACCTGATGTAGTAACAATACTACAACTGATGTAGTATTAATACTACAAAGCTATCCCCCCAAACCCATGTAGTAACATTACTCTATGTTCAGGCACTAATTTTATGACCTCCAAAACCTGATGTAGTAACAATACTACAACTGATGTAGTATTAATACTACAACACTATTCTGCAGCTGTTCCTGTGTAGCTGTGCAGGGTCACCTGGATGTAGGCTTTTCAGAATTAGATTTTGAAAATAAAAACTTTTTAGCACAATTAAGTAAAAACAACTGGAGAAGACAGCTTATATATATATATATATATATATATATATATATATATATATATATATATATATATATATAATTGACCCAATTAGATGTTCAGGACATTATAACCTCATTGTATTGTTTTACTTTCCACACTTTGTACTTGAACATGCTATCTTACAACAATTCCAAGTCCAAGAAATGCACAATATTCTGTCTATATCATGATTGGCTATGTATGTATTTATATAAGCCTATTGTAACTGTGCATGGGAAAGTATGTATGTATGTATGTATGTATGTATGTATGTATGTATGTATGTATGTATGTATGTATGTCTGTATGTCCATGGGTGCATGCATGTGTGTGTGTGTGTGTGTGTATGTATGTATTTATGCATGCATGTATGTATGTATTTATGTATGTATGTATCCAAGGGTGCATGCATGTGTGTGTATGCATGGATGCATGTAGTATGTATGTAGGTAGGTAGATAGGTAGGTAGGTATGTATGTAGGTATGTATGTATGTATGTATGTATGTATGTATGTATGTATGTATGTATGTATGTAATTTCACCTAGTAAAACAAGCTCAGTTGTCAGGGAATCAGACTAGTAATCCTAACATTCAAGCTTTGACAGGCTGGCTCAAACCAGCATTGAGCTAACTGCTTTGGTGTGTCCTTGGGAAAAGTATTTGGTCATAACGGTGCTGACAAAACCAATAAAAGCAAGAAACAAAAAGCAAATAGTAAAATCCGGCTCAACAATATAATAGCTAATGAAGCAGACTCTAAGATCAAATATTTACAATAACAAGGAAAACAAAATTAATCTCGTTATTTTTTGACATGCCCTGTATTATCACTTTAAAGAGCATTTCATTGTCAAGATAACTTGTATCTGAATTTGTTTTCTACTTCAAAATTCTTGTTCACAGTTGCATCTAGAGACAACTTTTCTAAAATATTTGCAATGGTTCTCTGGCTTATGTAAAGTAACAAATGGTTACATTAATTAATTTGTCACATTAGCATAAGTTATCAGCTGAGTGATATACCATACCTTTATTCCAATTCATTGTAATTAAAAAACTGACCTTCTTCATTCTACATTCAGAGTGATGCTCTTTTCAACAGGAGTGGGTTAACATTAGAGGCAGCATTAGGTTCAGACACTGACTCTGTTCACCACTAACCCTTGGGAATTAGTTAATGAAGATAGCTTTGATATGCAGTTGTTAGGCTGAAAATTATTTCATCTGTTAGTACAAGTGTTCTATAGCTCTTCTTAATTACAGTCAATCACAATTATCTCTTATCTGTGTTACTAATCAGATTTGCTGGTCCTGGTTGTCCAATGATACATCAATCTCTGTTAATTATCAGAGCACCTGCCTAAGTTGCATGGTCTTCAAAGTATCATAGCTTGTAGTTCAGAGTCAGCCTTTGTTTAGAGAAGATGGCAATAAAGATCTAACCATAATCAACAATTTCATGTGCATGACTCCCCTACACCTGTGTAAAAGTGTACAATAAATAACAGAATGGAACTTACTATTTAGTAAAGGCACACAAGTAAATAAGGAGAAAAAGCTACCAGAACCATATTGCTTGAATTTATTTTAAGCCAGTATGTCAGGCATAACCCCTTACATATAGAACCATGTCTAATATGATTATCATACCAAAATGAATTTTAAGCCAAAAAACATTCAGCCCTCACAAGTTTTGTGTACCCATTCCTCTCTCCCCCCCCTCTCTCTCTCTCTCTCTCTCTCTCTCTCTCTCTCTCTCTCTCTCTCTCTCTCTCTCTCTCTCATATACTGATATATGCTCCAGTATAAACTATATGTGTAGTACTCAAAGCTATGATGCTGTCACTATTATTTTTTCAAACTGTATGACATTTTCTGCATCAGTGTGCTTCCAGCAAACATGCTTGTAAGTATAAACGATTTTGTATAGTAACAATATAGTACTTTTGATTGGTTCCATTTATTTATAGCATCTATATGTAGCAAACAGTATCTTTTCCTGTAAACAGTGCTGATGTTATAAACTATCATAAAAACTAGGTTTAAGATTTTGTCTTGTCAGTTTTGAAAAAAAATCATAGATCACCTCTCTATCCAGGTGTAAAAATTATATGAAAATATATTCCAAGAAGGTCAATCTCATGATGGCTTATAACTATGTTTAAATATGTGGTCTTTCTGATGCATTGAACATTGAACAGAAACCTAATCTCAACGTCCTCTAATCTGTCAGTCTTGAACCCAAATAAAATTCAATTCAAAATGTTTTGGTTCTTGTGGTGGCTACTTTATGCCATATTTATTAGTACTGTGTTGATTACCTGGAATGACTGCTGATCATTCCGATATTATTGGTAACCATTTACAAAAATTGGTAACCAGTTACCCCCAACCTTACTTCATAACACTTAAAACATATTTATCTAGCTGTACAAATTTTACATAAAAAATTTAAAATTTGCATAAAATGTCTCACTCACAGTCTGGATTGCTTCAAAAGCAAGCTTTAAACATGAATTGAAGCAATCTAACTAATATATCTACCATGGATTTAGCCAAATGCTATATATGTCCCATTGTCTGCTATTCTTAGATATGATACATAGTAATTTTAATACCATCTTTGCAGACATACTTTATGCAATAGTATGTAGTAATATATCTTAAGGTTTGTGTGTTTAAGTCATTTTACAACTAGACATGCACAAGTTTTATAACTTGTCAGTTTTATAACTTTGCAGTGATTATGGAAATCATGATATCATTGATACTGATTATTGCATGCAATGGTGGATAATATGGCAAACTAATTAAAAGTATTATACATGCCTGAACTTCATGCAAACACAAGAGGAAGCTACATCTGTGTCAGTAGAAGCAACATATATGTTTTACTTGATTTTAGAAATTGAATTTGCTGTAATTCTCACTATTACACAGTAAATACATGCTTTGTAGACTGCAATTCACCATTGATTGTTTTCTCATGAATTATGGGCAACCAGTTTAGAATTTACTGCAATGTGACTTTTACTTTTGGTGCAATGTGACTCACTCTTTACTGCAATGTGACTTTTGCTCTTAGTGCAGTGTGACTGTCATTCTTTACTGCAATGTGACTTTTGCTCTTGGTGCAATGTGACTGTCACTATTTACTGCAAAGTGACTGTTACTCTTGGTGCAATGTGACTGTCACTCTTTACTGCAAAGTGACTGTTACTCTTGGTGCAATGTGACTCATTCTTTAATGCAATGTGATTGTCACTCTTGGTGCAATGTGACTCACTCTTTACTGCAATGTGACTGTCACTCTTCATGCAATGTGACTGTCACTCTTTTCTGCAAAGTGACTGTTACTCTTGATGCAATGTGACGCACTCTTTACTGCAATGTGACAGTCGCTCTTGGTGCAATGTGACTCACTCTTTACTGCAAAATGACTGTTACTCTTGGTTCAGTGTGACTGTCACTCTTGGTGCAATGTGACTGTCACTCTTGGTGCAATGTGACTGTCACTCTTTACTGCAAAGTGATTGTTACTCTTGGTGCAATGTGACTCATTCTTTAATGCAATGTGATTGTCACTTGGTGCAATGTGACTCACTCTTTACTGCAATGTGACTCACTCTTGGTGCAATGTGATTCACTCTTTACTGCAATGTGACTGTCACTCTTCATGCAATGTGACTGTCACTCTTTTCTGCAAAGTGACTGTTACTCTTGATGCAATGTGACGCACTCTTTACTGCAATGTGACAGTCGCTCTTGGTGCAATGTGACTCACTCTTTACTGCAAAATGACTGTTACTCTTGGTTCAGTGTGACTGTCACTCTTGGTGCAATGTGACTGTCACTCTTTACTGCAATGTGACTATCACTCTTGGTGCAGTGTGACTGTCACTCTTGGTACAATGTGACTGTCACTTTTGGCAGATACACATTCCTGGTCATAAATTTACTTAAAATAGCTATCATTTATATATAAAAATTACAAAATTCATTGAATGTATGCTTTGTGTAGCATTCTTGAATAAAAACGAAAAGAAAAACTGAAACAAGAAAATCAGTGGCAATATTACATATTCATAGCTCCATATCTTCTAAGGAAAACCATCTTTATTATGCTTTAAATAGATTTGTATATCTGTATATTAATACAGAAATCATTGTGTCCATTAAATCCTAAGTTCATCAAACTGAGACTGAATTTCAGCCAAAATTGATAAAATATAACCATTGTGTACACTTTTCCAAGGACAATCAAGTTTTAAACTTCCTTGCAGGTTTTATCAGGAATATATTGAGTATGTTTGTACTATGAGGAATCACTAACAAAAATAACACCCAAATGAGCATATTTAGTAATTCTTTGCATGTTTGTTTCAGCCATGTATTAATATTTGGTTAGTTTGAGTACCCATTTCATGATACTGTATTGGATTTAATTCAGTCCTCTATGAATTCAATGTGACCAACTAAATTTGGGACCATTTCTATATCCTTACACATTAGCTGAGTTTAGGTTTCAAAACAGTGATTTTCTTTTATTTAGGAAGGAGAAAAATTTCAGATAAAATCTACTGAAATGAAATGGCTAAGTATAGTGGATTGGGCTATCTCTATACTAAATTAAAGTTGCTCCTAAACAGCTATGTTATAATTGGGTGATCTTTATATTCCTGCAGCTACTACCTTCTTACCTGTATTGTTTAGTTCTATCTATGAACATTCAAGGTCAGAAATCTCCAAGTCACACTGTAGAACAGTATGAATGTTTTTTTAATACTTGATTCACACTCAAGTGTAACCTTTCCTTTCTGTATTTCATCATTTAGAACAGCGGTTCTCAACCTTTCTAGTGCCGCGACCCTTTTAATGCAATTCCAAATGTTGTGGCGACCCAACCGTAAAATTTGTTTCGTTCATAACTGTAAAAATGTATATTTCCGATGGTCGTAAGCGACCCCTGGCAAATCGTTCTTTGACCCCTGACGGGGTCGCGACCCACATGTTGAGAACCGCTGATTTAGAATACTATGCTTAAGCCACATCTCAGCAAAAATCACTACATTAGTCATAAAAAGGAAAATGTGTGTTTCTGTTTTTTGTTGCTGACCCTAGCACTCCCACACCCGCAGATTAAGAAAAAGAAATTAATTATTTTATAATCCCAAAATTTATTTGTACATCTAATTGAGCTGGTTAGCAAAGTATTTGAAGTGTTGATGTGCTTAGTAGTCATTATATATACTAGTCATTTTAATATACATATATATATATATATATATATATATATATATATATATATATATATATTTAAAAACAGTGCAATAGTAAATATACTTTTGGGCCTCAGACATTTCCCCGTATCAATTTTCTTGTGCTTTTTATGGCACTTTCAACACATTATTGGCTAAATCATGCTGAGGAAATTGGAGCTAAGTAATTTTCCCAAGGACACACCAAGACAGGTAACCCAGGCTGGCATAGGCCAGTATCAAACCTGAATATCTTGGATTATAGTCCTACACTATGCCAACTAAGCTTTCTCTGTGTATCAAATCACTGTTAGTGTTATGTCATAGACTGTGTACATTAAAGTACATAATATTAAAATAATTTCAACATGGTTTGCAAATTGGGCTTAGGATATATCCATGTTAGCAAAAATAGGATCCTAATAAAAATACATTAATATGACAATAAAAAGAAAACATTACTGGTAAAGAATGACTTAAGTAAAAATAAGTTTATGTGCATCAGATCAAATAACCAAATAAATAGTAGGTAACTTTTGGCATTACAATGTTCTGATCATGTGTTGTATGCATCAGTGAAGGTTGATTTGCACAAATGTGATACAACTTTAAATGCAAACAATTCTAACAGAACAATTTTGGAAAACAGAAATATTATTAATGTTGAGAAATTGCACTTATTTCATGTTAACATTTTTTATGGCACCACTGCCATAGCAGAATGGGACATTTTTTTAATTATTCCTTAAACATAGGCAGCAGTGGGTAAGGGAACCATCTGACTGACTACCTCATAATTCATTATAAGCAAATTACTTTATAGGGAATATTGGTTAACACTACTATTTAGCATTATATTCTAAGCCCAATACAGAACTTAATATTGGCTACTTTACAGAGAGAAAAAGAAAGAGGGAGACAAATATGTCAGAAGTCTCTTAAGGAGAGAGAGTGCAAATAAAAGAATAGAGTGCGAGTAGAAAAAAGAACATATATTTATTGTAAGCAATTTTTTACATGTACACATATTTAGTATACACACATATATATAAACACAAATACTTAGACATATACACATATATGCATGTTATCACTAGATTCAACATTTGCTTATTATTACAAGTTTTATACTGTTGTCAATATTTGCATTTTGTTACTATTTTAAATGATTATTTTCTCTTATTACCAATCTCCTATGAGACAATTAGCACTTTAAAAATTTACTGCATTATTACCTTTGAAATTACTCTACTGATGTGTATATACAACTGCTACGTGTTTCTTTTCCTTTCAACAAAAGCATTAAATAAACATGGCCATTCCGACATCTGTAAAAGTAATTATTTAACTTCGCTAAATTTGCTTTCATAATTAAGCTGACCATATCATCTAACTCTATAGAGAATGTAACACATGTACCTACATACATAAAATAAGATGTATTACAATCTAAATGATATTCTTCACAGTACCATATTGTACTTCCAGTTATATTTTATATAATAAAGACTTTATTTAGAGAAGGCAACTAAGTTAGGTACAGAACTAATCTATCTTGAGGCCTTCTATCTGCTATGTACAATATATACAGTATATACAACATGATGTGAAAAGTCTGGCTTGACACTAAATACATGTAATTAAGTAATTGTAAAATTCAAAGTATCAAGCCCGGAACACATGTACAGGCATCTGTGTAAACATAAACATATATAAAACATAAAATATCATCCTGCATTGAAAAACTCGGCTATGAAAATGATGCAAAATTACAGAAAAGCAAGCAGTATATTTTTTGGTACTAGAACTGTAATTTTTTTAAAGATTTCATCCATTTAAGACATTGATTATGAAAAGAAGAAATGCTAGGAGCCAGCCTTATGTCACTGGGAATGTTGTTCTATACCAGTGGACCAGTATATTGAAAACTTTTTTTAAACAATTTCTTCTTTGGCCTTGGTATAATGTAATTTTTTCTTCTGGAGCTTAAATTTGGAGTACCATCAGCATCTCTTTTGATGAAAGATATTGCTTAGATAGACAGGAATGGCTTTTCTGAAGACTTTATACATCAATTTGGCCTTTCTAAAAAATATTATTTCATGTATTTTCAAAAACTTTATATTATTTTATTGCATCCTGAAAATTGTCTATACATTGATCTAGAATTAAATGGCAAGTCCTCTTAAAAGTGCTGTTATGTTTGAATTAGAGGTATTACCCCAAATTACATTACAGTATTCCAGATATGGCTGAATATAACTTTTATAAAAGATGACCCTATATTGACGAGGAATGTATGTTTTGATTTTCCTCAGTAGCCAAAGATAAGAATTAACCTTTTTGAAATGTGTTTAATGTGAATAGACCAAATAAGATTGTTACCTATGAATACACCAAGAATTATCTTCCTTGTCAAGATAGAAAGAAGGTTAAATGTGCAAGTGTGTGTGATTTGGATTTTTGACATAGTTTTAAAAAAATTCAGTAATGTCGCTATGATGTCTGAAGTGTAGCAGTTTATAGTGATGTATAGCACTGGGGTATCAAGCCGCAGACATGTAGCTTGATGTCCCACCCAGTCACATGATCCTGACAATAGGCTGACCAATCCTAACACTAACCTCATAATGCAGAGTGCGAGATAGCTGTTAGTACCATTGTTAGAAGTGTTTGGTATGACTCGGCCAGGGTTCAAACCCGCAACCTCATTCATCCGAGGTGGATGCTCTAACCACTAGCGGTTCGATAGGAAAAAAGTTATTTTACAAACAATTTAATTAAGTTAAATATCGAACATAAGATGAGCATTGTAGGAAAGGAACACTTCCAAATATTACATTTTAAAAAAGTTATATTTATAAGTTTTGCTTACATACTTGGTCAGTGGTCTATTAGTTTTGAGAGGTTTGATCTCATCCAGAATCTGAGGTTTTTCATTATTCATTTTTCCCAATATTCTTCTATTACAAAAACAACAGTTTCCAAAGATTCATGTTTTACTTTTACCATGAAGTCATGTGTTGCTTTCATTATATCTTCCTTTATCCTTAAAAATCTTCCTTGTGCATTTTTTAAAAAAATTTTTGCTTGTGTCCTTCAGGAAATTTATGTCCTTATATCCATATATCAGTATGCCCATTCCAAATCCACTTTAGTGTGATGGCAAAAAAAATTTCAACTAAGAATCATAAAATTATATACATAAATTATTTAGATCACCAGGATATTACAGCAGTCTTTGAAATGCTTTCATACCTTCTTTTAACTTTTTGGAGGGGCCCCGAGTGGCCGAGTGGTCTAATGCACTCTCCGTTGCCATCTCATCTCTGTCTGCGTGGGTTTGAGTCTAGGATTCGGCCAATGTGGGTATGTTAGAAAGCTTGCAAGTAGTTTATCATGGGTCGGTGGTTCTGCCCAGGGTTTTCCCAGGTTATTCCTCCACCATTAATACTGGCCTCCATGCATAGCCTATCGTGTGCTGAAAAATGGTGTTAAACCCCACAATAACAACAACAACAACATTTTGGATGTTGACCTTTCGATTACAAAAATTCTTACCTCAATTAGCAGTCACCTCCTAAACATTTTCTCATGATTAGCTTATTCTTAATTAAATATAAACTCATCATTGGCAGTAAATTGTTCAACAAAAGTTATCAAAAGGGATTATTATTATTATTATTATTCTTATTATTATTATTATTATGTCATCTATGTGCAACAAATTGTTTTCCAGCAGTAGCAACATAGACACTTCTAAGCCATCATGGTCAGATAATGCTATTGTGTTTCAATATATTTAGATAATTATATCTGTAGAAGAGAGCAAATGGATTAGTGTATTTCAGATTAAAGATGAAGAGCATACACCAAGCTATCACTGTAAACATCTGATCCATGCACTCTCCTTACTGAGGAATTTGCTAATTGTGAGCCCATACTTGTTTAGCAAGCTGGTGATGGTAGTAAAACACGGTCAGATGCACAGCAGGTGTTAACAACCAATTAGGCCTTTATACATTCTTATCTGACAAAACAGAGAGAGAGAGAGAGAGAGAGAGAGAGAGAGAGAGAGAGAGAGAGAGAGAGAAGGGTTGTAGATATTTTTATTTCCTACAGGGTAATTTGCTTAACAGAAGGGCGGGCTAGGTTAGCAATTTTTTTTTTTTTTGGGGGGGGGGGGGCAGTGGTCACAAAAACATCACTAGTTCCCCAGCAGGAGTGTGTGAAAAACCACTCTAGTTGAAATATATTCTTAATTATGAGAGAGAGAGAGAGAGAGAGAGAGAGAGAGAGAGAGAGAGAGAGAGAGAGAGAGATTCATTAAGATGTAAAACCAAGAGTGGTGATTGAATAAATATAATTATGTCCAGACTTGGAAATGTTACTGTTTTCCCCAAAAAAACAGAAAGTAAATCTACTTGTTCCCTTGAGTATTTTGATGAAAATTTAGGGATTATACGATCCTAGATACATGGATGGGTTGATTTATTAATAATATTGCACATGTCCTCCAAACTGTTCAAGTCTCTTGGCTTAGAAGTTTAGGATATTATTGGAGATGGTCTACATATGTGTATAATAGTTTTATAAACCAACCCCGACTATTAGAGCTTGATATTGAGCTTGGAAGCTGTTTCAAAAAAAAAAGTAAAATTAAGCTCAATTAGATCTAAGAGCACCCACATGAATTTGCGCAAATCTGAAGAGTGGCTTATCTCATCAGTTACAATTATTAGCAAATTAAACTCATTCATACATGCATACATACATACATACATACATACATACATACATACATACATACATACATACATACATACATACATACATACATACATTTTGCTATGTATATCTGATTTAATATATCTTTTAATTGAATTGTTTGTTTGTCAGTTTTCAATTTTTTAATCTGTTACATGCTATTATAATATAAATTTATTCACTGAGATGATATTTTTCCAGAAAATCAGTTGACCTGAATCATTCTTTTTGTAAACACCAGGTGTAGGCCTGGATCCTGACCTTGATTCAAAATTGGTAGCAGCCACGTAAATAAGTACTATTTTTATTTTAAAATGATTGGTTGTTGTGAAGGTCATGATGGGACTACATGATTTAAGATGTAAACAATTTTTTTTATTCTTGGAGTAAAATCATTCGTCTAATCAAGGCCATATTATGTGTACATGTTTTATATGTAAACACGATCACGTGTCCCCCCTCTTCTGATTTCGCAACTTGGGTGATTTTCAAAACTGCATCTTAGAATACGATATAACCTTTGTTTTAGAGAAATATTCTCAGTTTCTGGCTTTTACACTTGGAATCAAGTTGTTTTCTTTTGTTTTAGCCAGATTTTGACTTATAATTATCTTCAGATCATTTGGATTTCAAAAGGATTAATTCTTTTTCTCTGGAAATATTTGAAGAGTGCTCATATAGAATTTTTGGAAAGACATTGCTTACAAATTTTATTCGGATTTCAAACACCGGAACTGTAAATGACCACACTGTACAGACTACAGCATATGTAATCGTCATCCATCATGGATTTTCCATCAGGACTCGAACTTGAATTCATTAGAACATTTTGTTATTAGGACTTTTGTAATTTAATTCATGGATTATTCTTGGATTATTTTTGGATTTGATTCTTGAAACTGTAAGTTCTTATTTTTTCATTTTTACAGAATTTTTCCACGGATATAAATTATTTGTTAAATTATACAAAGCTTTTTGTTTTCACTTTTTCTGTGTTACTGTTTATTCGAGCCTAAACATGTAACAATACATACATACATACATACATACATACATACATACATACATACATACATACTCAAAGTTCTTGTCCATATGATGTATATGACATTATTCTGTAGGACAGAAATGCAAGCCTATTTCTGTCTACATCCATTGTAATAAGTATACCACCTTTAAATATACTTTAATCAGAATGCATGCAAGGAAATTGATTGTTTCAAGAATGAAGGAAAGCATAATATCCCCCACCCACTTGTATTATGGAGAAACCTGGGGTTTGGTAAAGTTATTTTATAATTACTTCAAATAGAGGGACAAATCCCTTGTGTGAAAAGATCAAAGTTGACAGCTGTTGATAGCAGTTGCAGAGAATGGCAGTGCAGTTCTTTTGACTGACATCGCAAGGGGAGGGGGGGGTGTTGTTGGACTATAATTGTAAAATTTGCTAGTGTCTGAGATCTGATGGTTGGAGTATCAAACTAAATGTCAGCACCTGTTGGGCATTGAATGGGATCCCAATGGCTCTCTAATTAATGTAGAAATGTTTTGACTGGAGAGAGTCCAATCACTAACATTAGCTATGCTAGATGTTGTTCATGTAATGTGAATGCTTTGTATTATAACTGTTAATATCTAGCAGTAAAAGTAAACATATGGCTTATTAAAGTTGATAGTAATATAAGCTGCCTGAAGTATATCCTTGAATGAATTGCCATATAAAGCTGAAATGGCCAGTGAAACAGACTTTGCCTTTGATGAACTTGGCAATTCTATGGAAAAAAATTATGATAATGCTTTAGGAACCTCATTAATGGACAATAATGTGTGGCAGGATAATGATATATCCAAAAGTATTGAAGTTCTGGGTACATCACTTATTGACAAATTGGGAAGTTCTTTGAAAGAAGATCAGTCAAAAAGTCACGATGCTTCAGATATATCAGTTGCAGAGGAAGCCATCACTTTTCAAGATGATAACATGACAAAGAAAGATGATGTTGATGCATTTGGATCATCAATAATGTCTACAAAACCAGCAGATTCAAACAGTTGCTTCCTGTATAGCCAGATGGAAAACCCATCATTTACTGAAAGGACCAAGGTATGTAGCATCTTAAATGTTATACCACAAAATATTTATAAACCTGAAAATAAATGCAATGTATTTGTGGATTCTATATTTTCTGCTTGTAATTAATTGTAATATCTACCATTTTTTTCTCAGATGTAGGAGTTAGCAATTACATTATTTTATATGATTCTTCAATATCCTACTTCTCATTAAAACACAAGCGGAGAAAAGGTAAAAAGAAGATTGTGACAAGTATGCCCAGTTGTGAAACAAGTATGTATATCTAGTAGAAGATGCACCAATATAAGTACAACAGAAACGTAATAGTTATGCCTGGAATATTAATATGAAAAATTAAGTAAAATAAATCTGAATGCTGATGGTAATATTATTGCTCCCCACCAACTACCATTTCAAATCAGAAGCAAACATAATTGAAACTACTTCCTAGAGATATGACCTAAGTAGCTTTTCTATCATTAAACATGTTCAATGTGTTTTATTTTAATAATATAAGCAAATATTGCAATATCTTGAGTAGTTAAGCTAAATATAATAACGGGAATTTTAAATTATTGAAGATCATTGATTCAGATATTGATAGTATATGGTTAGAATACTTGTATGAAATGCGTTTGGTGGATCAAAGTAGTATTAACAGAATTTCCATGCTAGTGTCTGCAATGTTTTCAAATAAACTATTTTGTCTTTTCAGAAAATTGATAAGGAAAACACTGTATTAGTGGAGACAATGACTCTCTGTGTAGGCTACATGTTGAAAAGAGATCAATGGAAGAGCAGAACAGAATTTATATGAAACTCAAACAATCTCCTAATGAAAGAATTACCAAATATCTGCCTTATATGGAAGAACTACCAGAAATAACAGCAAGAGATGCTACTGACATTTTAATTCTATTAAATGAGAAAGAAATTGTGCCTTACATTAGTGTTGAAAATATTTATATTTTATGATGATTAAAATATTATGTACAAGTACTTCAATATACTGAATATCTTGTATATGTAGCACCTTCAACAATTTCATCTAGACTGTATTATTACTGGCCATACTATTAAACCAGGCTTGGTGATGAGAGCTTCAGAACAATGCAGTCTCCTTGGAACAGCATTATTAAAAAAGGATTTCAAGTTTATCAATGTAGAAATGCAGCAAGTAGCATTATGGCATGGGTTTAAACTTCAGCTTTATAGTAATAATACCTACTAATGGTTTTGCAGATTAAAACAATGGTACTCAAGAATGACCTTACAAATATGGTGATATTACTGCAAGAGTTTTGATATAACAAAGTAGTAAAGAATTATTATCAAATAACATCATTACAACAAGGCTGTCAGGAGTAACAATATAGTAATATTATCACATTAACTAAAAACATTAATTCATATCAGTAAACTTCATCTCTGTAGCAGTATTACTGTATTTACCATATATGTTAGGACACCATATTTGTTGGGACACCATAAATTAATTTGTGAAGTAATTTTTTTGTGCACTGTATGTTCTGGAGCACATCGTGTTTTTTTAGTAGTAAGTTTTGGGACAACTTATAAATCATTCCAAAATTACATGTCGGAAAACACACTCCAACTTTAATGTTATTGTAAAAAATATAAAACTGTGCAATTGAGAAAAAATTCTCTAGTCCACTGCATGATCATTTCATCTACACAACCCTTCTCCTGCACATGTATGATCCATTAATTCGGTGCATGAATATTTGTTAACCTTTCTCATGTCGTGCATAATTATCGTTGGAGGCAACACATCTCTTGAAGTGGAAACTGTAAGGACCAAAGTCAGATTTTTTTTATCAATCTGCACCAGTCATGCTAATTCTCACACATTTAACCCCCATTTTATCATCAGTCCATCAAGATCAAAGTACACTAGAGATTCATCCATGTTAATCTCCATATTGTCGGCAAATTATGTAGTATTGCTACTACATCAGTTGTAGTATTGTTACTACATCAGATTTTGGAGATCAAAAAATTATTGCCTGAACATAGGGTAATGTTACAACATGGGTTTGGGGGGGGTAGCTTTGTAGTATTAATACTACATCAGTTGTAGTATTGTTACTACATCAGGTTTTGGAGATCATAAAATTGGTGCCTGAACATAGGGTAATGTTACTACATGGGTTTGGGGGGGTAGCTTTGTAGTATTAATACTACATCAGTTGTAGTATTGTTACTACATCAGGTTTTGGAGATCATAAAACTAGTGCCTGAACATAGGGTAATGTTACTACATGGGTTTGGGGGAATAGCTTTGTAGTATTAATACTACATCAGTTGTAGTATTGTTACTACATCAGGTTTTGGAGATCATAAAATTAGTGCCTGAACATAGGGTAATGTTACTACATCGGGTTTTGGAGATCATAAAATTAGTGCCTGAACATAGGGTAATGTTACTACATGGGTTTGAGGGGATAGCTTTGTAGTATTAATACTACATCAGTTGTAGTATTGTTACTACATCAGGTTTTGGAAATCATAAAATTGTTGCCTGAACATAGGGTAATGTTACTGCATCGGGTTTTGGAGATCATAAAATTAGTGCCTGAACATAGGGTAATGTTACTACATGGGTTTGGGGGGGATAGCTTTGTAGTATTAATACTACATCTGTTGTAGTATTGTTACTACATCAGGTTTTGGAGATCATAAAATTAGTGCCTGAACATAGGGTAATGTTACTACATGGGTTTAGGGGGATAGCTTTGTAGTATTAATACTACATCAGTTGTAGTATTGTTACTACATCAGGTTTTGGAGATCATAAAACTAGTGCCTGAACATAGGGTAATGTTACTACATGGGTTTGGGGGGATAGCTTTGTAGTATTAATACTACATCAGTTGTAGTATTGTTACTACATCAGGTTTTGGAGATCATAAAATTAGTGCCTGAACATAGGGTAATGTTACTACATGGGTTTAGGGGGATAGCTTTGTAGTATTAATACTACATCAGTTGTAGTATTGTTACTACATCAGGTTTTGGAGATCATAAAATTAGTGCCTGAACATAGGGTAATGTTACTACATGGGTTTAGGGGGATAGCTTTGTAGTATTAATACTACATCAATTGTAGTATTGTTACTATAGCCAAATTCCCTTAAAAAGGACAAGCAAGCAATTCCTTTTTTATTCTGACAGCCATTACATATGATTAATTATAATATGCTTTGAAATAAATTTTCTTTGATGCCCATACTGTACCAAGTTATTTCCTACAACTTGGAAAAAAGAACATGAATGTACTTTTGTATTTATTATGTGTCCTTTCTTTTATGTCTTTAAAACATATGGTAATATAATGTGGTAATGCAATTCAAAGCAGATTGGAATTTATAAAACTTGAGTCTAGTGCATCTTTGAATATAAAGAGTTAGATATCAGTGAGAACACCAAATAGTTTTAGTTTGTGTATGTGTATGTATGTGTGTAATACAAAAATACATGCTGAACATCAGTATTGAACACTACATCCATCCTTTAAGATATAAAGGATCTAAAATGGGTAACAATTTAATATTGAATATATGAAACAAGCTGAACATTATTCAAAGAATTTCATATATTCAATATTAAATTGTTATCCATTTGAGACTCTTTTTATCACATAGTTTTCATTGAGAATGGAAAGAAAGAAAAGGAAGAAAATATAATTTTTGGCATTTTATTCTGGCTCACTTGAAGCACCTTTGAATTAGTGCATATGAAAAAAGTCCCAGACAAGAATTATAGCTGTGTTCAACAATTTTATACAAAATAACATTTAAAAGTATACTTTTTCAACAAATAACAAACTAAAATAGCAACTATCCTTCTAATCAATAGACCATTTGTCATGGATAATTATTTTAAACTGGAACACTGCATGAAATTCCAAGGTGTTGTCACATTGTCCATTTGGTTACATCTGCTGGGTTAGTGGAAGTGCTATATACATGAATTTGTATGTGGCTGTTCATAACGTTTTCTCTGAAAATTGTGTTTATTCCACCACAAATATTCACCACAGATGCTGTAATGGATCTGGCAGAAGAAAAAGAATTCTAATTGTTTGATATTTCTCTGAAGGGAATATTACTGGCTGCAGAAACTGTGCTGGATGTAGATGTATTGCTGAAGAATTGAGGATATTTTCCGGAGCTGATTTGCATTTATTTGGCTGTAGTTAGTTATTCACTGATTGGATGTTTTTGTAACCAGATATTTGCATGATTTGATTTGAAGGAATGCAGTGGTCATTTTTTGGATTAAATGTTTTTGGGTACCAGGATTTGCTGACATTTTTTTCATGAGGGAGGTAAGTTTATTTATTCATATTGGTTGACATTTCAACACTGTTTGTCCAGGATCCATATCTTGTGTTATTTGCGATGTAGAAGGGTGAGTCTTCATCATAGTAGGCCATGTGCCTTTTCTCCACTTATGAACCATAGATACTTACAGAGCAGCATGCTAGATTTCTGGGGTTTTTCACATTTTGGATTCAATTGCTCTAGTTTAAACCAGTTCTTGTTTTAGTTTGTCTTTCTGAAAATTCCAGGTATCTCAGTCCTTTGAGTATTGTTTTTCCTGTACATCCCCCCCACAAGACATATCTCTATGTTCTGTAGACCCTCTCAGATTGAAGTGTATTGAAATAAGAAAACATATTGTGTTGATGAGGCTTTCAGGTGTTGCATCACTTAACTGGCCAGATACCTATAAAGTTTCAATTTCATCATCAGAAATTGGCTCTGCTTTTGTAGGCAAATTGCCTTTTCCTTCACGCTTTTGTTGCATTTGTTTACTTTTGACAACCTGCCACAATTTATTCGATTTTAGTATAGAGTGCAAACTGGTGAAATAATTGAATTTGTGGAAGTTGCCTTTCAATACTTGGAAAAAAAACTATGATTGAATTTATGGAAGTTGCCTTTCAAAACTAGAAAAAAAAATATGATTGAATTTGGCTCATAGTTTGATCCATCATGCTTTTTTTTACATTAATAAAAAAATTGCACAGGATATTTCATAGTTCACTTGGGGTTGGCGATAGGGTGGTTTGATGTATCTCCCTATTTTTGTTTATATTGGGTTCTTCGAAGAAAACCTTTAGCAGCTCTAGATCATACAAGATTTTGCTTACTAGACTGCTTTTTGATATTGTCATATATGTCTGAATCACCCACTGGCGTAAATCTTGATCTATTCTTAGAGAGTCTGCATTTTCCTTGTTCACATTTTGGAAATATCCAGTTGTGTCATCATTGTCTGCTGTTGTGGCTATGTCTCAGGTGTTGTTACAGGACGCATTATGTGAGTCAGATCTGCTGGAATCATTATTTGTTGTTATCAAACCTCCCTCTTTAGAAGAAAACCACATCACCTCTGCTGTGTGTTTTTATCACCATAGCATCTGAATTGCCTGTTTAATCTGGTACCTATTGGATATACAGTATCCATTTTTTAAAATAGTATACAGTTGTAAAATAAAGTAGTTCCAGTGGGCAGGGACTATGAAAATTACAACAGTCACAGCCAAACATTAAAGACATTAATGCACAATAAGTTCATGGGCTTACATGGACAAATCAGAATCACATAAAGTGACATGCTCACGTTATAATATCAAAAATATGAAACTGCACTCACTGTAGTAAAACTGTATCGACTATGTGATAATAATTGGGTATGTAGTATATATGCATTACCTACACTAGCACCGATTTAAATTTCCAGTTGGCTAGAGTCTTAATAAAAGTTAGACACAGACTCGTAAACCAGCAGACACGATAATTTTGCTTCATTGTAAATCATTTATATATACATTTTATTTAATATATAGTAAATTTTGGCATTTTCTTCTGTTGTCTACTCTTCATTACAGATATAAAAAAAAAGAAATGTTCTTGATCAAAATCAAAGTGAAAGTTTCAAATGCATTCTAGTACATTGTAGTACAGGAAATACCACTGATCAGCAATGTCTGATTTTTAAATTAAAAATATGTGTTTCTAGTCACTTGATCATCCCTATGTTTTATTGCCGACCTTACACTTTTTTCCTCCAGTGTTAAAATTTTTATTTTTTGAAAATAAATTTTAAAAAGGTTCACAAAATTGAATTTTGCAACTAATTGAGATGGTTTTTGCCTAGTATTGTGAAGTGCTTAGTACATTATATATACTAATTATACATGTATAATGTTTATTTTAAAAAATACCGACCTACCCTAATTTTAGAACCAATACAATAAGAAACATGCACATTTTGGGAAGGAGCTTAATGAATAGTCAGTCACCTTATAAATATATTGTCTGACAATATACCTCTTCTTACAGCTGCTGCTGTGCGGAACCATGAAATACAGTGTAGCAGATTTGAAGAATAACCACACTTTTGCTGGATCTTCTCCAACATTTAGGAGGGTATGAACTTAATAAAAGAACATTATTAATATTTATATTATTATATTAATATTTATATTATTACCTCTGTCCGTGCAAGTCTTTGAGAACCAAGGGTTGCTTTTTTTCTTGTTGCTGTAGTTGTTGATCTTTGAATTCTCATTTTCAATAATATATTTTTCAGAGGTCTCTCAAAAACTCAGAACCTTGCTAGTCGTGCAGTCTGTGGTTTTGGACCCCATTGTTCATGAGTTATTAAGGGAAATGTGTATGTAACAAGAAATGTTATGTATCACTCTATGATTTTGTGTCCTTTGAGATTTTTTCTGTTCAGAGGTTAGGAAATATTTACTCTAAATATCATAATTTTCATTGAATTCTTGCTTTTGTTTTAACATTATGTATTGACATAAATGTTCATATAAAGTTTTACAACAAACAATCACAGGATTAGGAATCAAGCTTGACTGGCTCATCTTAATCTTTCAAAACTTCAAATGAAAATGAACATCATATTACATTACAAAATTCTTATCGAAATTCTTTTATTAGGAAAGGTGCTTAAGTGAATTATTGACCCATTCTACTTGTGAAACCAGATAATTTATGACAGTCATTATATGTTTTATGACACAACTGTATTTTACAAAGAAGATGAATTACATCATGTTGGATTTACAGAAAATGAAAATAAATACTTGCATGATTGAACTGTTTAGTATATGGAAATGTTGGCTGAACCGTATGCTATACCATGGAGAACACTTTTTTTATTGATACTCTGCATTTGGTGGCTAGGACATGTTTTTCAAGCAATGAACGTAGACAGTTGTTGAGTTGTTCTACTGAAGGAGGTAAGCAAGTTGTTAGGTTTTCTTCTATGTCATGCATTAGTTTGGTTCCATTTATCATACAGAGGTTTCTCTTAGTAGCAAATAAAGATGGAGGGTTAGGGACTGATACATCGAGATGGCATATAATGCAGAGGTGATATAGATGGTTTTATCAACATGAGGTTTACACTGAAAGACTTCTTATGATGTCTAACTGTTGCTGATCTTAAACACTAAGGTGCCATTCAATATGGCAGCATCATAAAACTCTTGTTATAAAATTCTACTTGAAAAGAAAGTCATATCGACATGGGATGTTCACCAGAAGACTTAATATGATGTCCTTTGGGTTTGAAATGTAAATGATGCTAATCTCACAGTCAGTATGGCCCCCATGGCAGCCATCTTGAAAATCACAGTACATAAGTTATCTTTATTAATAGTTTTAGAAAATATTATATGCATTCAACTAATATCAAATTATATAGCAATATATATATATATATATATATATATATATATATATATATATATATATATATATATATATATATATATATATATATATATATATATATACACTTATATCATTAAACATGAATCACATTTACATTTGAAGATCACATGTACATGTATTTGTATTTGAAATAATTTCTGATTTACTCCTTGTCCTTTATAACAACCTAAATTTGTTTTACTGATGTTTAAACCAATTTTTTGTGCGTGGTCTGTTCTTTTTCTTGTTTTTTTTTTCAGTTAAAATAATTGTTTTCTCTAGCCTTAAGAGTTGTCTCTTTTAAATTGGAGGTTTGTCCATTGTTATTAAGGTTCTAGATGTTAACATTTGTATTGCTCAGTTGTAATATTTAATGTAAAGATGCTTTTGACTGGACTGTGGGAAAATATGAAAAATCTATACATGTGCATTGCATATCAAACAATTAATGATATAAAAAGAAACAGCAATCTCTTCCAGAAACAGAACCATTTACTCAGAGATAAACGTCAATGACTTCATTCAAATATGACATGCAAGGATTAACTCTATAAGCAAAGTGTGTAACCTGGTCATACCAACTTGAATAGACAGCTTTGTGATTGAGATGTAATCACGTAATATCGGGGAGAAAAACAGCAAACATCACTTGAACACTATCAATTGAATCCTGCAAATGATTCCCGCTTGCTGGTTTTATAGACAATGACATTATTCACCTCTGGCAATACGGATTACTCTAAAGACAAAAAATATAAATGACCACTACGTCAACTTAGGCACTACAATGGCAATTCGTGACATGTACATTAGCTTGGTTTATGGACTGCAGCATCTATCACAAGTAGCAACAATTCTTTTTTTAATATTCCTTTTATGTTTGTTTTTTATTAGAACAATCATTACTATTCAAGCGGTTGTTGTAACAATTAATTATACATAGGTCAGTTGTGTCTGTCTGTTGTGAGACGGTCATTGATAAAGATACGAGGTCCTACAATAAGGCTGGGAAGAAGGCTCTAAGTGCATGAATAATTATTCTGGTTCCCTGTGTTTTATGCTCCCTGCGTTGCTCACCCCTATAGGAATAGCGGAGAACAATGCAGGGAGCATACAAAGCAGGGAACCAAACTAGGAAATAATCTACTTCAGTCTGGTTTGTGACAGAAGCAATAAAACATTATAGGCTAAGCTATTTAAAAAATCAGACATCATTGTCCAGTCTATTTTTTATATTTTTTAAAACATTTAGAATGGTATGAGCAGCTGTTTTTTTACAGGGATTAAAAGTTGGTGGAGTTCATCCTTATCATTGGGATGCAGTCATTCATAGCAGTGTCAAAATTCATATTTTGCCAAGACATCATGGTCACTGGTCCTACTCAGCAGGTGATTGCGCAAAACAAAGTGTTTAATAAAATCAAACAATGCATTACTATTGTGGTTGGAAATGACAGGTGGTTGCTATAGCAGAGGTTGCTCATATCAGATTTTACTGTACCATTTTAGTAAGTCTTGTTATAATTTAGCTGGGATTCAAACCCATGATATTCTGTATCTAAGGCAGTCACTCTAACCACTTAGGCCACAGGAGTGGTCACAGTAGAACATCAGACCATTCAGGGGACTCTAGATCATCTAACAATAAGGTAAAGTGAACTTAAGCTGTGGTCCAGCATCTGTCAAATTTTCCCATTTAAAACCTATTTAAAAACTACTAGACTGATTTTGACAAAATTTAGTAAAGACCATCCTGGTATGAAGAGTTTTCAACTTTATACAAATAATGTTGATCCACCATCAAATATATCCACCATTTCTCAAAATAGTAAAATCTTTTTAACAACTTCTCCAAAACTACTGGACAGAATGTCCTCAAATTTGACAGATTATTCTGACAGGAGGACCTTACAACTTTGTACAGATGATGCAGATCAACCATCAAATACAGACACTGTTACCAAAAGTAGAAAAGCTACTGTTACCAAAAGTAGAAAAGCCACTGCTACCAAAAGTAGAAAAGCCACTCTTACAGAAAGTAGAAAAGCCACTGTTACCAAAAATAGAAAAGCCACTCTTACAGAAAATAGAAAAGCCAGTTACCAAAAACAGAAAAGGCACTGTTACCAAAACTAGAAAAGCCACTGCTACCAAAAGTGGAAAAGCCACTCTTCCAGAAAATAGAAAAGCCACTGTTACCAAAAATAGAAAAGCCACTGCTACAGAAAATAGAAAAGCCAGTTACCAAAAGTAGAGAAACTACTGTTACAAAAAACAGAAAAGCCACAAGGTATTTAAATGACTTCTTAACAACTGTTCAAAAGATTGAGACTTAATTTGTCAGAAAGCAACTTATTCTGAGGGTCTTTTAAAACATATTTTTAACGATATATTTTTGTAATTTAGGATTCATAAGTTTCAATAAACAAATTATTTAAATTAGCACAAATAACACTTTATTGGATTAAGTTTAATGGTCAGTCATTTAAAGCTGGAGAAAAATATACAGATGTAATAACAGGCATTAATTATAGGTATGGACTAGCTTGAGAAGCATCCAAGTGTGTGCAATTTTATGACATTAATGGAGAAGATGGATTTCTACATTAAAAAATTCAGAACTTAGATCAGTCTTTGCCCAATTAAACCAAGTGTTGATGATGCATCTGAATAGATGAATCCTAATAAACTCCTTTTCCAAGACACAAGCTAATTAAAGCCAGTAATTAGCTAAAATGGTATTGCCATATTATATTGTCTGAAATAATAGTTGTTTTTTTTATGTTATTATATTATGCATTTTGTTATGACATTTCATATATTAGATGCCATCAATCACGCAATTTTTTAAATTATAATACTTTGTATTTTAGGAGTGTTGTTGTTGTTGTTGTTGTAAGGGTTTAATGCCACTTTTCAGCACAAGATAGGCTATACATGGTTGCCATTATAATTGTTGGAGGAAGAACCAGGAAAAACCCCAGAAAGAACCACCAACCCACGAGAAGCTACTGGCAAGCTTTTTCACATACCCACATTGGCCAAATCCTTGATTCGAACCCATGCAGACAGAGATAAGATGGCATTTTAGGGTTGTCTTTCTTTAAATAAAATAAAAATAATAGCCCAATATTCTTTTCTACACAAACACTCCAGATTTAATTACCATCATTAATCAACATATCTGGATCCAAGAAAGTTTAGTTTTAATTGGAAAGGTTAGTTCCTGAATCATTGACTTACGTACATGTTCATTTACATGGTAACCAATTTTGTAAATGTCTTCAGACGGTAAACTAAAGTAAGGCATTTAGACATGTAAATGTTACCATCTAACACAGAAGCTGTTTCCTGGATAATTCCAGAGATTATGACTTTCAAAGTGTAGGTTCAGAAAATGGACAGGATGTTCTAGCATGACTGTTATGACATGTACTATAGTAGTTTCAGCTTCTTTTTTTATTTTTTTTCCCACAGGTTCTTGACTGGTTCTGGATTATAATTGACAGTTTTACAGATGAGCAGATGGCCAGGTTGATTCAGTTTACAACTGGATGCTCACAGCTGCCACCAGGGGGATTTGCAGAGCTGACCCCCAAATTTCAGATCTCACCATCATACACATTCAATACCTTACCTACAGCCCATACCTGGTAAGATTTCTCGTTATGTCATAAATTATATTCTGTACATGATTGCTGTCAGGCCTGTGTTTTTAGCAAATGATGTCAGTGACATAGATCACATTTGTCTGCTTGCCACTATGATAGCAGATTATATCAGAGACATAGGTCACTATTTCTGGTTGCCACTGTGATAGCAGATTATGTCAGAGAGATAGGTCACATTTTTCTTGTTGCCACTGTGATAGCAGATTATGTCAGAGAGATAGGTCACATTTTTCTGGTTGCCACTGTGATAGCAGATTATGTCAGAGAGATAGGTCACATTTTTCTGGTTGCCACTGTGATAGCAGATTATGTCAGAGACATAGATCGAATGTTTCTGGTTGCCACTGTGATAGCAGATTATGTCAGAGACATAGGTCACATTTTCTTTGGTTGCCATTGCAATAACAGATGATGTTTTGTTGATATAGGTGTCTGTTTTCATTTTCCTTTCATGTCCTGACTTCTGGGAGCTCATCAAAGTCTGTCATATCAACACCAACAAGATTTAGTCTCATACAGTGGTAAAGAGTGTTAGCACTCACTCAAACTGCACTGCAGTTTAGTCTTGATCAAGTTCTGATGTGAAAATTTGTATTCACATTTCCACTTTATGCTAAATGTCTATCAATGAATCATGTTTGGCTTCTGTCCTTTCATTCAAACTTGCATTGTCCATAGTATAGCTACTAACTATCCTTTGTATTTGTTGTACTTTATATATTTGATAATCCCCCACTTCTTGTTTGCTTTGTCAATGCTAAAGACTGCATCACTGTTCTCTCTTGGTTGACCATTACAAGTCATCAAAGTGTCGATGTGGTCAGTACTGACCTGTGGCATGTCAATTTGGCTGAAACACAGTGAATGCATTACAGATTTCATGGTACAGAATCAATCAGATTCATTTGACATGGTTAGTAGTGTTCTCTAAACAATAAAAGTTGAATGCTTTGACATGGTGAGTAGTGTTTTCTAAACAATAAAATTTGATTGCTTTGATGTAGTGAGTAGTGTTTTCTTTAAAAAGGAAAACTTGAATGCTTTGACATGGTTAGTAGTGTTCTCTAAACAATAAAACTTGAATGCTTTGATGTAGTGAGTAGTGTCCTCTAAAAAAATAAAACTTGAATGCTTTGAGATGGTGAGTAGTGTTCTCTAAGCAATAAAGCTTGAATGTGTTTGACATGGTAAGCAGTGTTCTGTAAACAATCAAATTTGAATGCTTTAACATGGTGAGTAGTGTTCTCTAAATAATAAAACTTAAATGCTTTGATATGGTTAGTGGTTTTCTCACCAAACAGAAACATTTGGATGCATTGACATAGTGAATGGTTTTCTCACCAAACAGTAAAATTTGGATGCATTAATATGGTGAGTGGTTTTCTCACCAAACCGTAAAATGTGGATGCATTATCATGGTGAGTGGTTTTCTCACCAATCAGTAACATTTGGGGGCATTGATTTGGAAAATGGTGTTCTCTCAGAAAGTAAAATTTGGATGCCTTCAGTTTTAGTTTTTCACGAGTCAAGCATCTAAGCAAATATGGCATTAGCAGGTACTATCGGAAAATCAGTTAAGTTTTCCACACAAAAAGACAATAATGTAAAGTGACTTATAGCTAAGAAACTTTAAGCAGTATTAAATCTTACAAATAACATTTAATGACATTCCATGATCCCACCACTGCCACCAAATGTCATAGAGTAAAAGTTTTGCAGTATGAAATCTATATAATAAAAAAAAAAGATTTAATGACATTCCAAGATCCTACCACTGTCACCAAATGTCACAGAGTCAATGTTTAGCAGTATGAAATCTATACAAATAACATTTAATGACATTCCATGATCCTAACACTGCCACCAAATATCACAGAGAAAACTTGGCAGATGGATCAAGGCTCAAACCTGGGACCACTGAGATGGTCACTCCACTGCTTGTTAGCTATCTTAGCCAATACATGTTATTTTCCCACAACATATATGTGCATGTGTATGGATGCACATGTAGGGAGGGGATTGTGTATATGTGAAACAAATATTAACTTATTGGAAGTTTGAACAGTTTATATTAAATTTCATTTTATTTCAGTTTCAACAACCTTTGCCTACCAGACTATGACAGTATTGAACAGTTTCATCGAAGCCTTCTTATTGCCATCAATGAAGGAAACCAAGGATTTGGCTTTGTTTGATGACCATTGCCATAATTTCTGTGCATTTTCACAAACTTTTCAACATTCCAATCATTTAGACCTCCATGCATTGCTTTACCAAACCAAACCAATCTCAACTTGAGGACACATAAGTTTTGACTTGAAATTGGAAGTTATAAAAGTGGGGTCATGTCACGTTCCATATTCTGATTAACATTACAGTGTGTATAACTGCTGTATACGGTACAATATTATTTACTAAATAAACTATCAGCTGTTAGTATGCAATAGATATTGGGATATTTACATTTGCAATAGATATTGGGATATTTACCATTTGCAATTGATATTGGGATATTTACCATTTGCAATAGATATTGGGATATTTACCATTTGCAATTGATATTGGGATATTTACCATACTCAGTATATAATGGGATTAGAAGATTGTGTTTAATATTAACTTTTTAGAAATATACACTTTGGGTTGACATAATTTAACAAATGGAAATTCTGATTATAAGAAAATTTGCATATTTATTAAAATCACACGTATTTCCATATTATTTATATATCATTTTATTTAAAATAAATCATTGTTTACCTTTATTATCATAAATCTTTGTAAAGAATCTAAAATATTAGAAATCCAAGAAGTTCTTTTGTTACAAACAGCAAAAAAATTTAAAACCTTTTCTTTAGTTGCTTACTATAAATACATTTCATTGTCATGGATTATGGTCATTATCATGGATTATGGTCATTGTCATGGATTATGGTCATTATCATGATTATTTCTAAAAGCAAAGTTGATAATTACTTATTTTACTACTTTCTGAGACCTTCATCAGAATTGCTGCAGTGAGAAAAAAAATTGTATATATTTTAAAATTTTTATAATTATGGTTCAGAAAAGCTGTTAAACATAAGCACCTGATGTTTCAAAGACATCTCAACAAGGTGGAATGACTCCTTCTGAACAGAAACTCATATGTACAGGGGCTTTTCAGCAACGACTTCTTACAATTTATAATTGGCCCATAAATAAAAATGGTTCAAATATGACATTCAATATGGCCACCATCTTGAAAATCTTGATATTGCTACTCCTGGTGAACAAAACGTCACATGTAATGGATTTTTCACCAAAAGACTTTTGATGATGTCTAGTTAGTCCCAAATGAAAATGGTGCCAACCTAATGCCAGTATGAATGCAATGGCACTGCTACTACTACTGATGCAAATGACAGTGTTATCAACATTGACTTTTTGCTAGAAAACTTCCTATCATCTTTGCCCCTCTGACATCCAAAATAATGACAATTTTGAAATTCCTACTATTACTATTGATCTCAACATCAGAAATTTTTCTTATTATGTCTGGTTGGTCATAATTAACAATAAGGCAGGTTGTCATCTAAAGTGGCTGCCATGGTAGCCATCTTGACATCCTTGTTATTACTCAAGAGTATCAGAGATGGGTTAAACAGAACAGTCAAAAAGAAGAAATATTTTTACCTTGGATTTCTTGACATTCTGTTTTGGGCTGTAGAGCATCTGTGTCTTCATGGGACTCCTGTTTTTGTATATGTATGGCTGTTGTTACACTGTACATGTATGACCTCCACCATTGTTACACTGCATATGTATGGCTGTTGTTACACAGTACATGTATGTGTATGATTCCCACCATTGTTACACTGCATATGTATGGCTGTTGTTACACAGTACATGTATGTGTACGATTCCAACATTGTTACACTGCATATGTATGGCTGTTGTTACACAGTACATGTATGTGTACAATTCCCACCATTGCTACACTGCATATGTATGGCTGTTGTTACACAGTACATGTATGTGTACAATTCCCACCATTGCTACACTGCATATGTATGGCTGTTGTTACACAGTACATGTATGTGTACAATTCCCACCATTGTTACACTGCATATGTATGGTTGTTGTTATGCAGTACATGTGTATGACTACAAAGCAGATAGCAAAAATGTTTTATGCCACAAATATGTTGACTTTGCTGAGACTGTGGAAAACTGAAGACACATTAGTACTTCTCAATTACCTACCTTTCTGGAGGTAAATATATATAGCATCAGTAAATCTGGATCATTAAGAGGTATGAAGTATTGGGTCATAATCTAGATGTTTAATGCCGATTAAATGTGATCTGGCAATTCAGATTGCATAACTGTCCTAATGCATTGGCCATAATTATAATATTTATAATTTCAAATTCATTATGATGGGTTGTATGGTACAGTAATGGTTTGGTTTTGGACAAACCTTTTGACTATATTATCAAAAACTTTTGTATTGTTGTATTGACAAAATCATCAATTGTACCTTTCAGATATTTACAAATAATGCATGGTTTCTTAAGTGACTGTTAAAGCTTCGTTTCCTACTACTTTTGGCATTGTGTTGCTATGAATTTACTAGGAAACCTCAAGTTTAAAATAGATCCAACCTCATTTGAGAGTATGGTAATATGAAATCAGAAAATGTTCGTATTGTTTCCTACATTGAGAAAATGACCATAAAATTCTGGCTTTCTCTGGGGTAGAACGTTTATATGCTTATAGAAAGAAGTTGTATTAATCAGTAAACCTCATTTTCACCAATGTGAAGAGGGAGTTAGTGTGATAGGTCTTCAGGTTTCTCAAACTTCATTTTCACTGAAACAAAGGTTTATAACTGTTTCATTCCTATATTTAGTACAAGTCTTGAACTTAGACTTGTTTCAGCAAAGTGAATATACTATTAGACTTGTTTCAGCAAAGTTAATATACTATTAGACTTGTTTCAGCAAAGTGAATATTCTATTTCACCTGCTCAGTGCCATACAAAATATTATGATGTCATGACAGTACAGTAAAATAAATTATTTCAAATCACACATGTATTGTCAGACAATGAAAATGTCTTTCATAGAATTTATGTATTATTACAATTTACAATTTTGAATGCATCCTTTACTAATAATCTTGGCAGATATATGATATAAGAATTTTTGTTTCTTTTTATTTTGTCTTACATGCATCAATATTATTTGATTGATCTTTTGTATGTGTTTTACTAGCAATTAGTTTTGTATTGCAGATTAAAACTTGGAATGTAATTTTATTATTTCATTAAACATTACCAGTAATCAAATATATGGCCACTAATCTGTAGTGTGTCATAAAATGCTATGCCAAGAAACCATGAATGGGGGGGGGGGGGTATTTACAGATGAAATATTTAGCTTTCTTTCTAAATGGGGATGGAGATGGTGCATGAGATTTTCTTAAATGAAGTGTGTCTCTATATCTGCCTCTAGAATCATAGGTGGCAAGAAGGGACCTTTTCTCAGACACAGTTTTTCTTCCATTTGCTGAGGTGCCTGTCAAATGTAGCATTATCATTTTCTGCTTCCACTGTCAATTATATTCCCTGTCACATTACCATTAGGAATTACGTCTGCTACCTCCAGAATCTAGTCCTCTCAAATGCTTGAAAAAGTCTCCCTGTCTAGACAAAGAGAAGTAACTCAGATTACCATCCCTTACCCGACTAGAAGGCTATCGACGTAGCAGATAATTTTCAGTTTGAACTTTAACTGTAACCTGTCAATGTGTCTCTAGATCTATGTAATTTGCACTAAGACCCAGGCTAAAAGGACTCATACAGTCAGAATACTCTAGTCTGTCACAGGTAAAGGTATGTCTGATAATTTTGGCTTACAAAATACAAGTTGTGTCTCTGAGCCTTGCAACAAAATATGTCAATGAAAGATATAATAAAATTGATTGGTTCACATGCCTTGCAACAAAATATGTCGATGAAAGATGTAATAAAATCAAATGGTTTACATGCCCAGTCCACTTTACTCACTTTTTGTTTGTGTGTCATGGCCTCACAAATAAGTTTGGTCTTGTTGGTCCTTTGATTACTGTCCAGACAGTCATTATTCTCTCATGAGTCATCCTGAGCAGATGGTATTTCTGAGTCCCCTACTTTACCTAAATAATCGCTTATCCTACATTTTGACATGACTCACAGCTGTTATTTTCCTTATAAATTGTTGTTGATGTTGTTGTTGTAGGTTTTTTTGACATTTTTTAGCACAAACTAGGCTATACATAGTGGCCAGTCTAAGTCGTGGAGGATTCTTAGAACCCTGGAAACCCCAGAAAAAACCACTGACCCACAAGAAGTAGCTACTGGCAAGCTTTCTCATGTACCCACACTGGCCAAGCCCAAGGCTCGAACCCACACATAGGTGAGACAGCCATGATCCATAATGGTGAGAACTTTATACCACTCGGGGATAGAAACTGCATTCATGGCTAATCAGTGATGCGCTTAATATACCCCTATCAAAGACAGTTCTGTCAGAACCCATCAATAGTTACTGCATAAACCATATTGGATCTTGATCATACAAGTGCTTGCATGCAAATAATTAATATAGATCATATGAAGTCATAAAAACAAGAGCATAAACATGATATAATAAACAAATATTTTGAATTTTAAAAATAATAACTTGTGCACTATGCACAAGAAAACCACAAGTACCATATAGGTGGATATTTTTTGACTTGAAAGTCAGGTCTTCATCCTATGATCCGAATCAATTTATATATGGATTATATCATTGCATTGATTTATATAGGGATTACGGTACCCAGTATGCTATTAAAATTGCTCTATAATCGGCATAATCAAACACAGGTGACATAGAAGTACAAATTCTAGTTAAATTACTATTTCAATATATTGTTGTAATTAATATGACTGTGATTATTTTTATAAGTTTTGTCATTATTAAATTTTCATTATTGTATTTTCTTATATCTCAAATGTGAAATAAAAGAAAACATTACTGGTAAAAAAATCACTGGGCTGCATAGCACACTTACTGTCTATACTCAATAGTGTAATGTACTAATTTGTTTGTTCATAAAAAAAGATATGAAATAATATTGTTTTATTCATCCTTTATAACTATACCTCATTCTTCATGATCACATTTTAACATTTGGTCCATTGATATTTGATTTTCCAGTATACTGTTGGACACATGTGAGCAATTACCAGCATAGCTTTTTCATTGATCCAATTGATCCTACAAAGGGATGTAATTCAACTTGAGCATTCTATGATTATTTATAAAATGCCATAGATTATGCTTTCTGCTGAATCCCCCTAAATCATATGCTTATAATTTTATTTGACAAAGATTATCCAATAAATATAGTTTAAACTAAAATAAAAGCAGATATATAGACTACTTAGAGATCATCAATGATCCATTTTTAATTTCGCATTTCAGTTTAAAGCTAATTCTAATGGCAATAGATCACCTATACTCATTCATAATCAGCTGTCATTTTGGTGTGTCTGTTCTATTATACCAGTACATGTACTTGATGAATTGGTCTATAGTTTCCTACAACAATCAAAACCAGTTGCAGCAATTGTTTAAACCCTGATATTGGCTTTGGCTACCGATACTGGTAACTATATTGCTGGTAACGCATTGTTCTTTATCATTAATCGTCATCAATTATTTTACTGTTTTTAATATCAGGTGGATTAAGAACCACAGGAAATGATGCCCACTCAGTTCTCTGATTAAAATAATTAATTAAGCCCTAGGCATTGTTTTCATTGCTATAGTACTGGCACATTTTAATGAGTTAAGTATGTTTTGATCAATCATTTCAGTCATAATCATTCATATAAATATCTCCATAAAAATCATACAACTTATCTCTCAGTGCCTCACATCAAATCACTTAAGTCTTACACAGCTGCTTTAAAACTGGAAATTATAAAGTTCGCAGAAGAGAAAGGTGGGAATATGGTTCCTCACATGAAACATGGAGTCAGTGAAAATTGTGTCCAGGATTGGTGTAAAGTTAAAGATTCATTATGCGCTACAAAACAAAACAGAAAACAAAGCAGGCAAATCATGGCTGCATAGCAAGATGGATTAAAATTGGGTATAAAGTAGAAAAATTTGTCTTGACACAGCATGCTGCATACCATGGAATGAAATGGAAACAGACAATAATGAGAACATTTCCAATGATGTGAGCCCTGGGATAGTTGCCTTTTTTCATTTTGGTACTGAAGATGTAGACTTCAAGGGATTTTCAGATACTGGAGATGATTAAGTGAACTCTTAATCATTATTTTCTTAATTAGAATGTGGAACAGTTCTAAAAAAGGTAATAAAATGAAATAATTCAATGTGCTTTCAATTATAAATGACATGTTAAATACTATGTATTATAAAAGTGTTCATTTGTGTAAATTTGATACTGCATTTCACAAATATGTTAGAAGTACATTGTATAATAAAAAGTAACTTTATATATTTTTCATTTCAAACTTTTCTGTTTTGTGTTTCTGTCTCTTAATTTTCTTCACATTTCTGATTTCCCTATGGATAGCCTCATTTCCAAATTGTTAGCCTCACTGTGTTTATCTCATCTGTTGAATCTTGCACTCAAGACTGGTTTCAACTGGAATAATCAGGTTAAAGCTTTCGACCTTTAATTAACATGTACATAGCAGGCACACCCATGCAGCTCTTGTTGCATTGGATATCATAATTAAAACAAGCATGGACTGTTTATTAAGCTGTGTCAGTTGATAAGAGTTATAGCAGTGCCTTGTACAAGAGTAAAATCACAAGCATGTAAGCATTGGTGATGCAATTTCATGATTGCCAGTAATATGGAAGATCATACAGTGATACCATTAATATTCATGTAACTGAAAGATACTGTTGTAAAGTACAAAGTCAAGTTATTGACCTGGCCTCATCTTGTACTCCAAATCAACTTGTATATGGATAGAGGATGGAAAATTTACATAATTAGTGAATTTGACTTGTACTCCACATTGACGTATAGGCCAGAAAATATGGTATCTGAACATTGCCATTGGGTTTATGAAGTTGCCTAACTCTTGTTTTTTCTCATTTCGCACAATCAGATGACTGGTAGCATCTCTGAAACTTCTCTCTTGATATGTAAGTTTTACAAATTTAAGAATGAGACTGGAAAAGATCATCACTTTTTCTTTTGCCTTTGACAGCATTTTGTAAATGTGAAGAGTTGTTGCCAATATCTTTTATTAAGTAAAGTTGAATGAGTATGCATGAAAGGACACAAACATTGTATATAAAGCATGTTGTATCAAATATCTCTTAATTCACTGAGTAATATCAACATGAAATCTTCATATGTATCAATCTTTCAAGAAATATCAAAAGGGTCAAATCACAGTCTTAGATTTTTAAAACTTGATATGTCAAAGAATATTTTTTACACCAAAACTACATGTTTGCATTCTTGATCCCACTTACACAAAAACTAAGTCCCCCTCGGTTTTTTGTCATGGCATTTTAAAGTACATGAGAACAAGATTGGTGGCCATCAAATGAGAACCTCAGTCAACCAATTTTCAATAGATTACATTGTATCAGATTTTGACTTGTAAATATAGCATCTTCTGTCTGTGATATAATTCATAATCATGTTGTAATATCAGTTTTATTTAACAATTGCCACTATTTTGTTAAAAATATTTTAGTCTTATATCCTTAATGAACAATATACACATGCAATAAAGGTGGTAATGAATTATTGTATGTACACATGTGATAAGGTGGTAATGAATTATTGTATGTACTCATGATAAAGATGATCATGAATTATCGTACGTACACATGTGATAAAGGTGGTAATTAATTATTGTACAACCTAACCTAACTAGCCCATAAAGATAAGGATCAAATCAGAATAACTGAGGAAGGCTGCTAACATTACTGTGTATTAAACTCATCAAGCAGCAAACAAAATCAAAACATTCTTATCTGATGCTAATCAAAATGTTTTTTCGACTCTCTGAAAGAAAGTCAGGAGTATTTGTAGTGCTATTTCCTCTAAAGGTAAGTTTTTTGTGGATGAATATCTGGCTAAAATGAAAAATAGATCTTCATAATGAAATTTAAGGCAAAAGTTAAAATTTTATAACTTTTCAATAATCAGTGATATACCTGCTATTTCAGTTTGTAATTTTTGTCTAATAACTTTTGAATGAAATGAAAAAAAATATTAAATTATTCAGTTTTTACAGCTTTGAACTAGGGCTTAACATTGCTATTGTGGATGATACATCACTGTAAACTTTGATGACACATCCTTGGAAACGTTCATGACATGTCATCAGAAACTTTGGTTATGCATCATCATAAACTTTGTTGTTGCATCATTGGAAACTTTGGTGACTGATTATCAGAAACTTTGACACATCATCAGAAACTTTGGTGATGCATCATTGGAAACTTTGGCAACAGATCACTTTTATGACATGTCATTGGAAACTTTGATGACACATCATTGGAAACATTGGTGAGACATCATTGGAAACTTTGGTGACAGATTATAAGATACTTTAATGAGACATTGGAAAATTTGGTGACACATCATGAGAAACTTTGATGACATGTCATTGGAAACTTTAATGACACATCATTGAAAACTTTGGTGACACATCATCAGAAATTTTGATGAGACATCATTGGAAACTTTGGTGACACATCATTGGAAACATTGGTGACAGATCACAAGAAACTTTGATGACATGTCATTGGAAACTTTGATGAGACATTATTGGAAACTTTGGTGATTTATCATTGGAAACTTTGGCAACAGATCATAGGAAACTTTGATGACAAAACATTGAAAACTTGAATTTTTTAGCATATTTGTTATCTATGAAAATGTATATGTACATATTGTTATTTTTATTTATGCATTTTGGTATGACAATATATATGTCATAAACTACAATGCAATAAATATTGGACATGAGAAGTTTGTCTGCATATTTGTATTTGTACATATATATAATTTGATTAAAAAGAACAAGACAGTACTCTTTTATATGCTAATGATTCATGTAATTCATAGTGGTCAAAACATGTATGGTCATTTCCAGCTAAGTTACCACTGCAAATATCCATTCAGGGGTCTTGATTCTTAAATTTGAAAGAAATAAAAAGTAGTTCCTTTACATTACTAACTTATTATAATGGTAATTTTTAGCTCTGTGTGCATGTGTGTGTGTGTGTGAAAAATAGTGAGCTCACCCTTGCAAATTTTAGAAATGGAATTAAATTGATTGACTGAAGATGTGATTGATTGACTGAATATTGTGTTACATGTGCCACTGTACATTGCAAAGTTAGTGTGATGAGTTAGTGTTACACTGCAGTATCCATGTAAGACGGTTTTGTTTAGGTTGATACAGATATTACCATGGTTATCAATCAATAAATGTTTTAGAAAGCTTTTGTTTGGTTAAATGATTTATCAGCATGTCAACACCAGCAGTGTTTATGATGACCTTAAATTTCCCTTCCATATTTCCATTGCTATAAATTGTATTCAAAATACATTACACTCTTTTCAAAAATGTGCTCCTTCTTTCTTTAATTTCGTTTCACTTTGATTCTTTTGTCTCCATTTCCTAAAACTTGTTTTCATTTAGAACAGCTTTGTTTTTGTACCCCAACTGCAATAGCAGTATGTTGTTTTTTGCTGCTGTCCATTCATATGTTCTAACTTCTGCCCCAACTCATGTTAGTCAGATAAAACAAAAGCTAATAAAGTTAGTGCCATGACATTTTACACTCTCTACAATAATAATTAGATTAGACTACACTAACCGAGTCTATCAAAATTATATGCATCCTATTAAAGTCCCTAAGAAAATTATTTGTGTATTTTTTCTAAAAACTGTTTTACATATTTACATAGAGAAGAAATCTGTTAAATACAGCCATAACAGCATTAAATACCTAAACTGAAAATGTGCACAGACTAAGGGGTTTATGTAAGATGAGAAAGAAATGTGCACATAGCCAGTTCTGGAAATGTCAGTTGCATTACAGAATTCCAGTTATGTCTTTCAAGTTCAACTGTTTCCAGAAAATGCAACATAACCATTGCTGATTGTTCAATATGTTGTGTTCATAGTAGGGAATGGTATAAATAAGATAGTCCTGATACCTTGGATTTAATTACAAAATGTGAGGAAATAAAGGCAACACAGAAGAAATTTAATGCATTAACACCTATATCATTGGTAAAACAATTTACACAGTGAACTTTAGGACTTCTGAGAAAATCTTGTTATAACAATTAGGTAAAATCCAATAGAGGTTGATAAATGAAGGACTACAATAGTATTTTTTAATATATTACACATTTTATTTAAATTTTGTGGACAAAAACCTTTGTGGCATGATTAAGCAAAAAATATTCGAGTTAGATTAGAGAAATTAGGTTGATATGTTTGCATTTGTTTGCATATTTTAGCATATTTTGTATACACCTTCCATAATTAGTATAAGGGGCATGTACTATAGATGTCTGTCGGTCCATCCACTTATCAGTCTCATTTCTGCACAATAACTTCAGCTCTCCATCATCAAACAGTTACTATACTTTATGAATGGCTTTTACTTGGGGTAAGAAAGATACCTGTTAATTTTGGTCAGAGCCAGGTCACTGTGACTGAAAAAAGAACATGTTTTCTGCACAAGAACATAAATTATACAACACATACATGTATCTAGACCATACTTTGTGGATTGCTTGCACTTGAGGTAAGTAAAAATCATATTGAGTTTGGGGTCCAAAGATCAAGTTTATTGTAATTGAGAGAAGACAGTGGGTTTGGGCACAATAATGTTACTTCTAGATCCCATATTTAACCAAACTTTATGGATGGCTTAAACATGGAGTAAAGAAGAAATCAAAATTCACAGATCAAAGTCACATTGTATGAAGATCAATGGTTTTGGCTTTTAAAAGCATGTCAGTTCTCAGCCATGTACTTGTACCAAAAGCTTCTTGGGTAAGAAAGAAGCCTAATGATGTGAGGGTCAACAGTCAAGGTCACTGTCACTGTCACTGATAGAAAGATGATTTCGATTTTCATTGTAGACTACATATCTTGACCAACAATTGCGAAGGACTTGCACTTAAAATGTGGAAGAGGTCCATTGATTTTGAGGTCAATGGTCATTGTGGCTGAAGGAAACATTTGTTGCAAACTAACATTTGTTTTAGAGTAACTTCTAGACCAAATTTTGTGGATACCTTGCACTTAGAGTAATAAAGAAACCTATATATATTCTGGACTCACAAGGTCAGAGGTCATAGTCATGGTAAGTCTAAGAACAAACTAATTTTTTTTCTGGACTCACAAAGTCAGAGGTCATGGTAAGTCTAAGAACAAACTAATTTTTTTTCTGGACTCGCAAGGTCAGAGGTCATAGTCATGGTAAGTCTAAGAAGAAACTAATGGTTTATGCACAATAAGATTAGTTCAACACCGCATAACTTGTATGGCTCATTGAGGCTAAGTGGTTAATAATCCTCAGACTCGACCATAGCCTAGTAGTTTTCTACATTCATTCATTGGTAGAATTTTTATATGCAGAGCATTCTACAAACAACATTAAAGCAGTAGGCTTGTATTTCAGAAACATGATTTCTGTATAATCTAGATATTAATGAAAATTAAGCCCCAAACATGGAATATTTGGACATTAAAAATAAAATGTGAATATCATTTAACCAGCTCTTTATGGGATATGATGGAAATTATAACACTTTTAGACCACGTAGAATATGTAGACAGAAAAATTGCTAAGCCATTTCAAAGAACATAATAAATTTTTACATTTTTCACACAACATAAATATGGCACAAACAATAATTAAATTTAACTATTCGTATAGAAATTTTAATTTTTTTAATTTAAAGTGAAAGTAACAAGGTTAATATAAAGAGATGATGCATAATTGTTTACATTTTTGGTTATGATTAGCATGATTTTCGTTTCATATATAAGAAATAAACATATATTAGAGTGCTGTAGAAAAAAATGCTGATTTCATCAACGTAAATAGCATCATCCCCGATAGATTAATGTTTAAAACAGTATCATAAAACAGTATGATATTAGAAAGAATTAGTTACATATTTGTTGTCCATAGCAACAGCTAATTGTATTTGATTAATTTGACGTTCTCAAATTCTAATGATCAGTTTGCAATAATTCAATGAAACATAATACTTTGGGAAATAAAGCATGGTTTAAAATAGCACCTTTATTCAGAAGTTGAAGTAGGTGTTCAACAGATATAATTTACATAATCAAAAATGGTTCATACAATTTTAAAACAGTTACAAAGAAAACACTGAACATTGTGCATACAAAACATAGGATGATTTGCAACCTCATAAAGGACTTCATATCCTTAACACATTCGCATATGCTAGTAAATAAGTACAACATGCCTTGTTGTTTTTTTTCTTCTTCTTCTTTTAAACTCACATTTTTTCGAACGTTAGATTTGGCCCGAATGTGTTTCATAACATTCCATTTTGATCACTGCGTTGGCATACGTGACATTGTCAAACGTGTAATTAAAGGATGATAAATATATAGACAAAATTACACAAGTCTTTTTTTCTTCATCCGAGTGGGCGGAAAGAACGAGTTTAATGCAAAATCGCAAACATGTAAAATGTAACATACATACAAATCTCAACTCGTGCCCCAGTAAGAAAAACATCTTAACGGGAATATTGTAGCGAGGACTAAATTTTTTCTTTCTGTCATATTCTAAACATCTGCTGATCGCAGTAATATGTCTTCTTTTATTTTGCAAATGTTTTTCAGTTTTATCTTCAGATTTACTAAACACATTCGATTTCTCAGTAACTTTAATAGACAAATAGAAAGTTCCTTCACTTAAACTTGGTAAAGTGTTTGTCACCTGGCGCGGCTCCTTTCTTTGGCACTACCACAAACAATTTTACAATATAAACACACAGAAAAATGTATTATGCTTGCGAGTATATTTTTAAACAGTACAGTTTTGCCATAAGCAAATTGTTAATAACTTTTACTTGTTTGTTTGGTTTGAAAACTTGTACTGATATTTCAACTCTCCAGATGGCACACACACACGACCCTTCCGACTGTCACCCCCTCGCATCCCTTGAATACGCCACTGCTTATCTATATTATAACTAGAGTTATCTGGTGTATGTTATAAATCATCCGGTTTCACAAGTTATGCACCAATTTAAGTGCCTAAATAAACAGAGGTAAAGTTTTATTCGAATGTGGGCGTATTTCTAACCATGCCTAGAAACTTGACACGAAATCCTAAGTCTTTCTTACTTAGTCTGGATTTTTAAACCTTCAGTATAAGATTTTACCGGCAAAGTACTTGATCTGTTCAACTCTGTCTTATCTAGTGTCGATTAAAAACATCTGCTTCATATGAGATCTCATTTTCATGCATTTTGTCCAAAATATTCTTGTCAACATCAACTATAATATGTCGGCGATAATATTTCCGATTGTAAAAGTAGTTTCGTAATAGGTGTGCGATGTGAAAATATTAGTGGTGCAATACGGAATCACATAATGAATATCAAGTGCCAGATCAGCCATGTTAAAAATATTCAAGTCGTAACATGATTTCTTTGGAATTTCAGTACATTTCTTGCTGACGGAAACTCCCGAGGTACCTATACAGTGACAGAGTATCCCGGTACGTACCACTGGAAAACAATACCGCGGTAAACCGGTATACCGGTAAATGCACTTACCGCTAGCAGCAATGGTTATGCCTTTCAACGAATCAAAGTTTGACGTTCTGAAATCTTTTTGTACTAAACAAATTAGGTACTTAGTGACCACTCAAAGTTCAAAATAGAACAGTATCTTTCAAATTAAAAATACCATACCAGTAAACATGTATACCATGTTTATTTGCTTTTTGTTTGTTTGGGGGTGGGATTAGGGGGTTCAATTGTTATCAGTACACAATTTGTTACAGCTAATGCTTAACTAATTTAGGATAATTTGTTAACAGGGGAAGGATGTGTCTTAGATAGAACACACTTTAGAGAACGGGTCAACAACCAAATCTTTGCTCATATTTGCAAATATGGATGAGTTCATACCAACACAAAATGGTCACGTTGTTTGCTTACAAAAATGCATGTCCGTTACAGCGTTATATGGCGCCTCGGCACAAAAGTGGCTATGCAGTGCCAACAAAAAGGACAAGTCCAAAATATAAAACTGAATTGCGCTCAAATTTAGGAAGATAAAGCCTTCCAAACAGACATACAATTAGATCAAATTCAAAACGTAAAAATGTTAAAATTCATCAAACGGAAAGTGCATAGTTGTGTTCACCAGCGCAGTTAAATTTCTGCATGTGCTCCATCACCGCTCCAGTGGCCTAGTGGTTAGAGCATCCGCCGCATATGTGGGAGGTCGTGGATTCGATCCCTGGCCGCGTCATACCAAAGACTTACAAAAATGGTGCTAACAGCTACCTTGCTTGGAGCTCATTTTAAGAGGTTAGTGTTAGGCCTGGTGTCAGGATAATGTGACTGGGTGGGATATCATGCTACATGTCTGCGTCATGATGCCCCAGTGCTAGACATCACTATAAACTGCTTCACTGCAGATATTATATCGATATGTCTGAAAAGTTGTTATTAAAGCTACGTTAAAAATCATAATCACACACACACACACACACACACACACACACACACACGTACATGTGCTCTATCACAAAAGTCCATATGTTATTGACTATGTAGGTCTTGATATTACATGGATTCAATTACTGCAAGCTACTGTTCACATACCGTGTAATAGTAATGATTCATATCAGTAATCCCAGTAATGTGTAGCATTTATGTATTAGTTCACTCATGCTTTCTGCAATGTTCATCCTTACAAAACTGAAGTTATGTTTTAAAAGCGATCACAAAATATGAGAACATATTGTAGCATACAATATAAGCAAGAGGAAAAAAGCAAGATGAATGCATGTTCTCAGTTATTTAACACAAACACATACAATTTTTAATAAGATTCCATCATATCAATATATCATTGCATGCATACGTGAAATACATGTATATATGGAAAATATATGGTATCTTTATTATTATGCTTATTATTACCAATTATGTTACACCTTTTTGTGTTCATTTTAGAGTGTCCTATAGTTATTTATTTTCTGACTGATTTTCAACAGTCGATAAACGGAACATCTCTTCTTTCTACCTTATATGCGATGAGGTAACGTCACTTGTTCACGCTGCATGACGCGTACAAGCTACCTTAAACAAATCAACCGTGGAAGACATGATTATCACCACTTCATTGACAAAAGAGACTTACTACAATGCATTCACGGCTGTGTCACATAAATTACATTTAATAACCATGTGTTTCACTTCCATAGCTCACAAATGACAATTCAAAACAAGCTACCAAGCGTACTTTCCAATGCTCCCTTTCCTTCCAGTAGACGCATGCGCAGATTTAGGTCTCATTTGAAATGGCGTTGTAAGTTCACGAGAGATAATGAATCTCCGGACGTGCTGATGCGCATCGGGGCTGACCTGTACAGAGGGTGGATACAAACATGGTTTCTTCTGAACAAATACCGTCCCTCCAGGAAGTGGCACATCTTCAGTACCCTGTAATCAAAGTGCTTTTTTCCTTAGAAACAGAATGCAAAAACCAGTTTATACTGCACTTAAAGAAGTTGATAAATGGCAATTTGTTTAGATGTGAAAGACTGAGGAAATAATAATTAGATAATGGAAAACTTTTTCAACTACGTTGACATCATGCAGGTGTTCACAATGAATCTAGTAAGTTTAGCTTCTAGAATGTAGAATTAACCCATGGAATTTAGGCATTTTTAGGATGCAAGCTATTATTTTAGATTCGTGAAGAGATGTGTATTATCCCGAATGGTGTATGTTTTAATTCAAGAAAAATACTCGAATAAATAAATAAAATATATGTATGAGTATTTTTGTACGGAACTCTTTCAAAAGTGTCGTGACAATACAAAATGCACTTCAAGAATGAAATGCTTACCTATATCTGCTCAAAAACATAGATAGTTTTGATACTATATATTTTTGAAGGCCAAAGTCGTCGATTTGCAAGGGTTTTCTCCATTCAGTGCCAATGCGACTAACATGTGTATTCATTGCTACATCATTAGGAAGAAGTATATTTTTTGGACAGTGATGTTTTTCAAATTTAACTTTAAACATTGAATGTGTAGATTATCAAACATTGACTATTCATCTGAAAACAAGACTTTTAATTTTTGTCACACATTTTAATGCGCGGATTGATACTTTTGATGGTGGCGTAACATAATAAGAGTGTCTATATCTGAAAGACTTCAGAGTATAACATCTTTAAACAAAAGATTCAAATGATCGTGATTCTTTTGTTAGGATTTTCGCTCTTCATTTAATTTTCGTATATATGCTACAGCTATTTTAACAGCACGTGCACCACTACTGCTCCCCAGCTCCAAATGACGTTCCTGAATACATTCAAATGTAAATTTGTATGTGACTTTGGTAAAGTTCCAGTCTAGTGCGATATCAGACGCTGTGTCCAATTTTCGATTATCACTTAATTTCGGTATGCAATAAACATTGGTCAGCGCTGGATTTGCCCATCGTTTTCAAACACGATTGTGATACTACTCAACATTGTTACTAACAAATATGTATGACTATTTAATTACGATTTCTTTTCCCCCAAAATGTGTACCATTTGTCGTTGAGTATTGAAAGTATACAACACTGCATGATGACACGTAACACTAGATCAGTCGAGTTCAGTCAATGACAATCTCCATGGTTCTTGTTGAAAACTAATTTCTAAAAAGGCTAATACCTGAAGTTTACTTTTTGTTGTTTTGAGTCCCTATTTAGGCATTTCTTGATGGCAGCTCATTGATGCAAAACTGTACGCTATAAAGGGTCACCAGTTGTCACGCGTTAAGATCCGTAGATCCTAACTCAGAGGAAGGAAGGGAAGGGGGGGGGGGAAGAGCCGAAAAAGAAGAAAAACGAAATAGTCCTAAATACGGAAATAAAAGGTTGAGTAACGTTCATACGGGCAGATATATTTCCGAAATAGAGATTGAGTAGTTCCGAAAGTCATTACGCCGCTGTGGCCATGAAAGTGGTATCGCCACCGTGACGTTCATAGTCATATTGTCACTGTCGAGATACAATTCTCTCCCACTGATATATTTCACTATCTCACTATATATATATATATATATATATATATATATATATATATATATATATATATATATATATATATATATATATATATATATATATATATATATATATATATATATATATATATATATATATATATCTGTGTGTGTATGGTTCATTCCTAAAATTGTATATAAACAAAAAAGTTTTGGTATGTTTAAAAAATTGTACAGACTCTATTGCGTATATTTTAAAAAAATAACACAAATATGCATTAATTTAGGATATTCTTCCAAATTAACTAAATTGAACTTACCTGATAATTTGACCATCATTAGAACATTTCCACCTGGCAATACGCATACATGCTTGACATTCTGGGTATTGGTGATATTTATCAAACATTCAAGACGCATTCACACCAATGTACCTAGCGTACTATAAATATATAAATACACAAATGAAAGGGCCCTAATTGAAAAAAGCATCATATTGCTTAGAATTTTCAAGAGCCGTGGACCCGATGAGACAGGGATGGAGATGGCCTTTTTATTTATTTTTTAAATTTTGAATTTCAATTTTGATGCAGACATATCGGTTCCCAGTCTTTTGTCAGACAAAGAACCCATGCCTCCAAAATAGCAGCCCACTTCGGAAATATTTTTGACACCCCTGAATTTAAGATAGTTTATGCAAATTTCACAGTCGAATACTTTTTCAAAACTGGATTAGTATATATTGTGTCATAAAAATTCCTAATAAACAATATAAACTTTATTTATTGAAATACTTACTTCTATTTCAAACCTCTTAAGTGCGTTGACTCGGAGCGGTTCATGAGGCATTCCATTGCTAACGTTATTGCAGAATTCTCTAATCCTTTGCTCTAAACGCTTTAGATGTGAGTCACTAGTTTCACGATCAAAGTAATCATTTTCATCTTCCATGTCATACAGTTCGTCAGCAGATTTTCCTAGGTGTGCCTTTTGCGCATCCAACCGTATTTCCGATTTTGCCGCAATTGAACACATGACTTTTGAACGGGTTTCTGTCTTTTCTTTCTGAATCATTTCCATTTGTTCAAATATTTGTTCAGCTTGTCCTTCTTGATTTGGAGATTCCATTTTGTTTGTTGTGACTGCCTCTTCTGCGTCGTCGATTTCGGTAAGATGAAAAGTACTTCGTGTATATCCCGCCACCGTATCCGGACGACGAGTTCGAATTGAATCGAAACTGGAATAACGTTCAATCCCGATGGCTGTTCTTGGTCGAATTAATTTCGAATTATCCGTGGTAACTCTTCTATCATTCATTAACTCTGTCTCTGCAACACTGTTTTGTAACTGTTTCATACTTCTCGGCACTCGTCGCTTGCTTTTGTAAAATATTTTCTGCGTTTCCTCTCTCTTCTTTTCTTGGTATGCCATTTTGTTTGCTCTTCTTTCTGACATTATCCTATAATGGATCGAATCTGGTAGCATCGGCTCTATTAATGGTACCTTATTTTTTAAATATAATTTAATCATTTGAGACAACATAGTTTGTTTCTCTTTTTCTATCTCTTCTTTTCTTGCGTTTTTTTGCTGCCTTGGTCGCTCCATATCGTATAACTGACGGTGAACCACTTTCAACAATGGTATTTGGGCACCGTTTGGTGTTGCGATCCGTACTGTTAGTTTTTTCAAGACCCCTTCTTTTAGTGTATGAACTGTATGAAGGTTTTTCTTTAGAACCAGTCTTTCATAATTCTTGTAGTCGAGAACGAATGCTGCTGTATTCGCTGTGCACTTCACGGTAAAGGCATTTGTTTGCAACTCTAGCACTGTTTCTAAATCACCTTGGAACGAAATAGAAAAGAATTAAAAAAAAGTAAAAGCCCAGTTGAATTTTCTCAAGCGGAAGATAAGTTTAAACAAAGCGCGAGCTGGTGTCTTATAAGCTTGTCCTTTACAAACCAAGAATGCGTTTGTGTCTCTCACAATGCCGGTGTATTTATTAAACAAAACGTCTACGTGTATGTTTCGAATGGGCTTTTAAGTTGTTATCTTTATTTTGAATAAAACACGTCTGACCTTGCTGAATTTGTGAGATAATCTCACTTCTCTTTGACAAACACGAAAAAACTTACTGTCTGTTGTAAGATAAAATAGGTTCACTTTTGTTCAAGGTAGGTTTCACCACTTAAAGTAATCAATGAAGGACTACGTTTATTCAACACCAAGGCCAGCGGTAAGGTGAGAAAAATAATCGTTACTGTAAATAATCACAGAACCCATTTCAGTGAAATATAACAAGATCATGGTGAGTCACGCCGTGTATTTAAACATAATCGAAGTATGTAAACATTACTATACTCTAACAAGAATGAGATGCTATTGAATCTCTCATTTTTTGTCTGCTGATAACATTTTAAAAGATAATTATCTTGTTTACTTTTGTTACATCGGTAAGCACATGCAATCTGTTTGTCATCCGTTAAATCCGTTATATTGCTAAAGAAAATGCCATCTTTGAAATCAACCCACTTCTCTCTCGAGATAATTAGATTCAGCCATTTTGATGATGTAAAGTATATATTTTAAAAATATACTATGCATATATCATCCTGCATTTTCAAACCTGTAATCTCTTGAAAACTTAATGTAGAAAACTACTACTACTACTACTACTACTACTGCTACTGCTACTGCTACTACTACTACTACTACTACTAATAATAATAATAATAACAACATCATCAACAACAACAACAACAATAATAATAAATAATAATAATAATAATAATAATAATAATAATAATAATAATAATAATAATAATAAAATCTGATGAGAATTAAGGAAATGTTTGTGCATGCATTTAATGTAGAATGAATTGGTCAGTTTGATACATAACAGAGTATACAGCTGGGACTGTATTGTATGATGAAATTCATAAAGTCTGCTGATGTTTATAAGTTTCAAACTTTCAAAAATATACTCAAACTGGAAAAGAAGAAAATAGACTTAATTTTATTGAGGCAATGTCCGTACCGTGCAGCACAACCAAGTTCCCATTTATTCCCGATAAGGAAAGTAATTTTATTCATCTTTTCACACAGTCAACAACTGATTTGACTGACCAGAGCCCGAGTTTTTTTTTTTTAAAAATGTTTCTTCTTTTTTTTGGGGGGGGGATGGGGGTCCGATTGTTGTTGTTCTTTTGAATCCTTAATACATAAATTCACCTTACTTATTGCGGTGGAACGTTATGTTAAATAAAGAATGTTAAATAGAGAGAGAAGATGTGGATGTTTATCTTTGTTTTTTTCTTTGGAGTTGGTGTGGCTTGATTTCGTCATATCATTTGCTAAAACATTTCATATTTCATCGGCTATACTTCTCTGTTCATGAGCATAACATTATCTAGTACCAAAAAACATAACATTATCTAGTACCAAACATAACATTATCTAGTACCAAAAAAAAATCCAATAACAGTTTCATTCCTTTTATCAGATGAACAATGTTGTAGTACTCCGAAGAAAAAATAAACCTGCTTTTCCTTGAAACATTTGTGACAATTTCAGACAGTAAAAGAGATTCACCCGCATAGGAACATATCTCGTCAGGCTGGAAACTAACCAAACATAGTTTGACTAATATATTTTGAGAGGACGAGTAGATTTTCGAATCCTGAAGTCATCCCTTGGGTGACCGTTTTCATGGGTTTGGAATTGGTGTGAGAGGTATGAGGACGACAAAAGTACAAATGTCAGGATATAATAATAATAATAATAATAATAATAATAATAATAATAATAATAATAATAATAATAATAATGAAGACTTTGTATAGCGCCTAATCTTTAGAAGCTCTAAGCGATTTACAACATCTATAATGATATGACTACAGAAAAACAAAAAACAAAAACAGACATTATGAAATTGAAAAACAGTAAAAATGCTGAAAACATTTTAGGTAGGAAACATTTTTAGGTCTTTAAGTTTGTTCTTGCAGTCGTAAATGGTGAGTTTTTATAGCACTCTTGAAAGAGATCACTGTGTCTAATTTCAATGGGCAATTCATTCCACGTTGCTGGGCCCTGGTATAGAAAAGAATGTTGTTAATATGTCTTCGTTTTAATAGTGGGAATAATGAGTATAAAATTGTCAGAAGAGGAATGTAAGTATCTTGCTGGTGTGTACACATGAGTGAGGCCGGATAGGTATGCTGGACTGGAGTCCTTCAGTAAAATGTAGCACAGAAAACAAATTTTGTGTTTGATTATGGATCGAATGGATAGCCAGTGTAGGGTACAGAGCAGTGGGGAGCAGAGGCGTAGCTGGGGGGGTGGGGCAGGGGGTACATATATCCCCGGGCGCCATACTGGGGGGGGGGCGATAAAATGGGCTTTGAAATAGGTTGTAACGCGTAATGGTGATTTTATTGATGAAAATAATGGGTTTCAGAGTTGAGGTGGGGGGGGAATGAATATTGTCCCCGGGCGCCAAACACTCTAGCTACGCCTCTGGTGGGGAGGTGTACTCTAATCGCGGTACTCTAAGGATGATCTGAGCAGCTGTGTTTTGATCTTTTTGAAGTTTCTGGAATATATATTGAGACGAACCAGACAGTATTGAGTTACAATAGTCCAGTCTTGAAAGTACTAATGAACACACGAGTGTTTTAGTGGCATGAACTGAATGTTATTTGCGAATGGAGCTGATGCGTCTCAGCTCAAGATATGCCGACTTGCATATGTTCATGACATGTTGGTGCAATGTGAGAGTACTGTCCAGAGTAACACCTAGGTTTCGTACTGACTGTGTGAAATTAATGTTAGTGTTGCTAGTATTTATTGTTTGAGGTAAAGGATGTGAATGAGAAAGTCGTTGTGTTGTGATCAGAAAGGCATCAGTTTATCAGAATTAATCTGCAGCTTGTTAAATGTCATCCATGATTTCACATCACAAATGCACCTCTTTACTCCATGGATAGTAGCATCAACTTTCGTTGGGTGGCTAAGCTTGTATATTTGGGTGTCTTCAGCGTACAATTGGTGAGACACTGGGTGATGATCTATGATACTTGAGAGCGGCTGAGTGTATAGAACGAAGAAAACAGGTCCACGAACGGACCCCGGTGGAACACCACAACATAGATTAACTTGGCTGGAGTGCATGCCATTTGCAGATACATTTCATGTCCTCTTGAATGAGTAGGACTTGAACGATTGTAAGGCTGTATTGTGAATGCCAAATACATGCTGGAGACGGTGAAGTAATATAGTATGGTCTATAAAGTGCACACGATGTGTAAAGTTAAAGGATTGAATCTCAATCATCACAACAGTTGAGTGGTGAACTTTGGGGTATTGAAGAAGACTTGCAGTCTGGACAGAATGAAAACGTTAAAGTGACCAGCTACGAACCGCACAAGATTGTAGGTTTACCCGCACACCTAATCGTATATCGACCCTTGGAAAAAGTGTACCAGAAGGGAGTTCGACTCCCCAATCACTTCACTTTACCCCATGAACATGAAGGTATAAAACCAATGGTGTCAGGATGATAACCACCATCAAAATGAATATTTCGACCTAGCAAAATTGTATTTAGAGACTCCACGTTCCAACCGTACCATTTTGTGGGTCCCAGTATTCGTGGCCGTAATGTATAGGACCATCACTAGCAAAACTTAGAATCTTCATGTCGTGGCACCCGTTCTTCCAGGCTCTTAAATGGTCTCCTTCGATGTCAGGGTGACGCTGACCCATGCGATCGATGTAGATGCAACTTTCCATGTCGAAGTACAGGACACAATCTTCTAACAGTTCTAAAGCTTCGTACAATTTTAAGCAAGCATGGCATGTCACGTAAGCTGCATTGATGACATTTCCGAATTCGGCTGCTTCAACAAAATCCAGTATTTCTTCGTAATTGACCAAGTTCATGTCTTGGCGTGTTTCATGCATTTGGTTTTGTCGTGAAACGGCGGAAAGAATCGGGCAAATACTCTGTCTTGGGTAAACACTGTCGTTGTGCCATTTTACCCCACAAGGAATTTAATATTACTTTGGCAAACGGTCAACTACTGACGTTTTTCTCAACGTGGTCTAAAGTGATGCCTTCCTGCTCTTTGAATTTTATTTTGGCTTCAAAATTGTGGCAACAGGTAGGATAGCCACTGACTTCTTGTATTCAGTTTCAAAATGGAATCCACGTAGTCTGCGGCAAAAGCCTTTCTGAATCTCGTCGTCCTTGTGTTACTGTTCTGTCTTAAGAACGTGGTAAATTTCGTACACTTGTAACAGTTGGTATTCCTGGTCCATAGCCTTTCCACGCTAACCTTCGTTCCCGTCAAGACGCGTTCTTCTTGGGTATGCCGACAAGCTTAGGTAGGTCTTGGTTGCACGTTTCGGCACAAAGAACGGCACAATAGAAACATCAGTCTTCCTTGGCAATGTTGAGGTAAAACGTGCCGGTACAAGAAGCCCATGGGAGGCAAGACTTTACACTTGATCAATTCTTTGTATGTTGTCCAAGTTTGTGTTCGGTCAGCAATTGCGGATACCCGGCGAAAAGGTGACGATATTTGCACACGTAAAGATACAAAGAACATACGTGCAAGTGTTTGATATCTTCACCTTTCTCCTCTTCGGCTTGGGTCAGCAAACAGGTGACATTCGTCCGTCTTCCGTACATACTGCTCGCACGGGTTTAGATGATCCACCAATTTGTAACTTTTCACGATGCTTTTAAACTCGAGATCGGTTTTCAAACGACGATCGGACTCGTGTTACCAGATTTCCACCATTGATTATTTGTACTGTTCTAACTTCACGCTTCGCTGCCACGTGGCCTCGTACAAGTCTTCCATCGTCCGTTGTAAAAACTGAATTTTAATGTCACGTTGAGAGTAGCAGAGGAGACATCGTGACATAAGACATCCACCGAATAGCTTCTGATGGCATTTTCACATCCTTAGTTTCCATTTGACATCCTTGTGGTTCCGTCAATGCAGCCAGCATAGGGCTTTGACAGAGTATTGACGTTTGACAAAGTTAGTTGTTTGAGGGCTTATGACAGCGATGGTGTTTTCGGGCATGAATCATTGGCGGTACATTAATGATCACGATTTGGCAATAGTGCGGGCTTCTTTCGAAGGATCGATACCTCTGTGTTCCATGAACAGTTCTCGAAATTGTCAACAATAACGATTTAAATTTTCTACGTCCGAACGACCAATGCTTTATTATGTCTTCCTGAAAGTCGAAGGGGTCCGAGGCGTGAGTGTGGTACCATGAGTTTCTCGGAACGTATGTTGTCGGGGTCGTGTGTGTGTGTGATTAGGATTTTCAGCGTAGGTTTAACAAAGTTTCAGTAATATCACTACGATGTCTGCAGTGAGGAAGTTTATAGTGAAGTCCAGCACAGGAGCATCATGACGCAGTCATGTAGCATGATGTCCAACCCAGTCATATTATTCTGACACCAGGCCAACCAGTCCTAACACTAACCTCCTAATTCTGAGCGCCAAGCGAGGCAGCTGTTAGTACCATTTTTGTAAATCTTTGGTATCAATCGGCCAAAATCGAACCCATGATCTCCCACTTCCGCGGCGGACGCTCTAACCACTAGACCACCGGAGCGTTTTGGAGAACGTATGTTGTCTGGGTCGTAGTAGTGAGTCTCAGGCAAATGGGGTAGAATGGCATGTTGATTTGTCTTCGGTATCGACAAAAGTGCTGAAAATAACATTTGGCCATTTCTGTCATTCCACGCGTTTTAGGCATTCTTTTTCAAGGCACGGCCAAGTAACTCATCGAATCTTTATAACTGCACTCGTCCCACGTGCATATAAATGAATTTGGCTCCGTTAAAATTCACTTTAGGACGTTCGGTGCTTTGTTCCGTTTAGTATCTCAAAATAAACTATTCATCGTATCCCTAGAAATTGTGAATCATTACCGTGACATGGCAATGACAATCTCTGTACAATTCGATGTTCTCTTGGATCCACGTCTCGTCAATGTAGCCTTAGATCCATTGGACCAAATCGGCCAGCATGTTCGGTCCCTGAAAGATTTGTTCACGCCTTCCTGTAATCTTGCTGCAGTGAGGGCAATGACTCAAGATAGGCTCTTGGATACACTTTTCGCACGCTCGAAGAGCCATGCAGAAATTAGGAATGCGAATACCGGTCTCTGACATTCATTTGCAATATAAAAAGGTGAAATTCCCTTTCTTCTGGTCATCCTCAGCTCTTGCTTGGAATAGCATTTTTGAAGGGAGCATTCGTGTTCCAAGTCCACGATTTCGTGACAAAATTGACATCGTTTCTTTCCTGAACTTACGTGTGTTTGGTACTATTGTTACGTAAGCCTTGTCCACACTTAGGGCAAAATCTCAGATACTGACAAACCTTACGTCTCCATGTGTTGCTGCCAACAGGCAGTGTTGACAAATGTGCGTCGACAAGCAGGTCAATGCACTCGTTTTTTTCCTTCGTTGTCCTTCGTCAAGACAGGGCTGAGTGGCCAAACATCCTTTGCATTTCGATCCACAATGGTTGTGTTTCTCTCTATTGGTATAGCTATAGTCAGAATTCTCACAGCAATAACCGTATCTCATGAATGTGATGATAATGGTAATGGCATCAAAATGTTCATCTTGGTGATAGACATGAATGCATTTTCCGTATTTGAAATTTTTGCCTCGAAACAACAAAATTCCACGCACTTCTTGAGGGTGCACTTTCAAGGTGTAGTGTAGAACTAACACGTCTTGTATTTTTTGCATTTCAAGAATGCCACAGGGTGGGTCTTTGGAACGCTCCGCTGCTGTCAATGAAGTTCTGCTTCTCTTTGGTTTTTTGCTTGGCTCGATCGTCGAATCTTCTTCCAATTTCTTGACCATTCTGCCGTGTCGTTCTTGTCCGAATACGTTTGTCCCACCACGATGGCAAGGGCCAAACACATCTAGTCTTGAGTGTGCAAAATTTGAACGAGACTACGCTTGATGCACCGAAGGCTGTCCACCATTAACACATTTTTGCGTTGTCCGGTCTCTTTGGAAACAGAAACTTGGGTCATGAATAGTGTCGTTTTTCCATCGGTGATGTGAAACTTTCTTGCATTGTTGCACGCGTTGAATCATGTCTAAAACTTTGGAAGGTGTCAATTCTGCTGGGCTGCTAAACTCTATCCAAACGGGCGACTTCAAACAGTCGTGCTGAATGGAAGATTTCAAGCAATTGTCTTCTTTAGCTTCACATTGCTGTTTAAGTGTGGTTAACAAAGGATTCCACACATCGGTGATTAACTCTTCTGCTTTCTTCAGTGGTACTTTAGACTTGAAATCTTTAAATTTAATTGTGTTGGTGTTGTCCATGGTTCCAACTTTTCTAGACAAACGCTTTTTCGTCTTTCGAATGTGGTAGCGCATTTCAGTGCTTACGGGTGACAGTGGTGGACTTTAGTTAGGTGTAGACTCTCTGGGTCTGGATTCTAGCTCACACATGTCATCTTCAAAATCGCTGGCATGAATTTGAGCCATGATTTCACCTATTGTGCGAGGCGATAAATCAATGTCAGACTAGTATCTACCTTATAAAAAGGGCCAGTGTCTTCCCTCACAGTATTAATGTCACTCTCAAACCGACCAGAACGATGGAAGAGCAAACATATATCTAACTTCTGATCAGAGCTTTGAGAGGTGTCATACGAAAGTTTTCTTCAGGCAAGCCTACGGACCACCCTCCCCTTCTATCGAGATAAAAGTCAAGATACTTGCTGTGTCTTGTCAAAAGAAATGGCATAGGACAACAGAATGTCTAGACCCTCTAAAAAGTAAAATGTATGTCAGAAGAGACAAATGTCAAGATACATATTATCATTGTAAGGAGAAAGAACATTGGTCATCAAAATGCCATAAGAGACAACAGGAGCAGGATGATCATGGGGTTCCGAGCAGAAAAAGAAGAGGTACCCTCTCATAAGGAAGAATCCCGACATGTCCAATAAGAGAAAGAGAGAGAGAGAGAGAAAAAGAAGACGTGATAAAGGAGAGGAAGAAGAGGAAGAAAAACCTGAGAAAGTAATGAAATTGAAAAAAAGGAGAATGAACAAAAACACAGAAGAAGTCTATGAACTTTTTAAAGTGTTGTATTCTGAATTGTGCCAGAATAGATCAGAAAGGAAAAAGTAAGTGTCTTTTGGTTGTGGGCTTTTAGAATAATAAAACCTACACTCACGCATTAACACACGTACATCATGTGGCAAGAAAGGAATTTAGAGTTTTAATTGATTATTCAACTGAAATACTATTTCATTTCGAAAGAGGTGAGTAACTCACTGAAAAGGACAGTTGGATATTTGTTTTTCATATATGAAAAACTCATGGACGGGATGTAATACGTTTTAACGGACATACGGAAGTATGTCAAATGATCATAGACAATCAACCGGATCATATATACGAGTTTTTGGAAGAAAAAGATCTATGTACAGAGTCAAGGTTGTCTGACGTGAGTCCGCATCTACGGTTCAGAGGTCGGAAGAAGTTTGAGAAAGAGAAGAAGATCTATGAGATGCCCTATATGTTAACGGAATGGTGTTTTATACTATAAAAAAGCCCTTTTCAAGGACACTCCATTGCCTCAAAAAGATTTGCTTTCTTGCCTAAAAAAAGTACCGTGACGTCACCCACCTGTTCCATTTTTTCCTTTGTCCTTATGCAGTCCAAATAATTTTTGTCCCTCTATAGTTCCATCCATGTTAAAATTCCCCATGTTCAATCCACATTGTCCCAATACGTGTTGTCTCTATATCGTCCCAAGGGGGATTTTTGTGGCAAGTCCTACTGTCCCTATAACTCTTGTCTCTATATCGTCCCAGTGTATATTTTAATGGTAAGTCCCATTGTCCCTCTATGGTCCCCATACACTACTGGGGGATGGGGGCTCAACGTATTGTGAAGGGGAATTACAATAAAAAAACGTCACAGATATTTATGATGGCTTTTCTTTGTAATTGCTCTAACTACTCGTAAATATTTTCCCTTCATTACGAAATAAACTGTAACTGTGGCAGCAAAGGTTTGGATGAAAGGTAGAAACTAACACGCGTTGAATATAATCATATAGTAACAACTGCAACTCATTCGAATGAGATGGTATGCGTTGTCTGGGCTAATCTCACATGCAACCGAGGGCGTTACACCACAAGCCGTATTCGACTCCATCGAAAGTCGAATGTGGCATTGTATCGTTTTTGGCTTAATATGAGACTGCGTACCATCGCGGTTGAATGCGAATATTGCATATTATGCGTTGCGTATTTCTATACACCGGAACCAAGTAACATGAAATTAGTTTATTACTTCATAGATATTGCATCTTTTTCATTTATTTTTTGTTATTTGTTATATGAAATTTCAGAGTTAGTCATTAGCATATTTTACCTGACATTATTTCAATATGCACACTATTTGTAGCAGTTACCTCCCTTGATTCGGAAAAACGTCGAACAATAGATGAATCGGCATTTTTTAAAATAAAATGTATCCTACTTGTGGTGAATAATCTGCTATTTAAAAAATTACGAAACATTAACGCATTTCTACATCCAATAAATTTGCAAATATCTGGATCTTAAAATGCATATTTATATTGTAACTTCTTAAACGGTATCAGCGAGTTTCCATCACCCAGTTATAATCTTGCATGTTGTCATGTGGGTTAGTAACACCCTGCTTGTAAGTAGCTTGATCTACTTATGCCGTTATTGGAGTTCTTACACTCTGCATGAATATTTTTAACACAGATGCTGAATCTTAGATCGTGATAATTGACCAATTATATTCGGATAATCTGTCTAGTAGATAACAACGGTATTTACATTGTGTATTCATCTGACGTCCATTTCTATCGCGTCATACTTGTTATTTAAAGCATATATGATCGATATAACCAAACTTTCATCTTGATTCAAGAGTAGCTCCATAACTCTGTTCTTTAATTCTTTTTCTTTTCTTCCCTTCAAGTCGAACTTAGAAGAAGAAAGAAATTACCTACAATTTCTTCCTCCTTTACACTACAAAGTTCAATCGTTCGAGACATGTATCTCTTCTCGGCGGCGGCATAACCTTCTTTGCGTCGTACCCGGATCTGGTCCTGTGTAAAACTAGTCACTTTCTTTCTTGTCGTGTTCTCTTTGTTATGTCTGCAGAATAATAGTAAAGTCGAATTCATTTTAGCTTTATTCTTACGTATGCACTAGTAGGTTTTTATTAGTCAAACTATGTCGAAGGAGAATAAATTGTCCACACCGAGAGTCGCATTTAAAGAATAATATTTGTTAACATGTTTATTATATGTCATAATACGGCATGCGCCGAAAGATGGTCTGTTCCATAACCATTATGAATATAATACAACGATTCTTGCTGGTTATAAAATGTGGCGCATAAACATGAATGAGTAACGCGTCGGACACTTTTCGCAAAACACGTATACTGACATCAAGAACTGTATATAAAGTCTAAGCAAACACAAATCAAATAGAGGAAGTCATGTCACAATTCTTATATAAATACAGATAAGATGTGTGTTTAACGGTAGTACAGGGGTCGAAGTTTTGAAAAACCTTTTTTTTTTTTTACCTCTTATACTGAAATATTCAAAACATGCAGACCAAATTAGGAAGGACACACAAGACATACTGGAAAACTGACCATACATTACTATATTTTCATCCTCTATTTAAACATACAATATTAAATATACAAGGGAATAAGAAAGTAAATAAACGTTGTCGTGTATTTGGCATGATCTATACACTGTTTATTTCTTTATGGTGTTTACTTTAAACATATGATCTTTATATGGAAAAAAGTAATGTCAATATATATATATATATATATATATATATATATATATATATATATATATATATATATATATATATATATATATATATATATATATATATATATATATATATGCGTGTGTGTGTGTGTGTGTGTGTGTGTGTGTGTGATAGACATACAGATTATTAGACAAAGAGGCCTTAATGTATGTCCTAGAATGTCCGTCCGTCCATCCATCCATCCATACGTAGGTAAGTAGTACGAACATACCATACCTACATACATGCATACATACATACATGCATGCATGCATGCACGCACGCACACGCACACACACACACACACACACACACACACACACATACGCACGCACGCACGCACGCACGCACGCACACACACACACACACACACACACACACACACACACACACACACACACACACACACACACATACATACATACATACATACATACATACATACATACATACATACATACATACATACATACATACATACATACATACATACATACATACATACATACATACAAGTGTTAAGATATGCATCTCACCTTCCTAGTTCTTGTTCAATTGGGTCAACTTGTGTCACAATAAAAGGAAATTGTTTCCAGTGTTGCGAGGGTTCTGCAAGGACCGTTGCTTGGCCCCTTTGAAACAAAATTAAATTTATACAAAAAGTGCACATGTTATATTAAACCTGCATGTACGAAAAACATTCGAAATGTATTAGAAGAAATATCATATTTGAATTCTAATTCTCCAGCAGTTATAGTGGATGCTATATGTAGACTATCATGCTCTGAGAAATAAAACAAACAAAAAAAAAATGATTTTTAAATAATTTGTTCGAGTAAAGTGCAGATGTAACGTCAATATGAAACATAAGGAGTAAAATAATCCAATGCAAAGTCAAAAATACCAATACATATGTAGTAATCAGCCAAATGCAAAGACAAACATACCAATAAATACAAAATAAAATAGCCCAATACAAAGTCAAACATACCAATACATATCGAGTAAAACAGCCCAATACAAAGTCAAACAAACCAATACATATCGAGTAAAACAGCCCAATACAAAGTCAAATATACCAACTCATATGTAGTACAACAGTCCAATGCATAGTCAAATTTCTAACAAATAAAATGTAAAACAGTCCAATGCAAAGTCAAACATACAAAGAAAACCAGTTCAATGCAAAGTCAAACATACAAAGAAAACCAGTTCAATGCAAAGTCAAGCATATAAATACATAAGGACTATAATAGTCCCCTTCAAAGTCAAACTAACGGCAAAAACATCTGACTGCAAAGCCAAATATACCATTACATACCGAGAAAAGAAAAAAATGGTTGAATGCAAAGTCAAACATACCAATACATGCAAAGAAAATCAACCAAATGTAACAATTTAAAAATCATCAAGGAAAGAAAGAGAATGAATGATAAGTCAAATATACAGGCAAGAAATATAATCCACAATTCAAAATGTATGGAAAACAATGATACCAACTGTACTCACTTAATAATGAAATATAGGCCATCAGCGGGCTCCCCTTGTCGTATAATACAGGTTCCAAAGAGGTACTCCTCCTTACGTATACTCATCTCAAGCAGGTGCTTGAATTTGGAAGACCAGTTTTGAAATAACGGGCAATTCTCTATAAAGTCTTTTCTTTCGGCATACTCCTTCTCTTGTTTGGTCTGTAAAATGCCATAAATTTTATATTGCTTAAAGTCTACGGTAAAGTTGAAAATAAAATTCATCTGATAGAGTAATCCTGTAACTTAATTTTGTTCTTGTTAAAATGAATATCCATAAAAAAATTCCTGCAATAATAATAATAATAATAATAATAATAATAATAATAATAATAATAATAATAATAATAATAATATAATAATAATGAGATTATTATTACTGACATCAACATTGTTTCTTTTTCTCTTGTGATATTATGTCGTTCTTCTGTCTGTCTGCCTCTCTCTCTCTCTCTCTCTCTCTCTCTCTTTATATATATATATATATATATATATATATATATATATATATATATATATATATATATATATATATATTTACACTCCTATTTATCCATCTACCTATCTGTCCGTCCATCCATCCATCCATATATCTATCTCATGTTGCCCATTTATCTTTTGTGCTGAAGCGAAGCAACATTAAATTGGTCTATGTGTTGCAACATGTTTTAGAAAAGTCGATGATGATTCATAAAAACTGAAACTAACACACCAAGTATAAAAGTCCCAATTAAAAACTGGAACTAACATACCAAACATGAAAGTCCCAAGTAAAAACTGGAGCTTGCATAACAAGTATGAATGTAAAAACTGAAACTAACATACCTAGTATGAATGTTCCAAGTACAAACTGAAACTAACACACCAAGTATGAAAGTCCCAAGTAAAAACTGGAACTAACATTCCAAGTAGGAAAATTCCAAGTAAAAACTGCAGAAATAGAGTTTTACGCGAATTGGTTTTAATATCAGCTAGGCATTTAGTTAGAGCGTCCGCCTTGGAAGCGGGAGGTCGTGAGTTCTGACCCCACCGACGTCACACCAAAGACTTTCAAAAATGGCAGGCGCTAGGCGCTAGTCGCTAAACATTTATATATTAGTGACTGGTCGGCCTGGTGTCAGGATAATGTGACTGGGTGGGACATGATGCTAGACAGCCCTATAAACTGCCACACTGCAGACATCGGAGCGATATGACTGAAAAAATTGTTAAAGCTACATTCAAAATCCCAATCACACACACACACACACACACACACACACACACACACACACACACACACACACGCGCGCACACACACACACACACACACATACACACACACACACACAAGAGCAGATAAATTACAGACGGGTTGGTGGTCAAGTGAAGTTCAACAGAAACCGACATGATATGGAGTTATCCGGATCAATACGTTGTCTACCGCATTATCAGCAATTAATCTGCTATTTCTGGGTGAAACCAATCAATCTGCAATCAAGATATGCGAGTTCACTCTATGAGTCAATTTGTAGCGTACTGAAAGCGCGTGGCATTTGCTTTGTTAGTGTGACGTCGATCGATTTCATGGACATAAACGTATTTTCTCCACATGCATGTATTTTTAATAATGAAGTCAAATTAAGATATATTTGTCATTAATCAGAATAAAACTGTCAAAATAAATTTATTTACGAGTTTCATCCAAGTTCTTTGCTAATTTACTAGTTAAACTTAACCTCTTATAATCTTATCGACGTCGATGGCGTCAAACGTACATCCGATCTTAATTAAATATTATTCTTGGTCATACTACTGACGTACATGGAACACATTGGCGTTGTATCTCACTGCTATGTAATCTTCACAGTTAGAAAGGTGACATACCATATCAGTCTCGGCGAAATTGGAGATAGTTGATACGACTTTAATTACATTTTTTTCTGTTTTGAGTATTTCAAATGAAGTTAATTAACATTTACTTTTTTTTAATTAATTTTACAGAAGAATACCATAATATTACTAATAATTTTCACATTATTTTCCAAAGTAAGGAGAAGAAAGTAAATGAAAAGAATAGGTTAAACAAGTACGTACCTTCATTGACCTGTTAAAAAGATCTCTGTAAATTACAAGCAGATCTGTGTCTTCATCCGCGATGATGGTGGCGTTACGAACAGCGTCGTCACTAATGAGCGCTATCTCACCAAAACTCTTTCCATCTTCTGTTTAGAGACCAAAAATAAACAATAAACTTATATTTTTATATTTGTTAAAACATTAACAATGTTAAACCATTTCATTGCCTCGTTGTCTGAGCTTTTATTGAGATAAACAATTAAAACAATTAAGTCGTTTGTTATTATATTTGTCAAGGTTTACTGTTATTAATTTTATTTTTTTGACATTTAGTTATCATGACATCCTGCGTTCTGATAAACGTACAAGCAGCAGAGAGGGTGAACAGACCACGTTTTCGAGCAAAAATAAGGCTTACAGATCATGTTTTCGAGCAAAATATGGCCTATAGACTACGTTTTCAGACAAAAAATAAGACTTCCAAAAAATCTCATTTAACCAAAAAAAAAGTCTCCATTTTGCAAAAACGGAGATTTTACGATTTTTTAATCAATTTTGCTCGCAACGATGTGGTCATCCACCCTCTCTGCTGCTACAGGTTAACAAAAAATAATAAATGATTTTAACCAAATATTTGATCCAGTCCGATACGATATCGTGTCCGAGGATCATGCAAATTTATTGTTGCGAATCCGTGCTGAGTCGACTGAGCATTACTAAAGAAATCTCGAAATTGATTGAAGTCCATATCAGAACACCATGTCTGCCATATATTTCTAAGAGTATGAGTATCAACTCCGTTGAATACAGCAAGAATATTGCAGTTATCTCTGATGACTTTTGGAACCTGAGTGTAGCGTTGAGTGACATATATCACGTCAGTGTTTTTGTGACGCCCCCGGGAAAAGATCCTAGCAGGATTTTTTTGTTTATCTAACATTATATCGTCGTATACGACTAAATTGTTAATATCTCCATCAATATCATCAATGCTCGGTGCTTCATCGATATCGGTTATAAACTCAATAATACCCTCTCCGGATTTTTCTACCGCGCTGTCGTTAAAATCTTTTAGCACTTCATAACATCGTTGATCATCTACGCTAGGGGCAATTAAATACAACTTATCCCACTTCATCCATCTCATTATTAAATTGAGTAACAATTGCGTTTTACCGGATCCAGATGGCCCGATTATAATCATCCGGATAGAGTTTGGTAGCGCTGCATGATGCTTAATTGGTTCTCTTGTTTTAGTCGCTGAAAAATCAATTATATCCATATCTCTATACATAAATTATGGATCTATATTGTATGAAGTGTAAAACGCGTACTAGCACAAATGATGTGACGACGGTTACAACTAAAAATAACAGATCAGCACTTACTGGTAGATGTTCAACATGTGGTATTAAAAAGTTCAGATTTGTTTCTACAAAATCAAAGATTTTACAATCCGGAGATGTTTTTAAAAAAAACGAGGAGGTGATATCGCAGCCAAATTGGCAAAGCTCCCTGGAACCCCATGGGCAAAGTACCCCGGAGAAAAGCACCTTCCAGGATATAGCTACTGTGGACCGGGAACCAGACTTGATATCAGACTCAATGATCAAAATCAGTCCCGACCCGGTGAAGAACCAATAAACGCCATTGATAAGGCCTGTCACCTTCATGATGTTGCTTATAAAAGCAGCAATCTGCAAAACAGGCATCTCGCGGATGTGAAATTAATTCATGCGTTAAATGCTATTCCTGATAAATCCTTCAAAGAAAAATTGGCTTCATTTTTGATAAAATCGGCTATGAAAAGTAAATTGATGTTAGGTGCCGGTAATTAATAATATGGAATCAATTTATTATTCCCCAAGAGGATACTGGAGGGGTAAATCAGCAGTCCATAAACTCGCTAGCGCTGCAAAAGTGAAAAAAAACCACTGCGGCTAATTGGTTATCCAAACAGGCACTATGGCAAATTTATCTACCACCGCCTAAACAAATTCAATTCTCGCATTTTGATGTGACAGTTCCTAATGAAGTTCATCAGGCTGATATATTATTTCTGCCACATGATCGTGGTTACAAATACGCTTTAACCGTAGTTGATATTGCAAGTCGATACAAAGAAGCAGAACCGTTAAAAACAAAATCAGCCACTGAAGTCGCTTCTGCATTTGAAAGGATTTATCGACGAGGTCCTCTGCACTGGCCAAATCTATTGCAGGTTGATCCTGGCAAGGAATTTCAGGGTGCAGTGTTATCTACAATGAAACATCATAATGTCACCATACGACGAGGGCATACTGCGCTACATCGCGATCAGGCCATTGTAGAACGATTTAATCGGACGATTGCTGAGCGGTTATTTGGATATCAATACGCAAAAGAATTCATTTAAGAAAAGCGATCCCGTGAATGGGTTAAAAGATTACCATCTGTGATTACTGCACTGAATAACGAGATTACTAGAACAATCAACATGAAACCTAGCAACGCTATTAAAAAGAAGTCAATACCTGAAAAACCACAAAAAGATTTCAAAGAACCAATTCTTGGTAGTAATGTCACTGTTAGATACTTATACGAACCAGGAGAGCTTGAGGGTGGTAGAAAAAGGGCTACTGATCCTATTTGGAGTGTTACTGCACACAAGATATCTAGTATAACACGATCTACGGGTAGACCTCCAGTCTATAAACTGGATTCAACTGCCCCTCAGCGGGGTTTTACTCGACAACAACTACAGGTAATTCCTGACGATACTCAATTACCACCGCATGGTCTTAACTAGCGCCGTTGCGTCTATTGCACTCAAGACAAGTCAACATCACATTGTTTCTGACATGACCGAGATTGTTATTTTTTCTGTCTACGGTGAATTGGCGAGGATCCTTATCCGAATACTGCCAACGCATTATACAATTGCAACTCGCGCAGTGATTAGTCTGTTGTTGTTTCAGCGTAATTATTAATTTAGCATCAATATCAAATTCTCGTTGTTTTTTTTGTCCTGTTGTTTGTAACCGGAGAGTTTTTTATTAATGATGCTAACATCAATATCACTTATTGTTGTGTCATTATCATCGAAAACAACTCTTCGAAGTTGATTTATTTTTCGTACTCTGGATACTGCGAGATAGACTAAATTCGACCATTCGATGTGATTATCCACCATCCAAACAATTGTATCCGATATAGTCAATCCCTGTGAAGAGTGTATTGTTGCTGCGTATCCCAGCGTCCACGGGGATTTATTAGCACGCAATGCATCTTCAACGACATTGATATCAACCAGCACAATATCATTTAATACGAGAAATTGTTTTTCACTCTGTCCTGGAATATCAACTTCAATGTTCTGTTTTCGTGTATCCGATGGCCTATAACAAAGGGGTACTGGAAGCGTTGCAAATTTTTCTTTATGCAATTCAAATAACTTCATCTGAAGTGTGTCCCTGACTATTTTTCTACTTGCAATTATCAAATCATTTGGTCTCCATGTTTCCCAGAAATCATTCATTGGAGTTTCTGAAATCACTTCACGCGCTATTTCGCATTGGATTCTATCCGGTTGTAATCTAATTAGCGCTTTGAATTCTCGTAATCGTTCATCAATTGATCTATAATCAGTGGTAATTTCTTCATAATAGTCTACAAAACCCCTTAGCCATTCATGTGGAGATGCACCGACAAATGGTGGTGGTTGGCCGTGATCACCGCACATGACGACTTTTGTGTTTTTGTTTAACAACCACTCGAGAAATTTTTGTAATACATCTAATGACACTGTGCATATTTCATCCCAGATTATGATTTCAGGAATGAATTTATCACCCATACGCTCAGGAGTCCATTTCTCACCCTTCCATCGAAAGAAACTATGGTAAGTGCAAGCATTTACCCCTCGCTGTATCATCTCTCTGGCGAGTCTGTGAGTCGGTGTTAGCACAATCATGGTTGACCGACGAAATAATTCAATTGCACGAGTTGTCTTTCCTGACCCACCACAACCGTTTAAATAAATTGTCTTGTATCTACATACTGGATCAGATACCGGTGGTGCATAAGAAAATTCTGATTGATTTTCAATACGGTTACAACAAAGATATTTATCATCCATGGCAACGTCTGCGGATTCACAATAATCATGTAGCATCTCCTTTTTAAATCGCCAACGCCCCCAATTTTCTTCGGGATCTGTGAATGCCGCTACAGCTGATTTGTACTTATTGTGTATATACATCGAATCAGTGGCCACTCTAACCGCGGTATTAGGAAATCTATTTATCATCGAAAATAGATTAATAGAAGCATAGGCTAGCATTGAACTTCTCAAATGTGTGTACTGGGAATTATATCCATCACAGTAGGTAACAACCGTACCTAATTTCTCACCATTGGATAGAAAAGCATCCTTACGGGATACAAGTTTTCCCTGTTTCATTAAATCCGTTACAATAAAATCGTATTCAGCGATATCTATGATCAACCGCGAAGAATATTTTGCATTGTCGTATCGTCCACCCTGGGTAAATTTACCGATTATTCTTCGTCCAAAATCTTTTGCTTGTTCTTTTTTAATTTCAAATAACTTCTTAGACCGATTCATGATTTGTTCTTCATTGAAATCAGGGAATTGTTTTCGCTGTTCGCTGATTATACGATCTAGATCGGGTTGTGGTAGCCAAACTTCTTTCTGAGCTCGATAGCATATAATAGCCTCGTAAACAATCAACGATATTAGCATACCACAATCAATCATATATCTCAATAGCACTATTGGCATCCAGGCCTTTTCAGATAGGTGTCTACCGAGCCAAACATAACTACACGGATGTAATCCTGACGCTAATTCAAATGATATCACACGAGCGAATCCGGTTAAATCAAAATCAGGCAATGGTCCATTAATCGAAACACGAGTCATTTCATGCGTGGGGTGTCCAAATCGTTTGAAGTACTCAGCACATTCCCCATACCCGAGAAAACTTCCGGGATAACACGCGGATATATCAATTGAAATCATTCCATCACGTGAGTATTTCGTATTCCACAGTCCTCCATGACCAAATTTGACGCAACTCAATTTAACATCCTCGAGAAAATCACTTCGTGTTGGACGCCATGAGTTTTTTTCTCTTGCGAAGTGAGCTACCACTGATGGAATAGTAAAACTATCCGTGAGTAGTTTTTCATGGAAACTCTCCGGTGAAAAATCACTAGCGATTTTTCTCATTCTATTATCTAATTCTTCAACGCGATATAATTCACCATTTGGTTTTACAAATTGATCGAATCCTATTTCGGGATCTTCATCACTTCTAAGTAACCACACTGACACAGGATCATCTTTACACAACGCATGAATAGCATCAAATAATCTCTCTTCATAGAAAACATCCCCGGAAAATTCATCGGGGATATATTTCACGGTTCGTTCTCGTGGAAATACTGTTACCGCAGGTGTCCACGCGTGTTTGTTATGATCAATAATCTGTATTGGGGCTCCTCGCGATTGATATTTCGGTTCGTATAATACTTCTCCGGTTATTGTTGTTACTGATATTGGGAATTTTAATGATGCTTCTAATTTAGCTATATCAGAAATCTTTGCACCATGCTGTTTCACTGTCAGTTCCCATTCGGTTATTTTCCTACGTCGCAGATCAGTTAGTTTATTTCCTCGGGATGCATTTGTGAAGTGTTCTATTATTCGTTCTGCTACACAATTCAGTGAACTAGAATATTTCATAGGAGCTAGTTTTGCGATATCGGGTTTATCATTTAACGGATATATCCCATAAACCATTGCTGTTACGGGATAAGATCTTTCGTAGTATGGTTTGTCAATGCCGGTTAGAATTCCTGGTTTGGAATCTCTACTCACAATGACAGCTTTTTTATTCTTGAGGATTGGTTCAAATTTATCCCTAATAATCCATTTGCCATCGACTTCGATAATGAATTTGATTCTGAAAAAATACCGTTTTTCCCCAACACGTGAAATTATCACTGCTGCTTTTTCATCATTCATGGTAGCATCAACAACACCATCAATTCGAAATGTTGATGCTCCATCACGCTTAAATTCATTAAAACAGTCTCTGATTTTACTAATCATGGCTTTATCAAGAATTATATTCTTTGGTGTATTAGAAACTATATCGAGATTGAATTGAGCATCCTTCCAGGGTAATCTCTTGGACGTTTTTTTTGGTTTATCGAGATTAAATTTAGGACTAATTTTTAATAATCTCTTAAACTCTTTCATGTTTCCGTCTCTTGGACGTTTGAGATTAATTTTGTTACGTTTTTTTGGTTTATCGAGATTAAATTTAGGACTAATTTTTAATAATCTCTTAAACTCTTTCATGTTTCCGTCTCTTGGACGTTTTTTGGGTCTATCGATATTAAATTTAGGACTAATTTTTAATAATCTTTTAAACTCCTTATCAGCATTGAATTCAGCATTTTTCGAAGGTGTTCTCCTTAATTCCCTCATGCTATAATTAAAACAAGCATTTAAATGAAAGATTTATATATAATGAATCACTGCAAGTGGCTTATGATTGGATCAGTAACCCCGTGTAACAAATCATGCAGAAATGAGTTTTGTGGGTATCATATGCAAAGCTTTCGACGTGGAAGCCTTGGCCCGTTACCCTGTATTCTATGTGGGGTTGGGGTCAGGGGAAAATCTCAGTTGTGTCTTAATTGCGGTGGTAAGCGATACAGGGAATTGAAGCGTTATTATGATAAAAGAATAAAAAATGGACAATCAATCAGAAATTTTGACCCTGAAAAGGTCCTTGACCCTGACAACATCAAGGATAAAATCATAAGAACTCCTCAAGACTACATCGAAAGATTCTCCAGTGATGTAATCATTAAACCAAACAATGAATTAGACAAACAATAGTATTATGTATACAAATGAACCAAGAATTCAGACAACACCCTGTGATCACAAATTATGAAGCATCTAGTGATGGTGTTGTAAGAAACCGCAGACTGAAGAAACCAGTTGGTTCTGTGAATAATCAAGGATACTTGATGTTTACTGTTGGCGGGAAGAAGAGATATCTTAATCATCGTTTCGTGTATGAATGTTTCAATGGATTGATCGAGGATGATTTTGTTATTGATCATATAGATTCTAATCCAAAGAACAATTCTTTATCAAATCTGCAGGCTATCACACAAAGTGAGAATACCAAACGAGGGAAGTCTGGAAAATGCAAAACGGTTGGGAAGAGACCTGTGAAATCTTTGAATACGATAACTAACGAAGAAAAAATATTTCAATCAATAACCAGCGCCGGTAGGCATTTCGATATTTGTGGACCCTCAGTACGAAGAGTTGCAGAGGGGATTTGTCGATCGGCTATTTCAAAAGGGACGGGACAAAAAGTTAAATTTAGTTATGTCTAATGCGTCATATTTTTCATTTAGAAATATATCATTATTATAGAATAATGAATTCTGAAAACATGAATAGCATTTTATCCGAGATTTCAAAATTGAAAAGTTGGGATATTGAACTATCAGATGGGTTAAATCCTGATCAAATCATGTCTGATTTTCAGGATATTGAATACGGAGTTAACAACAATAAATATATGCTACCAAAGAAGTATGCGCTCATCAAGAGAATTCAGAATTCTATTCGGGACTCTCTCGCATTTTCCAGTGACGTAAGTGTGTTCGCTCCGTTGTATACCATCGTAGAACGAATACGAAAAGAATTGGGGTACGAATACGAATTGAAAAAGGAGGTTAATTCTAAAGTTAGAAACCTACGGGCGTTAATTCAAGAAAATGAACAATTTTGATTGACCATTTATCATTATTTGATTGTGACCGACCATTTATCATTATTTGATTGCCCGACCATTATCATTTTTTTTAGCCGACCCTCAAGGGATGTCAAAAATCGATGGACGATATGTCAGATTGATCAAAACTAGGATGTTGAAACTATCAGTATTATTAATATTATATATACAATTTTGATAGTTTCAACATCGATGAACGAAGCTGTCTCACGATGAAATAACACTTCCATGACCATCCGATGGTGTTAGGTCGGGATTGAAAAATTGTTTTACAATTGAAAAATTGTTTCTGATTTCAAATAATGGTCAATGAAGCATTAACAACCCGATTGGCTCGTGAACGATTAGATGCAATTAAGAGATTTGTACCAATTCGTGACTCTGTACGGAATAAACTACAACAACGACAGAGTCTTCAGACTGATTTTGCTGCGGGATCTGAAGAATTGTTTAAACCAGTAACCACAGCAACGAAGGAGATAGAGCGTGCTATACTGGGAGATGATCCTGACGGTAAAAGAAAAGAAGAGGGTCTTATTCCTGTGTTAGAAAAAATAGCAAAAAGAACTAAACAAACAAAAAAATCCTTGCAATCACTTCCTCAGGATATATCAACCGCTTCGAAACGAAAATTTAAAGGATTTCAGGAAGAACTAGTTAGTGGACTACCTAAATCAATTATATTTACCGAGAGCGCTAAACAACAAATTCTCAACGAGGATATAGACAATTTAGGTGAATTCGCTGCTAACAGCTATGATTCACAAGAGAGGTTTTTCACGGACAATTATTCGGATTATAGAATGTCACATAATGAATGGGCTGATATAGTGTATGAAATAAATACTGGGGGTTTAGATAGAAGGATGAAGGAATACAGAGACTTCAAGAGAAAATTTCAACTCCAAATAAGACAGCCATACGATGAGAAGAAATTTCTAGGGAGTGGTCTAGTTGGAAACGCTAGCGTTTCATGTCCTTGTAGTGTTCTCAGTGATATATCACGATTAGAGGTTCTTGTAGGAGGGTTCCGAGCTGGAAATAACTCACCGGAAATAATTAATGAAGCAGCTGATATCTGTAGACGATTATTTCAGGGTGGTATCATGGATATCAGCACATATCGAGATTTCATTGGCGAGTTAGTGGAAAGTGGGTATCATAGTGACTGAATTGAAAAATCTGATGACGAAGTCATTCGATTAGATAAATAACAATTGAAAAATTGTTTCTGATTTCAAATAATGATCATACACTACAATCATGATAAACCAACCCCCGTCTACGTAGTTAATTCACGGTTTCCGATTTATAGAGCATACTACGGAGATGGTTTAGGTAATACCATTTTAGGGTTATTTGCGAGAATGGCTCCAAAAGTGATGCCGTTGGCTAAACAATTAGGAATGAAAGCAATTGATGTTATTCGTGATAAGGGTATTGGTGCTGTTGGAGATCTTGCTGGAAAAGCGTTTTCAACTGCGAAGAATAAATTAACATCATTAGTGAAATCACGGATGAAATCCAAAGGATTTTCAAAACCGTTACCGTCTACAGCGGAAATGCCTGCAAGTGTTAGTAGAATTATAAATAACGCAGTAGATGAAAAATTAGCGTCGATGGCTTTAAACCCCGACCAAAGCAATATTGCAAATATGATAGCAGGAAGTGGCTTTAAAAAACTACGACGATGAAAATGGAAAATCGCGATTTAGACTCTGATAAATAGAATAAAATGTTCAAAAAGTCACATGATCCAGCGTTTGATATAGACGCCCCAGTTGGCAAGGATGATTCTGTACGCGATTATCAATATTACGCCTATCATACAATAGACTCAAATAGTCGAGCAAGAATTGATCTTCAAGTCCATGATACCAGTAAATACTTTTTGCCCTGTGAAGCGTTTATTGAAGTAGAAGGAGAAATTGTAACAGCTGCTAATACTCCTGCTGTACCAGCACCGTATCCAGCTGGTACTCAAGTCGGTTTTGTCAATAATGGTATCATGGCGTTATTTGAGAGTGCAAAATATCTCATTGATGGAAAAGAAATTGAGGCGATAGATCGCGATGTTGATGTGGCTACAACAATAATCGGGTTAGCGAGATATTCCGATGATTATACAAGATCAGCAGGACCTTCTATGATGTTTGCAAAAGATGCTACAAATACCGCTGGAGGAAAACAATTTGTTGTAAGACGACCAAAGAATAATGCTGGCACCGCTAATATTGATGCCGAAGATATGATTATAAACAACGATGTTAATTTCAATCTAGGAGCTGCAACACGTATTTCAATGTTGCAAGGAGCGCGTAAATCATTTTCATGCGCGATTCCACTGCATCATATATTTGGATTCTGTAGAAACGTCCGAAAAGTTATCTACGGGGCGAAGCATACAGTATCGCTTGTACGAAAGAGTGATGATAGTGACGCAATCTGGAGGATTCCAGCAGACAATGCAAATCCAAATGCTGATGCCGGTAAAGTCAATTTAACAAAAATATCATTGTGGATGCCAGTGTTGACTCCAGCAATCACCGCAGAAGAACGATTACTATCATTTATGGACCAAGGAGAAAAGTCGTTGTTGAGTTGGCTAACCGTGAGTACAGATGTTAAACAATCAAATATCAACGGGTTATTCACTTGGAACCTAGCATCAAAACAAGGCGTTTCTGCGCCACGTCATATATTTATTGCGTTACAAGATAACGCACGAGTTGGCGATCAACGTTTCAGTCATATGATATTTGATCAATTAGGTGTGAAAGACGTCTCACTGAGAATAAACGGCCAACAGGAACCATCCGAGGATATACAACTTAATTACACAGAAAATCATATTGCACGAGTTTATCATCGTCTGTTGTCATTTATGGCACGCGATCAAAATGTGGATACTGGTTTGCAAATATCACAATATGATTTTAAAAATCTGTATCCGATCTATTACTTCTCACTGGAACATCTCGATTTGATGAGACAATCTGTTGTTGATATACATTTTAGAGCTAATGTGACTCGTGGTGCTATTGCTGATTATAGAGCGGTTGCTGTCATTCTCAGCGACAAATCAATGCTACTTGAAGGTGTTGGTGGAAGAATGAGAGTGGTAGATGCACCAGTGGAAAACATGTAATTGAAATTGTAAACGATTTAGAATCAATCAATTATGTATAATGTCATATAGTGTTATTAGTGTTGCGTTAACTCCCGGTCAATTAAAAAAATTGCAATCGGAATCAGCTAAAAAATGTGGAACCACAATCACGTTGAAACCCAACCAAATGACTGGTGGTGCAAATAAACTATCGCTGACAACTCGTCAGGTGAAACATTTCAATGATGCACTAGTAGCAAAAAAGGGTGTTCAGATTACTCTTTCTGCGGCTGCTATCAAAAATATGATTAAAACAGGCGGTATATTTCCGTTGTTAGCTGCGATTCCAGCATTGATTGCAGCAGCAGCCCCAGCGGTGGCTAAAGCGGCAGCATTAGGAGCCGTTGGTACTGCAGCAGGAATGGCACTAAAGAAGGCAACTGGGAAAGGATATAAAAAAAAGGGAAAGGGTCTAAGACTACCAGGAACCCCGTATTCGTGGTACAGCGGAAAGGGTCTAAGACTAGGACCGGTTTATTAATTGGAGAGTCTATGACTCAGGAACCTATGGTTGTGGAATCTTTGATTCCGATGTCTAATTTTGATTTACTCGATGCTGCTAAAAAACTCGCGATTAAAAACTTCAGAGGTGTCTTTATGAAAGATCAATTACCACATCAACCAAACAGCGTTGAAACCGGAATCATTAATTTAGATAACAGCACCGGACCCGGAACTCACTGGGTTGCATACGCTATTGATCCACGTGGGATTGTCTATTTTGATTCATATGGATTAGCCCCACCAAAAGAGTTTATGCGTTATATAAAAACCCTTCCAATGAAGACTTGGTATTCTACGCTACCAACACAACAAATGAATGACCCACCAATATGTGGCAGCGAAGTATTAAATGTCCTTAACGCTATTTCTAACTCCTTGAGTAAACCAAGCGGAAAACCACCACATGTTGTCGTGAATGAATACACTAGTAATCGCTGGAGAAAATCAAAGATTTTTCAACGAAGTCGTCAAAAACGATTTTAGAGAGAGAAAGAGTTTTACAATAACATGATTGATATTTGGGGGAGATCTTTGAAACCCAAACCCGATGACACTGCACCCCCTGATTCTGTCAAGGATATAAAAAAATTAATTAAAGATGAAATCGCTGAGACGTTAAATTTAGCAAGTGTTGACCCGAACGAAATAGTTGTATTTCAGGACAAACAGGGTAAATTGAAATCCAGTGATGTGTCATTGAATGACATTTTGATACGGCAGCGCGACGCCGCTGAAAACTCTATTGCGCTATATTCCAACGGTGGACAGCTTAAACCAGGCGCACTTGTGTCTACGATCACCGACGCGATTGCTACCAACGAACGTGAGCTGAATGATCTTATACGAGGTTATAGTACTTTTCGCAAAAATGTCGTACATAAATTCTTTGGAACACCGCTTGTGGTTGGCATGACTCTCGCTGAAATTAAAGACTTGTTGAATTCATTCTTCGCTAACAAGGAAGCTGGAAGGATGATGACTGCTTCAGAAATCAAGGCAAATTATCTCGAGATTTCTAAACTAATAGAAGATCAAAAACCCACTAATGACATTGTTGGTAGGTTCTTTGGAAACCCGCTTGTGGCAGGAATGACTCTCGCTGAAATCAGTGAGTTTATCGGCAAGCACACTCACAATGCCTACATCGCTAATAGTTTCTTTGGTGTCCCGGCTACATCTACGATGACTCTCAAAGATATTAATATGTTTATGGTGAGACAAACAACACTTAATACCATCGTTGATAGATTTTTGGGGAGAACACCTGTGTCTGAAACCACATCGTTGACAGGCATGACTCTCGCGGAAATTAAAAGCGCTATTGACAAACAAAAGCACACCAGCGATATTGTTAATAAGTTCTTTGAGGGCAGTAGCCTCCAAGATATCACGACGAAATTTTCTAACATCGACAACCATATTAAAACCCAAGCACGGATTAGAATCAACGAACTTCTGGTTTCATTCTTTTCTAACAAGGAGGAGAGTGGAAAAACAATAGATCCTACCAAAATCAGGGTAAATTATCTCGATATTTCCGACGATCTTCTTAAACTAAAAGAAAATTTTGAAAGGATAAAGATTCCGCATCTAGACACTGAAGTTAAAAATATCGTGTATACGGTCGAGCATGGAACCATGGATTGGACAAGAGACGTTTATACTACGCTGTCTATCGGTCCCTTGGGCGGATCAATTTTCGATGATATCGCCTTGATGACGTGGATCGATGGTATCTACAGGCTAACGTGGATCTCTGTAGATCAATTTAATATGATCGCGGACGGTAAAACCTACTCTGGTGGCACCGCGACGTTTATTTTTAATGGTCGCAAACTAGACTTTAATGTCGTCGCGGTTAATAGCTCCACCATTAGAACAAAAATAATTTGGTGTTTAGAACTTGTACATGATTTTTCCGGCTGAAGTACTAGCAATTCCCGCTAACGATGACAAATAATTGAAAACGCTAGCGTTTTTAAAATAACAATGATTTCATCAACTCAATGTCGCTATGATCAAGTCAGAGAATTTCAGACTAGACTCAAAACCCTCACTGAGGAGTATCAAATAAAAATAAAAAAATACCGACGAAGAATCACCGCAATTGATTTTACTATGTACTCGGTGTCAAGCGTTCTCGCTGGCGCCGGAATAATACTTGCATCGGTTACAATGATTGCCCCGGTTGTAGTTCCAATTTGCATTTCTGCGGTGGCTACAATCGGGGGTATATCAACCGGGATAGCAAAAAAGATATAATCATGCAGCCAGAGTAAACTGCAGAATTACTTAATTCAATTTCATATTGCATCAACCGCATACTCGCAATTATCATTGATGATATCATCGTCACTCGATAATACGATTATATCAGATAGTGAATTCTCAGCGATGGTCAGTATTTTTGATTCAGCGATATCAAAATTAGAGCAACAACATGAATATAATAACAATGACAACACCGATGGAATCAGAAAACACGAACCCAAAAACAAACCCAAAAACCAAAATGATCTCAATAATCTCAACCATACCAGATTGTGAGTTCTCAGTGATGGTCAGTATTTATGATTCCTCGATACCAAAATTAGAAATAAATCATGAGTATAATAACAATGACGACACCGATGGAATTACTTCAACAAATAGTGGAGAACACGAACCCAGTACAAACAAGCATGATATCAATAACATCAACGGAACCCGAGTTTAGTGTGAATTTCCCTAGCCCAGTCCCCGTGAAGGAGATAGCGCTAGCAAAACTACGAGTGTATCACAGTTGGCCTAATATCAGATCAAAATCATTTGGTGGTCAACAACCCAATAATTCTTTAGTGTTTGCAAATAAGAATAAGGACGACGGTACCCCAGACTGGAACGTCGTTTCAATACCAACAGGGTCATACCAAATCGAACAAATCAATAATGAATTCGCGCGTAGAATAAAATCGATTACTGGAAAAGAATCAAAAATCGCTATAACAGTTCATGAACCAACACTATCATCCGCAATTGAGATAAGCACAGAAGGATACGTCGTAGATATCTATCAGAGTTCTATTAGAACCGTACTGGGATGGCCTGAAAAACCACCGGAAAAATCCACCACCGACTTAACCACGGATGTACAATCATATCATGAAATCAATCCCAGTTATCGAGATGATTTATCTGATATAAGAAAAAGAAAAATCGCCGATAGATTTATATTCACCAACAAAGACACATTGCAATGGGATTTTATCATTAAAAGAACAACCGACTCATCTGTTACTATTTCATTTACGCTAACTGACGTCCGTGGTTATTTTAATGAGATTAAACAATTATATGACACACAACTAGAACAACTACGGAAAACAAGATCGCAAAAACACGTTGAAATAATAAATCAACTCATATCCGACATGGAATATATCTATGAACTAATTATTCAAACAATAATTAATGACAACAGCGACAATAAACAACGATTCCTAACCGATTACAATATCACAGAAGACAATCTGCGTAATTTCAAGTTTCCGAAATACAACGCTGATGAATTAGCAAGAATTGTTAAAACCGATATCAAAGCGCTACAAAAATCAGATTCAACTGTCCTCCTCAAACATAATAATGATCCAGATGGTGGCGGTAGGCATATCGCTCCGTTCAACGTGAATATATCCTCAGTGATTGCGCTTAATTTAGTATGTGATGTTATCGAAGGAAGCTATCAGATTAATCTAGAGCAATCAAATCAAGCTCAGCAGGGATATATTCTTTATTCGTTTGCACCAACAGCTCCTCCAGGATTCCTAATTATTGAAAACCCAATTAATCCTGTCTACATGCGATGCCATAATAATTCGTTAACGAGAATTAATTTCAAACTCACCGACCAGTCAAATAATCTGATTGATTTACAAGATGAGGTGTTAGCGATTAGTTTGTTTGTAAAGTCCTAAAGACTGGATCAAATCATTTATTATTTTTTGTTAACCCATAGCAGCAGAGAGGGTGGATGACCACATCGTTGCGAGCAAAATTGATTAAAAAATCGTAAAATCTCCGTTTTTGCAAAATGGAGACTTTTTTTTTGGTTAAATGAGATTTTGTTGGAAGTCTTATTTTTTGTCTGAAAACGTAGTCTATAGGCCATATTTTGCTCGAAAACATGATCTGTAAGCCTTATTTTTGCTCGAAAACGTGGTCTGTTCACCCTCTCTGCTGCTGTACACGTCTATTTCAAAAGATGTGCAGGTGTTAGAATGAAACAAATCGATGGTATTAAGTGTTATACATTTTTATAGTTGGAGCTTTACAATATTCAGTGCAACAGATGAATCCCGCCACCCGTTGATAAGTGTGACACTTTTAATGCTCTAACCAAATTTCGTTTCAACTTGCATTGATTTTTTTTTTCTCAACGCAGCTGAACACAACTTTAATAATACGCTTTTATCTTCTTCAACTAGAACCACGACGATTTTAGCAGAAAGAACGGCAGTGTGTGTGTGTGTGTGTGTGTGTGTGTGTGTGTGTGTGTGTGTGTGTTCTTATGAAATTCAACAAAACATAAGTAACTTTTCTCACCATACTGGATGACACACTTTCCAAACTGTGACCGGTCCAATGGCTTCTTTTTCTTCCCATCACCCTCTGATGACAGCGCGTTCATAGTGTCATCTGATTGTTTCAGCGACGCCGTTTCGTCTGCTTCGCTTTGTGACGGAGGGTCGTCATCCGACTTGGAGGTGTCGATGTGCACAGAGGTTTTCCCGGAAAGCATGATGAAGAAACTGAGGACAAAAGATAAAAAAAAGTTGTCAATTTTTTTATATAGCAATTCGTTTAAATTTTAATATTTATTTGCTTTGTTATTTGTAGACAGATGCTATTTTTTATGACATGAATTATAATGTTTCCCCAGAGGTTAAAAAACGAATAAAATCGTCTAGATGAACTAAAAATCAAAGCATCATAATTCAGCTGATTACTCTACATAAAATACAATCAAACCTACTACACCTACCTGCTCATAAAGACCACCTTTGTGTTACGTCAAAGGTCTTAATTATGCACGTTCCAGTATGTATCTCCTCTTTGCAAAGACCACCTGCTCATAAAAATGACCTCTAGAAGGCAGTCTGAGGGATCGTTATGCAGTACACACGTTTCCCTGGTGTAGTACAGTAATTACCATTATACCAAACACTGTGCAGCTATCGAATCGATTATAAAGAAAGAAATTGCTTATAACGTATCGCAAGCTCTATATGAAAATATAAAATTCACGCAGACGTAACGCACCAATAAACCCCCTAAGCTACACACGGGGCTCATTTTATATCGTGTTGCGCTGAATTAAACCATAAACGAGCGAAAGCTGATATAATCGCAGCCAGCACGAGTCATTACACTTGACGCTGCTTTTAAATATTGCTTCTGTATTTGCTTATAGTGCTGAAACAATTCGGGGTCAGATAGTTCTTATTCATTTGTTGCAAATTTATTTTGTTGTTGTTGTTAACAGTTGTGCTTTTTTAAAGGATACTACCAAAATGCAATAAAAAAATATTCAAACAGTTTACGTCTAAAGTTCCCCAATATCAAAGTTACCCCTGAATTAATGGACTATCGTATATTCCTAAATGACGACGAATACAAATTAGAATGCACACTATGTCGTATACTAATTCTGCCAAAGAAGACAAAACTTATTTTATCTATGGAACAATTTTAACGCATCAAATATTGGTTACATCTGGTCTATTGTTGTTGTTGTTGTTGCTACTACTACTACTACTACTACTACTACTATTATTATTATTATTATTATTATTATTATTATTATTATTATTATTATTATTATTAAATTTAGTATTTCCTATAGCAATAAATATTGATAGGTTTGAAAATATCCTTAGGTTGAAAGACAGCGTCCAACTTGTGCAGATATAAACGACGAGTTTTAACGTCGCAATTGTCTCGTGTATGAGAAGTGGTGAGAGCTTCAACTAAGATAAGTTAGGTCGTGGGTTCAAACACCGGCCGAGCCATACCAAAGACTTATAAAAGCAATGGTATTAGCAGCTTGACTTGGCGCTTATCATTAAGAGGTTAGTATTAGGCCTGGTCGTCCTGTTATCAAAATAATGTGGCGGGTGAAACATGATGCTACATCTCTGCGGCATGGTGCCCCAGTGCTAGACATCACGGTAATTTCAGATCATGTAGTTATGTTGTTTCTATCCCATCGTGTATCTTGAGGTAGAGTGCGTGTATGTGTGCGTGGGACTGTTGCATTCTTGTCTTAAATACATCTTGAGCTTTGCAGAAACACATTTGGTGAAACTGGTCACAAGTTTTCTTCAAGAACAGCTACATATTTGTTTCAGTATATATATTGTAATTTACAGTGACAAAGGCACCTAAAAATCACACCATATTGTCTCTACGTGACACAAATTAACTTTTCACAATAATTATCTAGTCATAGGCAATTTACTATTACACCAGGTACGCGGACGAATCAGATCGTTTTCGATTCAGTTTTCTTCTTTACTAAACTTCTGGATAACACCGGTGGCGTGGTGATTAGAGTGTCCGCCTCTGATGCGGGATGTCGTGGGTTCGATCCCCGGACGAGTCATACCAAAGACTTATAAAAATAATACTAACAGCTGACTCGGTTGGCGTTCTTCATTAATACTATACATGGCGGACAGTATTACTGTTAGAGGAAGAAGCCGGGGGAAAAAACCGGAAAGAACCACCGACCCGCGAGAAGCTACTGGTAAACTTTCTCACATACCCACATTGGCCGAATATGAGAGGTGAGGTGAGATGGCAGTGATCCGTAACGGAGAACGCTTTACACCACTCGGCCACTTGGGGCCCCTGATATGACTGACAAATTGTTAAAGTTAAGTTTAAAATCCAAATCACGTTGTAAAAACACTCTTCTTTGCGTACCCATGAAATTTAAAACGTCTATTTACAGCTGATTCGATAGTTACAAAGAAGTACTGTCGTAAAAGTATTCGTAAAGTGGGGGTAAAATAGTTTCCCAAATTTACCTGATTCTATTGTAGAATGTCCATTCAATTTGTGTGTGTATAGGGTGGGTGGGTGAAGTGGATCTTTAACCTCAGGATATTGGTGTGAGAAATACCTCCAATACCAGCAAGATCTGTACCACGTCTTCGTGTATTTCAAGAAGGCATTTATCAGGGTATGGCATGCAGCCTTGTGTGTGACTATGAGACTGTACAACGTCAATGCCAGCCTCATCACAGTAATAGAGCACCTCTATGGCAAAGCCACCAGTGCAGTATATTTCAACGGCAGCGTAAGGGACTGGTTCAGAACGACAGTCTGAGTCAGACAAAGGGGTATGCTGTCTCTCCTAGACTATTCAGCACTTTTCTGGAAGGAATCATGGATAACGCGCTTAAAAACATGAAGGGACATTGAGCATCGGAGGCAGAAGAGTCACCAACATACGTTTGGCCGACGACGTTTTTTGGACTAGCAGGAAATGGGTAAGAATGAGCTAGCGTAGTAGAGACCTCGACAAACCCTCGCCAGTCTACGGCATGGAAAACAGTGCAGAACAAACCAAAATGATGATTTGCAACACCATGGGCACCAGTACTGACACCAGGGTTCAAGTAACGAAGCTAGAAACAGTACACAGTTTCAAGTATTTGGGGGCAACGGTAACAGAGGAAGGATCAAAGCATGAAGTACTTTCCAGGATTGCACAAAAGTATTCGTAATGTCAAAGATGTTCTGCTGATGTTAAAAACATAAGACATAAAATCCTGATGTCCATCCTGGCATCATCGTTCCGAGGACTCTCACTTCACGGAATATTTTATGTGGCACTAGTAGTTGTTATACCTACTTAAAAGTTTGCTTAGTAAACTAATTATTACTAATATTTTTATATTCTTTTTGCCTACTAAATCTCTCTCACTAGATAAATTAACTTCTTTTCTGTTATTAGCTCAATTTCTTTCCATTTTCGTTTTCAGACGCCACATACATGGAACATAATTGTACTAAGTACTTGCAACTGGAAATCCGTTGTGTCCGTACAAAAACAAAATTCCATGTATTTTCATTTCTGGTATATCTATTTCGCCCATAGAATGAACCCATCGCTGGAAACACCAATAACGGCAGTCATTCTGTGGAAATGATTTTGACTCTTGGGTGTAGAGCGGCGAGAGCCTTGAGACTAAGACAATAAAGCGGGCTGAGCTACTAGTAATTTACTGTTAGCAAAGAACTTTCTATCAATATCAGAACGACCTGTCATCGGTGAATTTTCCGCACAGTGGACAAATAGTTGGCATATCACCATATTTACCAACCGTGCTCATGTAACATTAATAAAAATACATCATTTGTCTTTTTAAAAAATTATTTAATCAATATATGGAAGTAAACATGTCTAAATACACGCCAAGCGTACAATAATCAAAATAAGTTAACCATGTGTTTAGGTTCTCCGAGCCTCTGTTTACATGTCTCGGTTCGCAAACTCTTCTGTACATGAAACAAAATTTGTATGCACTGCGCGCTACCACTCTTGAGTTTTAGACACCAAGCGTCAATCTCTCTTTCAGCACGTACAGTATGACTGTAAGTGTAGTACTACCTTGACGTCTCTGAAGTTTAGCCTTAGTAAACACAGCACCGATATAGATATGATCGGTCAAATTGAAATCAATTTCCTTCCACTCTGCGTATGGTAATATGCCAAATCCATACTCTACTAAAATCGAAGTGTCCTCCGTCTTTTTTTCAGTCATAAATTTCCGATGTATCACAATGGCCTCAGTACACGTCGCTGTTTAAGGAGTCAGTACTCACGAATGAAGTCCCATTCTAATTGTATATCCTTTTCCCTCTCATTTTGGTAGTGATGCATGACTTTAAATTAAGTAGAGCAGGGTGGCACACATAAAAAATTATTATGTACCACTGTATACCGCAATTATATTAATGACCAACAATTTAATGTTCTTGGGTAGTGTCGTGATGCATTTTGTTTTTATTTTAATATAGATCGTTTGGAAAATATGTAGCTCTTATTTAAAACAAAACGTGTTGACATTAGAGAATTTTTTTTAATAACATAGAAAGTGTTGACACTTAAACGAACAAATTAATATATACACTAATGATATATCAGGTATCAAAACTATGAGTGGGATGCCATCATCAAGGCAAGATTTTCATCAGTAAGAGCAAGTAAACAAAAGACACTCAACAAGCGAGAAAAAATACTTATTGGACATTAAATATTACATACAAGTAATAGAGATCTCTTGCAAATTGATAAATGTACCTAGCATATTAATAGACGCTAATAACTATTTTCATAAAAACATTTTTCTATTATGAATTTTGGCCCGAATATCTTTCACAACATCTCATTTGGATACTATCAGTGCATACGTGACACATGTAGAAGATATGATTGAAGGATCATAAATATCAGTGGCGTCGCTGGGGGTTCGGGGGCGGATGACACCATCTCAGAGGGGTGACACCAACATGAAAAATTGCACATTTTACAATGCACACACTGCTCGGTCTAGTCTGATTTCATAAGCGGATAACCGACCATAGTTAAATACATTACTAGCAGGCACAGGGTGCCACCATGCAGTCTGCAGAGCGTCTGGTGCTTATTAGAAATCCATGGTGGAAGTCTGGAGGGGTGGTGACACAATGAGTTCACTGCACTGGGTGACACCCACCCTAGCGACGCCGCTGATAAATATTATACTTGTATTATTCAAATATATTGACCTTTAAAAAAAATGTCAAATTAAAAATTAAAATGTTTAAAATCCCACCCCCATGTAACATTAACTTTTATTTTGTTATTGTGACAAATACAACTTTTTTGTAAAAACATTAGTCTTTTTAACTATTTTGTCATGAAAGTGAAATTATGCTGTAATATCACTAAATTAGTAACAAGATTACTCAGAATTTCCGTACATTCCTTACTGATGAGACTACCGAAATACCGGTACAGTGACAAAGTACAACCCACAGGAAATAAATATCGCGGTAATAACACGTAACTATAGGTTTATGTATTCTTCGTGTTGTTTTAAATGAAACTGTTAATTTTTTAGAACATGAGCGTTATGGTGTGGTTGTCTGTGTGTATTTTGATGAAAGTGCACGGTGAGTATTTCAGTATTGTTACAGGTCCTGAAGTAATATCATTGACCAGCTGAAATGATAACTTTATTATGAAAGGTATAAACATGTAATGTTGACATTTTTTGAATATTGACCTTTAAAAAATGTCAAATTAAAAATTAAAATGTTTAAAATTCCCCCCTCCCACGTAACGTTAACTTTTATTTTGTTATTGCTGTTATTTTTTTTTTACATTTTGCTACTATGATATGGGGTTCAATGTGATCATCATATATGTCCTGCAATACCATATAATAGTAAATATTAAGGATAATGCTCAAATTATGTCAGAGAAAATAGTTTTATCTATAGTAACTCAAATACATGGCTAAGGTCTTCATGAGAGAGAATAGCACCACTGTTCAGTAACGTAAAGCCTCCCAGACGCTGCATTTCCTATTACACTGTCGTCTTTTTGTGTGGTTATTGACGTAGAAACGCGATGCATTTTTCCTATACAATATCGTACTGGTTCTATCAGAATGAGAATTTTGTTTACACTTACTACTAGCTGTGGAACATATCATTTGTCATTGTCTCTTTAGAGTGCATACATATACGCATTTGAAAATGCATATTGCAATCTATTGCAAAAATCACTGTGAGCTATCTAGCTTCCCTATCCCGGCAGAAAAAGTTATAAGTTGTATAGATCCAAGCCACAACTTGATTTATATACCATTCAGTAGTCACCTTTGCTATCTGTGTCAGTTTAATTTTAAAATTTGTGTTAAAATGTAATTTTATTGTAACCTTTGTATTGCTGTCAAATTTGAATATTTATTTCAAATTCTATTAAAAATTAATAGATTAATTTTACATGTTAATTTAAAATATGTCAAGCTTTTTCAGAGAAGAAATTATCTTGTATCTCAATTACGTTTTACTGCATTGAAAATTGCATATAATGATGGAAAATATAGCAACTTTAGTTTTAAAATCAAAAGCACTCGGCCTAGAACGAGCGTTACATACTTCTAACAATAGCCATACACATTGTTTGCCATGAAAATCAAAAGACTTAACATGAAATAGATGTGGCACGCAAATTGAAGAGTTTTACTAAAATGGGACATAAAAAGTTGGCTTGATAGGTGAACAATTGGTATTTCTGGGTCAATACCAAGAATGTAGTCCCATTCGATTTTAGAGCATTTGTCCTCTCTCATTTTGATGGTGATACAATAGCTCGATTTAGGCATTCTTTGTATAGATATAAAGGTAAATGTTAAGTCTTTAGAATAAAAACATTGTAGTGTGGCTATCGGTGTGTATTTTGGCGAAAGTGCACAGCGAGTAATGAGGGGTTGTCACGTTTTCTTGTTTTCTTTACTGTCCAGTCTTTAACATATATTGGTCATCCGATGACAAGAACTGTACCGTGTGTTCGGTTTTTAATATACTTTATGACACGCATGATTCATTAGAACTTGAATACACTGGAAAGGTCAGTGCTGAAAAGCAATTGGAGGGATTAAATAGAAAACAAATCTGATACGGTTCCATTAGAACGAATTTATCATGTAACACAATGCTCAATCACTATTTATACAACAACAATATGTTTTGCTTGCGTAGGTTTAGTTGACATGATTGAGACCATATACTTCCAGGAAAAAAGAAGGGTAAATTGATTACTATTTTCTTGTGCAAGAATTTTGCGCTGCTTAGCTTTTTGTTATCCCTATCGCTGAGGTTTTCTTGGACATAACATAATAAGCTGATGTTGTCCCGAATGGCTTTGCTAGTCCATTTAACTAATTCTCTCTAGTAATTCTGATCTCCTCCGATCAAGAGTCTGGTAAAGGTCTGTACAGACCCAGGATATATTTGGGTATTATTCCTTTCATTGTTCAGATTTTTTTCTTCTATTCAGATTTTGATCATCTATACAGTTAAGTCCATTAGTAACATATGTTTATAAAGGACACAACGTTAGCACCACCATGAACACCTTCATGCCATACTTTAAAAGTGGTAAATGTTATGGTGTAAAAACAGCAATGTGTGATATACTCTGTCAGTGTCAGTGTCACCGTCTTGTTAATCTAATGTGATGATTCCGGGTGGGATTGGATTTAAACCAGGGTTCTCAGACTGTTCAATGTATAGAACAATGTGATCAATGTATAGAACAATGTGATCAATGTATAGAACAATGTGATCAATGTATAGAACAATGTGATCAATGTATAGAAAACAATGTGATCAATGTATAGAACAATGTGATCAATGTATAGAACAATGTGATCAATGTATAGAACAATGTGATTAATGTATGGAACAATGTGATTAATGTATAGAACAATGTGATCAATGTATGGAACAATGTGATCAATGTATAGAACAATGTGATCAATGTATAGAACAATGTGATCAATGTATAGAACAATGTGATCAATGTATAGAACAATGTGATTAATGTATGGAACAATGTGATTAATGTATAGAACAATGTGATCAATGTATAGAACAATGTGATCAATGCATAGAACAATGTGATCAATGTATAGAACAATGTGATCAATGTATATAACATATTTACAGATATCTTTGACATATGTATATATCAATAAATACGATCAATGCAATGGACCTATCAATATGTATGATCGATATGGGGAAGTATAAACATGTATGATAAATGAAGTGATAAACAATCGTGGTCAATATAATACTCATCAACAACTGTGATTGAATTTCACACATACAGTGACATTACAGTTTAGGTTCAAAATGGAATACATGATGATATTTATCTCAAGGCATCCAGGCGATGACCACAACCTTCTTGATTCTACAGCTCTCATCAAATTAAGGAGTCATCTCATGCGAATCCACTGTTCCCAGCCTGTTGAATGATTAATCTTAATTTTCCTAATCCTTTAGACCTGTTGATTCAGATCCTTATTGCCCTCCACACTGAGTAAATGCCCTCCACACTGAGTAAATTAGTGTCGTCCTTCGAACCAAACGTAACCTTTGCATGAATACAAGGAAACGTTTTAAATTACGAAGGTTTAATATCTGCCTCATTTATATATATGCAAAAGTTTTGTGCACGTACCAATAAGTAACATGTATCACACGTGCGACATGTATGGCTATCTATTTGACCATCCATAGCCAAGGCTGAGAAATGGACATGAGTGGCGAGTGTATATCACTGATTTATTGTTGTTTTGGGGTTTATTAGGGCCTACAGAAGGGGGGTGGGGTGGCAACTAGGGATATATCTCCAGGCCCGGGTGCGTAAGGGGGCACACTTTTATGGAAGAAAAATTTTGTTTGAAGAAACATTAGGAGAGGCCTGGGTGTTTCTTATCCCAGGGCCCGTGATCGCTCTCTAAGGCCCTGGGATTTTGGTCATTTCTAAACGCAAGATAGGCTATATATTGTCAATTTATTGATGTCGCTATTTTGGGATTTAACGCCATTTCACAGTGCAAGAAAACTGTACATGGCCAGTATAAGTGGTGGAAGAAAACCCCGGCCCCCCGCCCCATAAGAACCACCGATCCACGGGAATGGACTGGCGGCTTTCTTAAATAACCACATTGTCAGAAATCCGAGACTGAGACTCGACCCCATAAATACAGAGGTGAGATGGCAATAATCGGTAAAGGCATGTTCCTTAGATCACGTGGTTACCGGCTAGGTTTTCTTTCAAAGTGGCGACTCCTTATTTTTTTTCTCAGATTCTTGTTGTGCACTTGTTTGAAGCGTACAAAGAAACCTGTGTGGACACCCCATACGAGGCAGGCCTAACAACGCAGAATCTAGCATTATTAGCGACTTCATTAATATGGTCGATTTTCTTACCAAAAGCTTAAGTGAGACGCAGATTCAGACTCAACACCAGTGTTCGAAAATTACATTCCGATCGATGATATAGGATTTTTTAGCCTACAAAGAGTTACGCGAACACAAGCATGAATACATTTCTGACTGAGAATATCAGAATCACAGAATGCCATCGATTTACATACAGAACATAGGAGCAAAGATATATGACATATTATATAATGGAATTATATTAAAATGTATGTCCCGAAGTGAAACTAAATTTGAAATTTAAAATTCAAATATTTTGGAAAGAAAACAAAATGAAAATTACAGCAATATTACACGGAATACAATATTTTTTAAAAAAATTAATTAAATCATTCCATTCTTGTACGTGTAAATTTACAGACTAAATATAAACATAGCATCTGCAATACTAAGAGGAAAATATGAGTGTCCATAAGAAACTGGAAATTAAATCTTTAATCACAACTGTAAGACGTTATGTGGGAATCTGTATTTTGTAAAATAATTTTGTATTGAACAAGTGAAAAGAGACTTTGATTCACAAATACATAGAGATAAACAAATCGATATATAACTTGCCCCTGCCAGAGCAGTAACTTAAAACGTTTTTTAATAGTCCATGAATCGAACAGATGAGACTAATATGATATGATATGATATGGTATGATATATGATATGATATGATATGATATGATATGATATGATATGATATGATATGATATGATATGATATGATATGATATGATATGATATGATATGATATGATATGATATGATATGATATGATATGATATGATATGATATGATATGATATGACATAACATAACATGGTATGACATGACATGGCATGGCATGGCATGACATGACAAGGTATGGCATGATATGACATGACATGACTTGCATGACATGACATGATACGACACGACACGACAGGATGGTATGGTATGGTATGGTATGGAATGGTATGGTATGGTATGGTATGGTATGGTATGGTATGGTATGGTATGGTATGGTATGGTATGGTATGGTATGGTATGGTATGGTATGATGTGATGTGATGTGATGTGATGTGATGTGATGACTTGCATGACATGACATGATACGACACGACACGACAGGATGGTATGGTATGGTATGGAATGGAATGGAATGGTGTGGTGTGGTGTGATGTGATGTGATGTGATGTGATGTGATGTGATGTGATGTGATGTGATGTGATGTGATGTGATGTAATATAATATAATATAATATAATATAATATAATATAATATAATATAATATAATATAATATAATATAATATAATATAATATAATATAATATAATATAATATAATATAATATAATATAATATAATAAATATAATATAATATAATATAATATAATATAATATAATATAATATAATATAATATAATATAATATAATATAATATAATATAATATAATATAATATAATATAATATAATATAATATAATATAATATAATATAATATAATATAATATAATATAATATAATATAATATAAATAGGATATAGATGGCCGCCATTGCTTAACTGCTTGAGGAAGGCTCTTCCGAATTTGTGCTTATTTTTATAATATATGTGCTTGTTATCTATCTTCGTCTACATTATTGTGTTTCATCCTGCATTGGTTGTTCAGTTCGTATGTGTTAATTCATCTCCTTATTTTGGAAACGAGAACAATTAGAATGTTTCTCAGCTGTTTTGTTCCACTGTTAAGACGTCATTTGTTTTTTTAATAAACCGCCATCACGTGATCGCCATTCAACCCGCTTACAATATAAATGGACCCTCATTAATTGCATTAAATGACCACACCTTGGCTCTTCAAACTACATTGTGCTCAAGACTAAACGAACTGGGAATACATTCATCATTACTTAAATGTAAACGGAAGCGAGAAAAGAAACGTTGTTTCAATGCTGGCCGGCGTAGAACAGGAAGAAGAATTCCAGTTATCTCCCTTTCGTCCGTAACAGATAAACAATTTAAAAATTCTGCCGTTAATTTTGATAACCTGGTTCAAATTCCTCTTAAATCGTCAACCGTTGTGTCAACTGTCCCAGAGATACCACTATGTATTGCATTATTCAACGCTCATTCAGTAGGATCACCGGAAAAGCGCATAGAAATAGTTATTTTTATCAACGACCAGAATATCGACGTCTACTTCCTGGCAGGAACATGGTTAAAAACATCAGGCGATGAACCCAAGTGTGCGGATTTAACACCCAGCAATTACTCCCTCAAGTCGTTCCCCCGCAACTCTCGTGGAGGTGGAATTGCTGTCATCACAAAGAATTTCATGATAAAATGCCTTAAGTATAACACAACTTTCAATTTCTGCCACACATCGTTTGAACTAGTCCAAACAACACTCACACTGGAATAAAGGTCAGTCCATTTTTTCTGTTTCTACCGCCCTCCTCCTAGTAGAAAAAAAACAAGCTGACTGAAGCACTCTTTTTGGAGCAGTTTCCAAATCTTTTGGAGTATGGAAATTCAATAGGTGCCAACCTAATTATTCTTGGAGATTTCAACTTTCACTTTGACTGTCCTGGAAACCCATACACGTAAAAACTCTTAGACTGCATTCATGTTTTCAATTATAAACAGTCAGTCAACCAACCCACCCCTAAACTCGGTCACATTTTAGACTGGTTTCTTTATAGATTAATATAGATTATATTATATTATATTATATTATATTATATTATATTATATTATATTATATTATATTATATTATATTATATTATATTATATTATATTATATTATATTATATTATATTATATTATATTATATTATATTATATTATATTATATTATATTATATTATATTATATTATATTATATTATATTATATTATATTATATTATATTATATTATATTATATTATATTATATTATAAATCCATATCATATCACATCACATCCCATTATATTATAGTTTGATCATGCGATTGGTGAGTCAATATCCATCTAATATCAACAATTTATTTATTTTATTGTTTTTATATATTTCAATAGAAATGAAACCCGGTAACTGGCAATGCCTATAAACATCCTTTTCCAAGCACATGTTACAATGTAGTAGAATTTCTGAGTTAATGTATGTGATGTACATATTATTACTTCCACAACAGCAACAATTACTACTACTACTGCTGCTACTACTACGAGTAATATTACTACTACTATTACCACCACCACCACCACCATTACTACTTGTACCACTGCTAATAATAATCATAAACATTTATCAATGAATGTATATGGAATGAAGATCAATAGCTACGAGATGTAATTAACCCCAGTATCACTTAAAGAACGCATAATGATTAGCAATAACTTGTATTCAACAGCGCCAAATTACTGGTTTGCCGTTTGGAAGACATTTATGTGTATATTTTAAAAATCCATTATCAACAAATATACTTGAGCGAGTTTCTGTACAACTTTATGTACGAGTTTCTCGCAAAATGTTAAACGATCCATAAAAATATCATTGACTGTAGCCATGGCATCATGCAAGGAAGAATAACTCTAATGCTCTCGTGATGGTGTAGATACAGCTTTACCCCACCCCCTCCAAAAAAAAAATAAATTGTAAGCCTGTCGTTTAGGCACATATTCTTTAAAATTTTCTTGACCTGTCCCATGATATGATAAGGTGTTTGATGATCTTCATTAACTTACCTATAGTGTTCGATAAAAGCTTCCGGGTGGTATGTCCGGGATTATAACTTTTATCCGCGCAAGGATATTTTTGAGTGTTGATATGTAAATTAAAATTATAAGTGTCAATCGTATGTGATAAGAACAAGTTTAGGGTCAGGCTTAAGGACTCGCAAATATACCTGATTTATAAATCTTAACGAAATTATCTCTTTTGTAATGACACTGTTTATGCTAAAATAATGATGTACATCGTGGTACGTATATTTGATATGTATGTTTGCATGTATGTATGTATGTATGTATGTATGTATGTATGTATGTATGTATGTATGTATGTATGTATGTATGTATGTATGTATGTATGTATGTATGTATGTATGTATGTATGTATGTATGTATGTATGTATGTATATGTGTGTGTGTGTGTATCTCTGTGTGTGTGTCTGTCTGTCTGTGTCTGTCTGTCTGTGTGTGTGCATAATTGCTCTCTGGTAGGTCGGTAATTTATGATAGAATGTTGTTGTTCATCACTGTAAATGTGTCTTGACGACACTGTCAAAGCTCACACAAAATGCATTACAAATATGTGCACATTTTCCCAATTTACATACGATAAAAAAAACAATTGAAGATGATGACTGATGTAAGGAGAGAAGGAATGTAAGAACAAAGGAAGGAAAGAAGTTCGAATATATTGAATGTTTCTGCTTTTACTAGTACCACCTGAGTTCTGTAAGGTAATAAAAGTTCTGTATGGATTACCATAATTAGGCAATATTTTTAGAACGAGCTCATTGAGTGTCTGTTTTATGGATATGAATTCATTCGACACTGTGTACCTGTTGAGCGTTGTTATGTAAATTAGAATTAAAAGTGTCCAGTGCACATGATAAGAATGATAAAGAAAAGTGAATTCACACGTCATTATTCTTGAGTTTTAACAGATTCATTAGAGTAGGAATTATATTAAAAAATCTAACCTAGTAGTATTTGTAATAAATATTAATTCTGCCTACTGTTATCAAGTATCTCCTATAGAAACCAGGGATAGCACTTTCCGTTCTGTCTGGTGTGTGTGTGTATAGAAAGAAATAAAAAGAAGAAATATATATATATATATATATATATATATATATATATATATATATATATATATATATATATATATATATATATATATATATATATATATATATATATATATATATATATATATACATATATATATATATATACATATACATACATACATACATACATACATACATACATACATACATACATACATACATACATACATACATATATGACATATATGTACACATACATCCATACATCCATACATCCAATCCATGCTTACATATATATAGTATACAAGCACGTCCATTCACCTGCATGTATGTGTGCCTTGATCTAGTAAATGTCTCTTTTGATAGCATTACTTTCAATAAGAGATGTATGATTTAATCATTATGAACGCCACACATACATGCATATTTTAATGTGGTTTCCTTACCTTTCAAAAAGATATGTAGTGTTTACTCTTAACAAAGGAACGCGCATACATTCGTACATTTGCACGCACACACAACATTTCATCTACTGTACCTTTTATAAACGAATATGTATCCTTTCTCTGTCCAGCTCTATAGAAATTCTAGACTTCAGCACATTGATTGTTTCATATAGTGATCCTTAAACCGTTTCACGTATCGTTAAATGGCACTGTAAGGTCATTGTGCCGTTTTCAAAAGTTTTCTGTCTATTTGTATTATAATGAAATATCGATTCGACACAACGGCAATAAAATACCAAACAAACAGTGCAGTATACTTTCAACAAATAAATCAACAAACTTCTCAGTGCCTATTGTCGGTTCAAAAACTCATAGCACCTCGAGAAAAAAATAAGTAGAACACGAATGAGCAAATTGCAGAGAAAAGCGGTTTAGTTTGTGCCAAAGATTTAATTTTTTTGAATAAATTTGTTCTCAGCTGTGTTTCTGCCTTATGTCAATGCTGAAATCCGTACAAATACATATAGTTCAGAGGTAAGGAATAAAAATTATCGAAACGATCATGAAACAAAGTGGTTGAAAGGAAGTATGTAGTACGCTACCCGACAGAAAGAAAAGTTATTAAAAGTGCTAACCAGAAACATCGAAAATGCAGACTACATGAAACAGCTTGTATGTATGATTTTTTCCGGGACATTCTGTTTCAGCAGTTTGAAGATTTTAGGGTTTATTGATCGTATCCCGGAACTTCTCGTGATCTTGGTTACTGACTGTAAAAAATAATCAAGAGTCAGCGAATATTTTGATAGTATTAATATGACTGACAAAATCGTCCAGCTTGGATGGAAAGACTTTTTGACAGATTGACGGATAAACCGATCAAAGAAATAATACACCGTAGATTTAGAGAATCCAAATATTCATAAAATACTGTCAAAAAAGAATTTTCTTAGAGTTATAATCAAGACTTTAACATTTGAAAAAAAACAATTTTCTCCATTGATTCGCATTTATTGTTAATTAAATCCAGAAGTGTTGACGCACTTATAAACTGTACGTTGTTATTAACGGTACACATTTTGTATGTGTTGACTAATAACGTTGTCCATCTAAAATGTCTAACTAAACTTCAAAACACTCTTTCAAAATCCAAGAAATGAACAAAATGCTGGTATATATAAACCAGATTGTGAAGACAAAAAGCACAACTTTTGTCCACTCCATGAGATTGTCTGCTAATATGTAGGTATCGCGTACGGTTTTTAATACTGACAGTAAATATTAACGACTAAGAAACAAGTTTACCTATAAATGAAACCTCGTATTTACAAATGGGAACAGTAGCATATACCAAACTGTTTTGCCTCAAAATGCGTTGACATTTCATGGTCCATAATGTCAGCTTAAAATTATAAATATAAATATTGCATTTTAAGTGACGGACAACTGTGTCTATACTATTCGCATTTGATTGGAAGGAAGGGGTCACACGCACGTGCAAATGTAGATTATTTTACTGAAATTGATTGTCACGGTTGGCGTGGCACCTGGGTAATATAATTTAACCTACTTCAGAAAGAGCATACGTATTTGTTCTAAGTAACTAAATATAATTTTCATGAGGTATAACTACTGTATCCTCCAATACAGAGACTCATAAAGACGTCAACATGAACAGACACAGTCCATGGAAAGATATAGACGTCGACATAAACCGACGCAGTCAATGAAAACACGACGTCCATAGACGCAGCCAATGGAAACAGACGTTGACATAAACCGACGCAGTCAATTGAAATATGTAGACGTCGACATACGCCAACACAGTTAATGGAAACACGACGTCTACATAAACTGATGGAAACAAATGTCGACATAAACCGACGCAGTCAATGGATCAGTTTAAATGTATTTCGCTTGCATTTACAAGTTTATATGACAGTTGGGCATTAGCTTCAGAAACGTTCTCATCAAAGTACAATGCAATAATGTATACGTTGTTCTTATGCTTATAAAATACGTATGTTTGTCTGACGTTATTCATCGAATCAAAAAGTCAGTATCCCTCTGTCTTTAATTCCAAACCGTACGGAAGTGACAGCATATTTATTCACCATGACCTGATTCTCTAAACATATTTTGTAAATATGTGCCCATGCGTGTTGATTCGGAAACAGTGATGGAGGAGATTAAAGGGCGTACATATGAAAATGGAGTTTATGTGAAATTCTGGATTACACAGAAGCATGTACGGTAAACTTAATATCTCTAAATAGATTCTTTGTCACAGTTTGGGGTGTCTGGATTTCAGTATGCTATGATATAAAATAAAAAAACACAGAAAAATTGTATGGCTTGTATATATTGTTCATATTAAAGTATCTACAAGGAATGCTTAACAAATCATATAGATGAAAGAACGAATAACATCTTCTTATGGATACTAAATCAAGGTCTTAGAATTTCAGGGATTTCACGATTCAATACATTAGCTTCTCAAATTTTCCCTTTTCGATCACTTAACCAGCTCACTCTTGACCTGTCAAGAGTCTTCTTCTAAACATAGATTTTAGAGGCATCATATGTTTATAAAATTGCATAACTGCGATCCATCTTTGAAATGATCATCCCATAACAAGTGTACAGTATAAATAAATTAATTTAACGATTTAAAATCCCAGGCGTGTCATAAAACCAATAAAATATCTACAACGTGTGAATTACTTCTTCCATTGCTGAACTTATGCCATCCACCCACCATTGTTTAAATCGCCGTCTGCGTCTCTTATAAATGTGTACTCTCTGTTTTATACTAAGTGTGAGTATAAACCCCTGCTCTGATCCTCGTAATGTCACGCTGTTGTCATGAGCATTAATGAATTTGTCAAGGAATTCATCTAATGACATCAGCAGTTCTACATGCCCTGTGACACCATCTTTAAGTAGAAAGAAGTTCGCATGCTAGCAGTTTTTTAATCAAATTTATTTTCACGTTAGACCATGCGTGTGTCATACTGGAATTTTTCATAAATAGTTTAGATAATTAATTATCTTACCTTCCATGATTTTGGAATATCAAAGCCATAAATATGATGCTAGTCCATAAATTAATAACTTCAACTGTCTAGTATAGGTTTATTGTACCGAAAGAGCGTAGATACAGGATTCTGATGGAATCAACGTGCCCACGGCCGAAGAATCACATTTCTCTTGTCAGACCTTTGTTGAACAATAAGTTAGATTTTGTTTGTTTGTTTTATTAGGATTTTTAACGTAGCTTTAACAATTTTTTTTCAGTCACATCGCTATGATGTCTGCAGTGTGGTAGTTTATAGTGATGTCTAGCACTGGGGCATCATGCTGCCGACATGTAGCATGATGTCCCACCCAGTCACATTATCCTGACACCAGGCGACCAGTCCTAACATTGACCTATAATTGCTGAGCGCCAAGTGACGCAGCTGTTAGTACCAATTTTGTAAGTCTTTTGGTATGACTCGGCTGGGGATCGAACCCAAACAATATGTTAGAACTAATGTTACTGTTTATTTTTGTAAGTTGGTTATGTAAAATGTGTTTTTTTACTTTAATGTGCAAAATACATGAAGTATGCATTTGATAGGGACTTTTTCTAACCGTATTACGACTCACTGCTTCATCAGCACTTTGACTCTCGCCCGATTGGCATCGAAATTCATTTGTCCGTTTCATTCATTTCTACGTAAGCATGGGTTTAACTATTCAAATAAGATTTAAAGTAAAAACGCACACCGCGGACATTGAGAGGACACCTTAATTCTGTCTAAATGTTGTGTTCAGATGGATTTTTATATGCCCTTTGAACAGCTGACTTGGTTACCGCCATGGCAAGCCCTGAGAAGGTCAAACATTGATTGGATAAATAAGATCATGTGACGCGAATGGGAGTCTATAAATATGAGTGTAGACAACGCATTGGCCAATGGACACCGATATGGTGTCTATAAAAGCTGCACATATGTCTCTAGTAGACGGTTGCAGCTATAAAACATCCAGGTCAGTCAGCATTGGCCAATGGCTGGCAAAGTGGCAAAGGATAAACATCTAAGTAGAATAAATTTCATCCATGTTTTCTAAAACCATAAATTATATATTTCTACAAAACCGATGTTAACTTTGGCACTTTAAAATTTCAAACTGAATCAAAATTATTATGAGCAATTTTAAATAGATTTATTACATGATTACAATTGAATTTAAATGCTTTATAATTATTATATTATAATTCTTTATAAAGCCACGGCTATCTCCCACCACACTGCTCAAGTACACTAGTACTAATATTATTATTTATATTGAGATCACGCTTCTATGTAAGGACGTATTACAATGAATCTCATTAATTTAGCTATAAATATACACAGGAATATAATGATAAGATTAATTTCACCATAATATTGTGTATTATAATGTTGTATTTTGCCATTTAGACACACAACTCTGCTCTATATTATCAAAGGTTGACCGAGCTGTGACAAACACTTGTTTATGTCAAGTCATCAAGCCAGATTGAAAATGTTACATTATATCTCACCTTTATTATTTCATAAATATCATTTTTACATTTTGACCATTTTGAATATATATATATATATATATATATATATATATATATATATATATATATATATATATATATATATATATATATATATCCGAATGAATCTCGTAACGTAGTCCATATTAAAATATATTGGTGTACTTTGGTGGTGCAACTGCAGTGGCAGTACCTATTTACGGTAGGAAACCGGTAAATCACACTAAGGAATAAATAAAAAGGGACTCGGCATATACCGCTTATGTCGCCGTGGTGGCAAATGGGATGCAGTTTTATTGCTGAAATGTGCCTTGAATGCATACATTGACTAGCCTAAGGTGGCGGAGTTAAAATAGTTCCTTGTTTAGGGGAGAGTTGCCAAGCAAAAAATGCAACAATGTTTGGTTAGCTGATGAAAATTATGTGAGGTAGGATTCCAATCACAATGCAACTCCGAACCTGTGTAAGGTTACTCCTTTATGGAATGTCGTGCCTGTCCCAGGCTCGGAAATTTTTTTTTCAAACCAGCGTTTGCTTAGATCGCAACTTTCTTCTTTTTCACAAACGATCTTAACTCACAAGCATTCATTGTTCAAAGGTAAGAGCTTGTTATAATTTACTTGAAGATAAAAGACATCTAATACATCGTGTTTGCTTGAATCGTATTTAAATAAACATTTTCTATTGATTTTTCTTTATCCAAAGAAGTTTAGTGTTTATACAATGTAGGAGATGAGTATGAACTGGACAATTTCAACAGGTAAACATTTCAATTTGCGAACAAAAGATATATTTATGCTTGGAAAAATTGATAATAAAATTCCCATGGCCCAGTTTCTTTGTTTCGTTATTTTTTTCTTTTTTTTTCTTTCTTTCGTTCTTTCTTTCGTTCTTTCTTTATATCTATCTATCTGTCTATCTGTCTGTCTGTCTATCTATATATCTGTCTGTCTCTATGTATGTATGTATCTCTCTCTCTCTCTCTCTCTCTCTCTCTCTCTCTCTCTCTCTCTCTATATATATATATATATATATATATATATATATATATATATATATATATATATATATATATATATATATATATATATATATATATCTTCCTTATTTCTTCATTTCTTTCTTCATTTTTTCTTTCTTCCTTCCTTCCTTTCTTCCTTCCTTCCTTGGTTCCTTCCTTCCTGCCCTCCTTACTTCTTTCTTTCCTTCCTTTCTTTCTTTCATTATTTCATTTTTTCTTTATTTTTTTTTTCTTTCTTGTCGACCATATTCTATCAATAAGTGTAGTAATGTCAATCAAAGACTACCTTTGCAATTATATACATGGAATTTGTTTTCTTTTGGACTAAGTCAGTTGTCAGTCTATAGATTATATTGCAAGGTAAAATATTTAGTTCGGGAAAATTCAGCAATTAATAGATCATGGGTGAGTACTGTCCTTGAGACACTGGATGCACCGATTTCCAATTGGCTGTCTATAGATTTTGTTGCATCTATTCTGTTTTTAAAAAATCCACTAATTTAACAGAAAAGTATTATTACAAAGTTGGAGCATGCGCAATTGATAGAGCCCAGTTTTATGGAAGTTTAGATTTGCTCGATTACTTGTGTGATTGTTTGAATTCGGGAAATATCATTAGCCCGAAATAATTAGCCAATTACGAAGGAGCAATTGTCACGCAGTAAAGTGTTAGTGAGATTCCATGATGTCATAGCTGATTTGTAGTAAGATCAGGCCAAACCGAATGAATGTCGTAACGTAGTCCATATTAAAACATACTGGTGTATATTGGTGATGCAACTGCAATTGCAGTATTTACAGTAGAAAACCGGTAAATTACACTAAGGAATAAATAAAAAGGGACTCGGCATATACCGTTTATGTCGCCGTGGTTGCAAATGTGGTGCAGTTATTTGGCGAAATGTGCCTGAAAAGCATACATTGACTAGCCTAAGGAAGCGGAGTTAAAATAGTGTCCTGTTTAGGGAGAATTGTCTACTTTCTACGGCATGAACTGCTGGCGGTACGGAAACCTGATGAAGAGAAACCATGCAGATGTGTAATTTATAGATATTTGGCAGGTAAGAGATCTGTGGTCTTGCATTGATTAGATTAAAATTTATGTATAGAACGGACACGTCAGGAGTTCTAATTTAGAACTTAAGCAGAATGGAAAGCCTTGGAAATATGGGATTAACTTGTGACTTCTAGCAGTAATCGCTTCAGTCTTTGACAACCCCGCAAAGTCAAGTAAAGACTTCTAGCTTGCAACAGTATGTATAATATGACGACGAAATGACAAAGTACCCCAAAAAGTATCATGCTAGTAAACTCTCAGCTTTTTACATTATGCATGAAATAATATTAGATGATGGTGAGTTTTACAATAACGGTTGTGTTCTTCGAACGTTTTATAAATATATTGTAAAAGGTCTTCTTAAATAGTTTTTAAAGTCATCGTAGTGACTAATGTAATGGAAATAATTGCTTCACTCAGTAGATTCTCTCAGTAGATTCTCCGTGCGAAATAAAGTATCACCTTCTTCATTGACTTTTGTATTATTAGGTGCAAAGGAAATCGTCTTTTTAGTTGCTATTGGGTACCAAAGCAAAATACTTGTACCTCTGATAAATTGCCCTAACCTAATAGATGCACATCATCATTAAGATAGGTGAAGTTAACCCTCTTAATGTTTCCATTGAAGCATTATAAAGAGGAATATTTCAATATCGCGTTAATATATTGCGAAAATTGCCGTCTCAACTATCTTTCCTAAAAGTGGTGTTATCACGATTCAACAATCTCTGTGACACCTTACCGAGATTATTAAGTTTTTTGGTACGCATACTCAAGCAACTGATCAAGTAGTCAATAAATTTTAATGGTATGCTTTATGTCTATGTATCCACTCAAAAAATTTATTCATGTCTCCAAAAATTATTTTGAGCTTAATATATTTGTTGAACTCGACATCAATTGTAGAATGCCTTAGAAGAAGAGGTGGTGATAAGACAGGACGGACAGACATGTATACGATTTGACAATCTGATTTCTAACTGGGACAGGGGACCGGAGTAGTCCAGTATTTTAAAGAGCTCTCCATTACCGATAATTTTCATCCCACCTCTATCCAGGTGGTTACGAGTCTCTTAATCAGCTAATGTGGGTACGCGAGAAACTTCCAGTAGCGTCCCGTGGGTCGGTGATTTATCATGGGGTTTTCTTGGGTTCATTCTCTACCTGTTATACTGGATAATAAGCATGTCCTTTTATAGCGTTAGAACCCAAAACAACAACAGCTAATGGCGACAAGGGAAAACATATCAATAAATTCTGAGAATTCACTATTAATCTTGGATGAACGATTTTCCTGTGAATTTTATTGCTGTTACAAATAACAAATTTAAGTGCACAGTGTAAAATATATTTACTTTAAGTGCAGTTACAGTTAGAGACGTAGCCAGACAGTTCATTGTCATAATATAAATTAATGTATTTTTTAAAACAAAATCACAAGTCAATAGTAGTAGTAGTAGTAGTAGTAGTAGTAGTAGTAGTAGTAGTAGTAGTAGTAACAATCCTAATAATAATAATTATTAATAGTAGTAGTAATAGTAATAATAGCAGTACTACAACTACTACTACTTATAATAAAAATAATAATAACAATAATAATAATAATAATAATAATAATAATAATAATAACAATAATAATAATAATAATAATAATAATAATATTTAGTAGTAGTAGTAATAGTAGTAGTAGTAGTAGTAGTAGTAGTAGTAGTAGTAGTAATAGTAGTAGTAGTAGTAGTATAGAATGAAAACAGTAGTTTGCTCAACCTATACCAGCAGTTTAGCACGACTTACTTCCCTTTAATTAATATTAAAAGCTCGTTAATTGAGAAGGAAAATAAAACATCGCTAAACAATGTTTAACACACTACAACAGATATTTTTTTTCCTCCTACATATTAATTTTATATTTCTTAAAATCTGTTGATGGTATTTTAAATTATGATAGTGTATATCACAATTACTTGAACATACAAATTTTATAATATTCGTTTCGTTTCTTACTGATTTAGATAACTTATACGATTGGTCAGTATGTACGTAGCAGACAGGTGTGTGGAGTGGCGGTATGGTAAATTGAAGCTTAAAGAAGTACAAATTCAGTTTTATTGTATGGATGAGTTTAGGAAATTTTTTAAACAATTAGTGTATCATAGTTCAGTTAAAAGGAATTCCAATTAAGTTTTCAAGTGAGAGTTGTAACAATGAAAACGAATATTGAGTTCGAAAACTACCATTTATTAACATTTCGGCAATTATTACTATATTAACGCAAAATACAAAAAATATATGACAAAAAAATGGCTCGCTGATAAATACAAAATATTTCAAGTACAAAACAAATACTCTTAACACAGAAATAATTTCCATTTGAGATTTAATAACGTTCACATATTTCAATTACTACATTATTCTCTCAATATGCAATTCATCATGTGTCAATTCAAGATCAGCTCTTCGTACTTTAGATGATTTTAACAAAATAGATTTATAATACACTCAACATGGTGAACGTGTTAGAATAAATTGTGAGCACCATTGCCTTAATAATCTTATTACTCTTTAAGCATCAAGTTGTAATTTCTTTTTAACCTAAGGAATCTCGTGGTGTCAATTTTGAGTGTACTTCATTTTTTATATGTGTTCTTAAATACCGCATGTAGGTGTAACTGTTGCACAAATTATGGATAACTACCTAGGCACTGTTGGAAAGATTATAATCGACCTGTTAATTCTAACAATTTGCTGTATTCTGAAGAGTCATTCCGTTATATTAGCACTATTTATCCCTGTAAATAGTCATCCAATCTTGGAGAGCGTATATCCAGATCTGTCGTTGCATAATACATTGGCAGATCGGGATCTGTTGATTGTTCTCTTTAAAACTCTTAAATTGAACGAACAGATCAGACCCACAGCTAGCTGTGTTTTTTTGTGTATGAATTCAGATCTTGGTTTACAATGTCCGCAGGTGTGTTAACCAAGAATATAAGGTACTTAGATATAAGACTTCCAAGACGAACTTTACATTGGATGTGAGCAATATATTTGCAATCGGAACATCACTAATCGAAGCGAATTACATCCGATGTTGTTGTTGTTTGTTTTGTTTTGTTTGTTGTTTTTTTTTTTTTTTGTCGTGGCGGAAAAAGACGAGAATATTCCAATTGGAATATTGGTAAAAGATTAAATACATGATTTGAAAGTACTCTTTCTATTTATCAGTTGAATAATCTATGGACCTGACTGAAACTAATCAAGCAGCTGTTCAACAAGTTTTTTTTAAAAAATATTATAATATATTAAAGTCACAATTTTAAACGTCAACTATATATTTTAACATCGTCTCTTTTCAACGCTCTTAAAAAGATTGCATTATTCTGTGTAAAAAGGTATACTTACTTTCAAATTATTCAGTAATTTAGGGCCAGAGTATATTAATGTTTTGATTCTTTTGATTGCGTGAGTTGTTGTTGTTGTTGTTGTTGTTGTTGTTGTTGTTGTGTGTGTGTGTGTGTGTGTGTGTGTGTGTGTGTGTGTGTGTGTGTGTGTGGTTGGGGTGGGGTGGGGTGGGGGTATTAGCATAAGGAATACACGGTCCAGTGGGAACAATGATTTATACCCGCTGCAAGTACACAGAGATTATTTTAAGAATTATTTACCTACGCAGGAACGATATTTTGGTTTGCAGCATGATATTAAATAATTATTTAGCTGTTAAGGAGTCAAATATTTCTATCGTTATGAGCAATCTTAATGTTATGACCACAACCTTTTACACATGGTAATTGGTTTTATTTATGTGATACCAGTATGTCAACACTGTACAATATGCATTAAATTCTGTTGGATCTATATTCTAGTATGTAGTAAGTATTAACCTTGAAGATTCTTTACTAATTCTAAAATTGTTTCAACATCCTTATCCGAGCAACACAGATATTATTAAGTGTGGCCCCATCATTCGAACATTCCGACACAGCTGATAATCGCTGTTTGAATACAAAGGATGTTCAAATAGACACTAGAAATCAAACAGCATTTTTGGATAGCAGTATATGTACACACGAATCAGGTCAGCCATTGGTATTTAAATTCACTGCAATCATATGATACACATACTAGCATGTTAATAACGTTTGTTAGCTCGCTAAATTAGTTACAATATTATTCTATGCAATATTTTATGATTTACACTAAATTTATTGATAGTTTGTCATAAAATCGTGTGGCCTGCAGACGTTTGAGTCCTATTGCATCACACCATCTTGTGATTTACAGTATTTTTATCATATTTTTCATTCGGTCGTTTGTATTATATTTTGTACTAAATGCTTGTGATATATGGTGATTATGATATATAGCTTGTCTTAAACTCCTATGAGAGAGAGAGAGAGAGAGAGAGAGAGAGAGAGAGAGAGAGAGAGAGAGAGAGAGAGAGAACAGTTTCAGTTACATGGCCAGCAAAAAATACAGAAAAGTAAAAGTAATGACAATTAATAAAGAATAAGAGAATATACGAAATATTAGACTTCAGTCAACTAATAACTTCAAAAAGACTCTCTCTCTCTCTCTCTCTCTCTCTCTCACACACACACACACACACACACACACACACACACACACTGATGTGACAGAGATAGCTCACCTCACTTTAACAATAGTTTATGCTATGTACAAGAACAACTATCAAATTCCCACTTGTCATCAAAGCATTAAATTATCTAGCAATATAGACTTGTCTCCTTATCTAAGCACATTCTAAATGGGCGCGGGCAGGATCGGGGTCTTATGGTCAAGGTCTCAATCAATAAGGGCCTCGACTTTTTCTAGTTAGTTTTATATCTTAAATATTCTCGCTGTATAATTAGCTGTCTTTCAATTCCTTATATGGTAAATTACACGGGATTGTTTTCCCTCTGGCAACAAGCTCTCAAAGTAGACCGGGCCTGTCTCACTCTCAACATCTGAAGGGGTCTATCTACGAGTCACCTCTCATGCACTGTATACATACATACATACATACATACATACATACATACATACATACATACATACATACATACATACATACATACATACATACATACATACATACATACATACATACATACATACAGACGCACGCACGCACGCACGCACACACACCATTTAAAAAACAATTTGGATATATCCACATGCAATGTACACAGCAATTTCTGGTTTCCATAATAACGTTGACAAAATGTACCTATAGTATTATACTTTGAAAAATGTGCATGTTAATACTTCTCACATATCTTTAACCGCTGTCATTCATACACAAATTGAAAAGCTGTTACTGGTATATTTATTTAGTTATGTATCTTTCCTTGGATAAAATGAACGATTGGACACTGTCCAGTTTCGGATATGGAATGAAAAGATAAAGAAAAGAAAAGACACAGCGAAGTCTGTAATTTAATATGTTTGGTTACTGCCACAAAGAACTCATTAGGTAATTTAACGAAAAAGAGAGAAAAAAGCATACGTAAATAATGCATAAAATTTGCAAAACAATCGAAGATTTATAAATAATCGTGTGACCAATATTTTTTTTCAAAGATGGAGTGCACATGAAGAAAATATCTGCAAATGCACAAATCAACAAAACGAATTAATTCATAAATATGTACATGAACAATCATTATGTGCATGAGTCACATGGGTACCTTCATGTAACGAGAGGTCTTAAATAATGACATTTCTACAAGACCAGCCTTATAATGACACAATTCAGGCAATTTTTAAACCTTAAAGCTGCTGAAGAGCGCAAAACATTTGTAGGGATCACAACATTAAGAAGCGCTTGTCTAAAATAATATTCGCAATTCATGATTCGTGACCTTCCTTTTCCTGCCGCCCTTTACTTATTTGCTACATGGGATACATCATTTGCATGTGGGCTTAGGGGCCACAGGAATCAAAATAAGTCGATGGTCTTAGGTATTATTTATATCACGTATAGCTAACCCCATAATTCCATGGACCAAGGGTTGAGTTCTCCATCAACATATAGGTCACCCCATAGCTCCAAGTATCAAGGGTTCTTTTGGGGTTATTTTTGTTTTTAATATCTTAATTATTATCTTCATACTCACCAGTCGCCCTTGTCTCCTTGGTAAACAATAATTTGGTCTCTTACTGCTCTCTGGTAGGCACAATTTCGGGCTACGTCCACCAGAACGTCTGAAAAACAAGATCCAAATCTATTGAAATCCCAGAGAGATCGTTTTTTTTTCTAGAATACCGAATGCACTGTGGTGTAGAAACTTGATAGTCTGTATTTCACTAAGAGGGGAATGTAGCTAAATTATCAGCAAAGGTTTTTGTATTCACAGTTGAATACATAACTGATGTTCAATTATAAAAATATAAAACAGATTTCACCGGAATTATTTATGTTATTTGCTTGAAACCTCTCTTTGTTCCATAAAAGAATATGAGATGAATTCGATCGAATATAATAGTGTGTTGAAAAATTATCTTCCATGTAATAAGCTCGCACACAAAAACTCATCAAGAAAATTTATATTTACCGTTTGAATAATGTAATTTTTAAAAATCAATGCATGAATTTTGCGGAGTTTTAAAGAATTATGGCAGTATTCTGGAATGCCTTTGAATTGGCAATATTTATACATAGTGTTGGTGATTTTGTATTTAAAGCGAAGATATCTTAATGAAATGCGAATTCACACGCACGCACGCACACACGCACGCACGCGCGCACACACACACACACACACACACACACACACACACACACACATATATATATATATATATATATATATATATATATATGCTCAATGGATGCTTGCTGACTAATGTAGTATATAAATAGTACGTTAGGTAAATACATGCTAACTAGTACTTAAATAGTTTGTTATGTGGATGCATCCCGACTAGTACAGAAATAGTTTGTTATGTGGATGCATGACGACTAGTACAGAAATAGTTTGTTATGTGGATGCATGACGACTAGTACAAAAATATTGTCTGCTCAATGGCAGATTTTACATATGGTAGATAAGGCAGTTGCTTAGGTCGGCAATATTCAGGTGGAGGCAGATTTTAAAGTCTTGTTAAAAAAATTGTTTGTGGAAAAAACTATTGAAATTTCATTTCATCTTGTTTCACAAAGAAAGAGTACAAAATAAATTTATCTTCCATTTTAGATGTTTATTTGGACAACGTAATAGTTTGCTTGGAACGCGTGTCACTGGTTACTAAGGAACTTCATGTGCTTGGATCGAGTAAACAGAGGAAAGTAACTGAGGTAGAACTGTTAATGTTGGAGCAAACAAGTTTATAAAGCGGAAGCTCAAAGTGCCATTGTCAAGTTCAATATTTCTTCACACCTCCGTTGTCAAATTTGTTCTTGAGACCCACCAACGCTCGAGTGGAATTAGCTGTATACGATTACAAATATTTGGAAGTCCTGATGGGAGCTTCGCAACGCACGTATGCCATGCTGTTTATTTTCGGTAGAATGACACACCGGTGCTGCCATTTAGTGAATATATGAAACCAAGACAAATATTGAAAAGCATGGAAATCATAATTTAAAGTTCATGACATAGCAGGGGCAGATTCCATGGGAGGGGGACGCTAAGTCAGCGCGCATCTCCCCCATCACCAACACAAGCGAGAAACAACCGGGCAGTTTCGTAGAGTAAGCTCTGGCAACGAGTATAATGCATTAGCTCACGGGGTTTCGCCCCTGTGCCTCTGCCAGATATTCTCCCCCACAGAGCCTTGTCTACATGTTTAAGCTCCCTTAAACTATATTCCTGGTTCCGCCCTGCTATGATTCCGTTTAACATATGAATGTATTCCTTTGAAACGCAAACGTGCTAAATTGACTTTTTTAATGTTGTCCTTGTTAGATGACAACAAACAGAGAAGAGTTTAAATATTGATATTGGTTGTAGTTGAAGTAACGCCATCTTCCACTATGAATTGATCTCTTAAGGGCTGTTGGTAATATGAATTGGGCCTAACGGATGGGTGGGTGTGGTATAGTAAAATATCACCTATAGTAGGTAATTTCAGCAAACTGTTTTACGGAAAATGTATTTATATGAGCTAAATTATGCAATTTAATATTGGATTTTACGCACAATAGATCACGGCATTGGGACTAGTACATACATAGTTTGTTATGTGGATTCATGCCGACTAGTACAGAAATAGTTGTTATGTGGAGGATGCATGCCGACTAGTACAGAAATAGTTTGTTATGTGGATCCATGCCGACTAGTACAAAAATAGTTTATTATGTGGATGCATGCCGACCAGTACAAGGACAGTGTCTACTCAATCTCTATTGTATTGTAATTGTCTTGTTGCATGAGAACTTAACAAGATGATCAAAAAGTTTATTTTTCACTTGCGTTGGTCCTTGCGTTCAGTGCAAGTTACAACAATCATGATGCTATGAAACGGAGGCTGCCACATCGGTGTTCTTCCAGTCAACCCGGTCCCTTGGTTGAAAGTCATATTATATGTATACCTGTAGCCCTATGTCTATCAAACTTTCCAGATTAAAAGTACAGGTGTGTTCGGTACTGACCCATGTACTTCTCTAAGTATTAATCCGCCAAATTTTAAATCTTCGGGTAGTATCAGTCTATCGTTCTTAATAACCCGTCTTGAGATAATGAAAAGTACTTGCTATTAGCTATTTATTCTAAATGAATCGTGTTTGTACATTATTCAAAAATAGCATGTATATTGCATGTTGTTGTTTTTTTTTGCAAATAGAATAACTATTCTAGTCGTGGTATGTATTTCCGCTGGTGTGTGAGAAGGCACTTCCCGCAAAACAAGAACGCGAATCAAATTAGGATAAAACAAAAAACATTTTAACAATGGCTACAAACTGTTCTGGTAATGCATGCTTTACAAGATGGTACTTCGTAAAGTTCTGGGGGATGTCATAATCGGCACACAATCGCGACTGTTAAACGCAATAAAGCGCAACATGCTTAATTACAGTGAATATGACATGTATTCATGTATATTTCCACTTACTTTTCTAAATTGGATTTTACGGTGTTGAAAAGACAGCGTATAGGTTAAGAGTTGACACTTATTTAAGAATGTAGTTATGTATATGTTAGTGTCGACATAGTTATACTTTTCTGTATTTGTGATAACTCGCTTTGTTTTGTATATCTCATGTAAAGATTGGATACATTATTTGTTATCGTTGTAAAGTACAGTCGACTCCTCTTAACTGCACATCGGTTAACTGCAGACTCCTGATAACTGCACGTAGTCACGCCGGTCCCGTTTTTTCCCAATGCTTTTCAATGGGAACAAACTTCGGATAAATGCACTTTGCTTAAATAAATGCACACTACGGATAATAAAATTTCTGCCCGTGGCACATTATTCAATACAATTTTACTCCGGTTAACTGCACAATGTATAGTCATGATCAGTTATTGCCAGTCCACTGCTGTAGCACTTCAAATAAGCCGACAATTAAGCCGGTAAATGCGACTTTGTAAATGATTGACATGTAAAGGACGCCTTAGGTGGTATATACATGTATATCCGCGCCCACTAGAGAGCAATAGAGTGGGAAAAATCATAGTACATGTACAGCATGGGAAACATTGCTCTAAACCGTTCGGGTTTGAATGATTTCAAACCAACAAATGCATGTTTGGAAAGATGGAAAATGCGCAACGGAATTAAAGTTAAACGACAACACAGCAAAAAAAACAGGATGCACACGATTTTAGAGCTGAACACTTTTTCTGTGGGAGATGACCCATCAATGTCTGACAGCAGTTTTCGAATGACAAGCGATCTATAGAATTTCTTGAAATTCGCTTTAATTCCTTGATTTATTGGTTGAATCAGTGAAGATGTGTTCGTAGGAAGGAAAACAAGCTTAACATTTTAAGTAAAAGTTGAATGAGTGGATTCTGATCATTGTTTAAAATTATTCTTCACATATATTCGTGCCGTGCTGATTTAAAGCTGTACTGTACCGTACTTCGCTTAACTGCACACTCCGGTTAATTGCAAGTTTCGTGACGGGCCCAAGGGTGTGCAGTTAACCGGAGTCGACTGTATAGTCACTTGCAAAAACATGACTGATGTAGAAACTATGACATTAGGAGGCAGATAAATTTGGCCTACATAAAGAGAACATACCTGACCAAAGTGTTAGATTAAGTACATTTTTACCTTCAAGCCATTATTAGGATACCAGAAATGCGATTAGAAATTTAAGCTCAAGATTCAATTATTAATAAAGTTGGAAAATCGTTCAGCTTGTACAAAAAGACAAATGAAATATCTTCCAGACTCTTCGTTTTGGAGAGCATCATACTGTTTGGGACTAGCATTATTATTATTATTATTATTATTATTATTATTATTATTATTATTATTATTATTATTATTATTATTATTTCCAAACAAAACGGAGAATTGTTTTATTGGTTGAATTGTCTGTATCATACCATGTCATGATGCTTATAGGGACTACTGTCAAGAAAATTGTTTTATTGGTTGTATTGTCTGTATCATTTCCATGCCATGATGCTTTATAAGGACTACTGTCAAGGTTGTTCAAGTCTGACCAGAATCCATTTTATTTACGAACAGTATATGCAAAAGAACAGCTCATATTCAATTTCTCAAAGTATTATTCAAAATCCACTTCTCCTTGCTACTAAATAGATTCATTATAAGTGTCAAAGACATTTCATTTTCAGTACATAGAGCTCCTGTACACTACATCAAACTCTGTCGACAAATGTAGGGAATTGATTTTATTATATGTAATTCTTTCACACACTCACTGATAAATCGTACAGGATACTTAACTGAAATCAATGGGACATCACTAATAATGTTTATCCATTTTTGTTACAATCAGAATACCATCCTCACTCACCTGTGCTGAATTGTACATTACCAATAACCTTGAAGATATTTTCAAATTGCATTTCAGTATAATAATAATAATAATAATAATAATAATAATAATAATAATAATAATAATAAAAAAAAATTTATTTCATATTTTTGGCATCTCAATTAGAGCTCAGTTTCCAGTTTGTAATTTAAAAAACATTGATGGACTCGACAATGGTTAGAGTGCTGGACTTGCAAACAAAAATGATGCAGGTTAAAATCATATAATTGTATCTGCAATGAAATTCTTCTGTGGTGTGTCCCTGAGCAAGGCCCTTTACTCCGCTTGCCTCCACACTATATAACACATGTGAGTTGCTGTTCCGCACAGAAAGCAAACAAAACTGTTCCTCCTGCCATTAAATGTTCAAATGCAACAATCATAATGTTTCTTAAAATTTTAATGTCAGAAAATCTGTAGAGAAAGTGTAACATGCTATTACAATATATTTCATTTCCTAATGTTAGATCGCAAACTAGAAGCGTTTGAGTTGTTATCAAATTTCGCATGGCTTACAATTGTCAGCAACACGTAACCTGGTCCAATGTTCGATCAAAAACTGGTTACTGACAGACGAATAAGCGATTGTAGATATCGGGTTCGGACTCTTTTGAATGTTAATAATAATGTACTGGTAAACTTAAGGATACTTGCATCCCCTAGCTTGTAGATCCGGGTTTAATGAACATTCAACATGCACCGAAAGTAAATATCTTGTATATAATTTTACCATTACTAACAGCAGCAATCAGACACGAACATTTTTTTTTATATGGACTTGAATATTCATAAGAAAACGTGATTTGGTCAATGTGTATTGTTGCGGGTCCTTCATATATGATAAATACAATCATAATAGGGTGCCCATTCGGTTTTAGGTGTGTATAAGTATCGACAGTATTCAAAGACATTAAAAACGTTAATTTCGATAAATGCAGTGAATAACGCATCAAATAAATACAATACAGCACAAAGGATAAAACCCGACTAAATGAAATGATTTCACGTATCAGACAGTGTTTTATTTTTAAATCTGGGTTAGTTTGTCCATACGAGAAAGCCAAGTTGGATAAGTCTTTCTCTCATTCCTATAACTGTGTGACATGATTTATCCATTTAAGAAAGCCAGGTACTTATAAGTTACACGCGCGCGCGCGCACACACACACACACACACACACACACACACGCGCGCGCGCGCGTCTTGGTACAGGTGTATAATACGTGGGAATTGTGAGACATACTCATAACAATTTGCAATTTTCTGCGTTTGCTTACGACGCTATGGTATTAAAATAAGTAACAGAAAGAAGCAAAACCAACAAACCTTGTTAAGCTTAACAAATAATCTAATTCTCTAAGTCATACAATTAAAAGTTAAGAGGAAATTATAGTATTGTGAAAAAATAAATCCAAATTAATCATAAAAAGTTACATCAATAAACCAAAATAATAAAGTATTCCGAATGAATTCCAGGTCCTGATTATGCTGATGTGTCAACAGTCTTGATGCATCAGAATAACATTTTACAGAATGTGTTTGAACGAATTCACAACAATCATAAGAATGCTATTTTAGTTCAAAGTTAATGAACACTTTGTAATTCCAATAAATAATCCAAACAAATGATGCCTTTCCATTAGATGTAAACACCGCATTTAATACATGTGCAGAATCATTTTAAGACAAGAACATGGGAAATATGAATGAATTAATTGTTCACTTGTTCTTATTTATATACACCCGATTAATTATCTCAGTATATATTAGCACCAGAATTATCGCAATTATATTACTTGCAGCTATGTATAGAGTATGACACAATCTTTGCGACCACAATTAGTCGCACAGTGTATGATATTTTGCTGTACATTTTGGTAATTAAATGCTAATGTAAATATCGACCAAATATTTGTCCTCCGGCAAGTTTCAGAGTTTTCGCCCATCTTGAAGTTCAGCTAGATGCATATGATGACAAAAAAACAAAACTTACTACCTCAACCAGTCTCGTAATATTTATTGAATGCTGTTAAACTTGGTAGATACTTGTTAAACTTGATCACCCTTTATAACTAACAGATTGGCGCAATCAATAAACGAGACGGTCTTGTGATTGCGACTAGTCTCAACGCTATTTGATGGATTATTATGAAACATGTGTTCATATTACGGTAAATGCCTATTCCCATGTTGCGACAATTTTAACACTCTTTAGAGCTGGATGCAGTTTATGGAAACTATTTTTGAAACCATGCATTCGTTTCTGTTATACATGGATATAAACTATGCCCATTAACCGATGATGCTCACACTGAGCAATTGCTATGCCCCGTTATTTGCGTCATGGAATATGTGATACAATTTTCTGAATGATGAGTATATATCATAGCCAACTGAACATATGCATATTTAAATACAACTGCTTTCATATTGTTTAGTAAAAAATATTTCTTTTTTCTGACCTGCAGTAGGAGGTAAATATTTTTAAATTTGTTTTCCATGGAGACAACACTGAAGACTCGTATCCAGCAAAGAAGCCAACACTGCGCTATGTCGGATACGGTTGGTGATATGCTATTCTCATTTTACATTTGCTATGGTGCAGTACTCGGTCTAGCATTTACGAGTATGTTTTCTCCAAAGGCATAACTGACGTACATGTCCGCGTCGTGTGCTTATTACTTAATATGGAAGTTCCTAACAGCTGGGTTTGCCTTCAGTCCATGTTTTCCCTTGAAAACATCCCTGCGCCCTAGGTGATCACGAATATTGAACCGCGTCTTATGTTTAATGAATGCACGCTTTTTCTTTACAGATACCCTCTATTTTGTTTTAAATGTGTCCTGCCTGTCTTCATTCCCTCTCTGATTAGTTCGGCCGCCATATTCGAATGTCGTTGTTATTAGATTAGTCACTAACAGAATTTGTCGCATGTATCATATCGCTCCTGTTTGAGCACTACCGAAAAATAACGTAAGAACGAACAACTTCGAGGACTGAATTAAACGGTTAATTAAAACTAGTCTGTTTCTTGTTTAACAAGTCGCTTCCTTCCATCTTAACTTTAGTAAGACTGGAAGAATGGTACAATTTGGGAATAATAGCGGGCTTAAATGGAAATATACACAGACTTGGCTATCCTTTATATTTTAAATGAGAACGATAAAAACTGGGATGGGATTTTATACTAGATTTCACCATATCCCTATCTTTCCATACATTGAATGTCAATCAACATGATTCGTTTATTGACAGTTAATCGGAAAATAGATAATAACAGAGTGTCCAGACACTTTCAGTTGCAAGTTTCATTCGATAACCGGGTGGCAAACACTTCACATATTAAATTGATTACAAAGTTTGAACAAAAAGAAAATAGGTATTTGTAAGGAAACATTAACTACAGAAGATCCTTAAAACGTCCTGAGTACCCAATCCAAAATTCCATTTAGTCTGGTAATAAAAGAATCGTGTCTAATGCTGAATTTAATAATGTCTGAATGAAACATTTTAATTGCACTCATGAATGATCCAAATAAAGTGGTTTAAACCTAGCCTAATTTTACCTGCTGGGACGGGAATTAAAAATTACAAACAAAAGTTATAAATCGGGATGAGAAAACAAAAACAAAACGTTTATATATATATATATATATATATATATATATATATATATATATATATATATATATATATATATATATATATATATATATATATATATATATATATATATATGTATGTGTGTGTGTGTGTGTGTGTGTGTGTGTGTGTGTGTGTTTGTGTGTGTGTGTGATTCTTGCTTACATTAATTTAGAAAGGTTTGTCTTTCTAAAGTTTGTGCAATTTCAGTTTTACACCTTTTTTTAACCATACCTTTATTTGGCAACGTGTAGTTGCTATTATGCTCTGAGATGCTGTAAAAAAAAGCAACTGCACACACACACACACACACACACACACACACACACACACACACACACACACACCTTATCCCTTCCAAAGATCAAATACATGTGCGTGCTTATATTATTATTTAGGCCTTTTTTCACTTCGGTACACTGCTATTGCATAGCAGTAAATATTTACACTTTTAGGTTTTTATTTTACTGTCGGAGTGAACTATTAACACTGAAAACAATAACGCATAACACTTACATGCACTAAACACGAAAGGTCCAGTTTTTTTAATTTTAAATCATAAAACATCTTAGTCTGAATTTAAGTTTTAAATTCTTTACTGGTCAGTCACACTAGAAATATCTTTTGTAACTTCACTTTTAATTTTGCATGGTAGTGAAAATTCAATCACAACCAATTGCTCAGACTTTAATTTTCTCCTGGTCTGCACATCGATTATTTCGGACTGATTCACCCATTCGGGCCATTGGAATACGCTTAGGGCATAACATTTGTTCTTGATGTTAACATTATATATTTTGATGATCGTTTGTTCTAACAAAAGTCGTGCCTTCAGAAAAACTGGGTAAGTTGACGTTTTGACTCTACTTCAGAACGCTTACCTAAGTCATAATGTTATAGGAAGACAAAACCATTATTTAAAAAGGTCTGTGTCTTGGGCTTTTCAAGCGACATGTATTGGCATATTTTGCAGACTTTTAATTGATAAACCTTTGTTAACTTATTATCGAAAGCTATATATATATATATATATATATATATATATATATATATATATATATATATATATATATATATATATATATACTGTTTAAACAAACAACCACGTGTAAAGTCATATGAAATCCATAAATATATGTGTGTAGGCATGAAAAGTATACAGAATATTTACTTCTGTACATAAAACTGGTTTTCGTCCCAAATATATCGTCATGCACAGTACTGCGTTCCACACAAGGACAACTATACATATTTATTTAGTATTTTGTGTCCATAATAAATATTAAACGGAATAATATAACGTTGGAACAGACCACACACAAATAACCGGTAATATCACGTACTATATATTTTAGATAATATACAACAATAACCTTGGCTTCTTGCAAAGGCATAGTACAGAAAAAGTAGTTAAACTGGTGACTTTGCAGAGATAAGTCTTAATAGTTTATGAGTGATCAATTATTAAGTCATCTGCTTTTCTGTGAATCTAAATAAAAATGACATTAAACTCGAAATTCTTAAGCACATATGCATACGTTTTATAACCACATGCATGCTCGTGAAACTTCTTCAGCAAGGAAAAAATTGATACAAATATTTTGTCTCTAACATTTTTAATTGAGAGATTACATAATGCAATTTCTTAGAAACAAAGCGGCAAACATACCGTTCTCGCATCCATTTAATAGTTCGCTCTTTTTCCGTAACCATGGTAATACCATTCGGATATCTTCGTCTCTTCTCAGTGCGGGTGGCTTTGAAATCAAGTTGATGACTCTCATCTGCATCATCTTCATAAATTATTTTCTTCTGAACTTTCAGATTAACTCTACTAAAGTAAAAAGTGCATAAGTTCATATTTTACGCTCAAAGTGCATTAGTTCATATCTTCACTCATTAAATTTCAGTCACTTCAAATTTTTGACAAATGATAATGCGACCAATATAAATGTAAGCTAAAACATTAACAAAATGAATCTATAAAAATTAAAATATAAAATTTGGTTCTGTTTGTCGACGACTCCAACTACTACATTTTCTACAGAGTTTCAGAAGATAATTTAGCGACTTTAGTATAAGTGAAATTATGTCATTAAACCTTTTCATAGTACTGAACAATGTTTCTTTGAGTGAAAAACACTCAGACAGAAAGTGAATAAATTTATATTTTCCCCGCCATAAAGTCCGTTCATCTCTACCCTCCTAAGATGACAGTAAAATATATTAAATGTAAGATATATCATTAGTTCATCTTCCTAATAACTTTTAATATAGGATCCAAATTTAAACATATGACATACAACTTCAGTTGTATATAATCGTTGTTTCATTTACAATTCCCCTCCCGTCAGCCCCAAAACCCCACTCTAATATGGATCAACAACTACCATAATATTATGTCACTTCTTGCATAGCATCAAATTAGGTAGAACGGTAGTGACATTAACTTGGATTTACCATCGTTCCCCACCGAGCAAGCACAGTATTATCAGCCATTCTATAACGTTTTGGTAACAGCGGAGCTGTGCATGAATAAACCTGTTCGTAACAAAACTGAGATGATCACCTTTGGGGGAGAGACGGGAGTGGTCAGAAGAAAGTAGAAAATAACAATTAGACACATTGATAGATTTGCAGCACTGGATTTACTACCTCTTAAAAGAAAACTTGCTACTCTAATAGTAGTTGGTTTCAACTACAAAAACTTGAGCTTCTTTCACAAGTTAAGTACTTTTTTATTGGTATTTTTATGAGAATATGATTTGTATTTTATGAGCAGATAATTATGGTTTGGTTTTACAATCATCTCGGCACAGTCAGTGGAAACATGTGAAAGCAAGGAATTAAATTACTGGAGACATAAAGTAATTTCACCCACCATTCCACCTGTAGCATAAATTACCCGAGACAATCCATCTCTTTTGGGAGTTGTGTTTGTGAAACCCCCGAATCAAAACTCGTATACCAATAAAATCTTGTAAAACGCTGCTAGATTGATTTAAGTGTGTGGGTATTCATATCATTTACAAATTAAATGTCTTACATAGTCACGCTAAATTTATTTTATGCTTGCTAAATGTGTTTCTATCAAATAGATATATGTGTCTCATTCCTAATTGTCAACACACATACACACACATTTCAATTCTTATATATATATATATATATATATATATATATATATATATATATATATATATATATATATATATATATATATATATACACCCTCACCCGAAATACCGATATTGCTGCTAGGATCAGAGAAAACTCTGGCTTGGGTTTCAACTTTACGTGACATTGCATATTTGACCGCTTAAAGAGAATCAAAGCTTTGTTTTATCTTTCTTTAATATACGGAAAAAAAATATTTTTAAAACTTGGTTAGCGAAAATCAGCGGCTATAACAACACAAGTAAGAATACTTGCCGTAAAGTTCTTCAGCTGAAAAGTGTAGACGGTGACATACGATACACGTTAAAATGTCGATGTTTTGGTACTAAATATGTCATTAAGTATTTTTCAGAACATTCTACTGCAGCAAGCAATCTGTAACTTGTACTAACATTATTTTAGTCTAGATGTATACACGTTTCAACCTGGCACCAAAACCAAAGGCATTGTAAGAGTTATAGCGAGAGGCTATTGTGTACGGAATTAGATTTTGGCCGCCATCATTTACATTTTACTGTCAAATTATGACACTTTTTTTTTAGTAATGGACAATGGTTACCAGATGAAAGACACCATAGAATTGAAAGGGTTAAAAGTATTAGAGTTAACATGCCAAATAATAGTATTTGAAGGAATATAAATTTCTGAAGATTGTAAAGTCCATCTCACTGAGTGAGCTGATTGAGTCATCTGATTGGATGATTGCAGAATTACGTAAGCCTGTGCTAACCGTATGCTTCCTGCCTTCTATTCAAAATATTTCAGGGATGGAAGGATGTATTATCCAAGGATTTTCCAGGAAGAATGCGTATCATGAATAGAAACTGCATTGTGTATTTGTTTAAATGAACAATGAAAGAAATGTGATGAGTTCCTTGTCCATTCGTATGGCATTTTATCATTATTCCCTCGTGTCCGTGGACCCGATTCGTCTTTGATGAATGGACGGATGAAAGAAGGACAGATGAACGGAAGTATAGACAGATGGAACACTGGATGGATGGATTCATGTTTAAAATGAATGCGGTGATGATAGGAAAATAGTATGAAAAAGATGGAATATATAATTTGTTAATTGACTCGTGTCATCGATGAACAGATGGAACAAAGGATGAACTGATTAACTGATATACAGATTGTAGAAATGACTGACTGACTGACTGACTGACTGATTGATTGATTGATTGATTGACAGTTAGAGTATTATAAATCAGAATTTCCATTTACCTTTCTTCAAACTTCCGTTCTTTGTCGTGCACCTAATCCAATTAAGAAATTGGTCAAATATGACAATTCTCTAATGTTTAAAGCCATGCATTCGTTTTAAAACTCAATCGTTGATCTGATAAAGACGAATGCAAACTGAATCATGATTCGAAGACATTTTCCTTCACCACATCTGTATAAAATTGACATCACAGAGACATATCCATTATACCCTCTTCAAATATGGTACACGACACAATTTCATACGAAACGTCAAATTGACATGTATGTCGGCTCCTTTAGAGTTTTTATTTTTATTTTTATAAATTCGACCAATACATTTGCTCATGTCACAGTACTTTTTAGATACATATGCTTTGTTAGAAAGAAATTGTTAGTCTTTCCCTCGATTCTTCAAAAAAAATAATAGGATCTTTTTTTCTGCAGATAGAAGAAATATCCGTTCTTTTGAATGGTTTTAATCCCAGATACATGGTCACTTGATGATTCTTTACTAATATCTGCCTGGAGCCGTTCAAACGAAAAACAAGCCACTTGTAGATGCCAGGTCGGTACATGCATTCAATACGCTCTCATTACCGACAGGTAGCGAAAGTCGAGGGTGGTGAAAAGGGTGTCAGATATCTCCATCCACTTTAAAGGAAAAACAAAATAGTGGTAGCAAGTTGTATGCTTAAATGCACATAGACACGGTTAGCATTGATTGGGTTTGTTTCTTTAGAAAGACACCAACTGGGATGAACTTAATTATGTTCAACATTAGACAAACCCATTTCTTTTATTAACGTTACTTACTTTCTTGGAGAAAATGAGTTAGACAAACATAGTATTATATAGTTTGTATTGATGTGTATTGATCGTAACGTATCCAGGGGTTTTCTCCACGCGTATGGAATTTTACATTGGGGATACTTCTTTAAAAAAAATGTGAGATACGTTTTATAGAGAAAGTGTAATCATAAAGATTAGTCAGATTGTTGATATTTCGAATTGATTTGAGTTTGATCTAAGACGTGATAATGCTCTTCAAACATTATATCAAATCAACCACCGGTCTTCTGTAAACGAGATGTGTTATTCGCGATGTCTGTTAATCTGTCTTTAAAAGTTTTGTGTGTTTTCCTGATTATCCAAGAACATTAGTAAATTATTTTGCGATAAGGCTTTGGTTTGTGCATCTTCACACATTTTTATCTCAAGTATAAGATTTAAAGAGGGATTGGATGGTATTTTTATCCGCTGTTAGTCTTGAATCTTTAGCCCTTATCTTTTCCGTATTTTTATCCACTGTTGGTCTTGAATCCTTAGCCCTTATCTTTTCCGTATTTTTATTCACTGTTGGTCTTGAATCTTTACCCCTTACCTTTTCCGTATTTCTATCCGATGTTAGTCTTGAATCATTAGCCCTTACCTTTTCCTGACAGATATGAGCGTGTAATCATGAGAAAAAAATAGTTTGTTATCATTAATAATACTCTTGCTATACTTAGCAAAGAATTCCCAATCAATGACGTTTTCTCAGCAAACAAAACACCGTAACTATGTTTCTGACTGATTTTGGGACAATAATTTGGATCTGCAGAAAATTTATTTTTGCAGCTATGGTCGCATTTATAAGTTGAGATGGTGACGGGAGTTCAAGTGTATAGTAACTCTCATTCTGCGTACAAGTTAAGATAAAATATTCTTTACAATACTTGTAGCTATAAAACAAAAATCCACCTTACGTTACTTGATGAGGGCAGCTGTATGTTATACCATATTTATCATAGATTTAAACAATTAGCTCCAAACTTTATATTTTGCAATAGCGGCGACGTAATTTAATATTGGTCTTATTCATAAATAAGGTAAGAAATTGTTGTATAAAACTACATATGTATCATTTACTAAGTTGTGTGGGTAAAAAACTCTAAGGACTGGTCTACTTCTAATGTATAAACTGTATGACTGTTATCAGGATTTACGAACAGATTTCTAATTTATTTATCATGTGCCAGTCTAAAGATATTTACAGGCCGTCGCTATCATCGTTTAATCAGAACATCTTCGTTTGCGATGAATTCGTTATTTGTTTATACGTATCTACGTGATAACATGTAAATGACACGTCCAACTCCACTTACAGCCATCAGATACATGTCACGGAAAGTTAGTAATCATAGTGTTACACCAGATTACGTTATGAGCTCGTTCTTGTTTATCGAAAGAGAGTAGTGTCAAGATTGCAGTGTATTATACAAACAATTATAACTTCTTCAAAGAAATCACAAAATATCAAAGTAATTTGGTTTTGATTGATATTGAAATGTAGACCACCTAATGTTTGAGTGTTGAAACTACTACAAGTGTTATAAAAAAAATTGTAGTTTCGTTTACAGTCTGTCAGCACTGACAAACTTGGTAAACGTATAAAGGAATATAAAGTGACTGTAGTGGCGCAGGTTGTACCAATTCCAATTTAATTATATACATCTACATCTCTCCTTAAGATGACTGTCTAGTATGATAATTTTGTTCATTCTTTATCGTAAGGTATATCTATTTATCACATCACTATGGAAATCCAGACTTCACGAGAACGGGTTATATTAGTATTCGCACATCTTCCCGTTTGTTTGTAAACTTATGCCAATGTTGAGTGGATGTAATGTAGTATGTATGCATTTGATTCAGTAAAAAGAGATGCTCTCTGGTTTATTTCTTGTGGACATTTATATGGGCATGAAAAGCTTCTATAAGATTTGACTATTATTACGTGCTTAGGCTCGAATTAACAGTAACATAGAAAGAGTGAAAATAACAAGCTTGTATAAACTTAATAAACAATGTATTGAGTACAAATATTTTTCAGAAAAGAAAAATAAACTTACGGTTTTTAGAATCAATTCCAAAATTAATCCAAAATAATTCAAAATATTATCCACTAGAGAAATGGCAAAAGTCCTGGTAATACAATGTCCAAATAGTTCTATGTTCGAATTCCAGCGAAGTATCCAAGATGGAAGACGATGTCACTTGATTTAGTCAGTTCTTGTTAATAAAATCTCTATGAGCACAACTCTTTCCCAGATAAATAATAAAATAATTCCTCTTGATCCAAACGAATTGACACAATTTCCAGTACAAGGTAATTTATAATAACTCAAAAAGACACAGCTTAATAATCTAAAAGACCAAGTTCTTCTACTGAATAGCTCGCTTCAAAACATAATTTATATAGCTTGTTTTTACGTAAACAAGAAAGGGGTCACGACCTTCTAGAATCTCTCAGAACAATTTTACGTTCAAGAAATCACGTAAACAGCGTATGACCCAACTAAATTAGAAAGATGTTTATACTTTACTCCATTTTGTCCTTGGAACCAACCAATCATTTTAAAAGCTTGTTTACAACTCTGAAACCAGGTCAGAAATGATGTCGACACCTGGTGTTTACTCTGTAAAAGTACAGGTCACCCCCACCCCCTTCAATAAACGAATCTTAAAACTTAAAATGCCAAATTTAAATCTAACAAACAAACAATAAAAATAAATATAAATGACTTATATCAAATATACGTAACACCTTCCCCCATAAAATAAAAAGAAAGGTTTATATGATAAAATTTTCTTTCTACCACAAACCAATTTACACCTGAGGTTTAAAAAAAATCGTATAAATTACAGTGTATATAAAATAATATATTGTTATACAAGCAAAAGAGCGTCTGCTATTAAATTATCTTACTTGTCCATGTCCCACAATATGTCCTAAAAAAGTCACACTAGCACTGCAGAACTCACTTTTAGATAAATTAACTGTCAAACATGCATCAGTGAGTCTGTCAAAGAATTTTCGAATTGTTGCTATATGTTCTATCCAGGTGTCGTTGTAAATGATGACGTCATCTATATAGGCATCACAATTTTCTAGACAAGAGGTGATAATTTTTATGAGACGTTGAAATGTACTTGTTGGCCATTACATCCTGAATGGCTTTACTTTATATTGGTAAAATCCATCTGGAGTCACAAATGCTGAAATTTCCTTTGCTCTTTCCATTAGTGGAATCTGCCAAAATCCTTTCAGAAGGTCAAATTTGGTGGCATACTTGGCATTCCCGATTTTATCAATACAATCGTCAATTCTTGGTAATGAGAATGAATCTGTTTTGTCACACTGTTCACCTTCCTATAATCAGTGTACATACGGAACGTTTAATCTGGTTTTGGAACAAGTATGCATGGTGATCTCTAATCTCTTTTACTGGGCTCAATAAAATCATTCTCTAGCAAATATTGAATTTCCTTTTTTAAGTATTCCTGTTTGAGTGGATTCATTCTGTATGGATGTTGTTTGACAGGTTTGGAATTTTCAATTTCAACGTTATGAAAAATTTTGTTTGTCCTTGTAGGAACATCTTGAAATAAGTGCTCATATTCAAATAATAACTGTTTGAGTTCATTTCTTTCTGGCACTTGTAAATGTGAACGTTTCTGGTCTAGATCTTTCATAATTTCTGAATTACAAAGATTCGTCATTCCAATATCAATAGAATCTGATGATATTTCTTCACTGAGTGGGACAGGTACAACTAAATTAATTACAGGTTTAACATGGCTATCTCTTTGAATATACTCTTTTAGCATGTTTATATGGCAGAGTTGTTTTTGTTTGCGCCTCCCAGGAGTATTTATGATGTAATTTAAGTCATTAATTTTCCTGTCAACTGTGTAAGGACCATAATATTTGGCCTGAAGAGGATTTTGTGGCATTGGTAAGAGAGCCAGGACACTATCACCAAGCTGAAAACTCCTTTCCTTCGATTTTTATCATTTCTTGATTTCATTTTAGATTGAGCAGAGTGCAGATTGTCTCTTGCGACCTCACAAGCCTTTAACAACTTGTATCTAAAATCGGAAACATAATCAAGAATATTGATCTCAGTATCTTCATTAGAGAGAAGTTTCTCTTTCAATAACTTCAATGGTCCACGCACAGTGTGTATAAAAACCAGTTCAAAGGCACTGAAGCCTAAAGATTCTTGAACTGATTCTCTAACAGCAAACAATAGTAAATGAATGCTTTCATTCCAATCTTTATTCGTATCAAAACAATATGATCGGATCATATTTTTAAAAGTCTGATGAAATCTTTCTAATTCCCCTTGGCTCTCAGGGTGATAGGCAGAAGATTTGAATTGCTGGATGCCCAATTCATACATAACTTGTTGGAAAATTCCAGACATGAAGTTTGAACCTTGATCAGACTGAACAGATTTGGGAAGGCCATACTGAGTAAAAAAACTTTATCAAAGCTTTTCCTATTGTTTTAGATTTTATATTCCTCAACAGAATTGCCTCTGGAAACCTTGTTGACGCGCACATAATGGTCAACAAGTATTGGTTACCTGACTTGGTCTTGGGTAAGTGACCTACACAATATACCATAATTCTACTAAATGGTTCGTCAAAGGCAGGAATAGGTTGTAGATGAGCCTTATGTATCTTCTGATTGGGTTTTCCTAGCATTTGACAAGTATGACAAGATCTACAGTATTTGGCAACATCACTTTTGATTTTTGGCCAATAGAAGTGAGTCAAGATCTTGTGATAAGTTTTATTAATCCCTAAATGACCAGCCAAAGGGGTTTCATGGGCCAAATTAAGTATTTCCTGTCTGTAAGGTTTTGGAACTACTATTTGATAGTCCACCGACCACTCATCACCAGCAGGTACCTCGGGAGGTCTCCACTTTCTCATAAGAATTTCATTTTTAATGAAATAACAGACAGGAACTTCAGTGGCTTCAGTCTCACTTATGGCCCTTTGAAACAAACAGGAGATCTCAGGATCTTTTACCCGTTCGACGACAAGTGACTGTCGTTTATAGCCCTGATAAGAAAAAAGAGAATGAGTTGTTAAAAGAGGATCACTATGATCAATATCTTCTGATTAAATCTAACAAACAATCAATAAAAATAAATATATATGACTTATATCACATATACGTAACACTATGCAACGGTAATCTATATTATTAGGTCTATATAATACATAACAGGATAATGGAAAATAATATTTCATTCAGTTCTTGTCAGCACAGCCTTTAAAGACGATCCAAAACTACAGTGGATGCTTTTTTATGTTCTGTTTGTGGCCGTATATCTTAGTCTATCTGATTTCACGTTTAATCTAGCGATTATAATGTGATTGAGTGTTTTATAGATTTACAAGTTGTAGAACGGCACAGGAGCATCACGTTTTGTTCTCTTGCTGGAGTGCCAGATGTTAATATAAATTTAGTCAATATAGTATAAGGTCTATGATTTCTATCACATCTATACTATAGCACAAATGTGTGTTCAAATTTTAAAGTAGATTTCAGATATAGGTTCTGCATTAAATAATGACATTTTATGTTAATTACGGTTAGGGGCTGATGTAATTGTAATTGCTTTCCTACGCCCATTACAATCATTAACGATTTGGTGATACAACGCTGCATAGGAGAGCAATACAACACGATGTGTCATGGGGAATTTGTCAATCGTATATAATGGGAGTAAAACTACGTGTACCTTCATAGCACAAATTGTTGATTTTTGTAAAATGAAGACTTCGTCATACACGTCTTGACTTAATGGAAATGTTTTGTTGTTTGCCGCATTCGATTTCCATTACATAGATTGTATTGACGTTCGTACCCTGATAAGCCTACCACCATGAACAAACCATGAGACCATAATGGTGTGGAATTTTTTGAAAGCATATAGCATTAATGCTATTATTTAAATTTGTTCTTTTACATTGTCCATTACTGACATACACCTGGTAAATTGGCCATCTTAATGTTCCGTATATTTTAGATACGGATTCACCTATACTAAGAAATGGCTATTCGGAGAAACATCACACTGTACAACTTTGAACTAATTTGGAATCTAGACACTTGTACATTTACAGCTAGGTTCTAACTTGAAAGTCTGAAACATGAATAACGTAAAACTTAATATTTATTTCACTAACAGACATGTTGTTTTCACACTGTATTCTTTGATAAAGTCAGATGTACGTCAGTATGTCTCGTCACTCACGTTCACCGATTATGTGAAACCATTATCAGGATGTACTAACATTGAAATAATGCAAGTAGTGTAGAGGCTACATTACAATGTACTCTAATTAATTTGCTTATTTTTTTAATGTTGTCTTTTATTATATATGTAAATGTCTGGAGTATACTCAGCGCATAAAAAGGAAAACACAATATAATATTTAAAATTTATAATATTTCCAACATCTTTTATTTATCGAAGGCAGTAATAGTTTCGTGTTTAACAAATTATGAATTTAGAAAAGTTATTTTCTTGGGAACATTTGGGTCAAACATCTGTTAAAATATATAAATTGATTCATTGAACTTTCACCCAGTTATTACTTTTGTCGTCTGCAGAGTTTCGTTACAATAAGAATTGTGTTTGCACATGCTTTCATATAACCCTATGATTTAGTACAATTATTGACGCACAAAAAATATGAATGCACACTATTGAGGTCATAGACACCTGTCAATCCTTGCAAATCGAAGATACTATATTTGGATAGTTTGATTATAAATAACGAAGAATGGACCCCGCTGTTCTTTTTATATCTGTAAAAAGAAATATCGTACTGGAGTAGAATAGATGAAGTCTATAAATGTTGTCTCCGAACATCAACTTTGTTTGCCACGTCACGCAATGTTCAAGATTCTAAGAGTGAAAGCTATTCCGTTGTATTGGCAAAAAGAGTATCGAATTAAATACTGACGTGCCTGAGAACTTAAGCGCTGGTACACTAAGGTTGTAAGGCCATAACAATAATACTGTAGCCAATGTTCAAAAGTGGTTATTTAAAGTCAATTTGACGTGCATGTAGAGGCATGCATGCTAAGATATATATATATATATATATATATATATATATATATATATATATATATATATATATATATATATATATATATATATATATATATATATATATATAAACAACAACAAAAACACAACATTATATACATCACCGTATATATATACCGAGTAATTTACGGTATAATATTGACAGTTTACATCTTTGTATCACTTATAAACACTTTAGATAAATCAAACGAAAGTGCACACGTATCGTTACGACGGATCATATTATTGTAGGTTACTTGGTTTAATTTCTATTTCAAGGTTTTATTTCAGTACAAATTCCTTTTCTCTAACACTCCACATTTTTGCTTAGTTAGTCCGTCATGCAGGTTGAGGGTGAACATAAATCAGAAAAGATTGTGATCAAAATAGGTAAATTCATTTAGAAAACGAGGATAGTTAAAACATTTTTTTTATATGATTGTTTTCACTAATGATTGATGTGTGGAAATTCATTATAGATCTAGAATCAAATGCAGACGCTCGCTAGAATGTTTATATAGGCGTATTATTAAGCCATGGGCGGATCACAACTTGATAGACCAATAGTATTGATATACCAAAAGTACTTTACCAAAATTGCTTCATATATACACACACACATATATATATACACACACACACACACACACACACACACACATATATATATATATATATATATATATATATATATATATATATATATATATATATATATATATATATATATATATATATATATATATGTATATACATATATATATGTATATATGTATGTTTAAGAGAAAAGGAATTTGTACTGAAATAAAACCTTGAAATAGAAATTAAACCAAGTAACCTACAATAATATGAATCGTCGTAACGATACGTGTGCACTTTCGTTTGATTTATCTAAAGTGTTTATAAGTGATACAAAGATGTAAACTATGTCAATATTATACCGTAATTTACTCGGTATATATACGGTGATGTATATAATGTTGTGTTTTTGTTGTTGTTTTATAATATATATATATATATATATATATATATATATATATATATATATATATATATATATATATATATATATATATATATATATATATATATATATGAATTTACATATGTATGTAAACTCGTTCATGTCAAATGGGTATTTGTTATTTGTTAATTTGATTACTTTGTATGCAAGGAAAAAACAGGTTACATTACTTGATATTAAATACGTTGACAGACACTTTGATTCGGCTTTGGGAACTTGGGGTGGGGGATTATTTAATAATTTAAAAAAAACCCCAAGATTTGTTAATAATTAGGAGTATGATGTGGGTGCAGAGTAAAAATATACATGTGATAATGTAGTTGCATTTGTGAACCCTTTTCGAGAATATTACGTATGCTCGACAGTTTATATCGAATTTGAGAATATATTTTTAAGAAAATGGTATCAAAATGGAAATATTGAATTAGATTCCTCTTTATATAAAAATGGAAGATAAAACATTGTCCAGTTCTGCTGCAAAATTTGCCAAGGATTCGATTTATATCATTAGTAAGTGTACGTCGCAAATAACATATGAACACTAAGAAGGCTTTTTATCAAAAGCAAATAATTAAAAGCCTTATCTTTCTCTTGTTTGGAAAAGTTATGTTCTGACGAAACAAGACTGTAAGAGTTGCCTCCTCTGTTTTAATAACCCGTACACATGAACTCTTCTAATTTTCCTTGAGGTTAGTCATCGCGATCACCATACAATATCATGTATAATAATTTGCTCAAGTACGTAAATTTATAAGACAATAAGCGAAAAATGTGGAATATAATTTTAGTTTATGTGGTCTGAACATGAAACAAGTTCGCAACAAGAACAATTTTAACATTACACTTGGGATGATTATCATGATAGAGAAATATGTGATAATAATTTAAAAACGATTAAATAAGATGAAATAGTTATGATTTCATCAAGTTATTCGTTCAGAGAAGGAAACTGAGCAAATTATTTCACCATACTTTGACAATAACAAAATTAATCTGTTATCTATCAAGCGTGCTGGAACCGCTCCGGTGGCCTAGTGGTTAGAGCGTTCGCAGCGGAAGCGGGAGGTCGTGGGTTCGATCCCCGGCCGAGTCATACCAAAGACTTACAAAAATGGTACTAACAGCTGCCTCGCTTGACGCTCAGCATTAAGAGGTTAGTGTTAGGACTGGTCGGTCTGGTGTCAGGATAATGTGACTGGGTGGGACATCATGCTACAAGTCTGCGGCTTGATGCCTCAGTGCTAGACATCACTATAAACTGCCTCACAGCAGACATCGTAGCGATATGACTGAAAAATTGTTAAAGCTACGTTAAAAATCCTGATCAAACAAACAAATCAAGCGTGCTGGCACGTAGATTAAGGAAATGCATAAGATACAATTAAACTTTTTAAAAGAAACATATATCCATCAATCTCATTATTTACTGTATTTATCCTTGTAAAATGCTAAGCTATATAACAATTTAGATATCTATCTAGGTGCGAAACAACTGAATTAACTCCTTTTCTATTCCTTTCACGTGACAGCGTGACGTCTTGTTGCTCATCATCCTTGGAATTTATTCATCCCCCCCACAACCAACCCGAAGACAATGAGTACTTCTTTATTAGACTGTCTCTCTCATCTTGAAGAAGAAAGACATACCATAACAAAATAACGGTGTACCAAGTAAGCACGCTAGAATAGATTGGTGTGCCTGACAATGTCGGACAGCAAAAGAAAGGTAAACATATCTTTTGCTAGAACGTCACTTTTTGAAACTAAAGCTGTCTACAAAAATGGACAATAATTTCAATAACGCCAAACTTAAGCTTCTAACTGACCGAGAGGTTCTCTAAATGGTTACTTTATTTTTGTTACTTTATCCTGTCCGTTTTTTTTCTTTCTTCAGATTTTGTTTGTGTGTTTTGTTTATCCACTGGACGTTTCATTGATGTCGCACCCTTTAAGCTGCTTTTTATATTTGAGTAATGAAATCGTTATTATAGATCAGAATTTGGTATCCGTGGATGAGTTTGACCGGTGATTGTTTTCGTGTCGCTGAGAAATGAGTAACATACATGTTGCACAAATATAATAAATTTAGATTGTGTTAGATGCAAAGCATCCACCCAACAAATTGATTAACAACAAAAATATAAAAAAGGTAAAGAGCCGGCGCTTGCAGGCAATTGTGTGAAATGTCGTACAAAATAAATACAAATTTGTCTCCCTGACACACTCAGGTAAAATAGGTGGTTATATCGCTGCTTCATTAGCAAAATTACCAGGAGTTCCATGGGTTAAATACCCAGGATAAAAACATCTTCCTGGATATAACTATTGTGGTCTTGGAACCCGACTTAAAATCCAGCTTGACGAACGAGATCAACCTAAACAATGAGAGTATCGAATAAAAACAATTGATTAAGCATGTCACTTTCATCATGTAGCCCATCAAAATAAAGATTTACAACGACATATTGCACATGTAAAGTTGATTCAATCGTTTAATTCCATACGAAAAAAAATACATCTTTCAGAGAATCATTATGTAAGATCCGCGAGTAAAGGTAAACTAATGCTAAGGGCTGAAAATTAATCAACTGATTATTATTATAATGAAAATCGATTATTATAGCCCAATAGGATACTGGAGAGGTAGAGCGAATGATGTGGTTCACTTTACCAAGATTATTCCATACATTTTATGTTACCTGATGAGTTGCCACACTTGCAATCTACTTCAAATTTCTCTGTTTTTTTAGATTTGACGTTCTTCATATCATTGAGAGAGTTATGGTTAGTTTATTATTATTATTATTATTATTATTATTATTATTATTATTATTATTATTATTATTATTTTAGTACGCGCATTTTGATGTCAGTGTTCCAAATGCAGTTCATGTGGCGGATATTTTGTTTTTACATGCTAATACTATTTAAACTGGTATACGTCAATGCACATTCAAATATGCGTTAACTGTTGTTGATGTTGCAAGTTGATATAATGAAGCAGAGCCTATTAATCAACTAAACAGCTGTTGAAGTTTCGCCTGCTTTTAAACAAACTGATCAACGAGGACCCATGCGATGACCTCATTTGCTACAGGATGATCCTGGCAAATGATTTCTTTGTGCAATATCATCTCTGCTGAAAAAACTTAACGTCAAATTCAGACGAGGACATACTGCAATTCATCGTGATCAGGCAATCGTTGAACGATTTAATCGAACACTTGCTGATCGGTTATTTGGATATCAATATGCAAAGAAAATAACCATAAACAAAATTAAAAAAAGATATGAGATCTCATGAATAGGTTACAAGACTACAAAGTTTGATGGCTGCATTAAATAATGAGGTTACTTGTAATTTCTATGAAACCTACCAAAGCGATCAGAAAAAGCATATACCTGTACAACGACATGACTTTTCAACACAACCAGTATTAGGCAATGCTTCGACTCTGGTGAACATGAGGGCGGTAAATAGAGTGACTGATCGTATTTGGTGTGTTACTACACATATAATTTACAGCTTGATAAGATTCACGGGTAGACCTGCAATCTACATATTCGATTCAACTGCTCCTCAGTGTGGATTTGTACCTGAACAATTACAAGTAATTCCTGAAGATATACAATTACCACCACCTTCACTTTTACGAACTAGCACTTCGACGTCGAATACACTCAAGACACGTCAGCATCACATTTTCACGCGTGTGGCCAAGACTACTATCAATTCTGTCTACAGTAAAATGTATTGGATCATTATCTGAATCTTGCCACAACATTATTGTGTTACAGCTCGTACAATGGTTAATCCGTTGTTGTTTTAATGTCATGATAAATTCAGCGACAGGATCAAAGTCGATCTATTTATTTTTTGTCACATTGTTCATAACTTAATAATTTTTCTTAGTTTAACATTCTTAACACTTTTATTGTTAGTGACAGAAGATTGAATATTTTTTCCGTGAAAATGATAATCCTACATAGAGGAGGTATTTTTCTGACTCAAGACACTGTGAGATCAACTAAGTTTGACCATTCGATACGATCATCGGCGATCCAAACAATTGTATCAGAAATAGTTAATTCATGAGATGAATGAATTGTCATTGCATATCCTGTCGTCCATGGAGTTTTGTCCCTTAACGCATTCTCAACAACACTGACATGAACTAAAACAATTACCTTTAACACAATATTTCGTTTCCTCATTGACTGTCAAGGGTCATGGTATATCAACGTCAATATTTTGCCGTTGAGTATCTGCTGAGCGATAACACAATGGTATGGGTAGATTTGGACATTGTTCTTTATGTAATAAAAATATATGTTGTTGAAGTGTATCAGAAACTACCATTCTACTTGCAATTATCAAATCATCTGGTCTGCACATATTCTAAAATTCGTTTATATGTGTTTCTGAAATTATATCACGCATTATTTTACATTGAATTTGATTCAGTTGTAGTCTGATTAATTTCTTAAACTCCCTTAATTCTGGAACAAGCGCTATATGATACCAAATGTTGTATAACCGGATTTTTGTACTCGATTGCGAATATTATCTAATATCGATGACATAACAACACCAGGCTTAATTGTTCCATTACTATCAAACTCTGTGCTGTTTTCGGTTACTCCATTAATCTTGACGATAATATCTTGTAAAGAAAGTTTACTCGTTTTCCTTTCTTAACTTGAAATACAACCGCTTCCTTTAAATCTATATTAGCAAGATTTAATAATTCGTCACTAAAGATTTTATTTATATTTTCGTGGGTTATCCCCTCAGTTGTTTGTTGTTTTTTGTTTTTTGTTTAGAGGAAGATCTTTCATAAATATATACCATTATAATTTTCAGATCTGTTTAAAATGATAGCATTTACGTGTATACTCGTCAACGACTTATGAGATGGTTTCCTTGATAACAAAATATAGCGGCCAGTACAGCAATAGCTTCACGGCCACATATTGGCGAATCGGTTGTTGTCTATGTTGGTAATGTTGAATACCAGATTGGAGTGTTTTGACGGTGAGTGTTTTGCACGCTGCCTTCATATTTTAAAACATTCTTTGGTGGTGCCAGTCCATATGAATCAACATAAACAATTCCACGTGGAACAATCGAGTAAGCGACCCAACGAGTTCCAGGGCCAGAACCTTTATCGACATTAATAATACTGGCTTCAACTTTATTGTGCTGGTTAGGTAATTGATCACGCATAAAAAAGCTGGGACATTTTTAACTTTTCATTTTATTGTTAGGAGCATTAATTAAATCAAAATTATACAATGGAGTTATCAACAAAGTGTCTGGGGAAATCTCAGACCTTTTTCGTACAACGAGTTGGGAATTATTGGAGTGGGGAAGTTCTATATCATTACCTTTTCTCTAATCTCTGACTTATTGCTTTCTTTATTGTCTTTCCGGCAGTTATTCCAACAGCACCAAGTGCAGCAGCTGGATTTGCAATAGGTGGGCAGCAGTGGATATTAACGTTGGTAAGCTGCAAGAAGTGAAAATGTACCACCTGTTTTTATTGAATCTTTAATTGAACTCAGAGAAGTACCACCTTTTTTTTATTGAATCTTTAATTAAACTCGGAGAAAGATGAATTTAAATTCCTGTATTTAATTATAATGCCTTGTCAAAATGTTGGAGTTGAGTGTTAATGACAATTTATTTGGACCACCACTAGCAGTTTGATCTTTTTTAAATGCTTTTTTTGTTCCGCATTTATCTGCAAGTTTTGATTGCAATGGTTTTTTTTTTACCTAACCAGGAGTCAGAGTAACATTAACGTAACTATATGACAGTTTATAATATCATATGCAACTTATTTAAGTTTTCTACTGGAGCATCAAAAAAATCTCATTCGTCCACCAGCGCCTTCAAGTTTCATCGCTTTTTCGCTGAGTATAACAGCTATTGCTCTGTAACCACCAACGAGCAGTCGAGCGACACGCGCGAGCTCGGAAATGTATTTCAACGACTGATTGTCTAAACATATGTAAATGTTCCAGTGAAAAATAATAATCGGATATAATGTTGTTAAATTTAGCTGTGATATCTACAAACCATATATCTATATTTTGATCACGTCCCATAAATGTCATCAAACGATGAAAAACACGTGCAACGTGATCTTGTTTCAAAATTCAGCAAAAGTTCTTCAGACGGTTCTAAATGTCCATTTATCCTCAAAGACAAAGTCAAACACCAATGGATTTTGTTCATGTAAATTTACTCTGATATCTTGATGAAACATAATGATTACTCTGTTCAAAGTTGATCAATCCAAAGTTGAAAATTTCATTCATTGATGCAACTTTAGTTCCATCTGTGTTCATTGTCACGTTTCTTCCTTGTACATGATCAGTGGTTTCCTTTGCAAATATCATTGATGGCAGGCCCGCACCTAGGAAATTCTGGGCCCCAGGCAGCTGACAGAGTTCGGGCCCCTTTCGTGTTTCAAATATGTGCGTATATGTGCCTATCTAGCTCGGGTCCCTGACAAGTGCCATGGTTGCCCCCCCCCCCCAGGTGCGGGCCTGTTGATGGGAAAGCTGATCTAGAGTAATCATCAGAATATCTTGCCTAATATTGTTGTGGCAATATCAACATTTTCGAGACACGATTCAATTTTTTTTCCGTCAATCATGTGTGTGTCAAAAAATGTCATAGCACCATTGCTAACAAAACTAATTCGATCACCATTTCCGTATGCTGTATCATCTGCCTTCAAGTATACCTTCGATCTCAATAAATGCATCAGCGGGCAAGAAATATTTACTTGTATCTTGAACCTGTAATTCGATTCTTCCACGTGCGTTAGGTACACCTGCATCATAGGAATAATATCGATAATCAAGCACGGATTCAGCATTGAGAACTGGTACATCCATATCAAATGCAGGATCAGATACACGCTTAAACATTTTATTATAATTATTATTGTCTAACACGAATTCCACTTCCTGCTATCAGACTAGCGGCTATATTATTTGTGCTTCATAAGACAGATGCTAGTTTCTGATCTGCGGCTTGATTTATTATTTTAACACCATTTTCAGGCATCTCATCAGTGCTTGATAATTTTAATGCTTGTATTAATCTTGCTAATATTTCCTTAATTGCTGAAAATGCTTTAGCGGCAACATTACAAATAGCACTAGGAGCTTTATCACGAATAACGTCAATAGATTTTATTCCTAGTTGCTTTGCAGTCGGTATTACTTTTGGAGCTCTCCTTCTAAAAAAATAAACTGAACAACATCACCGAGTCCATCACCTTAGTTTGCGTTAGAAGTAGGTAATCGCGAATGTATCACTCTATCCATAATCGATTCACGTTGAGCATTGTGTGCAATTTTATTCATTATTTATTTTTTAATCACTGTGATGATCATTAGCAATTTCATCAATGAGAGATCGATAAACATTAACATTCATGATGTCGTCTGTAAATAATCGTTGACAAATATAAGATATTTCATTAATAATTTCTAATCATTCAACATCAGAAAGGACGTTTAATGAACAAGTAATAAGACCACTTCCTTGATTAGAAATACCACTTCCAGTAGCGCCTGGACCATTATCTACACCAAATTCTTGTAACCAGTTATCCTGCTTCATCCTTACGTCTTTAAGAAATATATCAAAATGTTGACCATAATCATTTGTGTTATTTTCCTATATTTTGATTATAGATCTTTAGCCTAATCCTCATTAATCCTAATCCTCCAATAATCAGCGCATTTAAATTTTACATATGTTGATATTTTAGGATAAATTCCTTCAGGTTTAAATCTTTCTTCAATTTTACGTACTTTTCTAGTTGTTGTTTCGAAAATCTACCATAGTAAATTGTGGTCGAGAAATTTCGGAAGGAGATATTAGTTTAGTTAGATGGTGATTTAGGAGGAGACGAATCAGTAGGTGATTCAGGAAGGGGTACCTTCAATTGATCATATTCTTTTAATATTTGAGTATTTTAATATTTTTCTTTCAGTTCTTTTCTTTGCTGAACTCACTTTTGCAGAAAAGTCATTAAATCCCTTTCTTCGATCCTGAATAATTAAATTACGATTAATTTTAAAAGCGTTTCACAATATTAGTTATCATTCATAGATCGATGTTTTAATAATAAATGGACAAAATAATTAGAACGGTCGGTAGCATACTCGACTAATTGATCATTGTTCATAACTTTAATCTTTTCATAAAATCCCGGATTAAATTTAAATGTATCAATTCATATTTGAACAGTAGCAGAAAGATATTTCTCTTGTTGTTACTTCTGCTGTTTTTGTTCCTTTTTTGTTGTTTCTGTTCTTCTATATTTGCTGTTTTTGTTCTATATATATGTATTATATACTTTGTTTAACGCATCAATATAAAGTATATATTTTTCACTTCATGTATTAATTCGATATTTCCTAATTTTTAATTTTATAAAACACGTCAGCCTCAATGTTGTAGACTGGAAATGTAATTTCTATATTCTGATTCCAAAATTTTATTTTTGTGTTCATAAGATAAAACAACAAAAGGTGGAAATTCATTTAATGTAGTTGTAGCAATCATTTTAAAGCATCTTTCATAAATCTTGTATGTAATCATTCTATTGTTTCTTCATCGGGCTTTTTCTTCTTTTAGTAGCAGGTCTTATTGGTGGCGGCGGTTGAGCCATTCGACCAGGAAGATATTGTAAAAGTCTGAATGTATCTTCTGTTTTTTCAGCTAGTTTTGTCAAGTTCAGGAAGAAAAGGTTTAGTTGCTTCAGTATTAGGTCTGAATAAGTGTTGAAAAGTCTCTGAAAAATCCACCTGAGATTCATGACGTTCTTGTAATGTTTGTCTTACAGAATCACGTACTGGAAGATATTTCTTAATTGCTTCTTCTCGCTCTAGAGCTAAACTAGCTGTATAGGATTCCATAGCTGGTGCCATATTATTGATATAATAATGATTTTATTACAGCAGCAGAATGGGTGCTACCGCAATGAAACGTCCTGCGCGTAAACAAAACACATGCAGAATTGAAGAGAAACAACAACAGGATAAAGTAACAAAAATAAACTCACCAATTAGAGAAACTCTCGGTCAGTTAGAAATTTCGGTTTGGCGTTATTTATCTTTTTTTTCTTTCATTTTCGTAGGTAATTTTAGTTTTCAAAACATGACGTTCTAGCACAAGGTCTGTTCACACTTTCTACTTTCCTTCACATTTGGCGCAAATGCAAAGTGTGTGTGTGATTTGGATTTTTAACATAGGTTTTAATAATGTTTCTGTCATATTGCTACAATGTCTGCAGCGTGATCGTTTATAGTGATGTCTGATGTCTAGCACTGGGGCATCATGCAGCGTGGTGTCCCACCCATCCACATTATCCTTACACCAGGCCGACCGGTCCTACTAACAATATCTGAGGCGGACGCTCTAACCATTAAGCCACCAGAGCGGTCCACTTTTAAGGAAATAGTCAGTATGTACGACAAGAATATTTCTTATATCGAATAATCATACTGAAATTTCCTGGTCATTCACAATGGAGCCCGCTCTTCACAGTTCATACGATTATCCCTTTCAAGGGAGGTAACCTATTTTGAGGATTCTTATTAGTCTCAGGTGAGTTCAAAATCAGCATTTATAAATCAAAATGTGTGCTCTAAAAGTGAGATAATAATTTTCTTCCGCATCATATTTCCAATGTGAATTCTAATTGAATATATGAAGTTTTGTAAAATACACTTGAATTTAAGTAATATGAAAACACATGCTTAATTGAAAATATCGTTGAGTCAGCCGCATTTGAAATCGACTTCTGGCTCATATAAGTTGGTATAATTCAGTGTTTTCAACTGGAAGCCCCCGCATTTTTACTGCTGAAGCTCGATTGCCGCCATTTTTTTCATAAATTTCACTGTTATTCCAATTAGATTATAGTTTGAAAGAAATGAAATGATTTGGTATTTTTAAAAACACAAGCTGACATTGCCTGGTCTTTGCGATAATCATGATGTTATGTTTCAACGATGTTAAAATATTCAGTTAAGAATTAAGATGTGCCATCTATTATTTAAGTCCTCGAAACTGCTCCAAAGTCCGTTCTTTTTCGGGAGTGCTCCAAATGTTGAGACGTATAGATTCCATAAATTACTTTAGTGGTTAATCTGATAACAGCATAATTCGCACGTGACGAAATTCCATGGGCAACTTCTTTCTCAAACCAAGAAATTATAAGAAGGTTATGGTACACGACATTCACATTAGGCGACCCTATTTTGCGAATTTATATGGAGAGAGAGAGAGAGAGAGAGAGAGAGAGAGAGAGAGAGAGAGAGAGAGAGAGAGAGAGAGAGAGATGGGGTGGGGTTAGGCTAAAAAGAACATCTTTATCATCCATTCTCCATTTTTTAACATCTGTATTCCATTTAAAAGAATTAATATTTTTTATGTTCGGTGGAAGTCTTGACGAGAAACCAAGCCCGACCTTACAAATAAAAATACACAGTATGAAAAACAAAACTACAGTGACGTATAAAGTGGAGCATCTCACTGGAATTCTATAACGCAAAAGATCTCACCGGAAAATCTCATATAAAAAAGCTAGGAAAAAGTAAGATTATGTTTCTTATACATTCTAAATTGTGATGTCTGTGTATGTAATCCATTCTGTAAAATGTTGCATTTTTTCATTAGCAGTGGCAAAAGTATAAATACTAAATAATAACTGTTCATTCACACTTTTTTCCATTTCCTTCAGAATGAAGACAAAGGCTAAATGAGAGATTATTTCAAACGTTTCGATATCATAAGATATCCATGAGGAGATGATTTTAAATAAACCAAATGAAAATTTGACTCCAACCGCACCATCCTCGTCACTAACATTTGTATCAACTCGTACTTTTCGGTATTAACTAAAAATCTAAGATCAATTCAAACAATTGATGTAAGTGTTTCAAATGATCAGAGCCAATCAAACATGACCTTGATAAATAGGTGCTGTTTAGTGTCTTTGATGAACGGTGCTGTTTTCATAAGTATTGCATATTAGAGGCAAAAGCTTGCCTTGAAACAAAATGTCTTCAAGATGGCAGCAACAGATTCGAGTGAAATATTGGAGTGCATATAGGACCCTGAAGACGAAGCAATTTTCTTCAGTTGTTTTTCTTGTATAAGCGGTTCTTATTTCCTCGCACACCTCGTCTAATTGTTGAGATTGGTTGACACAGTAGACCACCGCCGAGAAAGAAAAAAACCCAATGCAAAAACAAACAATCAAAATATGTTTTGTATGTTCGTGACGTAGAATGGGACGAATGAATCAGCATTGCTCTGCGTAGACTTGATGCGGGAGTGAACGTCTGTGTGACTAGATCTTGACTGTGCTTATCTATTCGCCAACATCTTCACAAATTCTGGAAAGTAAATGAAAACCTTGAAAAAGCATGTGCTCTTCATGTAATGACTCTTGAGAGACTTTATCTCTTTTTTAAATAGAGGAAACTGTTTCAAACGAATTCAATACTTATGAGTTTGATTGGGTGTATAAGCTGTAAGTGTAATCATCTGCACAATTTTCAGATTTAAAAAAAAATGGGCTTATTCTTTGTATAATATATCAAATTAAAAGAGATTCTGCAATCAGTCTCCTCTTGGTGCAACGAAAATCATGTATCTATAAATGTACATTTAACAATGAAACACCACACATTAAACATTTAATAAAAGAAATGACATTCTATTACATGTCTAAATAATGTGCATCAATCAATTAACTGCAGATGAAAACGTTTGATGACAAACGGCAACAATACAAACAACTTTTGGAATGATTCCTGTTATCCTATATATTCACATTACAACTATAATTTTAATTTAGATGAGATGGGTCCATATAGAAAAATATGCAGTTATGGAGGGATGACCTCATTATTTTGTTGTTGGGTATATTCGAAAGGAAAAATGTAGTAATGTAATGTACTCATTTGCAAAGCAGAGTAATTACAAAGTAGAGTAATTACAAAGTAGAGTAATTACAAAGTAGAGTAATAGCAAAGTAGAGTAATTGCAAAGTAATATTTGTCTCCTAATTTTTGTATCTGTTTTATTGGGAGACTGATAATGAGAGAAACAATCAATGAAATGATAATAGAACGCAAATATTGTCAAATGAGTAACAAAAAATTGTTATTGTAACTTGTAATAAGTAAATGTTGAATGTATTAGTAACATACATATGTGCATGGCATAATGAGTATGTATGTATGTATGTATGTATGTATGTATGTATGTATGTATGTATGTATGTATGTATGTATGTATGTATGTATGTATGTATGTATGTTTGTATGCATGCATGCATGCATGCATGTATGTATAACTGACTTTATTTCCTCTTCAACAGAGATTACATCAAATTAATCAAATTCATGATAATATAAAATCATAAAATACAACAAAAAATAAAAAAAATACAATCGTGATACATATGGGTATGTGTGTATAATTGTATGTATGTATATATGTGCTCATGTATTAAAAAAAATGGTTACAATAAACTCTCTCTCTCTCTCTCTCTCTCTCTCTCTCTCTCTCTCTCTCTCTCTCTCTCTCTCTCTCTCTCATAGCCAATATTAGCCAACATTACATTTTTCTGTATTAGGTTTAAAATTAGATTATAATATTATATACTAGGGTTAACCATTATTCCCTGTAAAGTAATGTGCACTAATACTAATTTAAATATGGAAGGAAAAAAATGAAAGCCATCACAATGACAGATTAGCTATTCGTCTTTGTGTTCAAATATTTTCCCCCCAGTTCTCTTTTATTCTTCCAGAACTTGTTTTTGAAACTTGTGAAAACAATGTTTGCGAATTTCAAAACACATTCCCAAATTAAAGGCATTGTCAAAAATATTAGAGCTGTCTAACATTCTCCAAAATATCAAATTAGAGACGTGATTTGTGATGTAAAACAAATTACCTCCCCTTGCCCACCGAATTCTCTTGTACGGCTGAAGCATTGCACCACTGTTTTGCACGTTACGTCACTTACGTGCCCAGTTAGAAAGATTATAAAAAGTAAAAGCGTCGCTTTATATCTAAAACTTCACCATTCGTTAATCACCCTTCCACTACATGTTCTTATCTTTATTTCTATATTTGGGTCCTCCCATTCTGGTGCTGCCGCAGATTTATTTTCGGAGGTGGGGCGGCATACATGAAGAGGTCAGCTACAGAGTTTTAATGATGTAGACTAATACATGTTTAGAGGAAAAATACTGGGATGGAGAGGTTCCATGCTACCATTCCTACCCCTCATCGGTCTGGGGAGGGGGATTTATTATACTTTGGGACTGTGTGATTTACAGCTACACGACACGTGCAACACAACTTGTCTAAAAGTATGTCATTACGAGTTGAGCTGCTTAATTGGGAATCAAAATTACAGTCATGAATAATATCCAAATGTTTGTTTATCATTAAGACATGTAATGTATATTAATATTGAATACAGTCATACTCTTTAGTGGTTCTAAAAACTCCGGAAATAATTATGCCCTTCGGGAGAAAATTAAAACAATTTGTGTGATTGTAAACGTTTGAAAATTTGGCAGTGTTTATTTCTTGAGTTTTAGAAGTCCTTAAGATTGCTAACCCTCATATTCTATGTGACCGTCTCCATCAGCGTCTGCATCGTCGATCATTTCTTCGACCTCATCGTCTGTCATTCTCTCTCCCATAGTCGTCATTATGTGCCGCAATTTATCCGAAGTGATGTAACCGTTTCCTTCTGGGTCAAATACCTTGAAGGCTTCTAAAATGTCGTATTCAGAGTCAGTTCCGTTCAACTTTTTGGACATCATAACACAAAACTCGTCAAACTCGATGGTTCCATTTCCTGATGTTAAGAAGAGACGTTTGCTTTCTTGACTAAGTAAAGCTCTAATTTTGCGCCTAACTTTTGAATATATATATATATATATATATATATATATATATATATATATATATATATATATATATATATATATATATATATATATACACACACAGAGGCTATTTCTGACATTTGTAATACGACAAAAGTTTTAAACTATTCATGGCATATGATACAAGTTTAAGATTTTGAAAAAACGAAAAAAAAATGTTCTCTCTCTATATTTAATCTAAATTTGCCTAACTTGAAAATTTAGTGCAGCAAGTTGCACCCGTTTTAATGTATCTGTATACGCTTTATCTATTCACATTTTGATAATTTCTAACTCGTTTAAGTCAACATTAAAGAGTGCATGTTTATTCATATTGAAGCGATAACACGATAACAAAATGCGCTATCACTTGTAGTTGCAATCGCTCTATTTTCAAAATAATGTGTTGTCACTTGCAGATCCAACGGTAGTATCTTACCAAAATATGTATATATGAATGGAACATTTTTTCTCATCTATTTATTTATTTATATATATATATATATATATATATATATATATATATATATATATATATATATATATATATATATATATATATATATATATATCAAAGTAAAGATTGTTTAAAACATCTTTTACGGGATTCCTTATTTACTCACCATCAACGTCTACCTCTATGATTATGTTTTCAAGCTGTTCTGGTGAAGGATTCTGACCTAGCGACCGCATCACCGTCCCTAACTCCTTCGTGGAAATAGTTCCGTCGCCATCTTTGTCAAACAGGCTGAAAGCTTGTTTCAGTTCTATAAGCGGGAGGCAGAATTTTAAATAATGCAAATTAAACAACGTCAGTTGATATGCAAGGTAACTTATATGAGAGTGGGGCTGAAATATATATTTTCCCAAGTATAAGAATTCTCTCTCTCTCTCTCTCTCTCTCTCTCTCTCTCTCTCTCTCTCTCTCTCTCTCTCTCTCTCTCTCTCTCTCTGATCTTTCGTTCGATACTATCCTTTGGTAATTTATAAACATCCAGTGTCTTGTTTTAAAAGTATCATATCAGTTATATTTCCATATTGATTTTAATATAAAATAATTTTTCTCTTCAAAATAAACACAAACACTATAGAGATGCCTTAGTCTCTAACTATTGATTGTTTGATTTCTGTTTCGGCTTGTCCTTTCACTCGGATCCATCAGCTGCGTGAAGACGGGGAATAAGATGCATGGACAACAACTGATTCTCCATATCACCGTGTACAAGGCTTGCGCACTGGAGAGCACGCTCCAGCTTCGCTTATCAGGACATCTCTCATGGGTGCACTTTCATCGTCTCTCGAGACTAAAGGATACCAACAAGTGGTTTCTAAATGGTTAAAACCTCATTTGCCTAAGTTTAGTGTTTCGAAAAAATGTATAATCTCATTTGACTAGGTTTAGTGGTTTCTGAATACAATGTAGTTATAACTTTTTTTGCATCGGTTTCATGGTTCAGTTTTTTTTAAAATAAATCTCATTTCTATACGTTTAGTGGTTTCAAATAGTTAAACACATCATTTGTCTAAATTAAGTGGCTTGGAAATAATCAAATATCAATTGCCGAAATTATTTTTTTTACCAGAAAATCCCCAAATAATTAAAATAAAGTGAATATACAATCAGTTTATACACATATAGATAGAAACAAATTTCTTTTATTTCAAGCGATATTTGCATCATCGAGTTAATAAGATTCTCGAAACTACTATACTGAGAGACAAACGATCATAATTACAGACCAAATTTAGATGGAAACTGCTTTGAGCGGTAGACGCCTACATACACAAACGACCGACCATACCAGAGAGAGAGAGAGAGAGAGAGAGAGAGAGAGAGAGACAGAGAGACACACAGATACACAGACAGACATATTTACCGGCAATTTGTTGTGCGGTCAGTTCAAAGTTCTGAGAATCCTACCAAAACAGAAATATTATTATTTTATTATTATTATTATTATTATTATTATTATTATTATTATTATTATTATTATTAACTTCGTATTTGTGTTGTATTTATTTCAGCGTCGTTATCTTTCTCTTCATCATCGTCGTCGTTTCTACTATTGCTTGCTCTGTATCTAAACTTGATTCCTATTTCTTTGTATACCATACGCAGTGTCATTAATAAATCAACGAAGAGAAACGGTATTTTGACACGTGTTCATTTTCATGCTTTAATTGCTACAGTCCTGAGAAATTAATAATTCAGCCATCACCCGAGCGAGAGGTATTTTTCGATTTTTCTAAACACGATTATTGATACATATTCTGTAATTCCTCATTGTTCAATACACTCTACCGTGGATATAATTGCTTGTATGCACAATTCACACCATGACTTAGCTTGAAAGGATCGATGAACATGGGAAACATGGCCGTCTTCCGTTTAATATAAACGGATAAATTGCCTTCTATATTCCCTGATAAGACATGTTCAACTGCAAACTGCGTAGACCCATAACTGCCGTTGCATAATACGCCGGTATATCTGGATGAATTTATTCTGTCAGGAATAATCAGAATAAAAGCAACACTGATCATGATGACACATTATGCAATGGAAATGAGGGTCTATGTAGTTCGTAGTTGGACCCGACGTACACGCGATAACATAACGAAGCACGGTCAGGAATACTGAGATGACGGCCAAAGGGTTAATTTAACTTCTTTATCTAATGGAAACGGAATTCCCATTTATCTGAACATCATAGAAATGAAATTCAAATCTACTTTTATAAATGAAGACGATTTCATATTCATAGCGCATATCAAAATATTCACCGAATATGTTTCTATCATTATTGTAAATGTGAAACCCAAAGTAAAAGTAACAATCTCGCTCCTCGAACATATGAGGTATAAAATATGTTCAAAATGGATTGAGTTGTACAATCGTCTTCGTCCTCTTTCTCTTCTTATTCTTTTCGTCATCATTGTTTCTCTAACTGGCTTTCTCCACGTCTACTTTGTAATTTACCTTTGGTCATTAAAACGTTGTTTCAAATGACATTCTAGCTCAAGCGGGATTATAAATCGACCTCATGCTTGTCGTTTGGTTCTTCTAGGCATTTAATAACTAAATCCAGTATTCTAGTTGATCTTATAAGAATATGGTTATTACATCGAAAACTATTGGTAATAAATCAGTTAATATATGTCTACAAAGAGCTGATGGGACACTGTTTATTGACAGACGAGTCCAAGTATTTATCACCAGGTGACTTTAGGTTGTTTGTTGTTCTTATTTTAACGGCACATCTAACAACTTATATGTTATATCAGGCTGAATAAGTGGGAGCTAATTACTTTTATCAAAGATACATGTACGAATCAAACACAGGATAGTCTAGTCCGGTATCGAACGAGCGACCACTGAATTACAAGTCGGAATCTCAACCGAGTTAATGCCACTCGGGGGCGGGGACCATGGGTCAGCTCGACGTATATGCAGATCCTGTAGTACAAATCAGTTCTGTCAATATCAATAAAATAATTTCAAAACATGGAACCAAGCAAATCTAGTCTAAGACTCTAACAGGTAGAAATATGTGCATTCTTGTTACTTCTGAAACAACATTCAGCTCATCGAATATATATTGTCTATTTACACTAGTATTTACTGTTTACGAATCCAACTTAAAATCCTTGTCGAACTGCAGAGTTGCAAGCAAAATATAACGGAATAAAAAAACAATACAGTCGTGTTACAAATCGTTCATTCACTCAATATAACTTTAATTAATTGAATAATGTACAATGGGTTTAACTTAGAACTGATGCGTACTGCAGGCTTAGTATGTATGTATGTATGTATGTATGTATGTATGTATGTATGTATGTATGTATGTATGTATGTATGTATGTATGTATGTATGTGTGTGTGTGTGTGTGTGTGTGTGTGTGTGTGTGTGTGTGTATATATATATATATATATATATATATATATATATATATATATATATATATATATATATATATATATATAATTTATAACGTAACTTTAACAAGTTTTGGGTCATCATATCGCTACGATGTCTGCAGTGCGGCAGTTTATAGTGATGTCTAGTACTGGGGTATCATGTTGCATACATGTAGCATGATGTCCCACCCAATCACATTATCCTGACACCTATCCTATTTACGTTAGTGCAGAACCAGCACGTACCATGAGATTTATATTTACCTGTAGTTTGGGACAGTACATTCAATGTCATTCGAAAGGCTCGAAATAACTAAATGAAACTTTTCATCTTTTGTTGGCAATTCCTTACTAATAACAGTTCTAGGACTCATTTACAAAACTTGTAAATGCAAGATTAATTCAATTCCATATGACAGTTTCATTTTAGAACACAGTCACGACCACCCATAAAGATTCTCTTCATGGCTCATATTGATCATTTTATAGCAACTGCTTCGGGTTAAACGTTCTTTGACCTGTATGTATGGAAACTTTTTTTTATTAATTTTATCGTGGCGCCTTTATATATTTATGATCAATAATATCGATTTCTTTAGATGTGAATTGAAGATAAAATATCCTGCATGGAATAGAATTCAAGCCTTTACGTCACATATCAAGACTCAAAATTTTGCTCGACATTTTATTATGGACGTAAAGAATTCATTTGTCGATTTCGAGTTATAATTTTCAAACCGTTGTTGGAAATTCTGAGTGAAGTTCTATGAAGGAAGATTAAGGATATATGTTTCAACTATTTTATCTAATTAGATACGTAGCTAGCTTGCAACATGGACGAACGGATAGAGATAGAGATGGGTTAATTAGAGATGGGTTAATTAGAGATGGATTAATTAAATTCTATGAATGGACAGACAGAGGGGATAATAAGGTATGCAACATGCGTGGAAAACATTCGTAGAATGGCACGTAATGACTGTTTAGACGGTGTCGGGGCAGAATACATTTCGTGTTTTGGATACCAAATGTACCAAAGAAATAACTTTTGTTACGTGCTTAGGCTCGAATAAACAGTAACATAGAAAGAGTGAAAATAACAAGCTTGTAAAAACTTAATAAACAATTTATTGAGCACAAATATTTTCCAGAAAAGAAAAATAAACTTACGGTTTTAAAAATCAATTTCAAAATTAATCCAAAAATAATTCAAAACATAATCCACTAGTGAAATTGCAAAAGTCCTGGTTATAAAATGCCCTAATAATTCACATGAAATGTCGAGCCTGCAAGAATAGGTTGACGGAACACTGACTTACGTAACGTAATCAAAGACAATAAAACGCAAAATACAGGTCACGCTGAGCTGATTTTGGTGGAAGTGTTTTGTAATTACAGATATGCGGCACCACACGAAATTGTGTGACCTTGATGCCTTCATTAAACTGGCAACGGACTTAAAACAAACTTGTAACAAGTTATTTATTCATTTGATATTGATCGCACCGAGCGACTTGTGTTACAGCAGTGTCATAATCAATGAGATCCAGCTTGACGAAAACAGTACATAAAAACTTACCTTAAGGCCAAACTTTGTCAATGTCTTATAGACAGACGGACTAATGGATGGATGGACAATGATAGCACTATATTGTTCCTTCCACATTCCCAGCGGAGTATAAAATCACGTGATTAGTGATAAGTTATGCATATGGTCTCTTACATCAAGTAAAGGACGAATGTAGATAAAATAAGATAAAAACAAAGAAAAATCTGTTTGTGTCTCTGTCTCTTCTGTCTTTGTCTTTCTGGTTATTCCATATTCCAGTATGCTTTGTTTTGGTTCTTAACTCTGGTTTAGTATGATATATTAGGACTTGAAAACACTAGGGAAAGAACAACGATACTTCGCACAGAGAGTACAAGACTTTTTTCAAAGATCACTGATAGGATAACTTGCATGGGCCTATACACATAGGAGCAAGGGGTTGGATGCACTTGCAACCTTCCCATGGATTTCACCTCTGAACAATGTTTTGGCCTACATCTGTAAAAATGAATAACTGAACAATGCATGTGTGATAATTGCCACTCCCCTAAAACAATTATGCGGGCGCCCATGACTAACTGTCTCAAGAATTCCAAATAAATGCTGGATACAATATATTATTCCCTAATGTAATACATGCTGCAGACAAATCAAGAAGGACGAGGACTATAATTTTTCCGCTATGCAAAGCAGAGAGAAAATGATTAACAACTTTCAAAAGAGTAGTTTCAGTATTGTGGCAAGGAAGAAATGCAGACTAAACATTATAAAGACTGTTTGAATTCATTCAGATGAAGCCATCTGTCGTCTCCCCCAATTACCCATCAACGAAGCACTTGTGTACCCTTCAACCTTGTTGAAGACACAGAAAGCGATACGTCTTCCCTCCAGTGGCACAGCACCTGGTTCAGACTAAATCCCAACTGAAGTCTACAAGGAAGGTGACACATCCCTGATAGAAAGGCTACACCAACTGTTTACTAATGTGGCAGCAAGAGACGATCTTCAAGTAATTCAAAAGATGCTTCCATAATCCACATGTAAAGGGAACCGCCAGGCCTGCGACAACCACTGGGGTATATCTTTACTCTAACCTGCTGAAGGATACTCCCCAGAATCCTACTGAACCGCCACACTAAAATCTTGATCAGAAGCTACTGCCAGAAAGCTAGTGTGGATTCCGAAAAGAACGTGGGACCATCGACATGGTGTTTTCTGCAGCTACAAGAGAAATGTCAAGAACAAAACACCGACCTTTTTACATCTATGAAGACTTGACAAAAGCCTTTGATAATGTCAGCAGAGAAGGCTTGTGAAATGTAATGGACAAGTACGGATGCCCAAGAAATTTATATCCATGGTGCATTATTTTTGCGATGCCATGCAGGCACGAGTCCCAGAAAATGGAGAGACATCTGAGCAATTCCCAATAACAAGTGGCATCAAGCAGGGTTGTGTTCTGGCACCGACATTGTTCAGTCCATTGATCTCCGGTATGCTGACAGAGACTGAGAGGTTGGACTCCGCATCAGGTACCGTACAGATGGAAAACTATTCAATCCCAGGAGGCTTCAAGCGAAAACCATGGTCATGACAGATTGGTATTTCAGGGATTTCTTATTTACTGTTGACTGTACCCTCAATGCTGTCTCAGAAGCCGACCTGCAATGCAGCGTTGACAAGTTCTCCAGCTCCTGCACAAGCTTTAGTCTCACCATCAGTACCAAGAAGAGTGAAGTCCTGCTTCAGCCGGACCCTGGAACGCCCTATGTTGAGTCCAACATGACCATCAATGGCCCCAAACGCAACATAGTGAGCCGCTTCACCTACCTTGGTAGTACACTGTCACAGGATGTCACTATTGACGACGAAGTAAACTTTCCTATTGCCAGAGACAGTGCAACTTTCTGCAGATTGTATGCCAACGTCTGGAATAGAAGAGGCATTAACATCCACACTAAACTAAAGGTCTACAGAGCATTTGTGCTCCCCCACACTACTTTACGCATGCGAAACGTGGACGGTGTAATAACGCCAGGCCAAAAACTGAACCATATTTTTAAACTTCAAGTCTCAGGAAAATCCTCAACTTCAGGTGGCAGGACAAGTTTCCAGACACTTAGGTACTCGCCCAAGCCGGTTTCCTCAGCATCCACGCCATACTGATGGAGTACCAGCTAAGCTGGGCGGGACATGTACGCATGCCAGACCACCGGCTGCCTAAGAAACTCTTCTATGGCAAGCTACAGTAATGCTAGCGATCCCACTAAGTAAAGAATAAATGCTTTAAAGACAATCTGAAAGCTGCATTGAAAGCATTCAACATAAATCCAGATTCCTAAGAGCAAACAGCAAGCGATCGAGTCACTTGACGTTCCTCTCTGCATAAAGGATCCAAGTTGTGCGAATCTAGCAGGACAGCAGCTGTAGAGCTGAAGAGGCAAGATAGAGAAGCACTTGCCATAAACCCTCCTGGAGATGTTCCACTTATTCATTTTCTATTATGCTATATAAAAAAACACAAAACGAACAATCCGTGCAAGGATTGTTCTCACCAGCCACCTGCGCACGCACAGAACAAATCCAGCCCCTCGAACCATCGGATGACTAGATAGGTCCTCGAATCGAGGGACGAAAAATACATTTGTTCCTTGACATTAGCTTGTTAGTAATCTCGAAGAGCTCTTTGCAGCTGAAACTTTCCGTGGTCTTAGCACTGTAGTGGGCTGATTTAGCTGCACGAAATTTGTTTGTGACGTTCTTTTGAGCGGCTTTATAGATTTGCTTATGAATATGAGTCAGGTGGGAAACCATTTTTACGGTGGTCTCTTAGCAATGCAAACATGTTCCTTAAAACTGCTATACCATGGAAAACACGTTGATTAATGGGGCATGTTCGTCAAGTAATGAGCACCGGCAGTTATCGAGTTGTTCTGCTGTAGGAGGCAAGCAAGTTGTTAGCTTTTGTTAGGTTTCATGCATTAGTTTGGCTCTATTTATCATACGGAAGTTTCTCTTAGTAGCAAATAAAGGCTGCGAGTTAGAGACTAATATGTCAAAATGGGATACAATGCAGAGGTGATCTTATGCACGTACGTAAGATACCAGGTCTATGAAGAATCCAGTTGAAAATGTGAGTTGTAATGTGTATGGGTTTCCAGGACAGTACAAATGAAAGTTGAAATCTCCAAGAACAATGAGGTGTCTCGTAAAACTATCCGGTCTGATCATATATTCATTTAACCGTTTGAATTTATAAAGTATGTGCCCCAATATATGTAAAACGAATTTTAATCTTCAGCGAAAGGTGTAAGTAGCTAATGAGCCGATTATTTAATTAATTATAATAGTCTCTTTGTGTCTCCAGTATTACTGTATGTAGGGTTAAGCTTTCCAGTTAGTGTAAGCACGAATTTAAGAATTGAATTAGATGCTTGTAAAGTCGGACTGGTTCGAAGACACGTTTTCATTCGTCGACTTTTATACCCTCAAAAATCCGTAAATATTTCAACATTTCATCCATTTCTATGCCGATTAAACACTAAATGTTGCCTTGAAAAATCAATGGTTGTTTAGAAGTTAAAATGTGAAAGATCTTAGAAACTGTATCCAGTGTTCGAAATCGTGTTTTAGATTGAATAAATTCCATAAATATTGTTGTTCATTTATGTATGTGGTATATTTAGTCGAATCATGGTTCTTTGATGCCACATACAGTCTTCAATATCAATCGATATAATGAATAATCACAATGACAATGACGACCTTTATGACTTTATTGATAGGCACTAACCTATCCTTTGTCTTTGACACGTGTCCCAATCAGCCACCTGTGTAAACTGCTTCATAAGTGTGCCAGATTGAACTATCGCCAGAACAGAGAGAATTACGACCTACCCGTTCGCATTCGAGATACTATAACATTAAAGCATTTTATGTCGATAGTCATCCCTATGAAAAAGTAGTAATTATGCTAGCACATACAGCAAAGGTAATGAAAAATGGTTGAAAAAAACTTATAGTTATGGCATATGAATTTTTATATAAAATGGCATTTGCATAGGTGACTTAAATGGGAATGACTGACAAACAATGCTTAATAAAAAAATGGTAAGAATAATGTAAAACTTTGAATTAGTCACATCAACGTGATATATAATGAAATTATTAATATTTTACCAACTAATATTGAACTCATATACTCCTGATGTCCTAGTTGTTGGCTCTTGGCGTTCAGACAACCGTATCGACGTATGTCTCAGAGTATCCATTGCTTTTGTTTTTGTCACTCGATTTGATTTGTCTAAGAGCACCCCATTTACATGTCCTAGTTCAGCGCTAGAAGAATAACTTTTTTTTATGAATGTAACTATTCCATGTAATTTATAACCTCAGTTGTAAATGTTAGTCCTACAAAAAGTTGAAAATTATGCAACCAATAATTTTCATTAAAAATTAACAAAAAAGAAACAAAAATAAATCAATGAATTAATTAATTACGGTAATTATCTACTACAGTAATGAAGTTCAGGATTTTTATTTTAAGATTTATATCAATTTATCCATGTCCACCATGATAGAATATAGAGAAATGTATCTATTAATATCACTAATTAAAACATGTGAATGGTTCCAAGTTATAAGCTGTATTCATCAATCTGATTATGGCTAGTAAATACAGTTGCAACGTAATAGTACAGTTATGATTGACAGTTGTCCTCTCAAAATGTTAAATGTGTCTAATGTTCCAGAGACAAAGGAATAGCAATGCATTAGTATATGTTTCTAACATACGTTTTAAACTTTAATGGTGACAAAAACAAAGTACACTCAGTTTGCAACTTGAGTCACCGAACACAACTTTAGGGAAATATAATCACCGCAAACTAATTGTGGAACAATAGTCACTCCCAACTAATATGTGGAACTAAGAAGACTTCAAATGTGAATCTAATACAAATATCTGAACAACAGCGATTGACGTAATCAGCAATCCTGCTTGAATATATCGCAGTTCTATAGACATTCGATACCAATTATCAAATGTATAAGACTCATTGGTTTTGATTTAATTATAATATTGTCCCCTCATACTTTTAATCAATCTTTGTATTGGTATCGTAATTGATTTTAGCAGTTAATATAATTTTTTTGTGTATACATACTCCATAAGGCGTGATATACAATATAAATTATAAAATTTCAATCTTCAGGATCATTCATCCAGCAGAGAACTAATTCTTACAAACTGACTGTAAAAGAATATATAGCATCTACGTGTTATACTATTTCATCTGATTTTAGTTTAGTCAGCATTCTCAACTTATTTTTTTCAATTCTTTTTAATATAGTCTCCTATAACATTCTTTTTGCAATAATTATTTTTTAAAGTATATTATCTTGTACAAATGATGACACTTAGATACAGTATCTTGTACAAATGATGACCCTTAGTTTCAGTATCTTGTACAAATGATGACCCTTAGATACAGTATCTTGTACAAATGGTGATCCTTAGATACAGTATCTTGTACAAATGATGACACTTAGATACAGTATTTTGTACAAATTATGACCCTTAGATACAGTATCTTGTACAAATGACACTTGGATACAGTATCTTGTACAAATGATGACACTTAGATACAGTATCTTGTACAAATGATGACACTTAGATACAGTACCTTGTACAAATGATGACCCTTAGATACAGTATCTTGTATAAATGATGACCCTTAGATACAGTATCTTGTACAAATGACAATTGGATACAGTATCTTGTACAAATGATGACACTTAGATACAGTATCTTGTACAAATGATGACACTTAGATACAGTATCTTGTACAAATGATGACACTTACATACAATGACTTGTACATTCAGTAACACTTACATTCAATAACTTATACATACGATAACACTTATATACAATAACTTATACATACGATAACACTTACACACAATAACTTATATATACGATAACACTTACATACAATTACTTATACATACGATAACACTTACATGAATAACTTATACATTCAGTAACACTTACATACAATAACTTATACATTCAGTAACACTTACATTCAATAACTTATACATACGATAACACTTATATACAATAATTTATACATACGATAACACTTACATTCAATGACTTATACATACGATAACACTTATATACAATAACTTATACATACAATAACACTTACATTCAATGACTTATACATACGATAACACTGAAATACAGTATGTGGTACAAATGACGAAGTTTAAATTCAGTAACAATGATGAAGCCTAAATACAGTATGTTGTATAAATCGTGAAGTTTTAATACGGTATGTTGTATAAATTATTAAGTTTTAATACGGTATGTTGTATAAATTATGAAGTTTAAATACAGTATGTTGTATAAATCGTGAAGTTTTAATACGGTATATTGTATAAATTATGAAGTTTTAATACGGTATGTTGTATAAATTATGAAGTTTAAATACAGTATGCTGTATAAATCATGAATTTTTAATACGGTATGCTGTATAAATCATGAATTTTTAATACGGTATGTTGTATAAATCATGAATTTTTAATACGGTATGTTGTATAAATTATGAAGTTTAAATACAGTATGCTGTATAAATCATGAAGTTTAAATACGGTATGTTGTATAAATTATGAAGTTTAAATACAGTATGCTGTATACATTATGAAGTTTAAATACAGTATGCTGTATAAATCATGAAGTTTTAATACAGTATGTTGTATAAAATAATACGGTATTTTATACAAAACGTTGAAACGTGAATAAAGTATGCAATGCACAACGATGAGGCCTATATAATATATGTTGTAAAAATGAAGTATAAATACAGTATGGTGTACAAATGTTTAATCTTAAATACAGTATGGTGTACAAATGTTTAATCTTAAATACAGTATGGTGTACAAATGTTTAATCTTAAATGCAGTATGGTGTACAAATGTTTAATCTTAAATACAGCATGGTGTACAAATGTTTAATCTTAAAATAGAGTATGTTGTACAAATGTTTAATCTTAAAATAGAGTATGTTGTACAAATGTTTAATCTTAAATACAGTATGGTGTACAAATATTTAATCTTAAATACAGTATGGTGTACAAATGTTTAATCTTAAATACAGTATGGTGTACAAATGTTTACTCTTTAATACAGTATGGTGTACAAATGTTTAATCTTCAATACAGTATAATGTACAAATGTTTAATCTTAAATACAGTATAGTGTACAAATGTTTAATCTTAAATACAGTATGGTACATAAATGTTTAATCCTAAATACAGTATGGTGCATAAATGTTTAATCTTAAATACAGTATGGTATACAAATGCTTAATCTTTAATACAGGATAGTGTACAAAAGATGAAGCTTGAATACAGTATGGTTTACAAATGTTTAACCTTAAAAACAGTATGCTGTACGACACAATAAAGCATAAATTCAGCCTGTATTACAAAACGAGGAAGTTTAAATAAAGTATCTTGTTCAAAATGATGAAGTTAAAATACAGTATCCGATTGACTACGAATTGACTAACGTAAGAAAATCAGAAATTGGCATTTGTATCCAATTCAACCGAATTAGTCGCCAGCCGTGGCGAATCTTCGTATCACTAAGTTTCAACTGCTAAGACCGCGAGAGTGAGAGTGTCTCATTGCAAAGGATGTTTCACTTAAACCTCCTTCACGCACAGGTCATGTTGTACACCTATTATTCATTCCCATCATTCCCATCATCACACTCATAGTTCCTTACTTGCACCTACATAAGTTCTACGGCTATTGACGACTGGCGGAGCAATATTTGGCAATGACTACTGGGAGTTGTAGTCAGAGACCTGCACGTAATCGGCCCTTGAACAAGTGGTCTCTCTGCACTGTACCCAGGACAGTGGAACGGTTTGGCAGCGTCCAGGGAGATTAAGCTGACCTTCCCATGACAATGCTGGTCACCCTGCATACGGAGTGGCCTAGAAAAGGTGGCGTCAAGTAGTTTGACCTTCAAATTCTGACCAGCCTGAAACGGATGGCAAGATCATCCATGTATGCGGTCGAAACTATCAAAGAAAGGAGCATGTAATATCCGTATTCTCATGGACAAAGAGTACGTAACAAGACCTCACAGAAGAACAACCCTATTTGATAAGGAGCTTTCACGCTACAGTATAAATATTGCAGCCTTGTGTGAATCCAGATTAGCAGAGGGTGGTTTTCGGTTTTCGGTTTGAGCTAGCAAGCGGCGACACTTTCCTTTGGAACGGACAAGCCCAAAACCAATACAGGATCCACGCAGTAGGCCAGTATGCCAGGCTATCACATCAAGTCTTCTGCATCAGCTTCCGGACCTGTATATTGGTATCAATGAGAAGCTAATGAACTTTCGACTACCTATCAGCCACAAACACCACAAATCATCAGTGCCTACGTCCATACCTTCTCGAGCCCAACGGAAAGCATCGATCAGTTCAATGCGGACCTCAGCTCTGTACTGTCCTCAGTTCCAGCCCACGACAAGATCATACTACTGTGGGACTTCAACACCCGTGTTGACTGCAATTATGGTCGATGGAAAGGTGTGATTGGCAAGCTGAACAACGACGATCTGCACCTAATCAAATAAGCACAATTTGACCTCCTCATCTCAAACTCAATGTTCAGAATAGCAAACAAGCACAAGAACACCTGGGTGCACCCAATATCTCATCAATGGCACTTAATTGACTATGTATTAGTCTATTAGTCCGCCAGCGCGATGCCCAGGAGATCATCATGACTAAGGCCATGCGAGGAGCGGAATGCTGGACAGACCACAGACTTGACGGAACTACCCTAAAACTGCTCATTGCTCGACATCATCCAAGGCGTTCTAAGCTTGCAAGCACAGCCTTAAATATTGTTAAACTTCAGGAGCCTTCCACCTAGCTCAGTTTCCAGAAGAGTATAAATTTGTCGACCAACGGACCTATACGTGCAATTGGCTCCGCGAAATGAAACAAGCTCAGCGGCATAATAAGAAAAATAGGAATGGCGACCCTGGACCCCAAGAAGCGAACCCATCAAGACTGGTTCGACGATAACAACGGCGCCATTGAATATATGATTACCGGAAAGAACAAACGCATTTATGGACTGGCAGAATGACACAAACTTCATCCTCGCAAAAGACCGCTTCAAATCCTATGAAGCTGAGGCTCAGTGAGAAATTCATTAGATGCATGACATGTGGGGGGGGGGAAAGAAAAGCTGATGAAGTGCAATACTATGCCGCCACTAAAAACTCTAAAGAGTTATACATTGCTATTAAGTCAATCTTCAGTCCCTCAGAGTTTGGCTCTGTCACTTAGCTCGATGATGATGGCAGTATACTAATCAAGGAAAAAGCTGGTATTAAGGACAAATGGAAAGAACACTAGAGTCAGTTTCTAAACATGCCCTCATGGGTTAGCCTATCTGTTCTTGACCAAATACCCCAACGGTCAACGCACCACCAAATGGATGTTCGGCCAAAGTTAGAGGAGTTGAGGACGGCCATTAAACAAATGAACTGTGGCAGGGCACATGGAAATGGTTGTATCGCAATGGAGGTGTTCAAGGTTTTCAGTCAACAGACTTTAAGGGCATTTCACGATGTGCTAATTATCATCTGGACGTATGAGGAGATGCAAGACAACCTGCGCAATGTATCAATTGTGACCATCTATAAGAATAAAGGCAAAAGTGCGGACTGCAGTCATTCAGAGGTTTCTCCTTGTTCTCTCCATAGCTGTGTCAGAAAATAACCTCCCCGAGCCTCAGTATGATTTTGGCCTAGACCGCATCACTGTTCACATAATCTTTGCAGTGAGAAACGTCCTAGAGAAGTACCTTGAGAAGAACATGAGCCGTCTTCGTGGACCTGACATATGCTTTCGATACAGTGAACAGAGACGCGCCGTGGGTAGTACTCAAGAAGCTTGGTTGTCCGCAGACGTTTACCAACCTCATACGGCTCTTTCACGATGACAATACTGGATAGATGCTCTCAGACGTTGAACCCTGATAAATTCCTCATATATATCGGTGTAGGACAGGGCTGTGTAATCGCTATTGTACTCTTTAACCTCCTCTTTACACAGGCATTGTTCCATGTCATCCGTGACCTTGACCATGGTATCGACATTATATATCGCCTGGATGATCAATGTTTGATCTCCGTCGACTAGCTGCAAAAACCAAGAGGCTAGAGAGCCTCATCACTGAAGCACTATTCGCAGATGAATGAGATATCATTACCAATAAAGAATCTCACCTACAATCAACTGTAGACAGATCTCTGAAACTTGCAACAAATTTTGACTCATAATTAGCCTAGAAAAGAAAGATGTCCTCTTCCAGCCAGTTCCAAACAATGTCCCTTCAAACCCTGTATCACCATTGGCGATAAGCAGCTGAAGAATGTGGACAGTTTTAAATACTTCGACAGTACATCATCCAGTGATGGCTCCCTGGACATAGAGTTCACTACGAGGATACAAAAAGCCAGTCAAACACTCGAACAATTCCGAACCAAGATCTTTCAGCACAAGGACATGCGCCTGACAACAAAGCCGAAGGTACACAATGCAGTTGTCCTCACATATCTCTTGTATGGTTGGGAAACATGGACTGTCTATCCAAGGCATATCAGTCAGTTGAACAATTCCACCAGCACTCACTGCGATCAAGTAGCAGGACCTAATCAACCAGGAAGTCAATGTGAAAGCCAACGCAACAACCATCGAAGCCAAACGATCAAAACAGATCCCAAAGCAGCTGTTCTTTGGCAAGCTAGCCCATGGCAGCCGAAACCAATGACACCCAAGCAAGAGGTACAAAGAAAATCTCAAGACGCACATCAAGTGGGTAGACCTACAATACCCACCAGCTCTAGCTCGCTGTCGCAGACAAACGTCACTAGCTAGCCCTTGACCAGAAAAGCCAGTTCCACCTTCGAGGTTTACAGAGCCGTGTCCCGATCACCCCTAACCACAGGTGTCCAATGCCCCACCTACAGCCGCCTGTGTGCATCAGAATTTGAACTTCGGAGCCACATGAGCGTACACAGTCAGTCATATCGCATAACATTTCTATATATATATAGATATATATTCCTATTATGAATATTTGTTTTTCTTCCTGACATTGAAATTATTTTTGCTATGTTCAGTTCACCGATGAAAAGTCGTAAGTTTAATATCCTCTAAGTTTCTTTAATTGTAAAACATTATGTCATAACCTGACTTCGGTATAGCGGCGTGCCTAAATATTTTAGTACATCAGCCTAATGACAGAGCATAAACGATACTTAAAGCTAAACTATATATATATCACACTGGGTGATGAAGCTACGTCAGTTGTCAGCCATCCTCTTGCAGCTTCGATTTGCGCGCGCGCGCACACACACACATACACACATACACACACACATGCATGCATGTGACAAAATGTAATCAGTGTGATGGAAAGTACAAATGACTCTCCACGTTAAATTCAATTAAAACTTCTTTTCATACCAATACATAAGTATCATTAAAAAGATGACGACGTGAAGAAATATGCTAGTTTCACATTAGTTACGTAACTGAAAATAACGAACACGCGTTATTGCGCAAAATCTCATAATTCCAAAACGAGGTCCTCAGTGCTTGGAGATCAACAATATCTACCATTAGCTGTTAATGTAAAAAGCAGACAGATATCACTTTCAGTCATTTGGCACAGCAATTTGTATATTTCTTGATAGTTTCACGAGCCGATGAAGATATGTTATGCGATATGACTGACTGTGTACGCTCATGTGGCTCCGAAGTTCAAATTCTGATGCACACAGGCGGCTGTAGGTGGGGCATTGGACACCTGTGGTTAGGGGTGATCGGGACACGGCTCTGTAAACCTCGAAGGTGGAACTGGCTTTTCTGGTCAAGGGCTAGCTAGTGACGTTTGTCTGCGACAGCGAGCTAGAGCTGGTGGGTATTGTAGGTCTACCCACTTGATGTGCGTCTTGAGATTTTCTTTGTACCTCTTGCTTGGGTGTCATTGGTTTCGGCTGCCATGGGCTAGCTTGCCAAAGAACAGCTGCTTTGGGATCTGTTTTGATCGTTTGGCTTCGATGGTTGTTGCGTTGGCTTTCACATTGACTTCCTGGTTGATTAGGTCCTGCTACTTGATCGCAGTGAGTGCTGGTGGAATTGTTCAACTGACTGATATGCCTTGGATAGACAGTCCATGTTTCCCAACCATACAAGAGATATGTGAGGACAACTGCATTGTGTACCTTCGGCTTTGTTGTCAGGCGCATGTCCTTGTGCTGAAAGATCTTGGTTCGGAATTGTTCGAGTGTTTGACTGGCTTTTTGTATCCTCGTAGTGAACTCTATGTCCAGGGAGCCATCACTGGATGATGTACTGTCGAAGTATTTAAAACTGTCCACATTCTTCAGCTGCTTATCGCCAATGGTGATACAGGGTTTGAAGGGACATTGTTTGGAACTGGCTGGAAGAGGACATCTTTCTTTTCTAGGCTAATTATGAGTCAAAATTTGTTGCAAGTTTCAGAGATCTGTCTACAGTTGATTGTAGGTGAGATTCTTTATTGGTAATGATATCTCATTCATCTGCGAATAGTGCTTCAGTGATGAGGCTCTCTAGCCTCTTGGTTTTTGCAGCTAGTCGACGGAGATCAAACATTGATCATCCAGGCGATATATAATGTCGATACCATGGTCAAGGTCACGGATGACATGGAACAATGCCTGTGTAAAGAGGAGGTTAAAGAGTACAATAGCGATTACACAGCCCTGTCCTACACCGATATATATGAGGAATTTATCAGGGTTCAACGTCTGAGAGCATCTATCCAGTATTGTCATCGTGAAAGAGCCGTATGAGGTTGGTAAACGTCTGCGGACAACCAAGCTTCTTGAGTACTACCCACGGCGCGTCTCTGTTCACTGTATCGAAAGCATATGTCAGGTCCACGAAGACGGCTCATGTTCTTCTCAAGGTACTTCTCTAGGACGTTTCTCACTGCAAAGATTATGTGAACAGTGATGCGGTCTAGGCCAAAATCATACTGAGGCTCGGGGAGGTTATTTTCTGACACAGCTATGGAGAGAACAAGGAGAAACCTCTGAATGACTGCAGTCCGCACTTTTGCCTTTATTCTTATAGATGGTCACAATTGATACATTGCGCAGGTTGTCTTGCATCTCCTCATACGTCCAGATGATAATTAGCACATCGTGAAATGCCCTTAAAGTCTGTTGACTGAAAACCTTGAACACCTCCATTGCGATACAACCATTTCCATGTGCCCTGCCACAGTTCATTTGTTTAATGGCCGTCCTCAACTCCTCTAACTTTGGCCGAACATCCATTTGGTGGTGCGTTGACCGTTGGGGTATTTGGTCAAGAACAGATAGGCTAACCCATGAGGGCATGTTTAGAAACTGACTCTAGTGTTCTTTCCATTTGTCCTTAATACCAGCTTTTTCCTTGATTAGTATACTGCCATCATCATCGAGCTAAGTGACAGAGCCAAACTCTGAGGGACTGAAGATTGACTTAATAGCAATGTATAACTCTTTAGAGTTTTTAGTGGCGGCATAGTATTGCACTTCATCAGCTTTTCTTTCCCCCCCCCCACATGTCATGCATCTAATGAATTTCTCACTGAGCCTCAGCTTCATAGGATTTGAAGCGGTCTTTTGCGAGGATGAAGTTTGTGTCATTCTGCCAGTCCATAAATGCGTTTGTTCTTTCCGGTAATCATATATTCAATGGCGCCGTTGTTATCGTCGAACCAGTCTTGATGGGTTCGCTTCTTGGGGTCCAGGGTCGCCATTCCTATTTTTCTTATTATGCCGCTGAGCTTGTTTCATTTCGCGGAGCCAATTGCACGTATAGGTCCGTTGGTCGACAAATTTATACTCTTCTGGAAACTGAGCTAGGTGGAAGGCTCCTGAAGTTTAACAATATTTAAGGCTGTGCTTGCAAGCTTAGAACGCCTTGGATGATGTCGAGCAATGAGCAGTTTTAGGGTAGTTCCGTCAAGTCTGTGGTCTGTCCAGCATTCCGCTCCTCGCATGGCCTTAGTCATGATGATCTCCTGGGCATCGCGCTGGCGGACTAATAGACTAATACATAGTCAATTAAGTGCCATTGATGAGATATTGGGTGCACCCAGGTGTTCTTGTGCTTGTTTGCTATTCTGAACATTGAGTTTGAGATGAGGAGGTCAAATTGTGCTTATTTGATTAGGTGCAGATCGTCGTTGTTCAGCTTGCCAATCACACCTTTCCATCGACCATAATTGCAGTCAACACGGGTGTTGAAGTCCCACAGTAGTATGATCTTGTCGTGGGCTGGAACTGAGGACAGTACAGAGCTGAGGTCCGCATTGAACTGATCGATGCTTTCCGTTGGGCTCGAGAAGGTATGGACGTAGGCACTGATGATTTGTGGTGTTTGTGGCTGATAGGTAGTCGAAAGTTCATTAGCTTCTCATTGATACCAATATACAGGTCCGGAAGCTGATGCAGAAGACTTGATGTGATAGCCTGGCATACTGGCCTACTGCGTGGATCCTGTATTGGTTTTGGGCTTGTCCGTTCCAAAGGAAAGTGTCGCCGCTTGCTAGCTCAAACCGAAAACCGAAAACCACCCTCTGCTAATCTGGATTCACACAAGGCTGCAATATTTATACTGTAGCGTGAAAGCTCCTTATCAAATAGGGTTGTTCTTCTGTGAGGTCTTGTTACGTACTCTTTGTCCATGAGAATACGGATATTACATGCTCCTTTCTTTGATAGTTTCGACCGCATACATGGATGATCTTGCCATCCGTTTCAGGCTGGTCAGAATTTGAAGGTCAAACTACTTGACGCCACCTTTTCTAGGCCACTCCGTATGCAGGGTGACCAGCATTGTCATGGGAAGGTCAGCTTAATCTCCCTGGACGCTGCCAAACCGTTCCACTGTCCTGGGTACAGTGCAGAGAGACCACTTGTTCAAGGGCCGATTACGTGCAGGTCTCTGACTACAACTCCCAGTAGTCATTGCCAAATATTGCTCCGCCAGTCGTCAATAGCCGTAGAACTTATGTAGGTGCAAGTAAGGAACTATGAGTGTGATGATGGGAATGATGGGAATGAATAATAGGTGTACAACATGACCTGTGCGTGAAGGAGGTTTAAGTGAAACATCCTTTGCAATGAGACACTCTCACTCTCGCGGTCTTAGCAGTTGAAACTTAGTGATACGAAGATTCGCCACGGCTGGCGACTAATTCGGTTGAATTGGATACAAATGCCAATTTCTGATTTTCTTACGTTAGTCAATTCGTAGTCAATCGGATACTGTATTTTAACTTCATCATTTTGAACAAGATACTTTATTTAAACTTCCTCGTTTTGTAATACAGGCTGAATTTATGCTTTATTGTGTCGTACAGCATACTGTTTTTAAGGTTAAACATTTGTAAACCATACTGTATTCAAGCTTCATCTTTTGTACACTATCCTGTATTAAAGATTAAGCATTTGTATACCATACTGTATTTAAGATTAAACATTTATGCACCATACTGTATTTAGGATTAAACATTTATGTACCATACTGTATTTAAGATTAAACATTTGTACACTATACTGTATTTAAGATTAAACATTTGTACATTATACTGTATTGAAGATTAAACATTTGTACACCATACTGTATTAAAGAGTAAACATTTGTACACCATACTGTATTTAAGATTAAACATTTGTACACCATACTGTATTTAAGATTAAATATTTGTACACCATACTGTATTTAAGATTAAACATTTGTACAACATACTCTATTTTAAGATTAAACATTTGTACAACATACTCTATTTTAAGATTAAACATTTGTACACCATGCTGTATTTAAGATTAAACATTTGTACACCATACTGCATTTAAGATTAAACATTTGTACACCATACTGTATTTAAGATTAAACATTTGTACACCATACTGTATTTAAGATTAAACATTTGTACACCATACTGTATTTATACTTCATTTTTACAACATATATTATATAGGCCTCATCGTTGTGCATTGCATACTTTATTCACGTTTCAACGTTTTGTATAAAATACCGTATTATTTTATACAACATACTGTATTAAAACTTCATGATTTATACAGCATACTGTATTTAAACTTCATAATGTATACAGCATACTGTATTTAAACTTCATAATTTATACAACATACCGTATTTAAACTTCATGATTTATACAGCATACTGTATTTAAACTTCATAATTTATACAACATACCGTATTAAAAATTCATGATTTATACAACATACCGTATTAAAAATTCATGATTTATACAGCATACCGTATTAAAAATTCATGATTTATACAGCATACTGTATTTAAACTTCATAATTTATACAACATACCGTATTAAAACTTCATAATTTATACAATATACCGTATTAAAACTTCACGATTTATACAACATACTGTATTTAAACTTCATAATTTATACAACATACCGTATTAAAACTTAATAATTTATACAACATACCGTATTAAAACTTCACGATTTATACAACATACTGTATTTAGGCTTCATCATTGTTACTGAATTTAAACTTCGTCATTTGTACCACATACTGTATTTCAGTGTTATCGTATGTATAAGTCATTGAATGTAAGTGTTATCGTATGTATAAGTTATTGTATATAAGTGTTATCGTATGTATAAGTCATTGAATGTAAGTGTTATCGTATGTATAAATTATTGTATATAAGTGTTATCGTATGTATAAGTTATTGAATGTAAGTGTTACTGAATGTATAAGTTATTGTATGTAAGTGTTACTGAATGTATAAGTTATTCATGTAAGTGTTATCGTATGTATAAGTAATTGTATGTAAGTGTTATCGTATATATAAGTTATTGTGTGTAAGTGTTATCGTATGTATAAGTTATTGTATATAAGTGTTATCGTATGTATAAGTTATTGAATGTAAGTGTTACTGAATGTACAAGTCATTGTATGTAAGTGTCATCATTTGTACAAGATACTGTATCTAAGTGTCATCATTTGTACAAGATACTGTATCTAAGTGTCATCATTTGTACAAGATACTGTATCCAATTGTCATTTGTACAAGATACTGTATCTAAGGGTCATCATTTATACAAGATACTGTATCTAAGGGTCATCATTTGTACAAGGTACTGTATCTAAGTGTCATCATTTGTACAAGATACTGTATCTAAGTGTCATCATTTGTACAAGATACTGTATCCAAGTGTCATTTGTACAAGATACTGTATCTAAGGGTCATAATTTGTACAAAATACTGTATCTAAGTGTCATCATTTGTACAAGATACTGTATCTAAGGATCACCATTTGTACAAGATACTGTATCTAAGGGTCATCATTTGTACAAGATACTGTATCTAAGTGTCATCATTTGTACAAGATACTGTATCTAAGTGTCATCATTTGTACAAGATACTGTATCCAATTGTCATTTGTACAAGATACTGTATCTAAGGGTCATCATTTATACAAGATACTGTTTCTAAGTGTCATCATTTGTACAAGATACTGTATCCAAGTGTCATTTGTACAAGATACTGTATCTAAGGGTCATAATTTGTACAAAATACTGTATCTAAGTGTCATCATTTGTACAAGATACTGTATCTAAGGATCACCATTTGTACAAGATACTGTATCTAAGGGTCATCATTTGTACAAGATACTGAAACTAAGGGTCATCATTTGTACAAGATACTGTATCTAAGTGTCATCATTTGTACAAGATAATATACTTTAAAAAATAATTATTGCAAAAAGAATGTTATAGGAGACTATATTAAAAAGAATTGAAAAAAATAAGTTGAGAATGCTGACTAAACTAAAATCAGATGAAATAGTATAACACGTAGATGCTATATATTCTTTTACAGTCAGTTTGTAAGAATTAGTTCTCTGCTGGATGAATGATCCTGAAGATTGAAATTTTATAATTTATATTGTATATCACGCCTTATGGAGTATGTATACACAAAAAAATTATATTAACTGCTAAAATCAATTACGATACCAATACAAAGATTGATTAAAAGTATGAGGGGACAATATTATAATTAAATCAAAACCAATGCAGTCTTATACATTTGATAATTGGTATCGAATGTCTATAGAACTGCGATATATTCAAGCAGGATTGCTGATTACGTCAATCGCTGTTGTTCAGATATTTGTATTAGATTCACATTTGAAGTCTTCTTAGTTCCACATATTAGTTGGGAGTGACTATTGTTCCACAATTAGTTTGCGGTGATTATATTTCCCTAAAGTTGTGTTCGGTGACTCAAGTTGCAAACTGAGTGTACTTTGTTTTTGTCACCATTAAAGTTTAAAACGTATGTTAGAAACATATACTAATGCATTGCTATTCCTTTGTCTCTGGAACATTAGACACATTTAACATTTTGAGAGGACAACTGTCAATCATAACTGTACTATTACGTTGCAACTGTATTTACTAGCCATAATCAGATTGATGAATACAGCTTATAACTTGGAACCATTCACATGTTTTAATTAGTGATATTAATAGATACATTTCTCTATATTCTATCATGGTGGACATGGATAAATTGATATAAATCTTAAAATAAAAATCCTGAACTTCATTACTGTAGTAGATAATTACCGTAATTAATTAATTCATTGATTTATTTTTGTTTCTTTTTTGTTAATTTTTAATGAAAATTATTGGTTGCATAATTTTCAACTTTTTGTAGGACTAACATTTACAACTGAGGTTATAAATTACATGGAATAGTTACATTCATAAAAAAAGTTATTCTTCTAGCGCTGAACTAGGACATGTAAATGGGGTGCTCTTAGACAAATCAAATCGAGTGACAAAAACAAAAGCAATGGATACTCTGAGACATACGTCGATACGGTTGTCTGAACGCCAAGAGCCAACAACTAGGACATCAGGAGTATATGAGTTCAATATTAGTTGGTAAAATATTAATAATTTCATTATATATCACGTTGATGTGACTAATTCAAAGTTTTACATTATTCTTACCATTTTTTTTATTAAGCATTGTTTGTCAGTCATTCCCATTTAAGTCACCTATGCAAATGCCATTTTATATAAAAATTCATATGCCATAACTATAAGTATTTTTCAACCATTTTTCATTACCTTTGCTGTATGTGCTAGCATAATTACTACTTTTTCATAGGGATGACTATCGACATAAAATGCTTTAATGTTATAGTATCTCGAATGCGAACGGGTAGGTCGTAATTCTCTCTGTTCTGGCGATAGTTCAATCTGGCACACTTATGAAGCAGTTTACACAGGTGGCTGATTGGGACACGTGTCAAAGACAAAGGATAGGTTAGTGCCTATCAATAAAGTCATAAAGGTCGTCATTGTCATTGTGATTATTCATTATATCGATTGATATTGAAGACTGTATGTGGCATCAAAGAACCATGATTCGACTAAATATACCACATACATAAATGAACAACAATATTTATGGAATTTATTCAATCTAAAACACGATTTCGAACACTGGATACAGTTTCTAAGATCTTTCACATTTTAACTTCTAAACAACCATTGATTTTTCAAGGCAACATTTAGTGTTTAATCGGCATAGAAATGGATGAAATGTTGAAATGTTTACGGATTTTTGAGGGTATAAAAGTCGACGAATGAAAACGTGTCTTCGAACCAGTCCGACTTTACAAGCATCTAATTCAATTCTTAAATTCGTGCTTACACTAACTGGAAAGCTTAACCCTACATACAGTAATACTGGAGACACAAAGAGACTATTATAATTAATTAAATAATCGGCTCATTAGCTACTTACACCTTTCGCTGAAGATTAAAATTCGTTTTACATATATTGGGGCACATACTTTATAAATTCAAACGGTTAAATGAATATATGATCAGACCGGATAGTTTTACGAGACACCTCATTGTTCTTGGAGATTTCAACTTTCATTTGTACTGTCCTGGAAACCCATACACATTACAACTCACATTTTCAACTGGATTCTTCATAGACCTGGTATCTTACGTACGTGCATAAGATCACCTCTGCATTGTATCCCATTTTGACATATTAGTCTCTAACTCGCAGCCTTTATTTGCTACTAAGAGAAACTTCCGTATGATAAATAGAGCCAAACTAATGCATGAAACCTAACAAAAGCTAACAACTTGCTTGCCTCCTACAGCAGAACAACTCGATAACTGCCGGTGCTCATTACTTGACGAACATGCCCCATTAATCAACGTGTTTTCCATGGTATAGCAGTTTTAAGGAACATGTTTGCATTGCTAAGAGACCACCGTAAAAATGGTTTCCCACCTGACTCATATTCATAAGCAAATCTATAAAGCCGCTCAAAAGAACGTCACAAACAAATTTCGTGCAGCTAAATCAGCCCACTACAGTGCTAAGACCACGGAAAGTTTCAGCTGCAAAGAGCTCTTCGAGATTACTAACAAGCTAATGTCAAGGAACAAATGTATTTTTCGTCCCTCGATTCGAGGACCTATCTAGTCATCCGATGGTTCGAGGGGCTGGATTTGTTCTGTGCGTGCGCAGGTGGCTGGTGAGAACAATCCTTGCACGGATTGTTCGTTTTGTGTTTTTTTATATAGCATAATAGAAAATGAATAAGTGGAACATCTCCAGGAGGGTTTATGGCAAGTGCTTCTCTATCTTGCCTCTTCAGCTCTACAGCTGCTGTCCTGCTAGATTCGCACAACTTGGATCCTTTATGCACAGAGGAACGTCAAGTGACTCGATCGCTTGCTGTTTGCTCTTAGGAATCTGGATTTATGTTGAATGCTTTCAATGCAGCTTTCAGATTGTCTTTAAAGCGTTTATTCTTTACTTAGTGGGATCGCTAGCATTACTGTAGCTTGCCATAGAAGAGTTTCTTAGGCAGCCGGTGGTCTGGCATGCGTACATGTCCCGCCCAGCTTAGCTGGTACTCCATCAGTATGGCGTGGATGCTGAGGAAACCGGCTTGGGCGAGTACCTAAGTGTCTGGAAACTTGTCCTGCCACCTGAAGTTGAGGATTTTCCTGAGACTTGAAGTTTAAAAATATGGTTCAGTTTTTGGCCTGGCGTTATTACACCGTCCACGTTTCGCATGCGTAAAGTAGTGTGGGGGAGCACAAATGCTCTGTAGACCTTTAGTTTAGTGTGGATGTTAATGCCTCTTCTATTCCAGACGTTGGCATACAATCTGCAGAAAGTTGCACTGTCTCTGGCAATAGGAAAGTTTACTTCGTCGTCAATAGTGACATCCTGTGACAGTGTACTACCAAGGTAGGTGAAGCGGCTCACTATGTTGCGTTTGGGGCCATTGATGGTCATGTTGGACTCAACATAGGGCGTTCCAGGGTCCGGCTGAAGCAGGACTTCACTCTTCTTGGTACTGATGGTGAGACTAAAGCTTGTGCAGGAGCTGGAGAACTTGTCAACGCTGCATTGCAGGTCGGCTTCTGAGACAGCATTGAGGGTACAGTCAACAGTAAATAAGAAATCCCTGAAATACCAATCTGTCATGACCATGGTTTTCGCTTGAAGCCTCCTGGGATTGAATAGTTTTCCATCTGTACGGTACCTGATGCGGAGTCCAACCTCTCAGTCTCTGTCAGCATACCGGAGATCAATGGACTGAACAATGTCGGTGCCAGAACACAACCCTGCTTGATGCCACTTGTTATTGGGAATTGCTCAGATGTCTCTCCATTTTCTGGGACTCGTGCCTGCATGGCATCGCAAAAATAATGCACCATGGATATAAATTTCTTGGGCATCCGTACTTGTCCATTACATTTCACAAGCCTTCTCTGCTGACATTATCAAAGGCTTTTGTCAAGTCTTCATAGATGTAAAAAGGTCGGTGTTTTGTTCTTGACATTTCTCTTGTAGCTGCAGAAAACACCATGTCGATGGTCCCACGTTCTTTTCGGAATCCACACTAGCTTTCTGGCAGTAGCTTCTGATCAAGATTTTAGTGTGGCGGTTCAGTAGGATTCTGGGGAGTATCCTTCAGCAGGTTAGAGTAAAGATATACCCCAGTGGTTGTCGCAGGCCTGGCGGTTCCCTTTACATGTGGATTATGGAAGCATCTTTTGAATTACTTGAAGATCGTCTCTTGCTGCCACATTAGTAAACAGTTGGTGTAGCCTTTCTATCAGGGATGTGTCCCCTTCCTTGTAGACTTCAGTTGGGATTTAGTCTGAACCAGGTGCTGTGCCACTGGAGGGAAGACGTATCGCTTTCTGTGTCTTCAACAAGGTTGAAGGGTACACAAGTGCTTCGTTGATGGGTAATTGGGGGAGACGACAGATGGCTTCATCTGAATGAATTCAAACAGTCTTTATAATGTTTAGTCTGCATTTCTTCCTTGCCACAATACTGAAACTACTCTTTTGAAAGTTGTTAATCATTTTCTCTCTGCTTTGCATAGCGGAAAAATTATAGTCCTCGTCCTTCTTGATTTGTCTGCAGCATGTATTACATTAGGGAATAATATATTGTATCCAGCATTTATTTGGAATTCTTGAGACAGTTAGTCATGGGCGCCCGCATAATTGTTTTAGGGGAGTGGCAATTATCACACATGCATTGTTCAGTTATTCATTTTTACAGATGTAGGCCAAAACATTGTTCAGAGGTGAAATCCATGGGAAGGTTGCAAGTGCATCCAACCCCTTGCTCCTATGTGTATAGGCCCATGCAAGTTATCCTATCAGTGATCTTTGAAAAAAGTCTTGTACTCTCTGTGCGAAGTATCGTTGTTCTTTCCCTAGTGTTTTCAAGTCCTAATATATCATACTAAACCAGAGTTAAGAACCAAAACAAAGCATACTGGAATATGGAATAACCAGAAAGACAAAGACAGAAGAGACAGAGACACAAACAGATTTTTCTTTGTTTTTATCTTATTTTATCTACATTCGTCCTTTACTTGATGTAAGAGACCATATGCATAACTTATCACTAATCACGTGATTTTATACTCCGCTGGGAATGTGGAAGGAACAATATAGTGCTATCATTGTCCATCCATCCATTAGTCCGTCTGTCTATAAGACATTGACAAAGTTTGGCCTTAAGGTAAGTTTTTATGTACTGTTTTCGTCAAGCTGGATCTCATTGATTATGACACTGCTGTAACACAAGTCGCTCGGTGCGATCAATATCAAATGAATAAATAACTTGTTACAAGTTTGTTTTAAGTCCGTTGCCAGTTTAATGAAGGCATCAAGGTCACACAATTTCGTGTGGTGCCGCATATCTGTAATTACAAAACACTTCCACCAAAATCAGCTCAGCGTGACCTGTATTTTGCGTTTTATTGTCTTTGATTACGTTACGTAAGTCAGTGTTCCGTCAACCTGTTCTTGCAGGCTCGACATTTCATGTGAATTATTAGGGCATTTTATAACCAGGACTTTTGCAATTTCACTAGTGGATTATGTTTTGAATTATTTTTGGATTAATTTTGGAATTGATTTATAAATTTTCAGACACTGGTTCCATCTTGAGAGTTATAAAGAAAACTTATCTATGTCTACTATGTATTTCTTTTAATCATATGTAGCTGAAATATGGGTTTTTATTTCTTTCATTGAAATGGTAGATTTAAATTATTTTCGGTATAAAGAGAAACAAGATCTAACGTGAACTGCTTTGTTAAACCGATACAATACTGTTTGAAATCACTAAAATGACAAATAATTGCATTCCTCAACTGCTATACAAGATACAGTTTGAAATATATGATGCTACAAGTTGTATATCCTAGGTTCAGGAAATTAAACATATAATTTGTACACTTTCTTATAAATTTGGAAAGTATTTGCATATTATAGCTCAGATCTTGCGTATCACAATCGCCATCATTAGTTTCTCATATCTTGAACCTGAATATAATCCCTTTCGTAACTCAGATTGTGGGTCTGAATAGATTCAACTTAGGTGGCGCTCGCTGCAGTTTCATATTTTGCATAAGGTTGGCATACCCTTTGTAACTCAGATCTTGAGCCTGTATATAATCCCCTTTGGTACTCAGATCTTGAACATGAATATCATCCCCTTGGTAACTGAGATCTTGAGGCTGAATATCATCCCCATCGGTACTCCGATCTTGAGCTTGAATGTTATCCCTTTGAGAAACTCAGATCTTGAGCTTGAATACAGGACCTTTTGTAACTAACGTATGGGATCCGAATATCATTTGTTTGCATATATACCTTTTGTAATGCAGATTTTGAGCGTGGGTATCTGTTTCTTTGTGTATATACCTTTTGTAAATCAAATATTGAGCCTGAATGTCATCCCCTTTAGTAACTCGGATATCATCTTGAGCTAAAATTTCACCTCTTTAAGTAACTGTGATCTTGAGCTTGAATATCATCCCCTTCAGTAACACAGATCTTGGACTTGAATATCCTCATCTCTAAAAATTCAAACATTGTGCCTGAATAACTCAGATCTTGATCTTAAAGACAGTCACCTTTTGTAACTCACATGTGAGTTCGAATACCACTTGTTTGCAAACATACCTTTTGTAAACCGGATATTGACCCTAGATATAAGTTTTGTATAAATAATTTTTTTGTATATATACCTTTGGTAACGCAGAGCTTGAACCTGAATATAATTGTGGTTGTTGTATGTAAGATGTTTGAACTTGAAGATCGTTTTTTAACCCAAATAATTGTAGGCGTCTTAATTAATATATTATAAATATCACGTTTGACAACGGCAACCGCTGCTGCGTTCAATCGAAATCAGTATTTGGTATTGAATATCTAACAATGGTAAGCAAAAAACTATGTTAATGAGACTTGAGTAATTTAAAGTCAACTGTTAAACGAAAAGCGCGATTAGACCTATATAGCAAACATTACATTGTAGCAGATAAAAGAAATGAAGGTTATTGTATCTCAACAAGAAGGTTAAATTATACTTTAAAACAAACATATAAGAGATCAATTTTAATACACATCCGAAATAAGCATTTGCTAACGTAAATTGTGTTAGAATTAACCCATTGTATAATGATAAAAGAAACTACATTATAATAATGTATAATGGATCTTAAAGATGTATTTGGGTTGGCAAAGAAGTACTCTAAGTAATCAATTCATTTTATAAGATTTAGTTGTAATTGTGCACACAGATTAATTATATATATGTAATTTTGTGTAAACTAGACCTGAATGATAGGTTTGCCTCCAGGACCCATGACGCAAGCATATCGATATTGATATTTGTTTTTCTTTATTTATATATTAATTTTGGCAACACATATAAGTTCCAGGTTGAACTTTAGAACTACACTCGAGAACAAGAAAGGTAAAGTACAATGTAATTTATTAGTAGAACATCGGATTAAAAGTCAATACAGAGATCACATTTTAAAAAAAATGTTTGTATTTTATTACTGGAATATTTTGCAGTTGCATATATTTCTCTGATTTTTGTCTGAATACAGTTGCAAATATTAAATCTTAAACTCCTCATTTTTATTCGGGAAGATTGGGGTTTGTGAAATACATTATATTTTGGAGATGATTCAACAGATGCGGAAAGCAAGATAATACATTCTCGTTCAGAAAGAATCGGTATGCTCTAGTCCAACAGAGCAACATTGAAATGGTTTTATCTGTATCATTATTTTCTTTTCAAAATGACGCTGGTATTTTGTTTCAAAATACAAACTTCTGTTGTGTTGGCCCTTGTTTAGCATTTGTTGCCACTTGCTAAAATTAAAATCAAAACCAATAAAAACAACAACAACAACAAACTTAAACGAAAATTAATAGATTTTCAGTATAGTTATATCTTCAAACATTCATAAGACTATGAGAGCAATAGTTGTTTTCTTTTTTTAATATATATATATATATATATATATATATATATATATATATATATATATATATATATATATATATATATATATATATATATAATAAGATATGTTTTATATTTAATATTTTTGTCCATTCTATTATATTATATTAATACGCAGCCAGAATCTTCCAACATAATGTACGAAAATACTCATCTTTTCAGCTGAAGAGAACTAAAAACAAACCTATTTTATTTAAATAAAAAGTAGACTTTATGGTACTGTGAAGTTTTATTCAAGACCGTGATGTTTGAAATAGGTAGGACATTGTTTTTGTTTCTAAACTTCTCTTTTAAAAAGTACATCATTTCAAATGTTTTTTTTAATAAAAAAAGACATTCTTCCGAATTGTCAGAATACATACAATTAAAATTAAAATATCTTATTTATACTAAATGTTAAAGCTCTTTGAGAAAACGGTGCACATAGAGGGAAAAAAGCCTTGGAAATTATATTGTTTCTGTTAGTGCAAACGGTAGCCCATGTTTTATTTACCTCAATATTTAACCCAGTTTCCATCATCTGTCCATCCCTCTTTGTCTTCTATTTCTCTGACACGATATTAAACATGAATAATTTACACTGACACATACTATAGTGAGTTGACTCAGTTCCCAAAGTTCTCTGTCAGATCGATAGACTACACATATTACACGCTCAAAACACAACCCACTATCGATCAAGCAACAATACCTATTAACGTCACGCCCGCTTATGCCGTGGGGCATTGGACACCTGTGGTTAGGGGTGATCGGGACACGGCTCTGTAAACCTCGAAGGTGGAACTGGCTTTTCTGGTCAAGGGCTAGCTAGTGACGTTTGTCTGCGACAGCGAGCTAGAGCTGGTGGGTATTGTAGGTCTACCCACTTGATGTGCGTCTTGAGATTTTCTTTGTACCTCTTGCTTGGGTGTCATTGGTTTCGGCTGCCATGGGCTAGCTTGCCAAAGAACAGCTGCTTTGGGATCTGTTTTGATCGTTTGGCTTCGATGGTTGTTGCGTTGGCTTTCACATTGACTTCCTGGTTGATTAGGTCCTGCTACTTGATCGCAGTGAGTGCTGGTGGAATTGTTCAACTGACTGATATGCCTTGGATAGACAGTCCATGTTTCCCAACCATACAAGAGATATGTGAGGACAACTGCATTGTGTACCTTCGGCTTTGTTGTCAGGCGCATGTCCTTGTGCTGAAAGATCTTGGTTCGGAATTGTTCGAGTGTTTGACTGGCTTTTTGTATCCTCGTAGTGAACTCTATGTCCAGGGAGCCATCACTGGATGATGTACTGTCGAAGTATTTAAAACTGTCCACATTCTTCAGCTGCTTATCGCCAATGGTGATACAGGGTTTGAAGGGACATTGTTTGGAACTGGCTGGAAGAGGACATCTTTCTTTTCTAGGCTAATTATGAGTCAAAATTTGTTGCAAGTTTCAGAGATCTGTCTACAGTTGATTGTAGGTGAGATTCTTTATTGGTAATGATATCTCATTCATCTGCGAATAGTGCTTCAGTGATGAGGCTCTCTAGCCTCTTGGTTTTTGCAGCTAGTCGACGGAGATCAAACATTGATCATCCAGGCGATATATAATGTCGATACCATGGTCAAGGTCACGGATGACATATATATATATATATAAAACCGTTGCTTGTACGTTTCAAAAGACATTGAATGGATGGTTTTAAACGTGTGTGATTCGCAACAAAACTTGACTGACGTTTTTAACACAGGCACTTTGATTACCGCTTATAAACACAGTAAGAACCATGAGGACATACTAATGAAATCCTGCTGCCAAGCATGGACAAAGTTGGTGGTTTTAAGTGTGAAAATACTAATTTTACGTTTTATGATTGCCTAATTTATTCCAAATGTCTGAACAAAGGCTGAACTTGTTAAATGAAGCAACATCTTTCATGTGATACACAATGTTTGATTGGTTTTATTTGAATTGGAAAAGATGAATATACTTGAAACTGAAAGAAAATACACATCAGAATTTCAGAATTGAGGGCATCGTACATGCGACTTAAGAGCCAAAACAAGACGTATGCATAAACATTTTGGTACAACTTAAGTAAATATTATGTTATGTTATTCACATTTAGTACAACATAAGCTCTTCTAATGAGGCAAAAAGACAAAGAGAAAGCTTATGGAATAACCGTTTAGGAGCTGATTTTATTTCTGAAATTTCACAGACGGTGAGGCTTGACTACAATCCGTGTCATTTTACTTTACTTTTCTCTTCTGTTTAGACTTTTACTTAATGGTTCTGCACTAAATAATATGTAGAACCATTGAGATATACTTTATTGCATGTATGCATTTATCTATCTATCTATCTATCTATCTATCTATCTATCTATCTATCTATCTATCTATCTATCTATCTATCTATCTATCATTTATTTGTGCAAGTTATATAATGCTAAATGCATCAAAATATTTCCCACATTAACTTCTACTATCTCGTTTCAAATCCGTTCTATCCATATCAACGGCTAAAATGCAATCTTTAATGGAAGAATTATAATTCTTTGTATGTGCTATACAAAAAAAATCACATATATGTAGGTAATAAAATGCATAGATGTTGATGAAAAAAATCACTTACCACTGCCATGTTGATAAACCAACACTGTCTACTGCATGTAAAATTATTAAATATATATATTAAATACCTATCGGGAATAAGCGGGCGTGACGTTAATAGGTATTGTTGCTTGATCGATAGTGGGTTGTGTTTTGAGCGTGTAATATGTGTAGTCTATCGATCTGACAGAGAACTTTGGGAACTGAGTCAACTCACTATAGTATGTGTCAGTGTAAATTATTCATGTTTAATATCGTGTCAGAGAAGTAGAAGACAAAGAGGGATGGACAGATGATGGAAACTGGGTTAAATATTGAGGTAAATAAAACATGGGCTACCGTTTGCACTAACAGAAACAATATAATTTCCAAGTCTTTTTTCCCTCTATGTGCACCGTTTTCTCAAAGAGCTTTAACATTTAGTATAAATAAGATATTTTAATTTTAATTGTATGTATTCTGACAATTCGGAAGAATGTCTTTTTTTTTATTAAAAAAAACATTTGAAATGATGTACTTTTTAAAAGAGAAGTTTAGAAACAAAAACAATGTCCTACCTATTTCAAACATCACGGTCTTGAATAAAACTTCACAGTACCATAAAGTCTACTTTTTATTTAAATAAAATAGGTTTGTTTTTAGTTCTCTTCAGCTGAAAAGATGAGTATTTTCGTACATTATGTTGAAAGATTCTGGCTGCGTATTAATATAATATAATAGAATGGACAAAAATATTAAATATAAAACATATCTTATTATATATATATATATATATATATATATATATATATATATATATATATATATATTAAAAAAAGAAAACAACTATTGCTCTCATAGTCTTATGAATGTTTGAAGATATAACTATACTGAAAATCTATTAATTTTCGTTTAAGTTTGTTGTTGTTGTTGTTTTTATTGGTTTTGATTTTAATTTTAGCAAGTGGCAACAAATGCTAAACAAGGGCCAACACAACAGAAGTTTGTATTTTGAAACAAAATACCAGCGTCATTTTGAAAAGAAAATAATGATACAGATAAAACCATTTCAATGTTGCTCTGTTGGACTAGAGCATACCGATTCTTTCTGAACGAGAATGTATTATCTTGCTTTCCGCATCTGTTGAATCATCTCCAAAATATAATGTATTTCACAAACCCCAATCTTCCCGAATAAAAATGAGGAGTTTAAGATTTAATATTTGCAACTGTATTCAGACAAAAATCAGAGAAATATATGCAACTGCAAAATATTCCAGTAATAAAATACAAACATTTTTTTTTAAAATGTGATCTCTGTATTGACTTTTAATCCGATGTTCTACTAATAAATTACATTGTACTTTACCTTTCTTGTTCTCGAGTGTAGTTCTAAAGTTCAACCTGGAACTTATATGTGTTGCCAAAATTAATATATAAATAAAGAAAAACAAATATCAATATCGATATGCTTGCGTCATGGGTCCTGGAGGCAAACCTATCATTCAGGTCTAGTTTACACAAAATTACAGATATATAATTAATCTGTGTGCACAATTACAACTAAATCTTATAAAATGAATTGATTACTTAGAGTACTTCTTTGCCAACCCAAATACATCTTTAAGATCCATTATACATTATTATAATGTAGTTTCTTTTATCATTATACAATGGGTTAATTCTAACACAATTTACGTTAGCAAATGCTTATTTCGGATGTGTATTAAAATTGATCTCTTATATGTTTGTTTTAAAGTATAATTTAACCTTCTTGTTGAGATACAATAACCTTCATTTCTTTTATCTGCTACAATGTAATGTTTGCTATATAGGTCTAATCGCGCTTTTCGTTTAACAGTTGACTTTAAATTACTCAAGTCTCATTAACATAGTTTTTTGCTTACCATTGTTAGATATTCAATACCAAATACTGATTTCGATTGAACGCAGCAGCGGTTGCCGTTGTCAAACGTGATATTTATAATATATTAATTAAGACGCCTACAATTATTTGGGTTAAAAAACGATCTTCAAGTTCAAACATCTTACATACAACGACCACAATTATATTCAGGTTCAAGCTCTGCGTTACCAAAGGTATATATACAAAAAAATTATTTATACAAAACTTATATCTAGGGTCAATATCCGGTTTACAAAAGGTATGTTTGCAAACAAGTGGTATTCGAACTCACATGTGAGTTACAAAAGGTGACTGTCTTTAAGATCAAGATCTGAGTTATTCAGGCACAATGTTTGAATTTTTAGAGATGAGGATATTCAAGTCCAAGATCTGTGTTACTGAAGGGGATGATATTCAAGCTCAAGATCACAGTTACTTAAAGAGGTGAAATTTTAGCTCAAGATGATATCCGAGTTACTAAAGGGGATGACATTCAGGCTCAATATTTGATTTACAAAAGGTATATACACAAAGAAACAGATACCCACGCTCAAAATCTGCATTACAAAAGGTATATATGCAAACAAATGATATTCGGATCCCATACGTTAGTTACAAAAGGTCCTGTATTCAAGCTCAAGATCTGAGTTTCTCAAAGGCATAACATTCAAGCTCAAGATCGGAGTACCGATGGGGATGATATTCAGCCTCAAGATCTCAGTTACCAAGGGGATGATATTCATGTTCAAGATCTGAGTACCAAAGGGGATTATATACAGGCTCAAGATCTGAGTTACAAAGGGTATGCCAACCTTATGCAAAATATGAAACTGCAGCGAGCGCCACCTAAGTTGAATCTATTCAGACCCACAATCTGAGTTACGAAAGGGATTATATTCAGGTTCAAGATATGAGAAACTAATGATGGCGATTGTGATACGCAAGATCTGAGCTATAATATGCAAATACTTTCCAAATTTATAAGAAAGTGTACAAATTATATGTTTAATTTCCTGAACCTAGGATATACAACTTGTAGCATCATATATTTCAAACTGTATATTGTATAGCAGTTGAGGAATGCAATTATTTGTCATTTTAGTGATTTCAAACAGTATTGTATCGGTTTAACAAAGCAGTTCACGTTAGATCTTGTTTCTCTTTATACCGAAAATAATTTAAATCTACCATTTCAATGAAAGAAATAAAAACCCATATTTCAGCTACATATGATTAAAAGAAATACATAGTAGACATAGATAAGTTTTCTTTATAACTCTCAAGATGGAACCAGTGTCTGAAAATTTATATTTTTTTAATTTAAATATTTAAAAGTCTTGTAGGTAGAACTCTGAAGTTGGCTTATTCGGCCAAATACGCACCAACACAAAACGTTTTAGAAAAAGGAACATTTTTAAACCTTTTTTAATGATATTTTTAACAGTTTAACTGACGTTACTTGCCTTAAATTGAGTTTTGAAATAAGTAGATTAGACTTACAATACAAACCGGACGATCCATTGCAAACATGGCGGAAATAGTACATGTAGCAAATCAAAAATATGTAACAGTACAAATGTATGCCAAATGTTGGACATCCGAGGCGGACGCCCTAACCACTTGGCCATCGTTGCAGTCCTTCATTATATGCTTCAAAACGCCTTGAACATAGCTAATTGCCGATTATAATCTTATACCAGATATGTATATGATCAACGAAAGAAACTTATGTGAATTTAGGATGGTCTAATCTTCGATTCAGGAGCAAACTCGTTATTTAACAAAACCGACATTTTCCTTTCCTGCTTAAATATAGTTATAAATCACGTTGAATTTATTTTGCTAACACAGGAAGAAATATATCCAGTATTTACACATATCCTCTTTGTATTAATTTATCTTTATCAACATTATCAAGCTCCGATAAAAAAAAAACACCAACCCCCCCCCCCCCCGAATACTACAAACTGTTTAAACCTTCCTTTTATAAAATATATTTGCAGTATTTCAAACAAGGTTACATTTTGCTGCGAAAATGTATTCCAAAACTGTGTTGTGACGAAAACGAAATAATTATATGCATTTGTTAAAATTTTATTTTGTTATTTAATTGGAAGTTGAGATAATGGGTTTGAAAAAGCGATTTATTGGTATGAAAATGCGATTGTATACAACATCTTCGTTTTTTGAGCATACATGATGCCGCAGACCTTGCGCGTAATAAGGTAGATTATATTTACCGTATTACATGCTATTGTCTGGTTTTCAATGGAACTTTTAAACCGTGACTGTGATTCCGATGTAATGATTCTTTCGTGAGTACATGTTTGTGCTCTGCAAGGCTTTTATATCCCTACTGCTGCTTGGTTTGAGAATGGTTTTAACTTTGCCCTGTCTAGAATGTCCTACTGATGTTGAGGTCTGCAACTGGTTGGCACGAAAAGACCATTTCATGTGGTTCATACGATTCGATGCACAGGCAGTATTTCTTTTATGTAACGAACTGATTCAGGACTCATGGCTCTAATTCAAGCACTACATTAACAATTCAATAACTTTACATTTCTGAGTGCTCATGATCAAATCCATACGTATCAGCATCGATGAAGCCTGGATGTCAGTTTCTGCTAAGAGAAAATGAAATGATCCGCGGCATTTTCTTTGTGTTCATGTATTTGAAACATATGCGGTCAATTCCGCACAATGAGTCAGGTGATAATTTCCGTAATGACTGTTCCAAACTCAAGACTGCTAAATGACTGAAATTCCATCAAAACAATGTTTCTTTTTTCAGTTACAACTAGGACAAACTCTAACCATATTCTGTTATAACATTATTAACCAATCCTGGCAAGCCAAATCTACATATACTCTACTTCATCTTCACCCATTTCCAGGCTAGTTCCCATTTTCCCATACATTTTGTACCGTGTGTTCTTCATTGCTATCTGATTGTAACCTGTAACAGAAGGAAATTCTTTGCAGTTGTTATTTTTACCCTTGTATTTTACGTGACGACTTCATTTCCATTTTAAAATTAGTCCCGTTATTCTCTTGTTTAGCTTCCGCTTTTAGATTGCTTTTGTTACCCCGTTTTGTCAGTATGTTATCTCGCTGCATTGGAACACGCAAACCAAGGTATTAAATCTGGTAATGGTCACTCAACCAAAACATTTTACAGTATTTATATTACTGTATGTGCCCTTCATGTCCATACACCACGCTCGTACAACATTTTACCTAGAGCAGCAGAAAGGGCGAGCCCACCTCGGTTTAGTAGCGTCCATTTGCTAAACTAAAGCTTCTTACGAAATGCAACTATAAGGCGAATAACACCAAACCGAAGCCTCTAACTAACCGAGAGTTTCTCCGGGCGTTAGTTGTTTTTGTTACTTTATTTTTATTACTTTTGTTAAAATTTGTACGCGCGTTGTGTTTACCAACTAGACGTCTCACTGAGGTCGTACCCTCTCTGCTACTATAATTTAGTATCCGAAAATTCTATCAAGATCGATTCGATATCGTGATCGAGGATTGTGTAAATTTATTGTTATAAATGCATACGTTAATGACAGTGCCCGTGAAAATAATATTTTTAAAGAGATTATATTCAATCTATATCGCCGGTACACTAAGTCTGGTGAATATTTCGCAGAGTATGTGTGTCAACTTCTTTAAATACTGCTAAAATATTGAGTTGTCTCTGACCACTTTCGGAATTTGTCTATATAGTTGTGTAACATAAATCACTTCAGTATTTTTATGTCTTCCTCGAGAAAAGTTCTAGCTGGATTTGATTGCCTGTCCAGCATTATGTCATCGAATACTACTAAATTATTAATAAATCCATCAAGTTCATCTACGGATGGATGACGGTATGATATAATTGCTTCAGAAAGAGGCAACAATATCAGTATTGGAGTATTGGAGCTCATTTTTTCTTTGAAAAATATCTACTAAACCAAACATAATAAATCTGGTGTAAATTATCAGCAAATTCAAATGACCCTATACATGCAAATTGAGTCAGTTAAAAGTCAGGTAAAAGTCCATTTATCGACACTCTGGTCATTTCGTGTGTGGGATGTCCAAATCGTTTAAAATACCTAGAACATTGTCTTTACCAAGAACACTTTCTGGAGAACACGCTGCCATGCCAACCGAGATAATGTCGTTGTGGTCATATTTAGCATTTGACAGTCCATCGCGACCATATTCGACACAACTAAGTCTAAGATCTTCAAGGAATTCCAGAAATACTACTCTTGAACAACTGATGCGAATGTAAAACAATTATTTAGTAATTATTCAGTAATGTCAGTCTGCAATGAGAATTTCTATTCAATATTGTTCATTTTTTGTGGAGAAATTCTAAATGATACATTTTGCCGTTATGTTTTAGAAATTGATTATATTCTTCATCATCGGGTGAACTTCGAAATAATCAAACTGATACATGATCATGTTTACTTATTTTCGCAATAAAGTCAAAGATATCACTGTTATAAAATCCTTCGGTTCTATTTCGTGGAAATAGTTACTGAATTTTAATCGGTGTTCCTCCTTGTCTATATTGTTTCGAATCGTGAAAAATCTCTCCCGTTATTGTTTTTAAAATTATTGTGCATTTTAATGTTTTTCTCATAACGTAGCAATATCATTAACTGTATCTCCAGTATCCTTGACTAATTCAGTTTAAAACGATAGCGTGTATTTGTGCATATGAAGTGGTTTGGTTGATTTTGATAAAGCGTCGAGTACAGCAATTGCACGGCAGCATATTGGTGGGTCAGTTTATATCTGTGCTGGTAATGTTGATTACCAGATTGGAATTTGACGTCCGCCTACATATTTTAAAAACTCTTTTGGTGGGGCTAGTCCGTGGGAATCAAAATAAACAATTCTTTGTGGATCAATTGCGTATGCAACCCAATGAATACCTGGACCAGAACTATTGTCAAGGTTAATGATACCTGTTTCAATTTAATTGTGTTGGTTAAGTAATTGATAACACTTCCAGTTTTTTTAATGTTAATTCTTCAGCAGCATTAATTAAATCATAATTTCACATTGAAAAAATTAACAAACTGTTCCTAGAAGTCTCAGGCCCTTTCTGTATCATGAGCGTGGATTTCCAAGAAGTCTTCGACCCTTTCCGTATTGAGGCATATTGGTCTTTTTTGGACACTTCATGTGTTTTGTTGGCGTGACCTTTTTTTAAGTTTACTTAATTTGTAAAATTCATTTTCCTGTTGTTTCTTTTAGCCGTTCATACTGCGTCCAACGCTGCGGCTTTTGCGACAGCTTGGGTAGCAGCTGCTATTAAGGCTGGTATAGCTGAAAAAGTGGAAACATACCACCTGGTTTGGTTATATCTGAAATAGCACATGGAGAAAGATTATTTCGTATTCCAGTCTTATCTTTCTTAGCACCGTCGAATTTTGTTGGTTTGTTTGTTTATTTAGGATTTTTTTAAAGGTATCTGAAACAATTTTTCAGTCATATCGCTACGATGCCTGCAGTGAGGCAGTTTATAGTGATGTCTAGCACTGAGGCATCATGCCGCAGACATGTAGTATAATGTCCAGCCCAGACACATTATCCTGACACCAGGCCGACCAGTCCTAACACTAACTTCCTTATGCTGAGAGTCAAGCGAGGCAGCTGTTAGTACCATTTTTGTAAGTCTTTGGTATGACTCGGCCGGGGATCAAACCCACGACTCCCCAGTTCCACGGCGGACGCTCAAACCAATAGGCCACCGGAGCGGTTCGAATTTTGTACGATGACGTTCTGTCAGTGACAGCTTATTTTGACCACCAGTGATGTGGTTATGTTTTAGCGTTATTGTGGTTTCAGAATTTATCACTATGATCTTGATTGTTTAATCGGATAATCGATTCTTATTCTGTAAAGCAGTACAATATTTAGGGGCGGAGAAACACCTTGTTGTGATTCAATATGCCAGGTAAATAAACCTTTAACGGTGTTTTTAACATCATCTGAGGTCACTGTTAACCATGACAATATTGATTTGCCATCTTGATCCATTAAAGCAAGTAATGTTTGTTCGTCAGCAATCGTTTGAGTTAGTACAGGCATCCGCAGTGAGAGCTATATTACATTTACTTTACCAGCATCAGCAATACCAACGTCCCGACAGATTACATCAATATCATCTCGTTTTTATCACAAGTACAATTGTATGTTTAACCCCGAAAATAACGTTTCTAACATTTCTACAAAATCCAAAACTATGAGACAGTGGAATTACGCGTGAAAATCGTCTACGTCCTACTAACAACGTCGATACACGTAGTGCAAATCCTAATTACATTAACGCTTTCTATAACATCAAAATCAGCTGCTGGTCTAGCTGCATGTTTAAAATCATCTGCTTATACAATTACAGCACCTTCAACTATCTGTAATTAAATATATTGAACTTGATCAGCATTATTGGTAATATTTTTAGCAATCGTCTTTGCCGAACCAGCTGATCTCATGTAATCATCAGAATATCTCGCTAATCCTATTAATGTTGTAGCAACGTTGACGTCTTTCTGACTTGATTCGATATTTCTTCCATCAATTGTATATGTAGCGCTATCAAACAATACCATACTTACACAGTCTATCTTTGATTGCCGAGAACGCCTTACCGGCAACGTTACCAATATCACTAGGATCTTTTCACGAACAATGTCAATAGCTTGCATTGATAATTGCTTCGCAATTTGTATCGCTTTGGGGGCTGTACCTCTAAATTAGCCATGAAGTCAGTAAATTGCTTTATAGGTTGGCAATCGTGAATTTATCAACGTCACCATTACGGGTCCACATTGAGCATTATGTACGATCATCTTATTTTTTTTCTGATCACTGTGATATTCATCAATGATTTCATCCATAAGAGATTGATAAATGCTAATGTCCATGATACCACCTGTAAATAATCTTTGACAAAAATCAGATATTTACTTAATTATTTCTTGAGAATTATTTCCAGCTCGTTTTCCTCCAATCAGAACTTCTAATCGATTACGTCAGAAAGAGTATTATTAGGACAAGATGTAAAACCACTTCCTCTTGACGAAATATTACTTTGAGTAGCGCCACGGCGATCTTCTGGTTCATAAAATTCTTCTTTATCACGTTCTCTCCGTTTTTCTTCCATATATTTAAATTTTTCATAGGTCCAATGTTTAAGTTTGTCAATTAAGTTTTTAATGGATTGAACAAATTCTTTTTCTTTCTGTTTCTGCACTTTTCGTTCTTTCTTTTGTTGGTTTTGTTCTCCTAGTTTTTGCTGTTTTTGTTCTCATATTGACCATATACATTGTGTACTGCTTTTATGTACCGTATTCTATATATACAATGTACTTTTTGTGTCCATTCTACTTTTGTTAGTTTTAATTTATTTTAATTATCAGCCCAGTGGTTTATATTGGTAATATATTTTCTGTGCTCTGGTTTCAACATTTATGTTCTCATTTCATAGTGTGTAAAAAAAGAACTGGAAATTCACCTGGATCAGTTTTATTGATTACATTTAGAGGATTTTCAGTAAATTTATTATGTAATTCTTCGATTATTTCTTTATCGGTTTTGTTCCTTTTAGTAATAGGTTTTGCTGGTTGAGGCATTCGACCAGGATAATGTTGTAAAAGTCTTGATATTTCTTTTTTTTAAAAATCAGCAATATTTTCAAGTTGAGGAAAAAGAGGTTTAGTTGTTTCAGTTACAGGTTTGAATAATTGTTAAGAATTGTCTGCAAAATCCACCTGATATTCCTAACGTTCTTGTAATTTGCGCTTGACAGAATCGCGGACTGGTAGAAATTTCTGAATTTCTTCTAGTCACTCTTGATGTAATCTGTGTTAGATTCCATATTATTGATATATAATAATGATCTAATTATTAGCAGCAGAGAGGACAGGACCTCAATGAGACGTCTGGTTGATAAACAAAACACATGTACAAATTTTAAACAAACGAAGACAAAAATAAAGTAACAAAAAGAACTTGTGCATACTTGTTCAAAAACACAGAGGACAAACATACAGTAATAAAATAGACTAAACCAATTTGAGAATATTTCGGTTAGTTAGAGGCTTTGGTTTGACGTATTTGACGTTCTGTTTTTCATTTTCGTGATTGCTTTAGTTTCTCCAATAAAAAGAACTACTAGAAAGTTTGTCTGTTCACCCTTTCTGTTGCCTTTATAGTGCAAGGCATACGCATCTTGTGTTGCAAGAATAATCTAAGCCAACACATGATTCTTGTATAACCATGTGAAGGATACATATTTTCAACTGATGTTTCTCTTTCTTGAAATGTTGGGACGATATTTTATGAAAATAGATAATTTATGGCATCATTTCAAACCTTAACCAACAAATTATAAAGTTTTTATATACTAGATTACTACGTAAGCAAATAAAATATGTTCAAACTATGATAAAGTTCGTTTTGCATTTCCTTTTCTGTCAATGTATATCGTTGGATGAAACGTTAAGAGCGATTTCTCCATTAAGTGGTTATAATACAGATTTACAGACATACCCAATCTGAAGGGACGCGTTTTTAAAAATTAAAAATCTGAAGCAAGATTCAGAATCCTCATTCTTTTTTACCATCTTATCATCGATGATAAAATCCATGACATCGAATCACGTGAATCGTACGTGTCTGAGTGACTGGATGTCAACTATATACATGCACTTCGATAGTTTGAATCAGACATTCATTGTTCGAACCATTTAGACTTTAGCTGTAAATGTGGAGAAGTTAAATCTAATGCTTTGTCAGTGTCATTCTTTTCTACAGTAAGAACACGAGGAGAACAATGAAACCTTGTCCCATTTCAGACTGTGGTAGACGCAACGATAACCCAGAAGATTCAAAGTCATCTTCTAGATTATCTATCTGATAAGAGCGTCCTTTGTGTTCCATGTGGCAAACAAATGTCCTTCCGATAACTATCAACCAATCACTAATTGATGTTGAACCCACTCGCCTGTGAAATAAGTATATTGTCAACAAGGTACAAAAATATTCGTAAAATTTGTCTCAAACTGTCGGCTGTCTCTCTAAGGTGATATATTGTCATATTTTATGTGTTCAGGTTCATTTTTAAAACAATAATTTGCGATATTTCGACCACGTTCGTCTACGTGTCACCTAGATGCCCATAGGTCATAGTATAATTGTACAGTGTTGACGAGCAAATTAAGTCTGCGTAATTAACATTACCTGTACAGATATATGCTTTTAATAAGATAATTTCATCAATGTAACTTTCTACTTCAAATATGAATAAGTTCCATCCTTGTATCGATATTAGCCTACCATGTATTGATCAGACGTATTAATGATTCGAGCCTTAATTTCTGCCGCGATGAGGAAAACCATTACCTACCAAAGCTAGGTGACTCTCTCTCTCTCTCTCTCTCTCTCTCTCTCTCTCTCTCATAAAAAGGACCACCAACTTCATATTAAGGTTCATGATGTTGTTTCCCAAGATAATTCAAACACATTTACTGCGAAAAGCGTAAATATCATGGCTGAATAGTAATACAAGTTATTTGACAGAAACGTTTTATACTACTATATATATATATATATATATATATATATATATATATATATATATATATATATATATATATATATATATATATATATATATATATATATATATATATATATATATATATATATAATCTAAATCAGACATAGTCATTACCTCGTCGTAAATCTTGATCATTTATGTCAACTCGCTACCTGATATTACTCCATCACTAAGACTTGATGATATCAATAAGGATACTTTGTATGCAACTTTATTACATACTTTATAGTCTATTGTTGCTATATGTATGTATGTTTTGCAATGATATTAAGAGCACCGGTAGTTGTTGTTGCATCTGAAACACAAATTGTTACAACTGCTGGTACCATAGATTACAATGGTGTTATTGTTGATAGCAATACGCCGGTTCCAGCGATAACATCTGTCACCGAATATAAAATTTTGTCAGCGACAACTACATATCTGCGATATTTTTTACCTTTGCTGTATAACTCGTCAACTTTATTTTTTATTTTGCTATTCATGCATCTGGTTGTACCTGTAAAGTTTCACGTTGATTCGGACACTCATTATTTAAGTATGTGGTAGTTTAGCGATTAATTCAAAACACTGATAATAAATCAAGACAAGTCTTTTTTTTTCTGTAGGTTCCACTTCAAATGTTACTACGTCGTTTTGATCTAGTAATACTAGCATAGATCCTGACTGAGCAAAAAAGCTGATGCGATCCAGTGCCACGCAGATCAGCATGACATGAAGAACTTCTACAATGCCCTCAAAGCAGTGTATGGACCTACATCCTCTGAATCACCAACCTTCTCATCGCAAACGGGAACACACTAATTACTGACAAAGAGATTGTTCAACGATGGGCTGAACACTTTGACAGCGTCTTGAATCTCCCTTTATCCATCAATGATGAAGCTATTAGTCGTATCCCCCAGATACCCATCACTGGATGACTTTCCAACGTTGCTGGAGACAGAAAGCGACACTTCTGCTCTCCAGTGTCAACGAACCTGGTTCAGACTCCATTCCAGCTGAAGTCTACAAGGAAGTTGGCACATCCCTGATAGAAAGGCTCCACCAACCGTTTCTACTAATATGGTAACAAGAGACGATACCTCAGGATTTCAATGATCCTTCCATAATTCACCTGTATATACGCAAAGGGAACCAGGCCTGCGACAAGCACCGGGGCATATCCTTGCTCTCAATTGCAGGAAAAATACTCGTGAGTAACTAAACCGCCTCAATACACTGCAGCTATAATTCACTGTGGAACGTGGGACCATCGACATGGTGTTTGCTGCGAGGTAGCTACAAGAGATATGTCATGAGCAAAACACCGACCTTTTCTCCATCAACGTCCACTTGACAAAGGCATTTGAAACTGTCAGCAGAGAAGGCTTGTGAAATTTTATGGCCAAGTACAAATGCCCAAGAAAATTTATATCCATGGTGCAGCATTTCCAAGATGGCATGCAGGCACAATTATAGAACAATGGATAGTGGATAGTGTCCGTTTCAGATGCGAGAGATCTCGGGATCATACCAAATACTATTAAAAGTGGTACTTGCAGCTGCCTCATTTGGCACTCAGCATTAAGAGGCTAGTTTCAGGACTGGTTGGCCTGGTGTTAGGATTGTGTGACTGGAGTTTGACATGATGTTACATGTCAGCGACATGATGCCCAGAGCTGGACTAACTGACACACCGCAGACACCGTAATAATAGGATTAGAATAATTGTTGAAGCGTTAAAAATCAACGGCACACACACAAAATAAATGGTTTGGTTTGGCTTGACTAAACCCCGCTCTGTAGCTTTTATTTCATAAACTACACTCGTGAGCTGCCTTGTACCGTTGTTAATTTAATAATATTGTTTATCTGCGTCGATTAAGTTGCTTCAACTGTTAGGTCAATGAATTATTCGGTACATTCGGAAATACACATTCACTGGTCAATCCGTTTAGTTAAATGAATCGATCAACACGGATCATGCGCTTTATTGTTGTTTTATTCTTTTTTACCGAATCGATTATAGAATTAATTTAGTTATAAAAAAATATGTTCTGCAACACCTCTACAACACCACAATATCTATGCAAGTCTAACCCTATTAAAATATTAAGTTAACATGAGCTACTCAGAGTCTTTTACTCTCATGTACTGTTTCTTTATCAGGGAAGTCTTCTTTTAGCAAAAGTGTCTTATTCAGGGAGGGGAGTGTGTCGTTGTTAATGCTCCTCTCCGCTGTGCAACTTTGTAATCACACCTAGTCTCAGTACTCGTGACGATTGGAATAGTGTCATCTTTACCGATTGAGGGTTTTCATTTATTACTAGACAGTGAGTCAGCTGGAGATAATGTTGTGCTTAATGCACTTGTAACTGACAAGCCCTGTTTGGATCAAATCGCTTATCTTATTGAAAATGAAACCGATGATTTATATCCTGCTTGTGCAGTTACTAGAAATATGGCAAAAAGATATATGACATAAAGATATGGGATCACTGCATAAAATAAACGCCATTTCGACAAAGAATATTTATCCAGCTGCACCTCAAACATATTTCATGTGACGCTACGTCACCTGCCTATTTATAAATTACAAGATATTAAGACAGGTACTGAGACAAAAGCTAAGACAAATAATTTCTTTGCCAGGAGAAACGGATAGGTAATCATAGTATCCAGTGTAAAAAGAAAATTTAGAAGAAACAGCAGATGACGCAATATATCTCTTTTTTCTAAAATATATGCTTGCCTGCCTGCCTGCTGGCTTATATACTTACATGCATGCTAGAAAAAATAAGACAGAATTTTGATGACAAAATTGTGATGAGTTCATTAGAATCAGAGTAAGGTTTTCAAATGTGCGTTTGTCTCATTTTGTGTGAAAACACTGTCATGACAACCATTTGAGATTAATAGCAGCACTTGAACATTTTAATCATTTTCTCGACGACAAGATTAGTCAAAACCAAAATATAACAGTATTTTGCACTTACCTATTAATAAGAACCCATCATACACTTTTTTATGTATCTCATGTAATCATACAAACTCTGTCTCACGCTTTCCCGTATATAATTTTTCATATGTTGACATTCCCACGGGTTAGATTGTATATCTATACAAACTCAGGCTTATTGAATCTCATGCATTCAAATGTATTTGTACCAATTAGACAGACACATTGATACCTACCATTTTTGCACGCCATGTTTATATATGTCATTAAAACACGGCCAAATATTTGTCAGTCCAGGGGTGTATTGAACCAAATTGTATACAGACTTCTTTTCTTCTGCCAAATACGAATACGTTTTGATACCGCAATTTGATGATTCCATTATAAGAATACGTACTCGCTGCTTATGTACTAGCGCGTGCGTGCGTGTGTGTGTGTGTGTGTGTGTGTGTGTGTGTGTGTGTGTGTGTGTAAATAAAGAACATAGGAAGAATGAGGCAGTTTTATTTTTTGCTTAATTATGTATTGTTTCTAATTGTTACTTTCTGAAAACTAGTGAAATAGTGTTGTCTCGCCTTAATTTGTATGCCAATGTAAGTGTATTTTACTGTCAATGGTGGTGGGTCTATTAAAATCTTGTATTTTCGTTCTTGCAGGCCAGATATAGTGGCGATACATCAAAGTGAGAGAGAGAGAGAGAGAGAGAGAGAAAGAGAGAGAGAGAGAGAGAGAGAGAGAGAGAGAGAGAGAGAGAGAGAGAGAGAGAGAGAGATGGTGTGTGGTGTGTTCTTTTTTATCAGTCATGTTGAGGCTGATATGAGAATTCCGAGTATCTGCTTTGCTCAAGTGTTCCCACTTTATTTGATTTTTGAAGCAGGGTAATAGTGAGAGTCAAAATACTTGGAGGGTACAACTTACCTCCCCTGACGCGTACAACTTACTTGCACTGACAAATCGTGCAATGTATGTATGTATGTATGTATGTATGTATGTATGTATGTATGTATGTATGTATGTATGTATGTATGTATGTATGTATGTATGTATGTATGTATGTATGTATGTATCTACGTACATGTATGTATGTATGTATGTATGTATGGGTTTAACGGCATAAACCCGGTTTGTGCAAATCAAGACATACAAACAAAGATATAAAATTAAAAAAATAGATAAAATTCCTAAAATACAAGCTCAGTATATTTTAAATTGTTAACCGTACTGATCTTCTAAGGCTTCTAAGCTGTCTACAATATCATCAAAAAAGCATCCAAGGGACAAAAAGTTGACTAGATCAGATGCTCTTTAATATATGAAGGAGAACTCATCGTACCGAGTCTGCATCTCCGAGCCCGCAAAGGTGGGTGGGTGGGTTATATATGGCAAAAGACCACATATGAGTAGGAAATAGTTTAAACATTTGCACTGACAAATATTTAAATTTAATTTTTAAAAGTTAAAATTTTTGACAGTGCGTGCTATTTAATTATCCATGTTTTAAAATCATTACACTGAACTTAACGATTCAAATGACAACGCCGACAATTCAAAAACTATAATAGGAGAAATCGTGCTTTCAGGTACTCTCAAACCTGTCACCAGTCCGACCCCTCCTGTAAATCAAAAATTTTTGATTGTGTTTTTTATTCCGAAACCCAGTCAAGTAATATGTGATATGTTTCTTTATATTTCTTCCACATGTTTTGTATTAACGGAGTGTCAATATTATTTTATTTAGGACATCATGCATATATGATATTATTTGAAAGCATTTAACTGAAGCAATACAACAATGAAACCTGTTGTTTGTTTTTAATACGGTCAGATAAATTGTGCCTTCTTGTATTCAAACACCCACCCACCCCAAACAAACGCATCCTTCATTATAATTATACATAATTAGACAATAGGTGATCTCTTTTTAATTTAGTATCATATACCCCGCAATTTAGTGGGGATGATCTATCTGATTTTTTTTTATAGACATAACATCAACATTGCTACTATACATCACATTCATTAATTAATTAGATACTACGCAACTGTGCAAGTGTTTGATAGTAAGTAGCACTTATTAGTTAAACATGTTTCGCGCCTCGGCAAACTGCGGCTTTTTCAAACCTGAAATTAAGACACTAATTCAAGGTTAACTAAGCGGAAACCATTATCAACTGTGCCCTCGTTAAGTCATTATCTTATAAGCTTACCAGGATAGGTGTTGATATACTGTCTTTATAATTGGTGAGTTATTCTTACCTGTTAGAGTTATATACATAAACATTCAAAAGGCGTTTTCTTCAGAGGGGAGGGAAGCAAATACGTCGGTATCTAAAGAACTGTGTAACATCAATAGCATATCAAGATTGCAATGGTGAGTAAAGTTATAAATACTTTTTTGTTGATATTTGAATCACAACAATTTAAATAGAGTTTTTATATCTGCCGATGTAGTGGTGGTATAGTGCGTAAAAATTGTATACAGTAGTTTATAGTACAATATGTACCATGCCATGTCTGACCTGATCATATTATTCCTTCTACATGCACTGTATTTCAGTTCCAAATCAATAATGAATCTTGATACAAAATTTATACAATGGATTACTCGCGAACGATTTTAGTTCAATGGATTTTTTTACTTCACTTTTGTTCTTGAAAGACTGAAATCTTGATTGATGGTCAATTTATCCTATAATCGGTGCTAATATATTTATCAACGGACAAGACCCCTCCTGAAGGATTGGTGTGTATAACATTTTCTGACAATTGTATGCATGTATTTTATTATGAAACTTTTATTTTCATCGATGTCTTTGTTACTGGCAATTCATCATGTGTTCGTTTTGTCAATGGTTCAATTAGTATAGTAAGCATAAAACATCATCATCCTTAATTCTTCCTCATTTTCATTTATTAGTTGTGTTCTTTTTCATCAACGGCATCATCATTATAGTCGTCGTCATCTTAATCATCATCATCAACAACAATAACAACGTCTGAAGTGAGATAGTACGTCAATGATGTGTTGACATTTGATTTGGCACTTTCTTTCAAATTGCTTAAGGGCTTTATCGTTTTAGAATATTTTTTTCTTTTGAATACTTTCTAAGAACTTTGGCATTTTTAATATTTGACCTTGTAAAAGAAAATATCGATTTTTGACCTTAGTGCTTTTTAAAAATCATTGTCTTTTATCTTGATGGATAATATAGTTACTTAATTGGGAAGGATTTAATATTTCTAAAGCACATTGCATCATTAGCATCATCATGCAAGTGAAGCAAGGACAGTAAAACGAAAACTTGATGGGAGACTACATTTGGGGAATGGCTGATTCATGAAAGTGGTTTACATTATAAACATAAATTTCGAAAAACTACTCACTTCCAAATCTTGTGTGGTCATTTTTGTATTAGTCTAGTATAAACACGTTAATTTTGATTAATATATTGTTTTCCTACTTTTATGTGAACGAAAGACACAAGGTCGTCCGTTTTCTCATTGGAAACAGATACATTTCAATATAAATATTGGTCACAGAAACAATGTATGTGGGGACTAGTAGCTATTCTTATATATTCGTTTAGGCATAATCAATTACGAAGTAACACTTACAACACAGGAACAAAATTTGTGTTACACAGTGTAATGGATCCAAGTACACGTGTACTGTCGCCATGGACGTCATTTAGAGAGGGCGCACCCCCGACACCCACCCCGAATTGTCATGTGCTGTAAAATTGCTGTAGCCTAAATAAGTTGATCCCCTCCTGAATCAAGTTTTGCCCGCTCCAGTCTAATTTTTCCACCACCACCCCTGAACAAATTGAAAAGACGTCCCTGAACAATTTCCAGCTTAAAAATCTTTTTATTTGCTGCTATTGAGCTGGATATATTTAGTGTATGAAATTTACAAATTTCATTGTTTTAGGTGGAGCCGGATCCATTGACAGACGAGCAGATAGCGGGTATGTTATCTTATATGTCAAATACCTCTACCTATTCATAAAAGACACATTTAGATGTCTCTCTTTATATGATGTAATTCTACCCCTTTTATTGTCGATATGCTAGTCGGCTTCAACACCAAGCTGAGGTCAGCGGTAACACGGAAACGTCTCCTGTGTCATATCAAGTATTGTTTTTTAAAATTATTCTCAAAACATTGGAAATAAAAGACACACGCCCCACCCCACCCACCCCACCCCACAGACACACAAACTTTGCACACCAAAACTTGCATGATACAACGTCAACCACCAGACATTTAATGCATAAAGACGTCTTCAGTTGTAAAAGTTTTTTAAAGTTTAAATCCTTCCTTTCGTTTTGGCCCACGGCGAGTTTTGATATACACTGTTCGTTTGTTTGTAGATGTGTAAATGGGGAGACTAATGATAATGCTGTAAAAAGGACGTAACCAAGAAGTAAGAATCACAGATTCTGATAAGTTGATGGTTGTCGGACGTTCAATGAAACTTGTGATTAAATCGAAACCTAAGCAATTGGATGCGATATCTTAAAGTGTTTATATGTTTTACTAGCAGAACTGGATTGAGAAGATAAAAATTGACGACTCCGTAAACTGACTCAGCAGAATGACAAAATATGATGCATGACTATTTTAACATCAGCCAGATTTGAAATATGGAAATATCGCGTGCCGCGTAGTTACAGGTTTTCGTAGATGCTCGTGCAGGTTCATTTGTTAAACCACAGTCATACAGTCCCAAATGAGCATTTGTTGAATTGCGGTCACGTCGTTCTGATTTTAAAATTTATGACAAACTTTATTCAAACGACATTTGTTAATAATAAGTTATTTTAGTTAATTTAGTCACTTGTGAAAGTTGAAAAAAGAAATAAGAATAGCAAACGCAATCCTAACACTCTGGTACATATAGTTTTAGACACCCACCCAACCCTCTAAAAAAAAACAACTCGTGCCTCGTGTGTCATCATCTCCTTACAGATTTGTGTTTTGTATTTTGGCTAAATGTTTCTGCTGAAATTTCAACATAAGATTAAATTATGTTGCTCATTGTAGTAAATTATTATCAAGAAAAATGTGCATTGTTTCAATAATTTCTGTTGCTGTACTAGAAACGTCCATGGCGAGACAATATCTGGATTTTATTTAGATACAAACTTACATAATTATTGGGGGGGGGGATATTAAATGCAATGTGGTCAGAATATCATTTACAGCTCCACAACAACAATGATAATACAGAAAGGCAGAATAGTTTGGTATTTTTTTTTATCATAATGAGTTTCAAATTATTACTTTGTATTTAAATAATTTAATGATATGTTTATACATATTATTTGCGACTCAAATAGTTTTTGGATTATTATTTCCTGCAACTGTGTCAAATTATATGCGAATATAAACACTTATCATGACGGTTATTAAGAATTCTAAAACGAACGTTCTGATAAGAAGTAATTAAGTTTTCTTTCGGATCTCTCAGTGTACAAACATAATCAATATAATTGGACAATAAACATTAATTACTCAAAAATTAAGCATGATCAAAACTTAAATGTGGTTTTTCAAAGTTTTCTCTACTTATCAGTGCAAAGAGGTGTTTACCAACTGTTTTATAAATCTTGAAAATGACGTGTTATATGGGTGATTCGGATTTTTAACGTAGCTTTAAAAAAATTAAGTTATATCGCGACGATGTCTGCAGTGGTGACCTCATAATGCTGACTGAGAGCCAAGTGAGGCATTTTTGTTCGTACAACTATTATAAATATTTGATATGATTTAGACGGGGTTCGAACCCATGACCTCTCGCATCTGAGGCGGTCGCTCCAACTACTAGGCCAAGAGACATTGTGTGCTATGGGTTTATAATAGATCTTCTTACCTGACTGTTGTGGTAAACTTTTCTTAGAACGACTATTTTTTTTATAAAAAGTAATCACATGATGAGTTTACGTATTACTTACATACTGTCTACCTACCTTCGTACCAAACTATTTTCTGTATAAACAAACAAACAAACATTCTTTTCGCAGAACTTCGAGAGGCGTTCAGTTTGTTCGACAAGGATGGTGATGGGGATATTTCTGTTAAAGAACTTGGGTCTGTCATGAAGTCTCTAGGACAGAACCCCTCCGAAAAGGAATTACAAGAAATGATCAGGGAGGTGGATGTTGACGGTAAGTTAACAGTCGCTAGAAATATTCAACTAAAAGTTTGAACCCTTTCCTTTAGTCTTACTGGTATCAAGTATTTATCTCCATCCAAATCAGTTCTGAAGACAGTCTGATGCACAAGGATAGTGGAGTGGAGATGAAATGGGTGGAGGGGGCTTAATGTGTTACGAAAATGCCACAGGTCGAAATTTGCTATGATGGTGTTCTAAAATCGCTGTCCTGTTCATGCGCCCATACCTTAAACTATGAATGGTCAGGTAAGACATTACTTGCTTCATTCTACTTGTGAAACATTTCTTTTCTTTAAATACCGTTCAATAAAACGCACTAAGCTTTTTTTTTAATTCATTTATTGTTAACGACTAAATATTCACTGGAGATATACCCATAAATATTGTTTAGGGAATCGTAAACAATAAGGCAAGGGATCTTACGGACGAAGTCCCCATCCCTCTTTGGAGTCCCAGGGGATACAACTCCTGCGTTTTAAACGTTTCAGTGGAAAATGTTAATATCGAATTGAAAATAAAGCTTACTCCGTGAAACGTTGAAATGTTGTGGTTGTTTCGTTCATTCTTTGGTGGATGGGGATGAAGGCGTCGACTCAGCCTCCAGTTCTGAATACGCCCTTGAGTTTCGTCGAAGCCATACCTAAGTTTCACCCACTGGAAATTTGACTGGCCGTTTATAACAAGCACTTTGCAATGTAAGAACCATGGCAAACTGAAATGTGTTTATATGAAGCTATATCTGATGAGACAAGAAATTCTTTCAGTTAGTGATCTTAATAAATTGGAAGTATAAGTAATATATTAATACCTCTGAATGCTCTCTTACTTATTTTAAACAAAATTAAATCGATATATTGAACTTGGCGGTGGGGAAATTACAGACTGCGTGTGTTCAATGCATGAAAATTAAATTTATTTCCAATGGAACTAATAAGGGGCCATCGTTATGCCAAGATAATTTTTATTGTCTTATATTTTCCATTTCGTGTCTGTCTTCATGGTTATATTAAAACTGTGGCTATCGTGAATTCGTGTTTTCTTTACCAACAGTGAGCATAACTTCTGATATAGTCTCAATGCAAGTCAAGTCTTCATTTTCTGATGCTATAAGCTGTATATTGATTGCAATATGATTTTTCCGGCGTATACTGTTATAATGCACTACTATACACAACACAAGAATGATTGAATAGATAGATTGATTGCAAAGCTAATGATAGAAAATTACTTAAAGATATAGAAACAGGTTTTATTGTATCATTGGCATGCAGACGTAAAATAAAAGCGACTAATTTCCAGATCGTTAACTATTCTGAAATAACTAAAGATGTCACATATATATTTCATGAAATTAGATATTACAGAACATTTTGCTGGAATTTTCGATTAAGCAATGATAGAAACTACTTGGAATAGTTACTATGGATAAAAAGAGAATATCCAGACTATTAAATAATCAACGATTAACAGTCTTGGTGATAAAAATAGATTTCGTATGCGCGCTGAATATGATTTGTTGTTCCAGATACTTAGTGTATATAAAATTACACAACTATAAAGTAAAAAGTTAGAGACGTGGCTTCACTGATCTTATTACACTGACATATTGATTAGGGCTACACTTTTATTTTGCTTTTTCATAATTTCCTTTCAATCAACTGCATATTTACTCATTTCTGTTTGTTTTCCATTTCTTTTTGCAATCCGCATTTTACTTCTTGTTCTCTCCATTTCATATATTTCATCTTTTCTATTCTCAATCTCCTTTTGTTTATTCTTAAAGTTCTCATTTTCATACTTTAGACACACTTTTATTTTTCTATCGGTTGAACGTTGTATTTTGTATCGTCATACCATACATACACGTAGATCATTCAAGCTCAGTGGTTTTTAGTATAAAATATTAAGCCATCGAATCTCCAGAATAAGTTTCATGTTTGCATACATACTGATTACACCTGATGTAAGCTGTGTTGCGTTTACCCATCTCTTCTCTTCCTTTTGTTCTTGGGGCCCTGGGTGGCCGAGTGGTCTAAAGCGCTCTCATTTACCAATCACTGCCAACTCACCTCTAACGGGGCCGCCATATATATCCTGCCTAGCGATGAGTAATGGAGTTTAACCCCCAAAACAACAACATATTCTATCCTTCATAATTATTGCATTTTACAGTTTATATTTACGTACTAAATTGAATTTATAATAACCGATTTTTTTAAGTGAGTGAATGCTTTTCGGTTTGTAAAAATTTCGATATTATGTACTTATATGTGTATATGTCCTAGCAAACATCTATCTGTCTGTCTATCTATCTATCTATCTATCTGTATATATATATATATATATATATATATATATATATATATATATATATACGCAGTCACACTTGACTATTAAGCAATAGGTGGTACGTTGTCAAGAGTATAGGAAGGCAGTGGTTAAATAAATTACCTGTAATAATATGGAAGGTAGAAAGAAGTGAGTAAAAGAGTGTCAGTCTGATTTTCGTCCCTTCATGCTCAGACCAATCCGGCTACCATGGCATCGAAGACATAAATGAACCTCAACCGGCAGAAAGCCGAAAATCACTATGTCTACTTGACTAGATGTCTGAAAGCTCTTGATTGTGAGATGCCAAGTTATGAGCTTCAGTAATTGCTTTTGGCAATTTGATCAAAGTCCTTGTTGTCCGTGGAAAGAAGCTGAACTTGCAGGCTGACAGAGAAAACCTGTGTGATTCGGTCGGTTCCAGACAAAGAGGTCACATTGCTCGAATGTATACTAAATTTGACTCAGATACATCAGTTTGTTAAGAAAATGCATCCAAACATATACCCAACTTAAGTACAATAGAGTTGTCGCATCTTATTGGCTTGGTTTGATTTACGTGTTTAACGTTACAGGTACAAAAGTAATTATTTTAGTGCCGGGGCAGTTGGAGTAAAGTGCATTTCCCAAGTACTTACCACAATAGCCGTTTCGAGTTTGATCCTTTTGTAGTGCACTAGATTTCATAAACTAAATATATAGGCCATGTATACGGATCTTAATTAGCGTAGTTCTACCTTGATATACCCCTATTTGAATTCCACCACACAACTGGAGACTTACCCATTCGACTGCAGAGTTGTCGTTTATGGTTCTAGTGAGAAGTAGCCTTTCATTATCAAATCAGGAGAGTAAATACGTTTAGGATAATTTCAAAACTATTCGATACTGGAGTGAACTAATTTAAATTTGCCTTAGTTAAAACGACTCATGTAAACATAATGCGTCCTGCTGTTGTTGTTGTTGGGTTTAACGCCATTTTTCAGCACACAATAGGCTTATACGTGGCGGCCAGTAGTAATGGTGGAGGAAGAACCCAGGAAAACCCCTGGAAAGAAACACTGACCCACAAGAAGCTACTGGCAAGATCTCTCACATACCCACTTTGGCCGAATCTGAGACTCGAATCAACGCAGAGGTGAGATGGCAGTGATCCGTAACGAAGAGCGCTTTAGACCACTCGGCCACTCGGGGCCCCAATGCGTCCTGTAATGTTCGACTGAAGAAACGTCCATAGCTAAACTAAATGACGCTTTGTGGATGGAAGACGATTGACGAATTTGAGGATAAAACATACGACCGCAACTGCATCAGCAATTGTCAAAACAAAAGCTTAAATTTACTTTCGGGTTTTCAATTTCATGAAAAATTTAGAACGTTTGATGTTTAGTTGTTATATTTTGCTTGTTCAAACATGGGGATAAAAAGACCAAAAATATCGCATTTATCCACCACAGAGATTAAAATAGAATTATTTGTATATTTTAAAGAAAAAATTGCGTTTACAAATTTTCAATTTTTGTTTGTTCCCAGTGAGGTCACTCGCCCTTCATTATATGGGTATGTTTATGCATATTTGTTATCTCTCTAAATAAATTAGGAGTCTGTCAAACTTTTTCAGAGAATAAACTGACTTAATTGATCCAGAAAATGGTGTGTTTATCTCTCTCCAGGTAATGGCACAATAGACTTTGACGAATTCCTGCAAATGATGGGTAGAAAGATGAAAGAGACAGACACAGAGGAAGAAATAAAAGAAGCGTTTAAAGTGTTCGACAAGGACAACAATGGTCTCATATCACCATCTGAGCTCAAATCCGTTATGCTCAACCTCGGGGAACGTCTTACTGATGAGGAAGTAGATGAGATGATAAAGGAAGCAGATCTAGACGGAGATGGATATATCAATTACGAAGGTGAATATGATTGTGTGAACTAAACTTATTGGTTTGTAATTCACAGAAAATTATGGTCAGGCTACCTGTACTGGGTCAATGCAACCGGACCCCGGGTATATATTTATGGTCTCCCCCCCCCCCCTTGTCGGTCATGGGCATTGGGAAAGGGGTGAAGCGGTAAATTTAAGTATAATAGTATGTTGTATAGTTATCTTAAGATACACCTGCTCCTACAGAGAGCCTCCATAAATTTAAATCGTTTAAACACCACTGAAAATGAACCGCTCCGGTCGTGGGTTTGATCCCGGCCGAGTCATACTATCGACGTACAAAAATGGTACTAACAGCTGCCTCGCTTGGCGCTCAGCATTAAGACGTTAGTGTTAGGACTGGTCGGCCTGGTGTCAAGATAATATGACTAGGTGGGACATCGTGCTACATGTCTGCGGCATGATGCCGCAGTGCTAGACATCACTATAAACTGCCTCACTGCAGGCATCATGGCGATATGACTGATTTTTTAAAAGCTACCTTAAAAATCCTAATTACACACACCCAATGATAATGCGTGTCTTGTGGTCACTTTACGAGGTGACCACTTCAGCTCTAGGGACCTTTACACAAATTGTATAACTTTTAGCAAGTTTGTAGATTTGTAACGTAATTGGAAGGTTTGGGATTTCCTTATCTTTTATGAATTTGTTTTATTGATTTATCTCTTTGCTCACTGTCGATGAATCAAAGAGTCTGGAAACAAGTTACGACCTAATAGGCTGATGAATTGTTATTGAAGAGGATCTTAGGCAGCATGCTGAGATAAATATGCCACGACAAAATAAGAAAATAGCACCTTGTTCTAAATGCAGAGTAATATTAAATGTGTGTGTACGTGTGTGTGTGTGTACGTGTGTGCCAGTGTGTGTGTGTGTGTGTGTCAAAGGAAAATTAGTTTTGTTAATTTGGGCTGTGAACTGTGTCAAGTTCTTGTGCTCACAATGACTTTATTTACTTATTTTCGATCCGTAGTCACTAAAAATGAAGTCATTATTTGTAACCGATATATTTAATCAAGTGTTTAGGGCTCAGCATGCTGGAATCCCACCAGAAGGGCGTGCGTGTAAATCCTACCATCATATCAGACTATGTTGACCACCGTGGTCTGCTCATGGGCAAGGCATTTTATACTAATCGCGTCGGCACTACACAGCCTACACTAAATTACTCCCAAATGCATTCACGTGTTTAAGATTACGATATAGATCAGGTGTTTAAGATTACGATATAGATCAGGTGTGTTAAGTTACGACATTAACTCTAAACGTCGTCATGTGCCAGTAGACATAGTATAGAATTGATGTCAACTTCTGATAATAGACAATTTTTACCAATAACGATATACAATAACATATAGCCGTACAAAACAAGGAGTTACAGTGTGCAAGATTTGGCAGTAGAATAAATACAGATAATTGGGGGATATCGATAAACACGTTTGATAGAACAGAATTAAATATGTGTATCATTGACGAGTTCTGTGTCATACCACTACCACTATGTCAGTGATGTGAAAATTGTCGTAATGTCTAGAGGTTGTGGATTAGCAGCATATCATCTGCAAGAGCATGCGGGGAGGGGGGGGGGGGAGTAAAAACAGACCACATTCCTTTCTGTGGAAGGGGTATAGAGACTGCCGTCGCTTGCTATGCAACACAAGAAATAACAGACACACTACACACAGTGCTTCTATGATTGAAAGAAGTGCTCCTCTCTTGGGTTAACTACCTAAAACATAATATTCGCGAGTGTTTTACTGTATGAGCAGTAGTTAAACCATATGTTATAGATATATTCGTCTTTGGTTAACGAATAGAAGAACATATATGTGCAATGGAGGGGGGGGGGCATTTTGGTAGTGGTTAGCCGTTTGCTCTTTTTCGGTATTTTGTTTTTATTTGTATTTTTGGTTACTGACGTAAGGTGAGAACAAACAAGAATGGAAATACTATATACAAACAGAATCTTCTATTGATTGCTCTCGAGCCCCGTGCATAATATGAAGACAGGTGCTTATCCACCTATGCGTGAAGGACTGTTTAGTAGTTCACGCAGTATTATTTCAAACGAAAGAAACAGTAGTGAGAGCTTGCCGAAACCCCCCTTCCCCGTTCCCCGTCTGTTAAAACTGTGAATTTCATTTTAATTTGAAAAGTGTGGGGCTATTATCATTATTCGACGGCTAAAATATGCAACGGCTGCTTTCTTGTTCATGTTTTGTGCCATTGTTTACTTTGACGGTGGCAGCATTGGTTTATACATTGCCATTCTTGGTTAGAAGATAAAGCAGCCTCTAACTTGTGTTCAAATTGATCAGTCCATGATGAGAGGGAATTTGGAGATTGGTAAGCTGAGATTGACTATTGAGGAAACTTAACTCAATCCATATTGATTCTATAGTAGAAATTTCAACATCTGTTCTTATCTTGCATGTTAAGTTATTTGAAACGTACATGACTATTCCTCCTTTCTAAGCCTTCTGGTCGATCTCGTCTTTCCAGAGAAAGGTTGCTAATAGAGATAGCACAGTATATTACACTACAATCTAGAGACGTTTCGCATAGTCCAATTACTGCAAAGTTGGGTTCATTTTGTATCGTAAGTCTTAGTTCATCGATTTTCGGTAAGATGTGTCTTACATTGAGATTGATAAGTTGCAAACCTTTCCTTTTTCATATATATATATATATATATATATATATATATATATATATATATATATATATATATATATATATATATATATATATATATATATATATATATCGTTGACTAGAAACAACAACTCAAACTTCAAAACGATTGAACCAAAATATAACAATGGGAATGACGCATACGAGGAATTCAACAATCAGTGAAATAGATCAATTTCTCATTTCACTCAAATTGCTATGTGCCTCACAATGCTTAGAGCCTGTAGTTGTTTAACATTATAATGTATACTAAAAGGTTTTAATTGTACTCGTTTTGCTCAAACAGTCGTTTAGTCCGGATATTTCGAGTTCGAGGCTTAATATCCATATACAATGGTTCACTTTATTTGCAAGTGTTTTCGACCAAGAATATCTCACTGCAAAACAAACTACACAAGTAAACGAACAAGTTTATTCTCTATCTAATGAATATATTATTGTTTTTTGTCTAGAATTTCTCAGGATATTGAAGTGAAAAAGGAACATACCATTGGCGTCTTATCATTGGAATATATAACCATCAAGATTCATCGCCGTATTTCCTGTGAAACGCAAAGCCATATGAAAAGATGTTCGCACTATGCAGAGACATTATTGAAGGAATATATATATATATATATATATATATATATATATATATATATATATATATATATATATATATATATATATATATATATATATATATATATATATATATAAATTACCCCCCTCTCTCTCTCTCTCTCTACATCTCTCTCTCTCTCTCAGTACATTCAGAGAGAGAGAGAGAGACTGGGTCACCCTTATGTACATATATATATCACTAACGTTCTGAAAGCACTGTACTCTTAGTTTTTGTGCATAACAATACTCATTGAGAAATAATTTAATTAATTTATTTCGCTGTATTCCTTATTCTGTTTGTATCAAACTTGTCCGGCAATGTATAATTATATGCATTTAATAACAGTAACTTAGGTTCTGTACTAATGCAAGAATTAAAGGAAGGGGCAGACTTTTGGCTCTTTTGTTAGTGTATATAACACAATATGTTATCAAAATAAAGGAAATGAAGTTTTACCAATGAAAGTCCAATTTTAGCAAGAAGAAATAGAAATATACACTTTTATTCGTACGTAGTAAACTCTAAGAAAAAATTTTCTAAATGTCCTTCTGGTGTCTAATTTATTTGAAATTTAAATTTTGTTCTCCATGAGGAAGTGGGAATAGGTTTAAATTCCTTCGATCCTTATCATGCAATAAAAATGGATTCCACCACATGTCTCTGAATTAACAATTTTGCGGTAATTTTAGAACAATCACAGATGCAACGTGTTGGGTATTACACAGACCACGTCAGATGCATCATGATGATGACATTGTTAATGATGGCAACGACAACGATATTTCATCATCATCGTTATTAATAATAGTTTTAGACTTTCTATAATTAAAACTTTGCATTTACGATACTCACTTTATGCGCATCTTCTTTGGGAATAGACCCAACACACACTCAACCCTATCAACCAATCAGAAGTAACGTACTAGGGGTGCAATGGAAACGAGAGAAAAATAGTTTTCTCATATCGTCATTTTTGTTGGAGTCCGGTCGTTGAAAAGGGGGAAAAGATCCTGGAAAACCAGCCGTTGTCGTATATGGATGTCGTTTACATATTTTTTTTAATGGGAGAAAGTAGTTCCATATGTTCATATGTTATCTTGCCACTTTGGCGATAAAATTTGTATCGCGTTTGTAGCGATATCATTTTCCTCAACTGATATATTTCAATATCTCGTTATGGAAAATATAATACAATCAATAATCTGAAATAAAAAAAGAAACAATAGCAAATGATTTATATCATTTACTTCATAATAGTGTCTCATAATTAAAATTGTTTATCAGGGCAAGAAAAATCATTGGTAAAGAACGTCATACAAATTTGTCGAAGGCACCATGTTGTTTCTTATAAATATATTATATTGTTCAATTAAGATCAGACGGTAATGTAATCGTTTAAAATCATTAAAATTAATTGATCCCAAAGATTCTCTCATAGTATTAACAAAACTCCGAAAAGCTTTCTTCTACTATAATTTAATATAAATTTCAACAACGATTTATCTCTTTAATTTAGTCCAATAATTACTTCGTCTATTAAAAGGAAAGATATCTAAAGATCAAAGATATGTGATAAAAACGCATTAAGAACAAAGTTTATTTTTTTATTTTGTTTCCATGGCAAATAATATTGCATAACTGACAAGCCTATATCAAGATTAAATTCGAGTCTCATAAAACTCATTTCTTGCAATCAAAACTAAACGGACGGTGTCAACTTTAATCATCGTTCTCCATTGTTTCTCTTTTGACGTCTGCTTTTTTAACGAAGTCTTTCTTTTCCTGTTTCGGTTTCTTCATGTACGTTCCTTTGGATGTCATCATAGCCTTAAATTCTGAAAGAGATTGCAAAGCACAATTTTAAGAAAACAATTATAATGGTTACAGAAAAGAACTGCAAAATAAAAGTCCCAGAATCCTTCGTACGGTGAAAATGGTGACAACGAAGCAATATAAATATGGGACTAATACGAAACTACAGGACTGATAAACTCACCTTGATTCCATATTAAAATGTGATAATTTATCCATATATAAACTTTCAAACGGGGAAACGGAGAGACAGTGAGTACATGAAATCTAAGAAAGCAACACAATTTTATGCATTTTACATTGCTTTTCTAGGAATAAATTGCCATCACAAGTTTACAGTATTATATAACAGAAAGCATGAATAAGATCATCAGGCAAAAGCTGCCAAATATAGTTGTAGGGAAACGGAACATGGAGAGACAAAATGTTGATTACAAAAATATTTTGGGGTTAAATCTTATCAGTAATTTTGATGTTGGCTTGCAATTTGTTTTGAATTTTAACACAGTTGTAGTTTGACCTCCGCCAAAGTTTCATAGTAGTCGATTGTTTTAAAACTGTTGATATCCCATTTCCATTTGGAAAGTATTTTAAGACCAATAATATACAAATATTTCATTGGTTGTTTTCCATGCCTTTTCTGCAAGAGTAAACTCACCCGATTTGAATCAGCTGACTCTATCCTATTCATGTTTTTCCGATGCACGAACGATGCAAATAGTTGGAGAACTAGCAACATAATATAATCCAAACCACAGACTTTGGAAAGATGGTTATAGAGAAGGGAGAGTTGAAAAGGTCAAACATCATCAACAATGGCGATCGGTATTGAAGACCCGGACTCAATTTTTCACCAAATATCGTTGTGGTCCATTGTAAGTCAGACTTACATGTAGGTATACCAGGCCGCAATTTGACCAGCGCAAGTCTAGATGTAAGCCATTACATTGGTCAGTTTTAAGTCGTACTTTAATTTCAGTCAATCTTATAATTGGGTTCTAAATTTAAATTCGACTACAGATAACTGGTCTCTATACTTCAGTTCAAGTCCAGATTCGTTTTCATTAAACGAAACCAAGGACTGCATCAGATATCTGTAGAAAATGATCCAGCCTAGCCAGGCGAAGGACGCATGATAGACCTTCCATATGTTTCATTGTTTTGGTGTAATACAAACCTGACAGTATGGTTAAATATCCTAAACTCTTGTTCCAGAATCTTACTAATTGCTTAGGTATGCACACGGGAAGCTACCGGCAAGAGGTTTTCCTTATACACACTAGCCAAGCCCGAGAATACAACCAGCGCGGATTGTGGTGAGATGTTAGTGTTCTGAAATCGAGTCGAACACGAGGTTAAGAAGCAGATCTGGGAGCAATCTAGGAAGATGCATTTATAATGAAATGAAGAAATGTTTCTAAAACAAAAATCTAAAAAATGGTGCTTATTTAGCTTAGTCAGGCTATACACGCAGAGAGAGAGAGAGAGAGAGAGAGAGAGAGATGTTGGTTAGTAAACATGTTAGCTGGTGTGTTATTCAGTAAGCATGTGAGTAAAACTCCATTTCAGATTGTATTCCTAGAGTTTGTGACCTATAAACACTGCACGCACTACAACAAAAGTTCCATTTCCACGCAAGCCTATCACGGTCACCTTCATAATTGACTTTTCCGTCTCCGTCGCTGTCTACTTCGCTGATCATTTCTTGGACAACCCTAGCAGAGAAGCGCATTCCAATATTTTTCAACACCGTTCTCAGGTTGTTAGATGTTATATAGCCCGTTTTGTCTCTGTCGAATACGGAAAAGGTTTTCCGCATAATATCGTCTGAATCTTCCTGCTGTCTTGACCTTGTGGCCATCATGGCCACGAATTCTTCGAATTCGATGGTACCGTTACCTTTCAAATAAAGGAGAAGAAATAAAACCAAGAGGACTACGAAATCTGAAAGGCAACTTTTGTTGCGCTTGATGCACTCCTAACGTGTGATGCAAATAGGAACACATGCATGCAGACACAAGCTGGTAAATCGAAGTCTTCATATCGCAAGCAGATTAAAATGATAAGATAAAATCAAATTGAAGACAAAAATGGAACAGTAAAAGGCAAGTGAACGCGATATTTAAAGAATATTATGAACAAACATCATCCGGGAGCCAGATGAAAACATTATTTAATTACATAAATGATGTACCAAAAAGCACTTACCCATCCGTGACAAGAAACAAGAGTGCAGAAATAACTTATCAAAGAGTATGACAACTCTAAGTTTTAGAAACATAACAAGTTTCTGCATTATGGCATATATGGGGTGGGGATGGGGGTTGGGGGTGGGACCCAGTCTATTAGTCAGAAGGTACAGAGAAAATACGTCCCAGAATATTACAAGTAAATAATGAAACCATACACACGAAATATGTGACAACGCAACCACGATGTAGACAATTCCCTATAGTAGGGTAAAAAAAATGACCTCACACAAGAAATTAAACAGATAACATTCAGAGGTATGAAGTCTTAAACAAAGCTGAAAAACAAATACAATATGAACGACTAAAATTAAACTATAATACCCTTTGAACAAAATGAAAGGAAAGGAAAATCGCAAATTTTTCTGGAGACATAGTAATATAGAAAAATGAATCTAAACTAAACATTCTAACATCTAGAAATAATGTTTAGTAAGCTTTCCAGACTTTCTAGTTAATACATTAAAGATAGTTTTAAAAAAAAATAAATGATTCACAAAAAGAATGCCAAAGACAATATGAGCCAGGGCGCAATCACCACAGAAACTCCAGAAAAGGCAAATTGGTCCACACAGAGATGACCCTAGCAGTCAACTTCCAAAACGTTCCAAAACTTCAAAGATCAAAGCTGAACGTTTGACGAACGAAGGAGAAAGAACTGAATAGTCACAAGATGGAGAAAGTGTCTTCGGCTTACTTTGCAACCACGGTGCAGAGTACACAATGTCAAATAAAAGATGAACATGTACAAATATCAAACATAATATGATATTTGATAGGTGACATTATAGTGGCTTTTTTAAAATCTTGTAAATTTGATAGAAATGTAAAGTTGTGAATTATGTTGACGTTAACAACGAACAATTAACAAAAAACCACACCAAGAAGATCAAACCATGTATTTATCGTGCTGGAGTTACAATTCCACAACACAATACAAAAGACTATATAAATTTCCAATAAATTAAAAGCTACGATTTTATTTACAAACAAATACAAAATATTTATTACGATCTCTGTTTACATTGCAATACTAAACACAATTTGTTACCTATCCGTTATACAGACTGGGAACATTTTAAAACAAGTTGTTTCATGTTCACTCTCCGTTCATAAACAACTACTTGACAGCATATATTTAAGCTGCTAAAGCTTTTAGTGGAAGAAGTTGCAACGAAGACTATGACATGAAAAGCACTGTCTCCAGTGCAATATGATTACTTGAGAATATATTGCACAATCAGTTAATGATAATTAATGCAACTTAATTGCTTTCTTGTATGGCTAAATAACTAGGTCGATAATTGTCAAAATATATGCCAATAGATCTTTGAACAGATTTATTGCTTTATTCTCCAAGAAAGAGGTTAAATTGCTTTTCGAAACTGCAAAATGAGTAGATAAATTTATATGAGAAACTTGTACAACTCATCAATAGCAATACATCTTATTGATTTTAGAAGGTCTAGTAAATATTGCATATCCTCCGGGTTTTCTTCCTTGCAGCAACATTTAACAGGAACCCTAAAGTATTTCTTTGGCGCACAAAAAAAAGTATACCGAAATGAAAATCTTATTTCCAGTTTGTATACTAATAACCATTGTGTCTCTCATTTTAAAAATGCACGTGATAACAGACATCATCGTAGTGGCCATACGTTATGCATTGTACATCATAGTCTCCACGTAGAACTCAACAGAAAAGAAAATCTAGATGCTCACAAATTGTTATTTAGTTTTCATCCAATGCATATGTGAAAATTCAAAAACTCTCCAGCTTGAATTGTGATTTAGGCATAAAATGATGAAGTCCGTGAGGAGCACAATCGTACAGGATGAAACGTATGACGTACACCCCTTTCTCACAATAAATGTACTTGAAGGAGCCTTATAACATGACAATTTATGGCGTGACTAAGAGTGACATCTGACATAAGAACTTGCTTTTCCTACATTGATAGTATATTTCCAACTTTTCTGACCCAAATACTTACATTAGAAAGTTGTACCAAAAGATCAGAAAGTCGAACTAATATATAAAGAAAAAAAAGACAAATGGTTAGAGTTACTAGTTGATATATGCCAAGAAAAGAAAGCAATTGATATACACAAATTAGCTTTTAGCGATATACGTTTTGATAGATTGGTAATCTTTAAAGTACAATGTTTCAGGCACATTATACGTGCTTTGTTCGTATTTTACAGCATAAACGTGAGTCGGATGATGTTTATAAGTAATGTAAATCTTTTCACACTTGTCAAATAGTTGGAAAACCACACCAGAATATATAAGGCTCATCTGCAACCTATGTCTTCATTTGGCAAAAAAGAGACCATGTTGGTCCATTAACTATGACCAAGTCAAGCAGCCATAATTAACGACTTAATACGTGTGTCAACAAGATTTTCCGAACCAATTCCATTGAGAATTATTAAAACCTAAACGAGAAGAAAAAATTTGAAAACGTTTTATTGTACACCTTTTGGCCTCCACAAGCCTGTCCAGTTCTGATCAAGGGTCAACGTTTGTCAGGACTTTTTTAACAAGCCATGCTTGAATTGGGCATACAATAATCTAAGTCTTGTGCTTTGAAAAGATTTCATCAAATATTGAAGAAAACGATTATGTTTTATTGTTTTGTTTTCATGAAAAGAATAGGTTGAGGTTATTCATTTGCTGTTATCTGATGCTAGGGTATTATTTTAAAAATCATTAATTTTTGTCCTTTTGAACTAGTTTCTGGACTTAACGTCCGTGGATCAATGAAGCTGTTAAAAGAGAAACTTCTTTAAACATGCGATTCAGAAATAAAGCTTATTGACATTGTCTCTGATTTCAAAGAATGTTGTCAATGGTTTGTAAAATATCAAGAACAAATCTTCACTCTACTCAGTCACAAATGAAATAAAGGTATGACAGAAATGCACAGAAAATGAGTTGTCAGCCTGGTCATTGAGTTCTGGCTCTCTTCCCCATACCACAAAATCCTTTTCGGGTTACATTTTATGGTTCGAATACAATTGAAAAGAATAAAAATTACTTAATTTATATTTTTAATACTCCAGGGAGGTGGAAACAGAAACAACTTTGCCATATAAGTATGTTAAAGGAGTATTTTTGTAAAGATAACCTTTCAGTTAAATTAGCTGTACCTGTCCCACACAGTGAGGATACAAACAATGACATTCAATTTGACTATCGACTCCGGTTTAACCAATTTTCAGAATCAAAATATATTATGCAATCTGGAGAAGAAACATTCACATCTGCATTCACAGGAAAAGAGTGAATTAAAACTGATATTAGGCGAATATGAGCACTTGTTTTCTGATGCTCCAACCCGAACAAATAGAACTTATGATGACACTGAGATTTTATGTCCTTTGCAAGTGAAACGGCATCCTTATAGGCTGAATTGTTTTGACAGAAATCTTTGAAGAAAGGAATTCAGTTTCAGTATTTACTGAAGAAATATTTTATAGATTATAGAACCACGTAAAACTAACTGGAGTTCATCCAGAATTATTGTGCTTCTTGTTTAATACCTTCCGTATGTGTACTGTCTATTGAACAGTGAACATCATTCACGAATGCGGACTCATTCCCAATGCCACAAAATAGATTATTGCATTGAAAATTACAAATGAAAATATGTCATCTAGTTTGACCGTATAAAAAGATTCTGGCGAATTCTACACACTAACGGAGCCACGAAATTTCGGTATTTGTAAACCTAGATGAAAATTATCAATATAAAGCTATGCCGTTTGGTGTGAAAAATTATCCATCAACATTCCAGCGTTTAATGAACATAACAACATCTTATCTAGATAATTGATGCAAATGATATACGGGTTGGTGAAATATTGATTCTAGAAGATAATAAATGTGTGGAACTTACAATGTGTTATTTTTCTAAAACGAAAACGGAACAATTACCAGATAAATAATTCCACAATGTTTGGTTTTGATTTTGGCTTTGCAACATTTTGAAGTGTATATTATTTCAGCTACTTCTAGGATGGTTATATTCAATGATCACAACTCGCTTTCTTTCATTAACAAATGAAAAACAAAAATCGAACATTATTGTTATGCAGTTTGAAGCTACAGGAAAACATTATTGATATTATGCACATCAAGAGAAAATATAATCTGGATGCAGATGCCCTCCTCCATGTATAGCAGTTCTATATTGCTTTATTTTGTGGATACTTTGGGTCACTCATACGAATATTCTTATATAACGCGGGTGTGCTTAACTTTTGTTCATGATTGTATATCATACTTTAAGATAATGTCCACCTGTGAACAATATGTCTACCTAGATATCTTTTGTCCATGAATGTAAGTTTTAAATAAGCTGTTGACATATTATTTTGGGTGCACAATATTCCAGAAGCAAATGTATCTACAATGTTACTGAATTTTCTAATTAAAAATGGTCAGTTTTCAAAAACATTATGCTGCGTCATAGATCAGGTCAGAGCTAATGTAAAAATAGAGGCTTTATAAAGGATGTCTTCATTTCTATTTCACATTATTCTTTGGAAATCAATGGTTATAGTTTGCGGTTTTGTTCATATATAGTATGAGATGATTTATTTATTAAAATTATTCATTGAAATTACAAAACGTTGTTTGACTTTTTTGAACTACGTTGGTATTATTGAGAAATCATTCAAATACATTCCGAATGGTATCGGTGTTGTACATAAGGACGAACTAGACTGTTGGAATTAATTTGGTACATTCTATACTTTTGGACATGTGATAGAACATTTTGGATTATCTGGGATTTAATTCACAATACTGTAAGTGTCCTTTGAATATTCACTCTATTCCAGGAAAGTAAATTGTTTGCTAATTTTACTAAAATTGTTGAGTTTGGTTATTCTTTATGTTACATTGGTTAAGACAGTTGAGTCGTAGCACGGTTATAGTATGGTTTGTACACTTGTAATCAGTTGTCAATTTCATTTCACTCGAGAGGATGGTTATGCCTTGAAATAGTAATGGTGTCTCCAAATCCACTTCTAAATTCGAGCCAGCATCATAGTCAGCCGTGATTTCTGGAAATCTAATTTATTCATCCGTTTCCTATCTAAATTTGTACTAACAGTTATAAAAGTATGTCCCGTGCAGAGAGGACATTGACTATAGGTATATAACCACTGACTTTGACCATCTGTACTCATCATCATCGTTTATCTTTCCATGACTGGGCAAGAAGTAGCATTCGTTGTATGATTCGGCCTGTGAATATGATATAATACTAAATCCACCTCTTATTCAACTCTCATTCACCAGAAACATATTATAACATTTCGTGTTCTGCACCTAATATCGTTCAATTTCCATCTTGAATTGATTCTGTTGCATCATTATGGTTGTAAATCGAGTCCAAGTGGTCTTTTACAAGCACCCAATCCTAGAGTTATCAAAATGTTCCGTAACACTCATGTGTCGTATTGTGTTTTGAGGCTTAAATGTTGTATGAGATGTTCAAGTTGTAATCGTCATTTTACATGTTTGAATATTTTCAAACAGGATTAATAGTTATATTTTGGTTTCTGTAACTATTACTTAAACTTTTTAAAGCTTCATTTATTTGCATGGGTAAATATCTTATTTCAAAATTTAGGTATCAGTCTTGATAATGTTTCTGTCTCTTCAAACGTTTCATCATTTACATATTTTGGCTAAACTGTTCTATAGGTATATCATGAAAATAAAGCTAATAAAATAATAATTCTTCTTTTAACTAACTGTTACTTCTTTTCTTGTGCCATAAACCTACTCCATGTTAAATTTGTTCGTGGCTAAAATATTTATTGCATCGTTGTTTTTGCCTGATTATCGACTCTTCAGCTGGATCAGTTTTATCAAAGGTTTTAATGAACAGAAAATGGACATAACCATCATAACCAAAACATATATTAATAAAAGATTCACATCTCTCTCTCTCTCTCTCTCTCTCTCTCTCTCTCTCTCTCTCTCTCTCTCTCTCTCTCTCTCTCATTGTGTGTCGATTTCTAGTTAGTTAGTTATTAACTTTTTATTTTGAAAGCTCAGTTAAACTTACACGGTATCTAAAACTAAAATATGGATGGATGGTCTACAACTCTGAATATTTTACTATATGTATAGAAAAGATAAACAATTTAGAAAATACACAAATAAGTAAATGAAATTGTGTTGCAGATGTTGAAACTATTTGAAATGTTCATCTAAAGACGAAATATTAAATAACGGTATTGGAATATAATAGCGATTATAAGATTTACGTACCGTCTTGGTCGACCTCGTTAATCATATCTTGAAGCTCCGCTTCTGTAGGATTCTGACCAATCACCCTCATCACCATCCCCAGTTCTAGTGACGTAATGGTTCCATCACCGTCGGGATCAAATAATCGGAAAGCCTCGCGAAACTCTACCAAAATAAGGTGAATGTAATATTTAATGAAAAAAAGAGTAAAGCAAATGGGTCATCAGACTACACAAACGATAGATATGTGATATAAAAACAGGCATTAAGGAATATTTTGGTAACAGTATTTTTGGCCTACAAGCTTCGGATCTGTTAAAATTCGTATACATTTTTCTTGCAAGAGAGGAAGAGAAACGTCACTTTTTTTAAAAAACTAGTGATCTAGACTTCAGATTTTAGGGCAGAAATTACACACATGGGTAAATTTCCTTCTAATCACAATTACTTTGACCTTCAAGATACGCCTAAATTAGTATATATTTTTTTTTTTGCCGTGCGAAATAAAATTAACATACAAACATTTCTTGAAATATCTCCATCGGAGCAGCTGCAAAATGTAATTGTAATCATTGTTAACCTATTGACCTTCAGGCTACAGATCCTGAAACAAATTGCCTTCTTCCCTAATCTGAGGGGAAAGTATATCCAATATTAATTTAAATTTCAATCATGACCTTTGATACTGTGAGATTCGTTTCAAATGTGAAACTAAATTTAATAAGATTTGCATTGGCCATGGATTTTTTAAATAAACTGTTATATTGGGTTAACAGAAGCAAGCGTATCAAACTTTGCAAAACTATGTCTACTAAAACCAAAGTTACATGTATGTACTAAAACAGACGCTTTACGTCAGTTTCCTTAAAGAGTTTGATACTATTGATTTCGATTAGAAAATAGCCTCGTGGTCTATCCCGCTAGAATAAAACTTTCCACCACTTTTATTCCAGATCGCACGCATAATTTATTTTTAAAACAGTCTAAAATAAGTAAAAAGCATTTTCACATTGAGCGGTAATTATAACCAGGAGTTTTAAATTTCATACAATACAATATCCTTGCTAGCCAAGGTTCCGATATGATTATCCTATCTACACCTTGGCGAATCGAACAGATATTTCTTTGATTCAGGTCTGTGAATTTCATTGGATGCGTGCTTTTTCGGCCGATGTTCAATGCACCGTAATACACGCTGTTGGTTAGTTGGGAGGCAACTCATGTCACCCAATATATGTCGCTAGGACAAAGCACTAAATATATGTTCGGTCCGCCAATGTGAAGATAGGGTTATATCGGCACCATGGCTTGCGAAGTTGACAATACTGATTCGAATTGATAAGAAGCACTATTGGATGACAGCATTGGCGACGGCTACGATAAAAACTCAGACACGACGTACTTTATGAAAATGATTAATTCAAAGTTAGGAGAAACTTAAATTCTGATGATGATAATGCTGATGATGCTGATGATTATGCTGATGATGTTGCTGATGAAGATGACGACGACGATGACGATTATTATGAAAGGTAGCAATAAGGATCCTCTGGTACCTTCTACTTGCTCTTCTGTCAGATTATACATTTGACAGTAGTCGGGTTCTTCTTCCTTTACTTCTTCTTCTTCATTTTCTACATCTTTTTCTTCTATCTTTTTCCTCTCCTCCTCTTCTTCTAATAATGTCATAAAATCCTGATTGAGAAGAACATTATAATAAATAAATTCTACGGATTCAAATGCAGGATACCATGAACCGCATTTTGTCATGACTCTTTTCGAATTTTGTATTTTTGTCCTATTAGAGAGCAACTTTTCTTCAGAGAAAGACATGGACAGAAGGGACGGCAAACATACTATATTATGTATACACATATACTAGATAGATAAGCAGGCAGACAGACAAACTGACAGAGAGACAGACATACAGACATATAGCAAATAGATGGACAGACAGACAGACTAGATAGATAGATAGATAGATAGATAGATAGATAGATAGATAGATAGATAGATAGATAGATAGATAGATAGATAGATAGATAGATAGATAGATAGATAGATAAGCTTACGCAAAGCCACTCAAATAAAAGACAGGCTGGTAACAACCAACGCAACTTTCATCAGCCTGACACATTCAATGATTTCTGTAACGCAATGTACGAAATCTCTCTACAATAAACGGCTGACGTTGTATGTTTTATATTTGTATTTGTTGATTCATTCAGTTCCTAATAAAGTAAAAGAAAGAAAGAAATAACAAAGGATGGAAGGTAGCAAAATTAATGTCATTCGTATCTAAAATGATTTAAATATGTCGTGGCGACTGGAAGAGAAAAACGTATACATACCATCTGTCAGTAACGAAGCCGTCTCTACCGTCCAGACAAGCCCAAGCACCAAACTATCCGTTCCTTCTGGTGATTGTCATTGTCATTAGACAATAGACGGGATTCCAATATTGTCTGTTCTACACGCCATTTTTTCAAAAGGCTGTATGAGCAACCATGTATCTTATATGACCAATTCAATAATTCCCTGGAGCTGAATGGGTCATATAGGTGTTTGATTATAATGAAAACTGAATATTTGCCAGTCAAGAACATCAAGTGGGTTATAAAAAAAGAATGTTTGTTTAGACTGATAACCATATTGTTCAAATGTGATCAAAAGATTGTTAAAATTACTAGGGTTGAAATTTAAGATTTGGCATTTTGTTCTGTTTACTTTCGATAAAAGAATTTTTGACAGTTTGCACATAACAAAAGTTCAGTTACAAAGTGAAAACGTTCTCTGTCATTTGAATAGCTGCCATTGTAAATGTGTAGAATGGCTAAAGATATAGCATATCAGAAAAATAGTAGGTACATATTTTATAATCACATTAATATTTGCTCCATGGGGACCCTATTATAGGGAATAATATTCTGTTAATAACAGTCGTCAATATTGCGTCACAATTAAAATCGCAATTGTACGTTAATGTTAAGTTGTCCTTTCTTGCATTGAACACTGTCAATTTGATTTAAATCCGTTCTCAACCAGATTCACTACTTTCCCAAATTATAATACTGGTCAACATTCGAGTTTGTATTAAAAAGTCTTCTTATAACCTGAAATTTCATGCCTTTTTGCTGATTAGTTTCGCATTGTCAGTTCAATCCCCAACATTTTTTAAACCCACCTGACCACATCGTAATAGCTTTTGTTTATTTCATGATAAATTTGTATTTTAGTTGTGCAAAAACAATTTTTTTGCAATTATTTTAACCATATTAATAAAAAATATAGTATCTCTCTGACAGAGATTACATGTGTTGTGATGACAATAATATGAGATTACTGGCACAATTACACTCTTAGTCATATACAGTATTAACTAAGTATTTTAATAGAACCTACATGTGACTTCAGACTTTGAAAATATTTTTCCTTGTATACTTTCTCCCATGATTAAATGCGTCTCTATGTAATTTCAGATTGTCTCTGTTTTCAGTTCTAATTATAATAAATAGTGATTAAAACAAAACGAGAAAGCAATACAAGCAAAAGGCTGCACTACGCCGATTTTTATTACAGGACGTGTCCTCTCTATTAGATTTTATTAGAAGGTTTGATTTTATTTTTATTGGAGTTTTTATATTCCTTACGTAGAAGAGACCTTCTCTGTTGGACCGTCTTTCTCATCCTTAGACAAAATATATGATAATGAATTATTGTTATAGCTGTCACGCATGACAAATATTTCAGAAAATAGTAGCTTTCAGATAAAAAAAAAAGCTAATATCAAACGATGTGAAACAAACGGATTCCCTTCGGCCTTCTTGGTTGAATGCTAAGTGCTACAGCATCTAGTGAGCTGAGGAGTTTCGTTAATAGTAAAATATATCCAACAACGGAAGCGGTGTAGGTAGATGCAAATTTTTATTTATTTTTAAAACATAGATTTATCTACATTGTTTATAAAATCAATGATACAAAGTTGCAATAGCCTGGCAAACAATATGCGGTAAAAATTTCTTTGTTACAAGGCACACGTACTGTAATGTATTTAATGCTTTATTGTTATTATTTCTTAATCATTTTATAATGTTGTAAAAATCAATTATTATTCATTAAACCGTCGTAGCAAGATACGGGCGAGAAGCCATGAAAGACGAGTGTAAAGGATTTTCGCTTGTATCATACGACAATATTTGAGCATGCGACAGAGAAATCTATCTGTTTTGCTGACCTTACTTTTCCTATCTCATTCCGGCTATACCAGACCAGTCGTCTCAGTCATGGTGTACACGCGCTAGGACTACTGTATCAAGGGACGCAATCATTGTTGTCTCCTGCTTGGCCTGATAGAGTCGTTTTTCGTACGAGAAAAAAAAAAAAAAAAATAAGAAAAGAAAAAAAGCGAAATTTACCAAAATAGTTTTTGGATGAGAAAATCAAATAACATACAAAAATAAGATTTTAAACAACCTAATAACGATAAAACAAAAAGAAAATGGATTACAAGCTTGATAACATCTTAACTCTGAATGGTAAGAACGAAAAAATCGCAAATGTTTACACCATTGTGCCCAGGTTGAATCAAACGTACCCGCAGCCATTAATGACCAGCAATGAATGCACTTAATAACAGTAAGAAGGAATTATTTATACGTCCACACGTTATTCCACAAGCAGATTTCCCTGTAGCATATCCTTCAACTAATAAGAGCAACACTTGACATATTTCCAAGACAGAAAATATACATTTTCCAAAAAAAACAGTGAACTTGAAAAGATCCGTTCATGGTTATAAAGTAGGGTCTGTATTTGGGGGAGAGGGGATGGGGGTCATACTAGGGAATGTACCAAATAAATGATTATCACTATTCGGCTGAATACGAATAGTGTACAAGATAGGTCTACCGACAACATTCAAAATTTCAAATATAAGCAAAAGTTTCTGTTCAGTAAATGCAATACATAAACTAAAAGTAAAGTAAACAGTTAACTGCCAATCTGTATAAACTAGGAATGTAACTAATTTAACTCAACTCAGAAAGTGTCACTTACACTTTAGTTAACGCACGAATTAGCTTTCAAAAACACCAATCGTTCCATGTTGTCAGCATTAAGGCAGTTTCTCATTTCATTGAAGGTATTGCCAGCTGTACTAAAGAGACGTTCGCTTGGTACACTCGTAGGTGGTGCAGAAAGATAGCGCTTTTGCAATACGACATGTTTATTTTCCACCAATCCAGTGGATCAGTGTCTCATGGAAAACACGGTTCTGCCAGGTAGTTCACTTCTATTTGTATAGTGACAGACATGTCGTTGTTCTGTGCCTCAACAGGCTGCAACTGATGACATGAAATCCAAAATTCTTTCTTTTTCTCTGTGTGTGTGTGTGTGTGTGTGTGTGTGTGTGTGTGTGTGTGTGTTGGAAGTTGTTTGTCAGCTTAGACAGCTGCAGGAAAACAGGAATTGATGCAAGTTATGTTTACGGCTTCTTGTCGTGAATAGTGCCTTGCTGAACCTTTTCTCGTCACATTCAGTGACATACACAGCTCTTGTTTGCTGTATCAAACGATCCAGCATCTGGTACGTGAAATTCAATCTGTTCAACACATCCTGATGCAACTGATGGTCTGACACTCTTGAATAGTATTAAGGCTCGATGTTGCACTTGAAGAATGTCGAAAATGTCCCACTAACTTTCGTGAAAGTGTTGTCAAGTCAGCAACAGATGGCATTTTCAGACTGGAGCGATGCATAGCCAGCTATAGTGTGTGGGCAAAACAATTGACGCTGGGAAGATCTGCATCACGTATCGCTTTCACCATGTTGGTGCCTCTACCACGTATGACCAAGTGGACACATTGCGTTTCTGTATTTGATTAACTATGACTTGCAAACATTTAACGACCTTATCTATAAAGTGCCAATCGTACACATCTTTATTTCTTTGCATAAATTTGAAATCGCATCTCATGAAACTTCTCCAAGTTGTCGTTCGGAGCAGTTTACGTTATCTGACACGAGAAAAAGATAGATAAAATAGATAAAAAGTATTTAATTCTGTATGGGGAAAAGTCTGAATATATAATGAATAAATCTAGTCGTTTGTCCTTAAGAGTGTTTTTTGTTTCTGTGAGTAGGTAATCGGCTGATCAAACAGATTGTGTGCTCTGAACTGTCTTGTGCACACTTGCCAGGACATGCCTGTTTGATTGGCTTGAACAACATGCCGAAGTTCTGAGATTTACGCTAATCCGCCGCAATTCTGTATCGTTCAAAGGCTATATCTCTAATATGAATGAAACTCAGCCAAATAGAGAAACCTTGTGTGAGATCTTCCAAAGACTCAGGGTCAACAAAGAGTTTCAGACATGACTTGAGACAGGCGCGCAGCTGCCTTTATGCAGATAAGCAGCAGAGTACGAAAATGTTGACAAGTAAACAAATTAATGCATTTCAAAACAATTATAGTAATGATTTGTTAGTACTGTATGCAACTTTGATATGAGAAAGACCATCCATGAATTCATGATCAGTATATACAATAAATGTACGCAACCACTTTATTTTTTGTTTCCGAAGACATGAGAAATACCTTCATCATCCTATACATGCATATGACGAAAACTGGTCTAGCTACGTGCCTGCTTGCGGGTCTCTTTAAAGCGTTTCTTCTGACCACCACGAAATCGCTCTATCTCCTTCAGCTCGCTATAGATGAGTTTCTTTGGTAGTAGCGCTTCGGACATCATGGTGATGTGGTCTGTGATATCAGCAGAGTATGGACTGTCTGCCCGTATGAGAACCACATAGTATGGGGGTCCTGTCCAGCCATCTAATCATCGTTACTTTCCTCAGGCAACCGAGGTACATGCACCTGTATGTTTCATTGATTTTATCAAGGACGACCTAATTAGTTCAGCTTTGAGGCTAGAGGGGCTACAGCATATTATTGTTGCATCTTCTATACAGGCGTGTTGAGAAGCTCATTTTCATTGCCGAGAGGATGACACCATTTTTAATGTAGATAACTCGTATTTTAGTATTTGACCATCAATAGACCGTATTTGGAATGTGAATAACCAGTGTAAGAGTGCTTGAAAATCTTTAGATCACGGTAATATTACTAATTCATATATTCTATTTGGAATGAGAATATTTTGTAATATAGGGATGGCAGGTTATAGGTTATTCTTTTTATCTTCATCAATGTATCGTTTAAAATTTGGAAAAACAATGAGAATATAGTTTAACTGATGATTGAGTAGCAGCGAATCCGCTCCAATATTTGTGAACCTTTTGAACTCACTCTGCTTTTTACTCTTGAAACTTTATTAAAGGAATCATAAGTGTCACAGGATGAAGCCGGGTGGGGACTGGATTAGTGAAGACACCGAAAGCAACTGCGTTAATAAGATATTTATTTATAAACGCAGTTTAAATATAAACAAATCTGACACCATTCTAAACAAAAGATTAGGAAAATTATAAAGTTCCTAAAATGGAACTATCAACAAATAACTCAACGAAAACAACTCAAAGGATGATTTTAACGAAACGAATTTAAAACTAAAGTGAATAACGTCTTATCACCCGATGAACAAATACATGTATGTATATGAATTTACGAATATATCGCTCGTATAACGAGACTGAGATGTAAATGCCTGTAATTTTTGTTATATGGTTCATAAAACCATTAAGCAAGATAAAGGCATGCAAGTTATGATTTTATCGTTCATGTAACGATTTAGCAATGTAAATGTGAAATTATGAATTTATCGGTGAAATAACGATTTGGTATGAAAATGTGAAATTATGAATTTATTGTTCAAATAACGATTTTGATATGTAAATGTGAAAGTTTTGCTCAGATGACTATATCAATAACATGGAACACGTATTATATAACTATCGTGGCGTCCATTTGACGTCCAAGATGTATCTCTGGTTCCACCCGCTCCAGTCAATGGTCAAGGAGTCGCCATGCATGGTCCACTCCTCCCTGTCTATTTGAAGGATCCCTCGACAGCCCTCACATTTAATACAGACCCGATGGTCTCGAAGCCTTGGTCCATCGCATCGAGAACACCAGTACACTCTTCCAAACCAACGTCACCAGACACAGCGTATACGTCACAAGAAACCACGCAGAAGTTCTGCGACTTCACATCACCCAACCATATATAAGGCATATATGTAACGCAGCATCCAACCATACACAAGGCACCATACACACGGCAGCGAAAATTAAAACAACTAAACCGTGTCATACACATGATACGGTTAAGTACTTCTACATTTATATATGTTGCGCATGCGCGCACATGAATTAGTTACCTATTTACATTAAACGTTCAATGCAGGCAGCGTATAATTAAATTCAATTTGTCTGTTCGGTTACAACAAATAGCTATCTAGAAGTAGACTATAGTAATTCTAATACCATGGCGCTGTATAACCTATGTATTTACTCTGTAGAATTTAGAATAAATACTAAAACATCTGATATATGAAACAATTCTGTCATATAAAACGAATAGCGATAAGAACACAATCTTAAATTAAAATTACCTCTTTAGAAGATTTTACTCACGTAAAGTGGTAAGCTTCCTGACAAGACTCGTTGTAATGTAATGTTTACAGAGAATTTGCTCTATAATATACGCTACCTGTGACCGATATGCGCAGCTAGGTACTGTTTAGATTTTTAAACTGCAGGCAATTTGCATATGCAGCATGGGTTGAGTCGCGCTCAGTGTTTCGAAAAAACTTGAGCCGATAAAAAATAAACCACCCTCGGCGATGCTTTACGCGGCAGCAAAACCCGAGTAGACCCCTAGAGGGACTTACATAAAGTTAAATTCACATAAGTCACGTAGTGCTTCACCCCCACCCCATCCCAATTTCTCAAAATTAGCATAACTCATCTCCCATAATAAAATGACCCCCCCCCCCCCCCAGCATAACCAATTCTCCCTACTCCACCACTATCCCACAATTTAGAACGTCTGTCTTCCGAATTTAATTGTATTATACGGCAAACCTCCTTAACATGCGCAATCGAGTCTAGGAAAATGGAAGATTGCAAAACGAAAACTCAATTAATACTTTCTGTTGTCGTTTAAAATTGGAAAACAGACAGGCAATACACGAAAGCATGTGCCTTACTTATGCATGCACTTATACGAGATTATAAAGTCAATGAATTTTACCTTGTTTCGGCGAGGTCAGATTTCTGATATTTTTGAAAGACCTGGGAAACAGTTTCCTTATAGAATAATCCATCATTTCATTCCTCATTACAAATAATTATCGATTATTCAAGCTCGTCCTCTCATGAAAACCCTCTCAAGCTCGCCCGGCGATCTCTCCAGCTGAACCTACAATTACACCATCTCACTGTACAATTACTCTAGTTCACCGAACGAGTACTTCAGCTCACCCTGCGATTACTCCAGTTCATCCTACCATTACTACAACTGAGCCTACGAACTTTCCACTTGTTCTACGATTACTCCAGCCTGCCCTACTATTACTCCAGTTCACCTATGATCTCGCCAGCTCGTCGTTTCCAGTTCACACTACGAATACTCCAGATGACCCTACGCTTACTCTACCTCGACATTACGATCTCTCCAACTCGCCCACCGATTATCCCAGCTCACCCTACGTTTACTCCAGGTCGCCCTGCGATCTCTCTAGCTCACCCTACGATCATCCCAGCTCACCCTACCATCATCCCAGCTCACCCTACATTTGCTCCAGCTCGCCCTATGATCAGCCAACCCTACGATTACTCCAGCTCAGCGTATTGGTTCACCGTGCAATTCCTCCAGCTTGCCTTGCGATTACACTTGTTCATGTTACGACCAGGGGCGGGTCTAGAATTATGAGGCGCTGTAACGGAAACAAAACTGGTCCAATCAGAACGTTGCATTTGAAACTTTAATGTCTTATGTCCAGAATAGCAATTTCACGTGTTGTATCAAAAATGCACGTCCTTCAAGTTCCATTTTTCGTTGTCGAGATTTTGGATTGCATATGCTGAATTATAATGTAGTGGTTGTAAGTTGTATTTTCTATGTCGCAGTTTTAGATTGTGACTTTTGAATTAGACGGCAGTGGTTGAAATTTCAATGTCATACATCGAGAATTCCTAATTTACGTATTGGTTCAAAGCGTTTATGTTAAAAGTTCTATTTCATATGTTGAGTATTTAGATTTCATGTGTTGAATTACACAGCGCTGGTTGAAATTCGATGGTCAATGTAAAGTTTTTAGACTGCATCTTCTGAATCACACGGTGGTTGTTGAAATTTTAAATTAAAATGCCGAGAATTTTAACTTGACATGTTGAATCACATTGATTGTGCTGAACATTCTATTTCGAATATTGAGTTTTTAGAATGTATCTGTTGAATTACACAACGGTGATGGTACATTATATTGCGCTTGTCAGGATTGTTTTTTTTTTTTATATGGTGAAATGATGTGTTGAACTTAAAAAAGTAACGTTACACAATGTCCACTTTGACAATTCAGAATAATATTGAGTATTAAGATACACCATTCGTGTATTCAATTATGAAGCGCTATTAAATTTCATGCATTTACAGCTTGAAAATTACCATTTACAGGTCGAGAATTGCTCTTAAATTCTTCGCTAGATGTCGCTCATGTGAACGGACCGCGTTATTTTTTAAACAAGGAGCCTGCATCTCGATGCTGTGAAATTTAAAAGATAAATATTCGGCATATCAAATGGAACTTTCATCGCATTATATTTGGATACAACGTACGAATTATGTGTTCAAAATATACAATGCAAAACGTCGTCACAGAAAAAAGAACTTTAAACTACCACTGTACAACTCAACATATAAAATATCGATCAAGAAAATGGAACTTTAAGGACATGCAATTCGATCCAACATGTGACATTGGATTTCTCGACATACGACATGGAAATGTCAATGCAAGTTTCTGTTTGGACCAGTTTTTGTCCGCTACGGCACCTGATATAGAATAGCTTGCGAGTAACGGGCTCACTAGGGGATCCATGCAATTGGCACACACACACACACACACACACACACACACCGCTATAATGTACCGTCAAATGTGGCGCCCCATTTGACTTGGCTCAGTAGATAACCTCTGCCAACGATTTTGAAAAATAGAATATCATTTTCCCCTTCACCGATGTATTCATAATAATTTTTATTTTTTTAAAAATATTTTTATTTTTAAAAATAATATTATTAGTTTTGCTCCTTCATTCGCAAGTTTCTCAGAAATATTCATTCTTTCATTCTTCGATAATTGGTGTATAAATGATTTCATTTATTCATTCATTCCATAGCGCAGCCGGTAGAACTTCATATTCGTAATCCAAAGATCATGGGTTCTATACCCGCCCTGGTCAACCTTGACAGGCAGCCTCGTTGTGTCCTTGGCAAGGCGCTTGGCTCTCATGTCCTAGGCACAATAATGTATTCACTGTGTTCAAAATTGGAGTTAAGAACGGTAAAATAAAGAAACATTCGCGCATTTTGACGTCACATAGAACGAACCTTTTTAGTGGATTAGTCCCTCGTGAATACCTTTATAAATGTATTAATTTTTCCATTTTATACCCTTTTCCTTATTCATCCTCGCTTTCAGTCAAAGATAATATAAGTATATTTTTTGTTGTTGCTTTTGCTTGTTTACATGAAGGAGTAGATTTTAGTTTGTGTTACATAAATTATATACGAGTGTCCGAAACTCGTCCCCCTGGGCAGTAACTTCTGCAATCTTCCTTCAACATTTACAAACCTAATATGTGTAAACACCCTTGATTCCTCTAGGTCTGTAACTGCATTTTTTTCTTTTAAAATAATTGTAAATAAATTTAAAAGAAGACAAACAATAAAAAACAAGGAAGTAAATCCAACACATAATACATTTGACTGAATATTACCAAATTGTTGTATTTGTGTTGAACGTACTTATACAACTCTTAAATAGACCCGTCCAGCTAATAACAGCAAGATGCAATAACAACAAAAAATGATTATTGATTCTTTCAATCATTTAGTCAATTCAGTGATTGTACTCGAACTTGATGAACCCGAGTCTCGCTTCGACAGATATACCGTAACACAAAATATTGAAGACGTTTATATTTATTGTGTTGTGGTGTTAACTATGATCCGGTGGCAAGCATCTGCAATTTCACATTAGTGAATATTTCAATGAGTTTGATCGAATGCACATTCAAACCCCAGTTTCACAAACATAACTCATGTAAAGTATATCACTGTACTGTATCTACTTTGACCCTTGATTGTTGGCATCGCTTCCGGTTCCGCTGGGTCGTTTACGGCTTGGTAAATCAGGAAGTTTACGGGTTAGGTTTTATATACCAAAATGTACATTTAGGTTAATATATAAATAGCGAATTGACGAAAACGGGCACTTACGAACATCCGGAGACAGAATAGATAGAAACAGTCAATACATAAGGGATTTTATAGCTGAATTTAAAATTGAACTAAACTTTCAACAAATCCGAGTTTCATCTAACCACAAAAAAGTCAATATTTAGGACATTTTATTGATCTGTATTGAACCAGGCTTAACTTTAAGCAGGTCAGATTCCTGGATTTTACACTTAAATGTAAGTCGAAACGTTTTTGATAAAAGACAGTCCAGAGATTTAAACTATGTACAGGGGGAAAAAAACGAAATGGAAAGGAGAAATATATAGGCACAATTAGATTGTTACTAGTAAACACTGCTTACAGCTGTAAAGTTCTAATAAATGAGTATATACGGTACATCAGTCAGAAACCCATAGAGATTGGTTTGTTTGTTTGATTAGGCTTTCTAACGTAGCTTTAACAATTTTGCGGTCATATCGCTACGATGTCTGCAGTGGGCAGTTTATAGTGATGTCTAGCACTGGGGCATCATGCTGCAGACATGTAGCATGATGTCCCGCCCAGTCACATTATCCTGACACCAGGCCGACCAGTCCTAATACTAACCTCTTAATGCCGAGCGTCTAGCGAGGCAGCTGTTAGTACCATTTTTGTAAGTCTTTGGTATGACCCGGCCGGGGATCGAACCCACGACCTCCCGCTTCCACGGCGGACGCTCTAACCACAAGGCCACCGGAGCGGTTCCCATAGAGATTGGATAGAAACTCATTAGTACTCCCTAACATTGGGCTAAATATAGTTTTTTCCTCAGTAGGTTCTGTTTTATATTTGTTACTTGCCTGTTCTTACAGCACTGTTTGCAGTAAGCTCTTGTATGCGATTGCTTTCGAACTTCAAATGTGATGATGATGATGATAATGATGATGGTGGTGGTTGTGGTGATGGTGATGACGACGACGATGATGATGACGACTGTATTCTGTCCTTTAACACCATTTTTAGCAAATGATAGGTTATACACGGCAGCCAGTATATTTGGTAGAAGAACTCAGCAGTAGCGTACTAGGGGTAAATAGCGCTCGGGGCGACGATGATTGTCTAACCATCGATTTTCCTGGAATTTATTTGTATCACCTGTTTTGGTGACCCGGTACAGCGGTATAATGGGCAACACTACATATTTTTTTAAAAAAATGAGCAAAACGTTTTAATCTGACAGCATCGCAGCAAAATCAGTTTTATTATTAGCTGAATATGTGAATGGAATTCAGCTGGTGGGTCATGTGAAATTTTTTATAAAAAACTGAGTTATGTGTTTGACGTATGTTTGAGAGGCTGGTTCTTCACGAGCATGCAGTGAAATGTTTGAACGTCTCAGGAAAAGATATAGGAGAGGAGTATGATAAGATTATTTCGGAGGCGCTGTCGTCGGAATAGTAGACAGTGGAGTCAAAGATGCTGTGAGAATCCATGGCTCAGGATAACCAAACCACTTGATGAGATTTTTGGTATACTTCAGGTAGAGATCCATTGTTCGACTCTGAACAGGTCTTGTTTGGTTTTCTGTAATTCCTGCTCGTAAAAAGAACCTTGGATGGGCTCTCCTGAGGATTCGTGTAGCGTGTACATGTCCAGAGTGGTGTTTTGAATGGTATCAACGACGAAGACGTCTTCGGTCCAGTGGGGGTGTATCCCTTTTCGTACATGGTTTTATGTCTGCTGTGTCTGATGTGGTCACATACTTTACATATAAAAAAAGGCGTCTGTGACATGATGTTGTTGATCTACTGAGGACGCTTACACATGCGTCCTTTTAATGCTGAGATGCAACGTGTTATTGTATTAGTCAACTATTTCTGGCAAAAAATCTAAATATCAGTTAGTGTTATCGCTGATGAATCGCTTCCACACGCGATTTTGATGAGTTCTGTTCAAGAGTTCGACGACAGCTGCTTTGAAAGGACCGTGTGTGTTGTACAAGATAATGTTGTTACGCTAAACACCGTCTGAGACTCTCTTGTTATAAATTTCACTACGTGATATACCCATTATCGTTGTTGTTTTCGTGCACCTTCATTGTTATCAAATGCTTCAACGATAGCCTTTACTCTTTTGTATTTTAGAGGAACAACCCTAGCATGTTTGCTGAATACGTCTATGCCCGTCAATAGATAGTTGAAATGATCATTATAAGCGCTGTAATCTCTCATGTCGACGATATCTGCCGACCATATATAGTTTGACGTGACTGCGATGTTTCTGCGCCGTGGGAAATGCTTTGACGCTAGTTTATGCGGGTTTTCTTTGAGAAATTTAAGTTGTCGCGATTCCGTTGCCTGAACTTTAAGTTCCAATGCCGGTCCAGAAAGATCAACTGACTTTTTACCTGCAATACCGATGCGAACCATACTAGGTGTACTGCGTACACATATGTCCATCTTATGTTTGGTGCCATTGATGCCACGCACAAGAGCTTGGTCTACACGAGTTCTGATTTTTTTTATCGGTTTGAGTTCTTTTATGTTCTTCAGCATAACTCGGTCGCATCCAGCTTTGTCGTCGGGATCTCCTGTTGCATCGCGATGGCATCGACACCGTTGTAAGGCTCTTGACAGAGCAGGGGCTGATCATCTTCGTCCAGTTGTTGTTCAAATGGATTCCACGGCCCTGTATATTTATATCCTGGCAACGTCCATCCGCCACGAGGTCTTGGACGTTTTCTGATCAGAGCATTGACATCCACGACACCACCGAGAATTTGTCGTTCGTCTCAGCATTTTGAGCCCCGCTCTCACCTCCCGCCGATTTCTCTCCTCTTTTTAGATACACTAAGATTTCTTTGGACTGGCCCCGCTGATAGCAGCATCCCTGTGACCTTCCCTATGACGATGTGTGATTCCCGGTAGTAGAGGTCCGATGAATCCTATTGACAAGTTTAGAACGACACGTTGTCCAACAGCATTGCTTGGTGACCGAGATGGTTTAGTGATGCGTCAGCATGACTCGGTCTGGCTCGGTAAGCACAGACACCTTAAACCTTATCGATACATACATTTTGTGTGTGGCTGCCACAGCGGTACTACATTTCTGCTGAGGTGACAGCGTTAGATCTACTGGAACATATGACATGATGTTATATTAAACGTTATTAGTTTTTCTTTTCTAATAGCCATGGTTAGCATAACCATGGCTGGCAGTCAACTGGCGCGGTGACGGTGCACTTTACTTACGAATTTATTGTCATCACTGTCTTTTGTGTAGCTCTGGTAGTGGTTGCAGTCCCTGCGACAAGACCCAATGGTGCAAGAACTGACGTGAACAGCTTAGTCACCATGGTCTTCACGAAAAGAACGATATCGCTTGCGACAGAGACGTTATCGGGTGGCTGGAGTGGATCGTCGACGTTTAAATGAGTTTTTCTTCGGCATTGTTTTTAATACAAGATGTGATGTTGTATGGCTGAGAAAAAAAATTGTTTACATGATAACTTTCATTTTTTCTTTGAGTACGTCCACCATCATGAATCAGGTTGATATCATCAGCGTATAACAGACGTAATCTCCGCCTGCAACTCTAATGGCTCAGTTGCGAATCAAACATTGTATCCAGCATTACATGAAAATAATTGGTTCTGAAATTACCTTTGCTCAGCGCTCCATCGTTGGCTACAGCCACCTCTAGAAGCATCTGAGCTTTGGTGAGGAATTCGTTACTCAAAGTCTCTCCATTTGCTGTATCTCTGAACCACCACGTGTTGATGAAACACAATCTTGTTTAGTAATCTCTGATGATCAAACTCAGGATTGTGCTGGCTTGGGGAAAGTATCCATTGATTTCGTCAACGGTTTGATTGTTCAGTTGGTATTGCGTTGTTTTTCATCTAATTTGTTCGCTCCCCACATAGTCTCTGTCCGCAAAAAGTTGTATTTGTCTGCGGACTCAAAAAATGGCCTTATGGGGAAGCAGGTACACATCGCATCAAGCGTCTCTATTCTTTCGACGTATGATCTCGTTGATTTCGTTGATGTCCATGTCCTTGCAGTCGACGTACTCGTACATGATGGTACAATTATCCAGGGTGGTTTCATCGTTCAGTGGAAGGTAATATGGAGTAAACATCGAATACATAGTGACGTTATTGTGATAACGCAGCTAAGTTATACGAGTATTACACAACCGTCGCAATTACTTTCATGGTCGAAAGTGCACTGTTATTAAAAGTCATTCTATTTTTATCGCAATTTCTTAAATCCAATACCGGACGGTGCGAAGATGAGTTTGTACACTAGCTTTTCTCTCCAGATTCATTAAAACTCTTTCTGATTGTGCGATAAGGACCGCTTCTATTTTCTGAATAGCCAGCTTAATCCGACTGGAAAGATTGTGAAATTGCATTTCAAGTGTAGTCGACAACGGAGTTGCTTCTGTCAAAAACGGAGTTGTCCCTGACAGTGACGTCACAGGCACGATTTTCCTCAGTTGTTTTTTTTTGTCCCACGGCCGTTATAGTGGCAGAAAAGCTGTTCCTGTAGCTCCCGCTTGAGGAGAATCGGAGCTGCTTTGGCGGCAATCCTTGGAGCGTTGATCGCACCGAGAAAAACAGCGTGGATAAAAATCCACCAACGATTTTACGACATTGCACACGTTGTCGTTTCATGACTACTTATTTTTTTTTGTGAACGTTTGTTTGGATGTATTGCGTCATGCGGATTGTTGCTAAGACACCTTGCATCTCACATGCAGGTTATATTTGATTGGTTCCTGCTATTATCGACGATATTTTCAGACTGATCGGTGAGCATAAAATTCTGTGATGTCAATCCAGGGAGTAGACTTGTCTGTGGCTGCTGTGGTTTTAATGCAGGCTGCTGTTGTTTCTGCTGGTCAAGATAAATTTAATGTCCTTATGACACCAATATAATACATGCAGATTTAATGACACCCCCGACCTGATCTGATGTAATTATAATGCCTTTGATATAAACCTTTGACTTGTGCACATAGTTACTCGGCAGCAGGTCACTGCACATGGCTTGTTGATCCTGGAATGTGGAGCACATGATAGCAGATGAGTGTTGTTGTTGTTATAGGGTTTAACGTTTTTCAGAGCAAGATAGGCTATACATGGTGGCCAGTATTAATGGTGGAGGAAGAAGCCGAGAAACCCCCAGAAAGAACCACCGAATCAGGAGAAGCTACCGGCAAGCTTTCTCACATAACCACATCGAGCAGCTGAGTGTGTGCTGGTTACTATAAATGGTGTATTAGATAGAAAATGGGATATTGCTCGCCATATACAGCAAGTTGATGATATAATGTGGGGTTTGAGATCGATGACTGGCTGGTGGTCAATATACATGGCGTGTTGGGTTACAAAGTATGGTGTATTGCTCAATATATAAAGCTCGTTAGATGGTAAGCTATGGGAAGTACATGTGGCGTGTTCATGGTATAGTGTGGTGGACTGGAAAGTTGATTACTGAGTATTGGTCGGTACACATGGTGTCTTGTGTGCTATCGGAGGTCGACAACTTCTAGCATTGTAACAATGTAGCTTCCATGTTAAATTTTGATAGGGTTCCTCTTGAGGTCAACAACTTCGATTAATGTATACAATTTACTGTCTACAGCATATATTTATAGCTTCAATCTGAATTTTCCGTTTATTCTCTGAGTGCTCCCCCGCCCCACCCACCCCGCCCCGAAAAAACAGACTGCATAATGTTAATTCCATAAGAGGCCCGGTTGCCCCATATTAATACTATCGTTAACATATCGCTCCCATTGTTCCTTTACTGTTCATGGCATTGATACTATTAGTAGACGTGGTGGAGGACGAATTGTTTTGCGATGTTGTGGTGATTGCGTTGATGGTACTTTGTCATCTGAAAATTGACCGATGCGATGGTCTAAGTGGTATGGGAGGTCGCGAGTTTTAACCGCAGCAGAGTCATACCAGAGAGATATAAAAATGGTACTAGCAGCTGCCTCGCTTGGCTCTCAGCATTAAGAGGTTAGTGGTCGACCTTGTGTCAAGATAATGTGCCTGGGTGGAACATGATGTTACATGCCTGCAGAATGATGGCCATTGGTAGACATCACTATACGCTACTATACCGCAGACATTTTAGCAATATGACTAAAACAGTAAAAGCTACATTAAAATCTAGATCACACACACACACACACACACACTCTCTCTCTCTCTCTGAAAATTCTTATATGTAACATGTCAGTTTGAGATACAACGTATGCACGAAATTATACCAGCATATGCACGTAATTATTTTTCTCAGCTATATCCACTCGGACCCACCCTTTCCCCTTTCCTCATATTGACATTAACCTGCGTATACTTACCCAGGGATTATCAATCATGCATCTGTAAATCATCTTTTTGGACCGCACCGGTGGGCTAAGTGGTTATAGCCCCCCCCCCCCCTCCGGTTACGGGACGTCGCAGGTTCGGACCTCGGCCGAGTCATGCCAATGTTACGAGCAGCTTACTCACCTGGCGCTCAGCATTAAGAGGTTAGTATTTTGACTGGCTCGTCTGGAATCAGGACAATGTGACTGGGTGGGTCATGATGCTACAAGTTTGCTGCATGATGCCCCGGTGCTAGACATCACTATAAACTTTCTACGATACAGACATCATAGCGATATGACTCAATTTGCTAAAGCTACTTTTAAAAATAAAAATGACCCCACAAACACACAAATTATCGTCAAATACCCGAACTGTAATTTTATCTGAAAGTATTGATATATGAAGATATTAGAAGCACACAAATAAACTAAAATCAACATGTAATTTATTTCTATATAGTCTCTTACACTATTATGAATTAAACCCCAGTTAATTCTACATGCCATACTCCAAGTCCAAAAATATATAAAGTTCCGAATGAATTCAAAATATATTAAATGTCAGGGTGTAAGACAGTGATACAGTCCAGACATCTTAATGTCTTTGAATGAGTTTCCAATAATCGAGAACAGTGTGTATAAATCCAAACGTCAATGGGTACGTTAGTAATTGCAATGAATACTTTAAATTAAAAAAAAATCATCTGGAATTATACCTGACATACTAATATATAGCAGGAATTATGTATCAAATCTCTATTTGTATATCTTTTCACTTTACCTACATGTAATTCATTCTAATGAAAAGCTCAGTTCTAATTGTAAACAAGACTGTGCCAAGCATTTCCGAACTCAAATGTGATGTTAACATTTTTTTATAATGCAAATTGCAATCATGGAAAATAGTTAGCGATGTAAATGTTGTGTTTTCATTATCTAAAGTCTAACATACAATCATGGGCAAAAGTTAATCACGCAGTTAAATGTACCTTACAATGGCTCCTGTTAACTTACCGAGATTTTATAAGCAAAAACGCTATGAAAATCGACTTTAGATTTGATGTAACGCTATTTAAAAGACATCAGCGTAGTTTCATTGACGTCTGTCCAGTTTTCACTTACAGATGTAAAAATGCATCTAATCGATGATGGTCTTGCCCCGAACTAGAAATTCCTTGATTATGCTGCAATAATGATAACATAGGTAAATTGGCAGAGCCTTCAGGATAAGCCAGTTAATATTATCAGATAGCAAATACCAATTTCTGTACATGCATGTATATTATTTATTCATAAGCTTGTGTGCATGTACTACAGTATTTGTAACAACTCACCTCAGGCACTAGATCAGTACACCCGAATAGGTCTCAAGGCTTTTTACGAATTTATACAAAAGAGTTTCACTAACAAATAAACGAGGTTTTCACCGTACTTCTAAATTTCAACACTGCCACAGTGTATATTAAATCATCGGATGTATATTAACATATACGTAGATGATTGTGTTTTTAAATGTTTCTGATAATAATTAGACGTTAGACACAATTAGTGCAGGTCGCAGCCTTTATCCTATTAGGTTAGCAAACGTGCACCTGCGCGTTCCTTTACTTCCTTCCGCTGCATATAATAATCGAAGAAGGGGCGTTCACATAGAGAAAGCATTGTATTATGTCATTCATCAAACTACTGCATCGAGCTTCTATGTACGATAATCCTATTACGGATTCCTACGCTTTTAGATTTTGCAGGTCATGCTTTTGGTATCCTCATCAGCTGTTTCAGGTACAATGATGTCATAACGAAAGCTCCTAGCCAATCAAACGAGGCAAAGTTTGACGTAGTGCGCAAGACGGTAGGTTTTTGGCGTGGAAAGGGAGTCGGCCATCTTGATCGAATATTACATGGAAAATATTTGCACATTCAATGGTGTATGGTGGTTATAAGAAAAATTCAAGTGGCCGGTTGCTGGATTTGGCCAAAATGAAACAAGTCCTGTTAGATCAACCAATCTAAATGGAGAGAGACATATTGCAATCGGAAATAATAATCTGTCAAGTGTCGTTGCATGGGCAAAATCCTATGTTCCAGGTCCATTCCACCTACAAACTTGTCAAGTTTATTTGTTATCGGTCGGATATGGACAGTTATTAGTGTGGCGTTTGGTCTGTTTATGGTTCATCTCACCAGAAAAGCTCTGATAGCGAGCGTCTGCCTTCTTTGCATTCATCGGTTGTGCATTTTCAATACAAATGGTCTAGTCGACTATTGAGCAAAGTGATAATTACTAATTCAAAATGTCGACGAGAACACCCTTACAGACGGTACACGAGTCAGTTGCAATAGATCACCATCACGTAAGTATTCTAGTTATTGTGTATACTGGTATATCTAGTGATTAATAAATAAATAAAGTGCCGTGTCTTTTATTTTATTTATTTTATTTTAGGGGAAAGACGACAATGCAAATACAAGAATTTCATCGTCAAGGGCTCGCACGGACGAACCCCACATTGGAAAATACAGACTCATCAAAACCATTGGAAAAGGCAATTTTGCTAAAGTTAAACTTGCCAAGCATGTTCCAACAGGAAGAGAGGTGAGTAATGTGCACAGTACTCGATCAATGAAAGGCTTTGTTAGATTACTGTTCATGCATGAGTGACAGTCGATTTCACATTGACCTTGACAGTGTACATGACAGTTCATTTCCATTCTGTAAATGTGCCTGTTATTTTGTTATGTTTTACTTTAACCTTCTGTACCAAGAATATTGTTTTTCACTGTTCATGGAATCATTTCTTTTGCATTCTGAAAGACCTGTATTCGCGTACCAGCATCATAAGAATTTCAGAGCTGAGCTTGTTCCCTTTTAATTAGGGTGGGTGTGAGAACTGTTCTGGACCGGCATACCACATGTTGAATTTATGAAATTTATCTTACTTCCAATGAGCACACTTAAAAAAACCAGTGATGTGATTCATATTATTGATTATCATGTTAAAAATATTAACTAGATTTGTGTAATCAATAACATCATTGCCTTGGGCACAGATTTTGTTCACTTGGGTTTTGGATGCCACATAGAAGGATGGTTCACATGTTGGACATGGCTTTTTGCAGAACCATTAATAGTACTCTCTTTCAGAAGCAGAGATGTTAAGGAAAGCTATATGATGTATGTTTCACTGCATGTGTGCATTTTCTATTGAACAATGTGCTCTTAGGATTTTGTTATATGATAATATACAAAATATCATTCCATGTTGTCATACTTCCTCTTATTTAAAATGCTGATTTGTCAGTGCATCAGATTTGTGTGTGTGTGTGTGTGTGTGGGGGGGGGGGGTAGAGGATTCCAGTCACTGTCAGAAATTGGGGAAACAATGTTGAGACCATGGGCAAAGCAGTTAATGCTTTCATTAGAAAGTAACTTTGCAGGCAGACTTGTAAAGCAGAATGACCTGTGAACTTTTGAATGAACATAACTTTGCCAATTTTGAAGATATTTGGCTGGTTTTGGTATCAAAATTATGGTTAAAAGTCAACTTGTATGACTAATTCAATAAAAGGCACATATCTATTATAATTGTTACAATACAGGTGCAAACAGGTAACACTGCAGGTAAAATGCACAAGGAATTATTTATTTACCACATTACATGAATATTTTCAAACACTACATCTAAATAAAAAATGTTGAAGTATTATTCCAAAGCATTTCTGGAGCCATCTAACAATTCGGTGGTTCCAGCTATCCCAGAAAACTGAAATAAATCCCTTTGGTTCGTCGAGCACAAAAATATGTTCACACTTCCTCTGGTTTAAAACCTTCAAAGTCCTCTTCATCGTCATCAATGTCACCCACAAGCACATTCAAATTAATCTTCAGATGTTTTCTCTCATTTTCAATAAACTGTTTGGGAGCAACAGCAAAATATTTTGATAATTCATAATTTGACACTTCATTCTCGTCTTGCTTCGAACTCTTACATTTTGAACAGAAACCCTGCCTAAAATTTGCCTTAAGATTTCAAGTTGAATTCAAGCTTAACTCACGAGATAATCCAAGTATGATATCTACATTACAATAATGAAGTATCCCGAACTTTGTGTAGTCTTGTACTATGACTTTACCGTTACGGACCACTGCCATCTCACCTCTGTCTGCGTGTGTTCGAGTCTAAGATTCGGCAAATATAGTTATGTGAGAAAGCTTGTCAGTAGCTTCTTATGGGTCGGTGGTTCTTTCCGGGGTTTCTCCGTGTTCTTCCTCCACCATTAATACTGGCCGCCTATATTGTGCTGAAAAATGGCGTTAACACCATAAAAAACAAAAAAACAAACTATGACTTTAAAAAAAGCACTCTGTCCATGACCGGTAATGTGGTCTGTAGTGATGAAAGGGTTAACATACTTTGGAGTTCCTGAATAATTGCAAGGAAAATTATGCTTTTGTTTTCTAAAAAAAAACACCTCTTCGCAATCTCATCATGCCATTTACATACTATAGACTTAGGTGAACCAATTAATTTGCAGAACCATTATTCAGCCAAGGGAAAAGAAGTGCAATTTAGTTCATCATTTATAAATAAGTTTGTGATTCAAATCAATTTATAAAATTGTAAGGTTGTAAAAGCTGTTCTTGCATGCATGTAATGCTCAGCAGTAATATGATCAAGAAACGGGTATACCTCTAGGAGAAGCATATATTTGTGCTTCAAAATGATTGTTCATTTTCTCTTAAATTGTTTTCAAATATGTGTTGGATAGTGTGTTTCAGAGAGCTGTTTAAAAAAGTCATGAATAATAACATGTCCATATTAGGGGCCAAAATCTTGTTATGTATCAGTTCACATTTGATCTTTCTCTCAGTATTGTCTGAAGAGAGAAGTTTTTGGGATATTTCTACTTTGGAACATTTGCATATGAAAGAATCTAGTGTATAAATCTGTTCAGACATTTCGCTTTATTTGAAGATGCATTAATCCTTCCCAGTTTAGAAAACCACTCGGACTGGGAAAGGTTGGTCTTGGAAGTCATTTATGATTTCCTTTTTTTCTTTCTTAATTCATACAGATTTATAATAAAATTGAAACCTTACCTACCCATCCAACTCCTGCTAAAACATTACCCCTGGAGGTTTTTGCTGTTTTCGTATGAAATTTGAGTAGGAAACACATTTTGGGGATTATGTCTGAAAACATCCTAATACATAGACTTCCAAGCAATATTCCATTAATCCAATGCCTAGTTGTGCTAAAAAAATATTTTACATTGATTAGTTTTCTCGCGCACGAGCAGAAGGTGAAAAGTTCTTTTTGTTTGCTTAAAGAACCCATATATTTCATATGGAGAAGACTCTTTACTCAAAATGTCCACCTATCCTACATTTTGCACAGGTTCACCTGTCTGTGTGCACTTAAGACCGGTCTGCCTTAGATCTGAGGCCATCAGGTCTAAAATCTTGACACAAAATCGGATTCCGACAATGGGCAAATTTTTGGTGGAAAACAAACAGGTCCAAAAAAATGTGGCCTTTCACTCTGTATTTTGTTATGTGCTGGCAGCCAAAATTTCAGCTTAGAAATTCTGTGTGGATTTTATAACCAATAGATAGATTTTTATGAAACTAAAAGAACAAAAAAAAAAGATTATATGTCTACCTCATCTAGTTAAAAAGTTATGGATAAAAATCTTCATAAAATGGCGTGCTTTTCTTCAAAATTGTCAAATTGCATAAATGACCATATTAAGTAGTTGATATTATTGAAACTAACTGTAGTTTAAGTCTATAACTTTCCAGATCTCTTACATTCTATATAGAGACTTTGCTCAATGTTTTTGGGAACTCAATTCTCTGAAATAACAATGTAGCGGACCTCCAAAATTAATGATCTTCAGCGACTTGCTAAACGGCAAATACAGCCGCAAATATTAAAAATTCAATATCTTGGCTATTTATTTATCAATTTTTAAAATTTAAAGTGTATTGTGTTCAGATTGCTGTCAACTATCGAATGAATTTATATACTGAGGATTTAAAACACTTTATTTTTAACATCTCCCCACCCTCTGTGCAGAACTCGCATGACATCAACATACAACTACCGTATTTTAGCGCATATATGACGCACCCGTATATAAGACGCGGGTTTTGACGCTTTGTGTAAAAATATTTTACTTAAGACGCACCCGTATATAAGATGTGGGTTTTCTCGATTTGTGTAAAACAAAATTACATAAGACGCACGCGGCCTGCCATCTGCCGCACTGAGCAATTTATATCCAGTGGTTTCCTTTCCTTTATCATAAATGAAAATTTGTCCAATGTTTCATCACCCGTCGGATGTACCGTATTTCATGTTATTATTCGTACACGAAAAAATAATTATTTTTTTCAATGTACTAATTTACAAAATCGGTCTCATTCTGCTCAACGTTTAAAAAATATGTTGTTATTATGAGAGAGAGAGAGAGAGAGAGAGAGAGAGAGAACAAAACGTGTATTTAATTGCCAACTGGTCTGTGGTCTTCGCGTTGAGATATTATTTTTACTACCGTTAGATAAATAAACTCAAATGGCTTCTGAGCTCATTTTCAAATACGCGCGTTTATTTGTTACACCGACTGACGTAATCAGTAGTTTGCATTAACGACGATGTCCAGCGGTTAATGAATAGAAATATATATTGTAATGACAACTGAACAAATATATACCAGTAAATCATTATATTTTCTCGCCGATACAAAAGACAAAGAAGGGCAATAAAACGAATGTGAATATATTCTCAGTTAACAAAACAGCTGCCCTTTTATTAGTAGGTTGAGCAACAGGCTTTCTACACATACCGGTAACTGGTGAACATTTTATTTCGGGAATCTTTTCTTTATCATTATTAGATGCCTCAGATATACATTTACGCGAAGAAAGTGAAACAAACAATACTCTGTTACAACTGTTCAAGTACATGTACATAAATCAATTAATTCTGTAACATTTTTAGTTTACATCAAAGAATTGTCTGAGGCAGGACTGCAACGATTATTGTTTATTCTTATCTGCTGCCGGGCCAATAGCGGATGGGTTGAGTACCGGTACCTGGTTTCTAGATTCTAGAACAATAAACGCCAGATGTAAAGGCGGCTTCATTGATCTGCTAGGAGGCCAAGTCTTCAGCGAGTGTGATTAGTACCGTACATAGAAAAATAAATGCTTGATGTATGTGGTTAGCATATATAAACGTGGGAATAGTATCTTGTTACCGGTATATATAAGTGAGAGATCAATTTGCATTTTTAAAATTTATAAAATTGTCACGATGCCGAAGCGAAAGTCATATACAGCCGACTTTAAATTAGACGTCATCAAGTTTGCCAAGGAGCGTGGCAACAGAGCTGCTGGAAGAGAATTTAGCTGCAGCGAGAAAAATGTACGTGATTGGAGGTTGGATGAAGAGGAGATTAAGAAGATGAATCCAAGGAAACGAGCTCGTAGAGGTAGAAATGCAAGATGGCCGAACTTGGAAGAAAATCTAGCCAACTGGGTGCCTTCGGAACGTGAAAGTAACTGTGCCGTTTCAACAATAGCAATCAAATTGAAGGCTCGAATTATTGCTACAGAAATGAACATCACAGACTTTCTTGGTGGCAGTGCAAACTGGGTGTTCAAGTTTATGAAACGGAGCGATATTGTAGTCCGGTCACGTACAACTGTTGGACAGAAGCTACCGGACGATTGGGAAAATAAATTGGATGTTTTCCATATCTTTGTTCAGAAGGAAATGAGTGAACTGAAGTTGGCCCATGATGACATTATCAATATGGATGAGATTCCAATGTCATTCGATATTCCAGCTACTAGATCAGTGGCAGATAAAGGAGTGAAGACAGTCGCGATTAATACCACCGGACATGAACGAACCAACTTCACTGTTGTATTGGCCTGCACTGCTGCAGGAGGAAAACTTAAACCCATGGATATCTTTAAAAGGATAACCATGCCAAGAGAAACATTGCCAGCTGGAGTCGTTGTTGTCTGCAACAAAAAGGGCTGGATGAACACAGAGGTGATGCATACATGGACTAACAAATGCTTCAGAACAAGAAGAGGCGGATTTTTCACGAAAAAATCTCTTCTGATTTTTGATGCAATGGCTGCCCATAAGGAGACAACTGTGCAGAAGCACATCAACAGTGCTGGAGCCCACATAGCCGTTATCCCAGGTGGCCTGACTTGCAAGCTACAGCCCTTGGATGTTGCCGTCAATCATCCGTTTAAGACTTTTGTTCGTGAGGAATGGGATCGTTGGATGACTAGCGGTAATCACACATTCACGCCAGCTGGTCGCACGTCGTGCAACGTACGTAGAGGAATGTAATTGGGTTCTTCGGGCATGGGAGAAAGTGAAAATTACGTCAATCATCAATGGCTTCAGAAAGTGTGGGATAATTCCCGAATCGGCAAGCTATATCAGTTCTTCGGATGACGACTCAGCTGCATCCGATACCACTGACGCCAATGAGGATCGATTAGCATCAGTTATGGAGTTATTCCCCGGCGACGACAGTGAATTTGATTCAAGTTTCAGTGGATTTGAAGCCGAAACTGATGACGATGAAAATGAAGATGAATAGAACAATACGGTACATTGATGTTTGATCAAGTCACACACTATTTAGTAACAGTTTATTATATTGTGTTTAATAAAAATTTTAAATATATGGTATTACTGATTTTCATATTTAAGTCCAATATTGAATAAATTCTTGTCTTGTTTTCGAACTATTTAGTCTTTTCTTGTTTTCGAACGCACCCACCAAAGATACTAGAAATTTACCGGTAAGTATCTTTGAACCCAACCGGATGTATAGGTAATATAGCCGTCGTAGTTTTTGCTGTGATAATTAATAACAAAAAACAAAACTATTTAAACATACTATATTATTTAAATTTAAAACATTTACTCCGACTAAACGTAGATCTGCAATAACTACGGTATACAAAACATTGAAACGACAGGATTTTAAATTTGATGTGGCCTGCATTAGATTGGTACACGTGGTAATTACTGAACACTTACCCAACTGTTTTTACAACTAGGAATGAAAATCGTGAAACGTGAATATCGACCGCAAAAATCGTCATTCAATATCACACTGTAACTTACCGTATTTTCGCGCATATACCCGTATATAAGATGCGGGTTTTGACGATTTGTGTAAAAATATTTTACATAAGACGCATCACTTTTTGCGTGGTGTGTAAAATGTTGTATAAGACGCGTCTTATATACGCGAAAATACGGTACACAGAAATGTAAAATGTGCACTGTGCAGAAGAGCACAAGCAAGAACAATATTTTATTGAAATGAAAAAGGCATGTTATATAGCAAATTCAATAACAAAGTGTCAGTGTCTGTTTGGAAAATCCCCCATCAGCTTTACATATCAAGATCTCAATATGATGCCACTTTAAGTTCAACTGCTTAAGAAAAGGTCTGACATTACGTCTCTTGGGATGCACTGTGGTTAAGAAATAACAAAGCATCCGATTCAGAAATAGATTCTAAATTTGCTCCAGCAGCAGCTCTCAGCACACGATGTATCTCCTTTTGCAATTTTGTATGCCTAAGATCATCTTGACACGAGGCTGAGCAAATCTTTTTAAAAAGTTCTTTACTTTGATCGGATGTGACAGGAAATTTACTTTATAGCTGATGGAGTTGGATCAAAAACTTGTCGCTGACGACATCTTAATCTTGATGCTCAAGGGCTATTTTTCTCCTTTTGCCCTTTTTAATCAACCATCTAGACATATGGTGGAAGTCCTCATTCTCTGTAAAAGTGCAAAACAGCACAGTGATTAATTTATAAAACCAGTGCAATATTTGGGAAACTTAATTTTTTTCTTCCAGTTTGAAACTTAAATATTGTTAAAATATTAATTAATCAAAATTGTACGTTATTTATTTTTGAAAATTATAGATTGAGATCTTCAGCTCGTAGAAATTTATGTTTTAACTTGGTGAGCACATTTTGTTGTTTTGTTTGACCAAAAAATGTTTTGATATGTTTATACATAAGACCAAATGGAGTTATGGACATTTCGGCCCAGGACATTTCACCCCACTTTAATGGACATTTCGCCCCACCTGGTACATGGACATTTCGCCCCACATCAATGGAAATATTGGACATTTATATAAATTCATCAGCATTATACCATTATCTTCATTTTACTTTAGGCACCTACCGTTAAGATTTCATTTCATACCCCATAATCCTATATCTCTTATACATGTATTTCAATTACATTCAGTGTGCCGTTACATCAGACAATATTTTCCCCTATTTCTTCATTTATGTAATAAGACTGATCAGAAAATTAATATATTGTTTACAGTGATAATTTTCTATTCTCAGATTTTGAAATAGTTTTGATATACGTTGTTTTAATTATATGTCATTGCCTTTTTTATTATGCCAGATGATCTGTACTAAATTGTAATTTCCTTTTCATAAAAGCTTCCATGACTTGCTCAAAAACCAAACGATATTAATTGGGAGGATGGCAATGTATTTTTTTTTTTTAAATTACATAGCAAAGAAACACAGACATAAGAGAATAAATACTATTGGTGCATGATAATTAATTTCTCAGAGATACCAACTAAAATATTTTTATACACAAGTTAACACCAAATGACATTGATTGGGAGGATGGAAATGTTTTTTTTTTAAAATTTACATAGCAAAGAAACAGGCAGACATACAGAGATTAATTACTATTGGTGTATGATAATTTCCCAGAGATGCCAACTAAAAATAACAAGGAAACTTCGACCAAGAAATATTTAGATACGTACAGAAGAAAATGATCGTTCTTACGGAGTTCTGTCGAAAGTGCTACACGTCTAATGGGAGGCTGCCAGTACATAATTTTGTAGCACCGCTAAAATGGCCATATCATTTGGTATCATTGTAGAGCTAAATCTGTCTACCTGTCTATAATACCACCCACTTTAGTGTATCATGCATAACCTTGGAAGGATGCTACTACCTCATGCCCTGTTAGAGGTTAATGTGTTAACAAGAATTTTAAAAAAAATACAAATTGTCACGGAATGGCTAAATTTGTAATTTATGTGCAGTGTCGATGTACAAGTGATTAAATACATAAAGGGATATTCAAATTTGGTGGTATCATGAAAAGTGACTGTTTAACACATTAAACCCTGGAAGTTGTTCTAAAAAAAATATTTTCCATTTGTTAGTTTGATGAATTTGTGACGGACAGAAGAGAAGACTACAATTTTGCTAACATTATGATCATTAACATGTAGGGATCTCCATTGTACCTTTATCACATTCCTTAACAGTTTCTGCAGCAGATTTGGTGCCTCCAGTGATAAGTTTTTGACAGCATTAGGGGACTAAAAGATATTCATGCACTGGAAAGATGGCTTGTACATGTATAGGTTTGGTTTTATGAGGTGATGCATCAGTAGATGAACACATTAACCCCTGCTGCCTTGATAACTCGTTATACTTTATCCCCCTCATCTCCGGAGTGTTTCTTTAACATGGCAGAGTTTAGCTTGTACCCTGGGCGCAGAGTTTGAGTGGCAGTATTTGTCATTGCCTGTATCCCGAATGACTAGTTAAAAAGGCACAAACCATTGGTTGATTTGAAGCCATTTCCTAATTATGCAGGCAGTTTAACCAATAAAATGTTAGCTTATATAGATAGTGAACATTGCTGAACAAAGGGAGGGGGGAATTACTTTGATAGCAGCAAAAATTATTTAGATTAGAAAATAGAGAAAATTACAAGAATCAGCCGCTGGAAGTAGACTTTTATTTAACAAACTGAAGAAATATTCACACATGGTTAAGTGAATTTCATGTGTTGATAGTGTTAATTATTCAGTGTGAATTCATCATGGATTATTATGGATTATTCATGGTAAGAAAATCAATTTATCTGTATGCATCAGTTTTATTTCTGCATGTAGCACAAAATTTATACCATTTTTATACTTAATTTTATTGAGAACTGCTGTGCCAAACTTGAGTTTACTTAAAGGAACATCAATAAGAAAATAACATTTATTACTCTCTCTTTCTCTCTCTCTCTCTCTCTGAAACAATCTGCAAGCCAAGTATTCTCAGCAAGTCTCAGGGATACAGGCACTGGTAAAGCTAACACTGCTCTAGGCGATCTCTGCAAGTATGATTAAGGGGGAGGGGAATGCCTAGCTGTTTGGCTCAGAGGTTAATTTGTTAACGAGTTTTTGTGAAGTACAGTTTACAAATTTTGTTTAAAAAAAATTAAAATTGAAGCTCGAGTGCAATTTCTGACAGAACTTAAGACACAACTAAAAACTAATGTCTCCCTAACATAGTTGCAAAAAAAATTTTTTTGTCCCAACAAATACAGTATCCAAATATATACAGCAAATATGGTAGTCTGATGACTGATAAAGTTTCATTTGTCACCAGTCAAAATTTATTGCTGTCATGAATAATTTTCATAATTGGGAATGATCAGATTTGATCACTTTCCCATGGATCTAATCACATAAATCTGAGATTCTCCGCACCAAATTGCTTATAGCCAAGTTGGAAATCAACAGCCATGCAGCCTTGGCATAAGATGGCCACTTACAACTGAGCCATTTGGTTTTATATGGCAATTCAGACTGAGATGGAAACTGCAGAATTCTTCATTGTATAACTCTTTTATTTATCTTAAGTTTATAGTAGGGATGTTAATATTTTTTTTTTTCAAAACCGATTATCGTTTGTAGAAATCCGATTTTAAACCGATTATTGGTTTTTGTCCTACATTGAAATTACAAGAAATGTATTCTTATAATGCAAGTTAGTGAATGCCTCTTGCGAATAAAAGATATTCATTACATACCATAACATATAGATGCGCATCGTCTGACGGCATGGAGGACGATATTGTGGCTCCACCAAAGCCATCAAATCACGGAAGGAATTGGATTCATCAATCAAAATTGGTAGCATGTTTTCAGCGACAAACTTAGCTACAGCAGCAGTAACTTTTACTTGATGGCTATCAGGACAGTTTCTTTGTGTTCCGATAAATGTTGTTAATTGCGGCTGAACATTTGAAGGAGCCGCAATTCCGGGATGTTTGCTTCGCAAATGTGCATGCAATCCAGTAGTAGTACCACTGCTCCGACTTATTTGTTGTGAACATAGTTTACAGCGAGCCATGCTTGATGAAATTTTTTCCAAGTTTTCCCATACATCAGATTTATTTATACGACCAGCCATATTTGTAAACTTGAAAAGACACAACCAGCAGAGACCAGTCCTCAACAACAGAGACTGTAGCTATTAACAGTCTATTGTTGTCAATTTCGGACATCAAAGAACTTAGTGACTGGTCGGTCGACTAACTATTGACATCCTTCAACAATAAATGTATTCATTTACAAACACGCTGCATGGAGCGCTCAAAAATTTTAAACAAACACCTTCTTATCTGCTGGCCATATTGTATTAAAATGTAAACACTAAACAAATGCATGAATGAATTTTTTCTGGCATTTTTTAAAATTTTCACTACAAAAATTTTAAAAAAAATATTGAATTCGATTATCGTTTTGTAAAAACAAAAACCGATAATCGTTTTCAAAACTGATAATCGGATTTCCGATTTTCGTTTAACAACCCTAGTTTATAGATATGTTTATGATCGAGAAAGAAGCTCTCAGAAAACAAAAAAAGTGGAAATATTACAGTTCCCTGCATGTCGCTTCTCTTGGACCCTGGAATCAGACTGGGGGTTATGGATTTTGGGATCTGTTCCATGAACATCCTACTGTGTCACATGATGTTTCTATACATTGTTTAGAAAGTGATCTTGGTTTATATACCACTCCCTTGATAACTTGCAAAACTGCATATAACGTGGTGTCCGGTATGAATCCTGCTTTTCACCCCAAAGAAAATATATTTTAAATATCTTTAAAAATATGCTGAATGTGGAAAAAAATTACGATAAGAATTGGTAAATTAAACCTTTATACATTTCTCATTTTATCATAAAAAATGGTGAATAATGCCCATAAAGATAGATTCCATATTGTGAAATCTGCAAAATATCACACGTTATTTTAGGGTTTATTTGTTGATAAATAGTCATCAATACACTGTAATAAACATTCTGGTGAAATAGCGATCAGTGCAAAACATCTGGTAAATGCTAACAGGTGGCAACAGAGAATGAAATAAACAGCAATTAAATATCTTGTTATGTGAAAGTCACATTCTAATTCTTTATTTTCGTTTAAATGAAAACAGTAAATCAACCATCACATCGAAACCTGCGAGTACTTCTGTGAGAACCTAATTACTTGCCAGCTTCATAACAACTTGACAAAGTGTTTGTTGCATTAAAATAATTAGGAGACCTGTGTTGTTTTATTACTTTGAATATGTCTTTTTTTATCTAATTGAGCAAGAGAGAATTTTGCTTGACGGCAAGGAGTAACACAATAAATTGACTGATTTTTTTTCAAAAAGTAAATTGACATTTGTCAAGTGTATCACTACCTGTATATATTGTCATGTTTACATTGTTTTCAATTTGTAGACCCATTAAATTCATGTTGGTAATAATCAACCCTTTTTTTCATTTTATTCTACAGCAATCAATCTATCAATCAACATTGTTTCTCAAAAAGAGAGTCGTTCTTTTGTGTTTAAAAAATACATCTAATTAGTAATTTGGATCAAACAATAAAACTAGAATGTAACCAATTCAATACAAACGTTAGCGACATAGTACACAATTTGTGCAGTGGTACACATGTTAAGCAAATGGAAACCACGTGGAATAATGTTTTCGTTGATCTACTCAATATACTGTAATTTATCCAGAAGTTAATGTTATTCTATGAAGAAAAAATAAACTACACTGTTATGAAGAGATATTTTTTCACAGTAAATTTCAGCATGATTATAAAGTGAGTATTCAACACTATAATCTGTCAATTCCCTCCTCCCTTTTTGCCAGTGTTGATCCTTTTATTGTTTTTTATTATTATAGGTCCCTCGATAACTCGCGCATCAATTCTAGTGCAGTTGATTTTTTTAACCCCGATGTGCACGTGTTATCGAGGTTGAGGTGTACTTGGGTTTAAATGTGTTTTTGACATTGAAGGTTTAAAAAGATCAAGGACACTTACAGAAGAGGAAAGCTGGTTTGAGATGCACAGTATATGTAAAGGAATACACCACTCCCTCAGTAACTGAGTCACGTCTTGATAACTGAAATCTTTATATATGACCTGGAAATTTGACACAACTTTGTGAAATTCTAAAATCCGTAACAGCTATGGCTGTGAGCGTTTTTGCAAAACCTAATTAAGTGTCTACCTCGTTTTGAGAATCTAATTGGCAGAAGAATTTGTTTTAGTTTTTGTTCTGAATTAAAAACAGGTGGACTTTATAAGAGGTGGTGGCCCCGGTTATGTGTCAGGTCAACTCATTTCAATTTATTAGTTAAATACTGTTATAAATGTTGTGTAGAAAATACAAGTCCTGAATTGGTATTCAGAGGTTTCCATAAGAATGAGAAAAGTTTCACTATTACTTGTAGTGCAATCCTGGCATCAAGATTTTACTATTAGAACTATTAAAAATATACGTGTGTGTGTGTGATAGCTTTAACAAATGTGTAATCCTATCGCTGCAGTGTGCCAGTTTTTAGCGATGTCTACAATGGGGGCATCATACCGCAGACATGTAGCAGTAGCTGAACGACAAGCAAGGAAGCAGCTAGCACCATTTTAGTCTTTGGTGTGATTCTGCTGTAGTTATACCCTGAGACCTTCTGCATCTGAGGCAGACACTCTAACCACTTGGGCTACCTGAGCAGTTTTTAAAAAAAAAGTTTAGACATTGACATTTGTTGAATAAATAAATGTCATTATGAAGCTGGGAACCAAACTTGACAAAAACAGCAAAATGCATTGACCAAAATACACAGCTTTTGTGTATTTTTGAAGGTTGTTGAAATCAGGTGGAATAATAGTAATGATCTTTTAAAGGTTTGGTATCTTGGAAAGATAGTTGATAGAGAAATTAATTCTTTTATAAAAAAAAATTGCTTTATTGACAATTACTCCTTATGCAATTATAAAATGAGTCAGTAGCCATTAAACAGCCCGTTTGTCCCTTCACCCTTTGGTTTTCTTGATGTTCAGCAGGACTACCAGTCTTATTTTTTGAGGGTCACAGTAACTCTACCTTTCTTGTAGTGCGACTATGATTGTGGATCTTGTGCGCGAGTTATCATGTACTTTTCTTAATATTGTTGTGCTGAAGAAAGTTTGTACAAGATTAGTTTCTGGCATTTGTTTTACCAGTAAATTTAAGTATTAGCAATCATGACATGTACAGTTCAGGATTATTAGGATACCATAATCTGTGCAGGCTCTTATTTATGAGGCATTTAAGGTTTATGATATGTGATAAAAAGAATGTTTGGGTGGGGTTGAGAGAAAGAAAAGATGGGTATGCACTTAAAGATGTGATTGTATCACATGAAACATGACAGTTGTTTCGACATCCTGTTTAGCAATTTAAAGTTTTAAATGTAAAAAAGCATGTTATAATGTGTTGAGGAAAGCTAATGCAGTGAACGCAAAGGTCACACAACCATATCTTGCTAAATGAGATTAATTACTCGTGCTGTGTCATTATCTGAAATAATTAGCAGCATAATTTCTCTGATTGCTAAAAATTACAATAATCAAAACAGGTGTGTTTTGTTAGAGAACCTCATTAAACTAAATTCATTGGTAATGGATACCACAGATGAGGCAACAGTGATACAACATAATGGATTATATTGATCCTCAGCTTCAGTTTGTTGAGTGAGGGAGAAATCTTAGTACAGTATAGAACAAGTCTATTCCTCCTGAATAGATGGCAAAAAAAAAAACGTTTTCACTGTAAGACTTTGTGATGTCAAGTTGGTCTGCTACGGTTCCTATTCTTGAATTAGATGAACAAATTAACAGCACGTTTTTAGTAAAAGTATTACAGTGTCTGCTTGGTCCTATGTGAAAATTGATCTGATGTCCAATATTGCTATCAGGGCAGCCATTTTGAGAATCTTGTTATGGCTATATCTTAATTGCTCTTGGTATCTCCATTAGGTTTGCACTAAATACTTTCTGTGATGTCAAGTTGGTTCTAAATGAGAATGATGCCAATCTGAAATCCAAAATCCAATATGGCTGCAGGCATCTTGATCATCTTGTTATGGCTATTTCTAAAATGGATGGTCATATCAGCATTTGCTTTTTACCAAAATTTGTCTTATGATCAGGGTTCTTAATAGACATGTACCCTCAAGTTTTAATGCATGGAATTTTTAAAAACCCAATTCTGACACATGGAAATTCCAACGAGTGCATATTTATGATGCGTGTTATTTTTGGCTGGAGCATAACCCCTATGAAATGATCATGAATAATTCATAAACTGGCATGAACGGTTAATGAATCAGGTTCATTAACCATTCATGAAAGTTCATCAAAATGTTCATGAACCATTCATGAACGTGCATGAACTGAAAATGGTCAATTCATGAAATTATAAATTCATAAACTGTTTATGAACCAACAACTCGCAATGATTCTTGAATAGTTAATGAATATTCATGAACAGTTTATGAATATTCATAAACTAAATTCATGAACAGTTCATAAAAGTTCACAAATTGGGTAATCGTCATTCATGAACTATGATGAACAAATTTTCTGATGAATGATTCATATCTTCTTGAACATTTCCTATTTGAAAAAAGTAGATTATCTGACAAACTCACAAATATCAATTTCATCCTGAATCACAACATAACCTTTGATGTGGGTTTGGTTTAAAACAGTAAAATGCAAACATATCTAACAAAATGGTATTAATTTTTACATTGTTTTGCAGTACAAGATCCTTCAGTACTGAATTGTTTGAGGAAGAAAAAAAAGAAAACTGCCCAGTTTTTAAATTGCATGTTTTGAAAAAAACATACACAATAGATACACAAACCCAACTGAAAAATGATGGTGGATGTCTAAACTTTAAGATAAGCATCAAGACAGTGTGTAAGTTTAACATATTTGCATGTACTGGTGCAAATACAGGTAATAAGACAAGTTTCAATTGTATTTCATCAGTATATTTTTTTTAATGGAAAAGATCAAATATATTTAAGAAATATTATATCTAAATTGTGAAAATCAAAGGTAAAGAAAAGGTAAACAGTTTTGTAAACATCCACTCCATGAATGTCGGAGGTAAGTTTAGACCCTCAGTTAGTAATTAATGTTCATGAGAAACTTTTACTTGTTATTTATTCAAATATCAAAATTGAGGTTCATATCTGGTGAATAAACCTCAGCAAATCCTTCAATATTTTTTTTTCAATCATTGGGCAGATCTTGTGTAAAGGGTCGCTTTGATTGTTCTCATTGTCAGCAAGATGTAAACTGCTTAGAATAGCTAGAAATCTATCCCATACTCATTTTTTGCTGAAGTATGCAGTTTATATCATTATCTCGATAGAAATCGTTATCAGATGTATGTACCAAACCTATTGCTAAAATCAATGTGAAAAAGTTGTAGATGCTAAGGTGTGACAGGCTGCCATTTCTTCATGCAACTGTTCTTCAAAAATGCCCCATGAAATCTTTGATCTGCATAATGATTTGTTTGATCTACTATATTAATTTTGAATTACCAGTGAATGGGGGTTGACAGGTGCCATCTTTTCATGTCAAGTGAGCATGTACATCAGACTCCAGTTCGAAATCAATTCCTGGCTAAAAATCCATCACAGGTATTTCCATCAACTCTTCGCTTGCTTCAATAATTTCATCTTTTTCAATTTCTTCAAAATCATTATCATCATCACTTTCATAAACCAGTACTTGTTGCAAGAAATCGCCATGGTATTCAGCATCAGCCATTTTAACCTTTTCCATTTATCACATGCTCATAAGCGAGTATTTGTAAAACTTCTTTGCTAAATGCCTAGTAAAGTACAATGGAATGATTGTTCTGTGCCTTTTTAAATCAATGAAATATATTTTTACAAGCAGTTATGGCTAGATGAAGTAATAGGATGTGTACATTGTTGCTTATCTAGAAAACGACTTGAGTCGTGACTTGTGACAAGCACTACGAGACATCACAGACCACATCACAGACCGCGCAACTGAAGTTGCTACTAGCACTTTAAGGGTTAATTCACCACTGACCTATTTTTCTGCTGAGCATACACTGTCCATAACAAATTGACTAAGTACCACTGATTGGCATTTGGCAGACTATTTACCACATATAGGCTCCTATACAAAATCATTATGAAATGCACAGGGCAGACAGGTCACTGTTGTGCTTAATTGGTCATAGCTGACTGGGGTTAGATTGTTTTAATATTAATTTTTGGCATTTATGTATGATGGAGGAAAGCAGTTATGATGATTGGATTAACCTTTAAATCAAATATTGGTGTTTGTTTGATTTCTTCTCAACATGCATTTTAAAGACTGTCAACAACACAGAGGATTTTATGTTTGTGCATATTTTCCCCATTTGCACTAACAAGTGGGAACCAGTCTACTTGAGACTGGAAATGAGATACTAGTGCAATGGTGTGTGGTAAATTATTTGAAATGCTGACCTGTATATGCCTGAAGCTGTTAATTGATTACCTTACTGTTATAATCTGGAGAGTTGGTGACAAATTCAGGATGTTTTATTAGGTGTTAAAAGTAATAAATGACTCATCAGAGGTGGTTTTTGAGGGACTTAAAGTCTGAACATTGATTTTTCTTTATTGATCTTGCATTGCTCTAGACATTTATGGAAGTATATTTAAGAGAAGTTGATATGTTTTACTTCTGTTCTGTTCCAAAATATGAGGAATAAGCTTCTCCCCAATATGAAAAAATAAAAACATAAAAAACCTGGGTAAGAAATATGACATTCTGGAATATCCAATTCGAAAACACCACTTAGGATGAACTTGACTTAGAGGACTATTTGAGAGTAGTCGGCACTTCAAAACCCCAACTAGATGAACTGTTTTTATGCAGGCTGAGCATGGTTGTTTTGCCATTTACGCATTTTAATGCTGATAGAATACATAATCCATTCTTATAATTATTATGTTTCAACGGGAAATCTGGACCAGACACCCATTGATGAACTGTTACACGTGATGCTTGGTAACATTTAATGCCATCAGTGGCCATCCATCAGCAATCTTGTTTTATTTTTAAAGGTTTAGTTGTTCAGCGGCCATCCATCAGCAATCTTGTTTTATTTTTAAAGGTTTAGTTGTTAAATATGAGATACACATCTCTTTCTTTAATTTGTGTCATCACTCGTCCATATTAAATAAAGAATATCTCTCAAGAAGTATAATTTCTCTAAGAAACTACCTGCCAGTGATGATCATTCCAACCATTAGCCTTCAAAGGAAAAGGATGTTGATAACAATCAGACATTCCTGCATTCTGCATATTAGTTATGTAAAATGCCCAGATTTACCTTTGCATCTCACAAATGTGCATTTAGTATTGAAAATCTGCAAAAGTGGGGATACAAAATTCGCATGACATGAAAATGTGCTATTAATGACCATAACAGGAAATTATAAAATGTGTGCATGCACGATGGTTTCATATGGCCATTTTAAACATGTGTTCTGGTGGGGTTCTTGTACAAAATCTACATTCATGGATTCTTTTACATTGTAATTACGAGTTTTTTTAATATTCTGGTTAAAATAATCATGGCTTCTAAAACAAATTGGATATCGATGAAAGTGGTTTAAAATATATAGACTGCTCACAATGTTTTGGTAGAGAATACACTGAGGAGTAACAATTCATAAAGCCAGGAGAAAAATGCAGATGCAGATGCTTTCAGCAACATCTGTAATTGTGATTGTCATTAAAGTATGAAAAAATGTTCGAGACGGGCAGACACGTTTAAGGATAAAGACATTCAGGCCTTGAAAAAGAAGTTAAAAGCTCAAGAAAATTGGTGGATTTTTTCATTATTGGCTGCATCTAGTGTGACTTCATCTTCTATGCCGATGTCTGATGTAATTAGAGCTGAAGATATATTAGTATTTTTTCAAAGACTTTTAAAATTATGTTTAGTAACTATTAACATTTGTAATTTCAATGTGATAATATTCAAGAAATTGTGACCAATAAATACTACATTAATATTAGCTGAAAGAATGTGGAATAGCCCATTCACTGTTTTACAGATGGAAGTGGGGCCCAGAGTGGCCGAGTGGTCTAAAGTGCTCTCCGTTAATGATCTCTGCCATCTCACCATCTGTCTGCGTGGGTTCGAGTCTAAGATTTGGCTAATGTAGTTGTGTGAGAAAGCTTGCCAGTAGCTTCTCATGGGTCGGTGGTTCTTTCTGGTGGTTTTTCCAGGTTCTTCCTCCAATAATACTGGCCACTATGTAAAGCCTATCGTGTGCTGACAAAATGGTGTTAAACCCTACAACAACAACACATGGAAGCAATGAACAAGCAAAACTCTAATTCTGCAAGATTTGAAAAAATATTCAAATCTGATACAGAACAAATTACATCTTCATGATATCCTTTGGAAGATTTGCTTGGCGCTTTGGTCTGACAATACCATTGTGGTAGTTGGGAAGGACAGAGTAGTCTATTTGTGATTAAAGAGCACCAGATTTATATTTTTCAGTCTGTCTCACTGGATACATATAGTGGCAGAATTTGATTGGTGTATATTATTATTTGGACAAAAGCAGTAAATGGCACACAGTGTTCAAAGATATACTCTGGCACAAGCAACTAGACACAGCTTAGTGTTGCTAAGGCACAGTAGCAGTGGTACCATAGCTGCCAACTGTCCCATTTTTTCCTAATTTGTCCTGTATTTTGGACCTGAATATGGATGTATGTTATTTTGGCAAAAATAAGTTTTATAATTTAAATTATTTTAAAAACATTTCTTTAGAATTTTCAATTTACATCGGAACACTCTGTTCTGTTTTGACAAAATGTATCACATGCATATAAGAGTACAGTTCCCTTGTAACCAGAATAACTTTACAGTAGTACCCCAGATGTTTTAAATGGCATATCTTGTATGAAAAGCATCTGTATGATCAAACTTATGTTTTGAATAAAGAGTTTTTAAAAAAAATGGTATGCATCACACTATGCATGTTGAAAGTGTGTGATTTGGATTTTTAACGCAGCTTTAACTCATTCAACCCCGATCCCGTCAATGCTTGCAATCTGGTTTCTGCATTCAACAGCTGATCCTGTCTATGCACAAAGTTTCTCGACTGCATCCAACGGCCGATCATGTTAATGCTCGATTTGAATGTATGGTAGATAAAAATGTCTCTGATTGGTTACAAATGGGGCTTTTTCAAGAATCAGACCACATGCATCCAATCAAAAATGATGTTACTTTCATTCTTCTTAAACCAAGGATTACTAATTGAGCAGTTTCAATACACGTGTTCTGTTCTTGTAAACTTGTAAAATGATGGCAGAAGTGCAAGTTATTTTTTATGGCGGTGAGGGCGAAATGAGTTTCTCCGGTTTGATCTTGAAAATATTGAATAAGTAGATGAAAGATATGTTCGACAATTGGACAATTTGCGAGATTTAGAATGGGACATTGAAGATTTTTGAGATTGAAATCATCAGAAGATGATGCTGATAGCGAAAATGAATGAGTTTCTGCTGATCTAGCAGATTGGAGCGATGATCTTCTACCTGTCCAAATCAATGATTTTAGTGGACCAAATCCTGGACCTACAAGAAACATTGACAATACAAAGCGCATTTTTAGAATACAAGACAAATACAATACAGAATTTAACGGACGCAAATATACGTGAAGCACAGGAATCGTGCAGATCAATAGATCACTCACTCACGCACTCCCTCATGACAAACATGTACATTGGTCCACGACACAAGTCCTGGTTCACATGTGACTGGGTGGGACATCATGTTACATGCCTGCGGCATGATGCCCCATTGCTAGATGTAATTTAAACTGCCTCACTGCAGACATCGTAGTGATATGACTGAAAAATTGTTAAAACTATATGAAAAATCATAATTTAAAATAAAAAAGGACAAACAAAAGCATTATTCACTAGCAGTCACATTTGCCAATTATCGTACAAGTGGTTTTAAACTATTTAGAAACATGAATTCTATGTGCTTTCAGTAAAGAAGGAAGTATTTTCTTATCTTGCCATGGTAGCATTTGTACATGTTTAGATATATTTTGTGAGGCAGTGTTGCCCAGTTCCTTCCTCTTTTATTGACTAGATTAGAGGCATTTGATCTCAATGTCAATGTTTTTTATGCAGATAAGATTGTGTGTAATTTAGAGGTTAATGTATATATATTTCCTAAATCTTTTTATGATCTGAAGCATCAGCAATAGAAAGTTCACAGACCTCTAGTTCATTTACTGGTCCTGTAGCTTAACTTTACATCTGATTGTATCATTCTGAGCAGACCATAAAGACCAGCTTAACACTTGTACATGTCAGGGGTTGGCGAAATGGCTGCATTCAGTTTTAGCTGCTAATTTACATGATGACTTGTGGTGTATGATTTTAAATACCACTTATCTGGCCTCGACCTTGAAGAAGTTTCCTTTTACCAGCTTAATATACATTTGTATTTTGTTTGAAATTTTCAACGATCAGGAATCATTTCACCCACCCCACTCCTTTCCATCATTGTCTGTTGTCATTATTATCCTAATGAAGCATGTAATCATAGGGATGTTTAATTACCTGTGGACCCCCCCCCTCCCCCTGCCCCCCATTTTTCGTTGTAATTAGACACTGGCTTTACCAATATTGGGGGCAATTATGGCTCTGGGATACATTTGTTAAGTAACATGGGGTTAATAGTGGAGGGCAACATTCTATATATTCACTTTGTTGATTTTAATCCATTTATTTTGAAAATAGCTGCATCTTTAGTATTATTACTGTCAGACAGAACCATAATGAAAGAGCTGTGTTGGGCAGGATGAGGTATGAATGAGTCATCCAAATTATTGGCCTCCTAGGATTATGACTGCCACCTGGTAAAAGAAGGAATAGTACATGTTCTTTTTGTGAATAATTTGATTGCTGAATATCTTTGGCAACTCCACTGTAGCAGAGGCTTAGGGGCATTACAGTAGTCCCCCTCTTATACGGCCACCCCTGCTGCACCGGGAAAGTGGCCTTATAAGGCGGGTGGCCGTTCCAGAGGGGGGCTAAATTTATTATGAGAAGTACATGTATATGTAATGTACGTAGTAAGAAAGCTACATAGTTCAAAACATTAAATATCTTCGTCTAAATGAAACATTAATCAATAAAAGTTTTTTTTGTTATAATAACAAATTTATTTCAACTGAATATACGTTACTATTTTTGCTTTCTTGGCGTAAGCTTGATATGCGAACGGGTATTGTTCTCATGCACATTGCAAATGGATTCAAAAACGTCATTTACATCTTGGTACATACATAATTATCTTTCCATTTACTCCATTTTCCCACAGCTGCTGAATAACCTTCTTATCGGTTATTACTTTGTTTATTCAAATTATTTCAACATAAACTTGTTTTACGAGTCTTTTGACGTTTTGTACATACAATTGTTCGGCACCCCCCCCCCCCCCCCCCCCCCCCCCGATGTCGTCGAGTAGAATAACCGACTTTCTTCGAAAATAATGTATCCGTTAACGTGATGGCATTTTAATGTTTGGTAATGATTTATTCGATTACTGCTGACTGTATGCATTTAATTATGCAGACAAAACTTGTGTCGAGTCTACGAAATACATCCTTCGTAGGAAGCCATTTTGTGTGGTCACGTGATTTTTCCGGTCTTTGTCTGGTACCCTATTGTCTTTTTTAAGGTTGTCTGTGTGTGCCAATGTATGAAATCTATTTTTAGCCTATGCTGACCTTGTTATGATTATAACAATTACGTCTGGTTATAATCATCAACGAGAAGAACTCAACATAGGTGTTAAACCCCAAACTCAATCATAACATTATTGAGCCCATTTCCTGTAAACATCGACTTTCACTGATAACGATATGCTATAAATTTTTGGTCGACACTTTTAACGGCGACTTGACACTCGGAGACGTGTTATCTACGATAGAGATAATCAAAATTGCTTACCTTACGTCAAGATTTGAATTAATTATTGGTTCTGGATACATTTAAAAATAAAATGTGGCCGCTCGTGAGGGGTAAATTTTATATTATTGCACAAAAATGCTGGCCGCTGGTCGCGTTAGCCGGGTGGCCTTTCGTGAGGGGTACTTTTGAACAGAAACTCGTCGGTGCCAACGAATTCTGGCCGTTAGGAGCGGGTGGCCGCTGGTCAGGGGGGCCGTACAAGAGGGGGACTACTGTACTGACTGACATTGAATAGCCAGTGTATGAAGATCAACTATGGAAATACATACCTCAAGAATGCTTTACATTGAATTACATTTCTCCTTAAATAACTCAGTGTGGTCCAAAAATGACAATATTAGAAGCAATGCTACATGTTACTGAGAGACCACAGAATGATTAATAGCAGTTGGGGGGGGGGAGCAGACTGTTGGGTTGGGTGAGGGTGTAATATTTAATGGTTTAATACTTACTTTAATACATTTGTCAGTAAAATGCTTTTTTTTTAAAATGAAGTTGTTGCCTAACTGTTTAAGTACCCTAACTGTTTAAGTACCCTTTTTTGTTTTAGAATAACCATCCTTTGAAAGATCGTTATAAACATTACCCATGAGATTTGCACACATCACAATTGTACCTGCAAAAACAATACAATTATGTTGCTTCTTGTTACATGTGATGGTGGTTATATTAAGGTGGTATTGTTGATTCACACCAATACTTGTTCCTAATTGCAAAAGTTAAATTTATTTATAAACAACCATCAATAGCAAAACTAGATTTTATTGTTTTATTTGTTGTGATTTCATTGTAAGTAATAGTGAAACTTCAGCTTATCCATGACGACCACTCTGGTGGCCCCATTTTTACCTTGGATGTGGGCGGTTGCTCGTATTAACCCTGAGTTTTACCAAAGACTTTTTAAACAAAACGGTACTAAGAGTTGCCTCGCTTATCACTCTGCATTATGAGATTAGTGTTGGGACTGGTTGGCCTGGTGTCAGGATAATGTGATAGTGGGACATGATGCTACATATCTGGCATGCTGCCCCAGTATAACTGTCACACTGCAGACATCATAGTAATATGACTGGAAACATGTTTAAGCTGTGTAAAAATAAGAATCTCACACACACATCCTTGAGCAAACCTCAGGGTCAGCTAGGGAATATAAGTTTCACTACAAACTTTAAAATTAGCTTCGTTTGAACCCTTAAAGTGCTATTCGTGACTTTAGTTGCACGGTTGGCCAATGTCTCGTAGTGCTTGTCGCAACTTCAGTCGTTTTTTACGTAAGCAACACATGTTACACATCCTATTACTTCAAATAGCCATGATGCTTGTAAAACTATATTTGATTGGTTTAAAAATGCCTTGAACCAGCATTCTGTTGTAGTTTACTACGCATTTATTGAAGAAGTTTTACAAATACTCTTATTTAAGCACGTGGTACCTATAAAACGTTATAATGGCAGATGCTGAATACAATGGTAATTTCAAGTAACAAATACTGCCTTCTGATAGCGATGATAATAATGGTTTTGAAGAACTTTAGAAGGATGAAATTGTTTGAGCAGGCGAAGTGCTTATGGAAGTATCAATGAATGATTTTGATCCAGGAATTGACGTGGAACTGGAGTCTGTTGCACATGCTCGCTTGACATGAAAAGATGACATGCCTGTCAACCCACATTCACTGTTAATTAAAAATTAAATGTAGAGATGGTGATTACTGAACCTATGGACTATTTAAAACTCTTTTTGATGAGTTGTTGCATCTGATAATAGATCAAACAAATCATTTTGTAGATCAGTGAGTTCGTGGGACAGACTTGAAGGAGAACAGTTGCATGAAGTAATGGCAGCCTGCCACACCTGATTTATAGCAATGGGTGTGGTACATACATCTGATCTCAATTCCTACTTGTACTACTGATGATGTGATATCATTTTATAATTGAAAAAATTGTTTTGCCTAATGACCCATCATTTTCATTTAGACAAGACTCTTTATTAAAAATGGCCACCTTATCCTACATTTTGCACAGGTTCACCTGTCTGTGTGCACTTCAGATCAGTCTGCCTTAGATCTGAGGCCAAAAAGTCTAAAATCTGGACACAAAATTTATTCCGACCACTGGCGAATTTTGTGTGGAAAAGAAAACTGGTCCAAACATTAGGTTTTTCCCTCTGTATTTTGTTGTGCGACTAAAATCTTTATATTATTAAGTATCATTGTAGAGCTAAATCTGTCTACCTTTCAATAATACTACCCACTTTAGTGTATTATACATGACATTAGCACGACAGAGCGTGGGTGTAGGCTACTACCTTTTGCCCTGTAAACGCGGCACCAGAGGTTAATGTGTTATGGAACAATACATGTGAAACAAAGCTTTATTGTAAACTGGATATCCCCTTCACTTGCTTTACTTGGTAATCTTGATGACATCATGAACTAATATGATAAACAACTGATTATGTTAGATATTTTAATAACATCTCTGGTGGCCTAGTGGTTAGAGGGTCCACCTCGGATGTGGGAAGTAGTGGGTTCAAACCCTGGCCGAGTCATACTAGAGACTTAGTGTGGATGTATGTTATTTTTAAAAATGTACAACTCCATTTTTTACATTAAAAACATTAAATTAAAACTTTTCTTGCAATTTTCTGCATAGAAATTCACCCACTTCCGTTTTGAGAAACTGTATTGCATGTATATAGGGTTATTGAGTTATAAAATACGATTTATTCATTTGAAATTAAGGCTATAAATTATAATGATGCCAGTCTTAAACAGCTATATTGGATTGTGATAAAGCAGTTGCCTCCACAGGGGCTCATTACCAAGGAAATTAAGAAAGTCATTGAATAGAGGGATTTGGGGGAGAGTACATTGTTACAAGTTGGACACCTCCCTTAGATGTCGGATTCACAACATTTTGCATTATTTTCAGATCTAAAGATCGAAGTCAAATTTGTTTCTTTTGTTCAACGGTGTTCACTATGTATGTAAACAATATATTTTATTGGATAAACTGCCTGCATTACTAAGAAAAGGCTTGAAATCAACCAGTGGCTTGCATCAGTTTAATTTGCCATGCTTAATACAGGCCTAGACTAAAACAGCCACTCAACTCTGCTCAGGAGATACAAGCTAGGTAAACTGAGCCAGGTCATCTTGGCACTCTGGAGATATTGGAGGTAAAGTAGGTAGGGTTATTGTGGTGGCAGGGGTTAATGAGTTGTACAGAATTTTGATTAATAAAAAATGTTACTGGCACTTACTGGCAGCAGCACTTTTATGAATAAATATAATTTTACTTCAGTTTACATTATAACATTATTAATGCCACCTACCCTCTTGTATACATTTGTGAAATATTTCAGTTTTCCATAAGAGATATGTCCAGTCATTTCTGTGAGAACCTAATGAGGCACCGAACCATAGTTTGATGTCTGTCTGGCAAAAGTATTGTCTTGTTACACTAATTACTCCACTCCCTTAATAACACGCGAACATGCTATGTCCACATGGATCCTGATTTCTTTTTCTCCAAAGAAAATATAATTGAAATATCTTTTAAAATAAGTCGAACATGAAAAAATTACAATAAGAATTGGTAAATTAAACCTTTATACATTTCTTGGTTTATAACCAAAAGTGATAGATTCCATAGTGTGAAAGTTGCAAGTCATAAATAAGATGTCATGTATTATGTAATTATTTATTTGTTGATACTTGATAGTCATCAGTACACTGTAAATAAACAGTCTGGTGAAATAGCAATCAACAAAGGTCTGGTAAATGCTATCAGGTGGCAACAGAGCATGAAATAAATGCCAATTAAATATCTTGCTATGCTATGCTAAAGTCACATTCTAATCCTTTATTTCAGTTTAGTGTAAACATTATAATTGCAAGGTATTCTTTTCTGTGAAAACATGAAAAGAGTCAATCAAGCGTCACATTGAAACCCTTGAGTACTTCTGTTAGAACCTATTTACCTGTTGGCTTTGTTTTGATCAACAAGTTAGCAAAGTGTTGGTTGCATTAACACATTAACCCCTTAGCCAAACAGCTAGGAAGTCCCCCTACAGCATACTTGTAGAGATCACCTAGGACAGTGTTAGCCTTCCCAATACAGTACCTCTATCCCTGAGACTTGCTGAGAATACTTGGCTTGCAGATTTGTTTTCAGAGAGCTAAGATTAATAAATCTTTTTTTTAAAATATTTTAAGTTCCTTTAATTAAGCTAAAATTTGGCACAGCAGTTCTCAATAAAATTGCGAACAAAAATGGTATAAAAATTTCGAACTACATGCAGAAATAAAACTGACACATAACGATAAAATGATTTTCATACCAATTTATTTCTCTTGCCATGAAAAATTCATAAAAATCCATGGTGAATTCACAGTGAATAAATAACACTATCAACACATGAAATTCACTCTATTTGATGTACATACAAATTCCACTTGTCATCGCTTTTGCAAGCTAAACCTCGTGTGAATACTTCTTCACTCTGTCAAGTAAAAGTCTACTTCCAGCGGGTGATTCTCGTAATTTTCTAATCTAAATATTTCCACTGATTTTGCCGCTATTGAAGTAAAAAAAATTCCACTTTCTTGAGCAATGTACACTCTATATAAGCTAACATTTTATTGGTTAAACTGCCTGCATAATTAGGATATGGCTATAAATCAACCAATGGCTTGCACCGATTCAATGCGTCACTAGGGATATAGGCACAGGAAAATACTGCCCCTCAACCTCTGCGCTCCGGGTACAAGCTATGCAAACTCAGCCAGGTTATCTAGGCACTTGGGAGATGAGGGAGGTAAAGTGTGACGAGTTATCGAGGCGGCAGGGGTTAATGTGTTAACCCATTTTTTCCTGCTTACCAATTTCAACTGCAGTGCCAGTTTCTTGAGAAGCAATTCTAAATACATTGTGGAGCAGCAGAAGCATAAATTATGATGACTTTCATGTTTATTAAAAATGTTGTAACATTGTTATATCTCTTTTAAAGTATATGAAACTGTATATTTCTGAAAAGATAATAAAATTTACAACACAGTTTTGTTATCATGTATCAATGTACATGCTCACAACTATATTTTAAAATATGTCTTTACACAAGAAGACAAAAAAACAATTAAAAAACTTGCCATGATGTTTGGTGAATCTTTTGTTTATGAAGATGAATTAAATGCTCCTAATAGTATATGAATAAAATAAAAAAATTATATTTCAAGTATTTTGGTCCAAATTTGAAGTTTCTAGCAGTTCAAAGGTTCTTTACTAAAATTGAAATTTTTTGGTCTACATTTCGAAGTCCACATCACATTGTCAATAATAATAATATTCTATGAATTTTAATCATGGCTGCAATCGAGGTGAAAAATCATTCCTTTTGTTGTTTTAAAAGCCTTCAAAGTTGGCTTCAGTTTCCGTGCATGAACCATACATCATCTCTTTCATCAACTTTATTTGCATCTAAGACATCATTTAAGTACATATTATCTTCAGAATCATCCAGATTGTCAACTTCAGCGTTGCTACTCTCGTTGTCAACATCCATGTTATTTTGAGTTGTCCATCATTTCATTGATCGATTTTCAAGTGAACAATTTCCTTTCCTACCATATTTTCGTAAATATTAAATTATTGCACGTGTGTGCTTGAATCATTTCCTGTGTTGGTGAAGAAGTTAACTATTTGTGATGTAGAACACGTTTCTAGACACACTACACATATATGTAGTAAGTACGGCCACGGTCATATTCAGGATAAAATGGATACTACGACCATAAGTGTATTCAGGATTGAATGAGGCATTATGATCGCAGTTGTATTCAGGATAAAATTGGTTGAAATAATCCATTTAAAGAGACCTGTGTTGCTTTTTCACTGACAGTGAAAATTAAAACGCATGCAAATCCAAGCATTATAAAGTTTATCTGGTCACTACCATTCTCAAAATTCATTTTATGTCAAGTGTATCACAAACAGCATGTATTATCATGTTCTAAATTATGTTGTTTTCAGTTTGTAGACACATTAAATTCATGTTGGTAATGATTAACCCTTGTCTTTTGTTTTTCATTTAACTTCTACCGCAATCAAATCTATCGATTGATTGATTGACATTGATTCTTAAAAAGATAGAAAATCTTTGTTTTTAAAAAATGTCTTAATTTGGATCAACAAATCAAACTAGAATGTGTCCAATGCAATAAAAAAAATTAATGACATAGTACACAATGTGTGAAGTGGTACACATGTTAAGCAAACGGAAACCACATGTAATAATGTTTGTGATAAACTCAATGTACTGCAATTTATCTTGAAATTATTGTTACTCTATGAAGAACAAATTAACAAACTATACTGTTATGAAGCGATATTTATTCACAGTTAATCTCAGCATGATTATAAAGTGTGTATTCAACACTAATCTGCCACCCCTCCCATCTTTTGCCATTATGTCGCTCCCTTTATTATTTTTTGTATACATATAGTTCCATCTATAACTTGCCTCACTTATAGTATGGTCAATGTTTTTGGACCCTGATGTGCGCGAGTTATCGAACGAGAGATGTATGGGTTGTTTGATCAAATAAAGGGGGTGGATTAAAAGATATGTTTAAATGCTTGGGCATCCAACATAGATAAGAGTTAGTTTGTCACTTAGGCAAATTTTGGGTGGAAAACAAACGGGTCTAAAAAAATGTGGCCTTTCCCTCAGTGTTTTGTTATGTGCTGGCAGCCAAAATTTCAGCTTAGAAATTCTGTGTGGATTTTATAACCAATAGATAGATTTTTATGAAACTAAAAGAACAAAAAAAAAAGATTATATGTCTACCTCATCTGGTTAAAAAGTTATGGATAAAAATCTTCTTCATAAAATGGCGTGATTTTCTTCAAAATTGTCAAATTGCATAAATGACCATATTAAGTAGTTGATATTATTGAAACTAACTATAGTTTAAGTCTATAACTTTCCAGATCTCTTTCATTCTATATAGAGACTTTGCTCAATGTTTTTGGGAACTCAATCCTCAGAAATAACCATGTAGCGGACCTCCAAAATTAATGATTTTCACCGACTTGGTCAACGGCAAATATAGCCGCAAATATTAAAAATTCAATATCTTGGCCATTTATTTATCAATTTTTAAAATTTAAAGTATTGTGTTCAGATTGCTGTCAACTATCTAATGAATTTATATACTGAGGATTTAAAACATTTTATTTTTAACATCTCCCCACCCTCTGTGCAGAATTTGCATGACATCAACATACAACCACACAGAAATGTAAAATCTGCACTGTGCAGAAGAGCACAAGCAAGAACAATATTTTATTGAAATGAAAAAGGCATGTTATATAGCAAATTCAATAACAAAGTGTCATGTCTGTTTGGAAAATCCCCCATCAGCTTTACATATCAAGATCTTAATATGATGCCACTTTAAGTTCAACTGCTTAACCCTTAAAGTGCGTGTCGTGACTATAGTCACGCTGTTGTTTTTGGTCCCGTAGTGCGTGTCGCGACTATAGTCGCGCTTGAGGTCAGCAACACTGATCGCATTCTGTAACTTCATCGTGCCATAAATGACTGTAAAACTATATTTGATTGGTTTAAAAAGGCTCGGAACGAGCATTCTGCAGTACTTTACTATATTATTAACGATGTAATTTTACAAATGCTCGCTTTTAAACACATGGTACTTGTGCAAAGCTAAAATGGCCGACATTGAACACGACTGTGATTTCTTGCAACAAATATTCGCTTCTGATAGTGATGCTAATAGTGATATTGAATAATTTGAAAAAAATGACATTATTGGAGCAAGCGAGGTATTGATGGAAATAAGCATGAATGATTTTGAGCCAGTAATTTACGTGGAACTGGAGTCGGATGTACATGCTCTCTGGACGTGAAAAGATGGTGCGCCTGTCAACCCCCATTCACTGGTAATTCAAAATTAAATGTCGAGATGGTGAAAAATGAACCTATGGACTATTGAAGACTTTTTCTTAGATGACGAGCTATTGCATCTGATAGTAGATCAAACAAATCGTAATGCAGATCAGAGAGTTCATGGGGCAGACTTGAACGAAAAAAGTCGCATGAAGAAATGGCGGCCTGTCTTGTCTGAGCATCTAAAACGTTTTCGCATTGATTAAAACAATGGGTTTGGTACATATGTCTGTTCTCGATTCCTAATGGGATATTGATGATGTGATATCAACTGCATACTTCAGCCAAAAAAATAAGTATGGGATAGATTTCAAGCTATTCCAAGCAATTTACACCTGTCAGACAATGAGAACAATTAAGGTGACTCTTCACAAAATCAGCCCAATGATTGAACAAAAATAAAGCCGTTGCTGAGCTTTAATCACCAGATATGGACCTCGGTTTGATGATATTATAATAAATAACAGGTGATAGTTTTTCATGAACATTAATTGCTGACTGGTGGGTTTAAACATTCCTCTGACATTCATGGAGTGGATTTTTGCAAAACTTTCACCCTGCCTTTACCTGTGATTTTCACAATTTATATATAACATTGAGACAGACATAACATGTGCATGGTTGGACTACTAAAGAATATAACATTTCGTAGATATATTTGAACTTTTCCATAAAAAAACGCACAAAAATACTGATGAAATACAATTGTAACTTGTCATTTTACCTGTATTTACACCTGTGTCTTGATGCTAATCTTAGTATAGACACATACCATCATTTTTTATATAGGGTTTGTCTATCAATAGTGTATATTTAATGAAATACATGCAATTGAAAGACTGCAGTTTTCTTCTTTTCTCCCCTGAAACAATTCAGCACTGAGGGACCTTTTACTGCAAACCAATGCAGCACTTTAAGGGTTAATGCTTTGCTATGAGTGACCTCATGCTGAGCACGATCAGCAAATGTGAAGTCTTGGCATAATATGCATTTTGACACTGCTATGAGCAACCGCATCGCAAAAATACCAAACTAAACAGATCAAATCCACGATCATGTCTTAATCCTTTGTAAACACAAGAGCCCAGGATACATGTAGAATGCAAACAAAGCGCACATTAAATAACACTACAATTGAACAACCATATAGCGAGATAAAAAAAAGCCAATAACCAGCATTTAATCCTTTGTAACAGTGACCACATATGATGCAATTTTAAACGGTAAAAAACGAGACAAAAGTACATTATTAACTGCCATTGTAGTTCTAAGTCATGTGAATAGTCAGCAAGATTAACCATTTCTTTTCATCAAAGGGAGTACTGATAGACATGCACACTAAATTTAGAGGTTTGCATTTTTTATTTATCTTCGTGAAAACCCACACAATGCCGGTAATCCTAAAGTCCAAGTGAGAAATCTTTTGAAAGGACTTCAGTGTAGGGTTGAGTACATCATTTGTCTTCCAATTGATCCATAATGCCTGGGGTGAATGAGCTCTTTGTCTTTAATACTAGCAAGTATCAATCATTTCTGGATTATTTTTTTAATTCTTGTGCTACAGTGTTTCACCAAGACACCATCTGTTTATCTGGTTGCAGATGGGCGCAACCTTTGTTTATCAAGCAATAACACTGGTGATTTATGCTTCGTCTCAAAAATAAATGTAGTTTCTTGATGAATTAATTATATTCTATGGTGTCATACATTGGTATATATATATATATATATATATATATATATATATATATATATATATATATATTCCACATTTCCCCCAAAACCGATCAAAGTCGAAATATTCCACATTTCCCCCAAACCTGATCAAAGTAAAAAAAATAGAGTTGTTATTTAGGGCATAACCGATTAGCATTTTTCTACCGATTTCCGATTCCGGATTTTGGGCATGAAATTTTTCCGATTCTGGATACAATTCAATTAATCGGAAATGCTAAATCCGTATTTTTTTTTTGAAAAAAATTCATCTTCTGTTTCCGGGTTTCTGGTATCTGGTTTTGCAGTGTCTAGCATGTTACTTAGTACTTTACCATATCCGGCTTCATTTCCGGTTTTCATCCGCCGGTTCAAATAGATTGTCTCATAGCGTGGTTGTGTTGACCATATTGGACTTTTCTGACTTCTTATTTAACTTTATTAACGCACTATTGAATGACACGCAGTGTTAGACACGGTGCTATAGAAATTCAACTTTATTATTTTTATTATCCGAATCGGTCGTTCCTGCCTTGTCCGACTCCGATTAATCGGAAGTTCATACTATCCGGTGGAATCTGATTTCCGGATCGAAAGTCGGTTATGCCCTATTTTTATTACATCAACACTAATGGCAGAACATCAGGTGCAGAAAAGAAAAGTTTTAACATTGGAAGAAATAATTAATGTAATTGAAAGAAGTGGGAAAAGGGGAGACCGCTCTCAAAATAGCAGCCAGCTTAAATGTTTTTTTTTTTTCATATTCTACAGTCATAGAACATTTTAACCCTTAAAGTGCGTATCGCGGCTCCAGCCGCGCTGTTGTATGTGGGCCCGTAGTGCGGGTCGCGGCTCTAGCCGTTTTCGACGTGAGCAATAGTGATCGCATCATATAACTTCACCCAGCCATAAATGCTTGTAAAACTATATTTGATTGGTTTAAAAAGGCCCGGAAGAGGCATACTGCAGTACTTTACTATATTGTTAACGATGTAATTTTACAAATGCTCGCTTCTAAACACGTGGTACTAGTCCAAAAACTAAAATGGCCCGACGCTGAATACGAAGGTGATTTCTTGCAACAAATATTCGCGTCTGATAGTGATTCTAATAGTGATTTTGAATAATTTGAGAAAAATGACATTATTGGAGCAAGCGAGGTATTGATGGAAATACACATGAATGAGTTTGAGCCAGTAATTTACGTCGGATGTACATGCTCGCTTGACGTGACAAGATTTCGCGCCTGTCAATCCCCATTCACTGGTAGTTCAAAATTAAATGTTGAGATGGTGAATAATGAACAATCGGACTATTGAAGACTTTTTCTTAGATGACGAGTTATTGAATCTGATAGTAGATCAAACAAATCGTAATGCAGATCAGAGAGTTCATGGGCCAGACTTGACGGAAAAAAGTCGCATGAAGAAATGGCGGCCTGTCACACCTGAGCATCGAAAACGTTTTCGCATCGATTAAAACAATGGGTTTGGTAGATATGCCTGTTCTCGATTCCTAATGGGCTATTGATGATGTGATATCAACCGCATACTTCAGCAAAAAAAGTAAGATATATTTGAACTTTTAAATAAAAAAAAAAAAAATACTGATGAAATACAATTTTAACTTGTCATTTTACCTGTATTTACACCTGTACCTCCAAATATGTTAAACCTACACGTGTCTTGATGCCAGTCTTAAAGTATAGACATGCGCCATCATTTTTCATATAGGGTTTGTCTATCAATTGTGTATATTTAATGAAATACATGTAATTTAAAGACTGGAGTTTTCTTCTTTTCTCTCCTGAAACAATTCAGCACTGAGGGACCTTTTACTGCAAAACAATTCAGCACTTTAAGGGTTAAGGAGATTGAAGATACATGTTCAGATCAATCAGCAGAGTAAAATATTGTCAACAAAGGTATAATGGATTTTTTAAAGAAAAGGGGTTAAGTGAATAAAATAAAATATATATATGTCATATCTAACTGCAGTTTTTGATGGACATATCAAATAAAGTTATTTTGAGAGGAATGCATGCAATATTTACAAGATTTATGACTAAAAGATATGACACGTACAGAGTGTATGGGTAATTTTTGTTCTTCATCAATGCTATTTTTTAAAACTGGAAACCAGTCCATTTTCACACACTTCATATGAGAGACCACCTGTGTTGAGAGACCGATTTTGGTTAGCAAAATTGGTGGGCTCTCATAACAGGTTTTAGTGTATTTTTATCCATATGGATTTTGCCATGTATTTTGACCTGCAAATCCAGATTAGTAAGTAGTAAAGATACATCTTTTATATTTTATACTGTAATTATAGTATGAATAATTTAGTTGCAGTGTTGTAGCCTCGGTGAAGTAGGGAACTAATATTAGTATTAGTAATGTATAGATTACATAGCTCAGGCTCAGAAAATGCTTTTCTGTCACTATTAGCAACAATTTGCATGTAAAAGATTTGTGGGAGGATATCCAAGAAAGTGGAAACCTCATTGTTTCTGCATTATGCACATTTATATGTATCTGTAGCTAGACCACTGATAAATACCAAAAGAAATGTTGCAATATAGTTGGTAAGGTATGGATTTGACATCCGCTATGATTTGGTTTAGTGTTGGGGTTTCACCAGCCTGTTTTATTCAAGTTTCTCCAATCTCTTTGTATAGTTTTGAGTAGCAGAGCCAATGTAGTCAAATCAGTAACTGTTGCCATAAAACCTACTATGGCTACAATAAAATACAATCCACTAGACTTGGGAGAAAACCTACCAGATGTTGTGGATATCATTGTTATTTACTGGAATCTAATACTTTGCCTGTGCCCATGTCCCCTGGATTGAGTGGGTGATCAGTAATCTATGCACTTTAATTACAACAATGAGAGTGCAGCACTTTCCATAACTGTTGTCTGGTGCATTTAAGATTCTAAAGGAGAAGAATTTGTCTATTTTTTTTCCCTTCATAAGTATTAGGGATAATATATTTACTCGTGTATGAGGTAGGGCCAGTTTCAGTCTTTAAATTGATATAAAGTGCCAACATAAGGACTTTAAAATATTCCATTTGAATGCTTGCATTTATGAGTGGTCCCTGAGGAACAGTGACTTTTTAAGATAATCATGCATTTGGTTGATGGAAATTTTAATTAAGCCGATTCTGCATCATGTACAGTGTAGGATGAATAATCTTCATGCAAGACAAGTAACAGTTCAACATTAGCTGTCTTGTAGAAGAAGTAGCCAATTTGAATTTTTGTGTCCAGAACATGTATAAAGGCAGATCTTGGACCATATTATATGTTGGATTGTAGTAAATAAAGGCTCCATATTTGTGTTATGTATACAAAAAAAAAAAACACACACACACAGACACACACACACAGACACACAGACACACACACAGACACACACAGACACACACACACAGACACACACACACACACACACACACACACACACACACACACACACACACACACAACACACACACACACACACACACACACACACACACACAGCCTATGTATTTCAGGCAGCCAGCTTATCATGTCACCATACATGTATGTAACTGATGCTGTTGGAATAATTTACATAAATATGTATTTCTTTCCAGTTGTTTATAAGTGTTATCATCTTTGCTTCAGGTGGCCATAAAAATCATAGACAAGACACAACTCAATCCATCCAGTCTTCAGAAGGTAAGATTTATAATTGAATAAAATTTGCAGCATTAGTGTGATAGAAAGCAGCCCTAACCATAATCTTGATAACACCTTAACTGTTCAGCCCCAGCACTGTTATCAGTATCACTGCTGCTATGCCCCAGCAGCACTATGCTGTGTGTAGCTGCTTGCGCCCCAGGGAATTTTTTGTTTTTGGAAAATTTTGTAAACATGCACATGTATGCACTCTTACCTTAACTTCTCTTCTTATATCATTTAAAATCCATGACATTTTCACCAATTATTCCAACTAAAATTTATCTACACAGTGATTTTATTTTTTCCCCTTTTTGTCCAAGTCTTTCACAATTTATTTATACTTTATTTACAAAATTATGTGCAACAATTTTAGAAATGTCATGTCATCAGCCCATAATTCTATTAAAATAAACCGGGAAAATTTAATCTGTGATATGGCATGAAACATTTTGCACATCAATTTACTTGGCATTGTTCACATCTAGTTCTTTGTTCAGATTGAACTTTGTTCAATGAAGACATTTTGTAGGTTTTTGTCTTTGGCATGTCCACTGTTGACAATGCCGAGTCGGGCGATGAACTTCTATTTCTTTTCCTTTTACCTGCAAATCTTCCAAGTAATTGATGTGCCAGTTTCATCCTAAAATCCAACTGTATTCTAGCTCTTTCCTTGTTTCTGCTGACGATATGATTCAGCAATTCTTTCATCAGCAAATATGAATTTATGATTGAAATGTCGAAAAGGAAGAAAACATACTTTCACCATTTCAAGGACCTTATACCAGTGCTGTAGGTAGCTCACATTTGATTCGCAAGGTTTACTTCATTCATATACATGTTGTACAGTTTGATTGGAAGTATTTGATGGAACCATCTTTCTGTGTCTGGCTAACATTGCCTTCACAGTTGGTACCCAGTAAAGTGACATTCTTCTTGTCATGCCAAGCTGTAACTCTCATGTCTCCATTATGTTTAATTATGCTTTCTCCCTGCTCTTTCAGCTTTACTCATAGCTGCCAACTGTCCCGTTTTTTCCGTATTTGTCCCGTATTTTGGACCTGAATACGGGTGTACGTTTTCTTTGCTAAAAATACGTTTTTTAATTTAAAAAAATAATAAAATTTCTTTGGAATTGTCAGTTTAGAATGCGCTCACGGTTCTATTTTGACAGAATATGTCACCTGTATATACGAATAAAGTTGTACAATACGATTGGTTCATTCGAAATCGAGGCTACCAGGCCTGTCGTTATCCGCCATATTGGATTTCGCAATAGTTACGGCTGTTGCTGTATCTAGTCTAAGTAATATTCAGCTTCTAATCATGATAAATTGGAAGGCAGACTATTCAGAATTTTCTCCAGAAGAAATAGGAGACAACTGGAAGGATATTTGTGCCGTCTTGTATAGATTTGTGAAACCATATAGTACAGGAGAAAAACTGACATTTTGTAAATTGTGTAACATGATTTCGCTATTGGGAACGGAGGCGCCCATGAAATGCAAGAGCACGAAAAAGTTAATAAACATCAGCTTCCTGCTTCATCACACACAACTCAGCCTGAACTTACGACGTAGATAAATGACAGAGAGAACCTTAATGTACATCGATCGAAATTTGATTTTTACATTTCTTTTACAAATAAACCTTCCTTTTTCAGTTACTAGTGTTGTTGGTGATTTATTTTGCACAAGTTTTTCAGACATTAAAATCGCAAAAGATAATTTTTATGCTTGAACGAAAACATTTCAATAAGAAAATTACAGAATTGAGATAATAAATGAAAATTGGTACATTGGAATCAATGATTTAAAAAAAATAAGGCGTGGAAAGGGCTCCTATAAATAGCTTGTGTTTGAGTGTGTTGCACTCTTGCACCTTTTAATTGGGCACCTATATGGAATGCGTGCAACTCCAGAAGGTACAAATGTGCAACATGTGCATCTTTGACATTAAAAAATTATGTTGGGCACTGTCCAACTTTACTGATGGTTGTATATTGTTGTAAATAGATACATTTGCATTGAAATTTAAAAATCAGTATTTGTTCCTGAAAATCAGTATTTTTGTCACAAGTAATCAGTATTTTTGCACTTGGAGGTTGGCAGCTATGCTTTACTATGTGTAATCCAGATGGAAGACCCTTTCGATTTGATTGAACTGTTCTGTAGCCGTATGTACTTTTTTGTTGAAGCTGAAGAAGTAGGTCTGGAGATGTAAAAAAAAAGACTGTTGGTGTAGACATGGTGACCAAATTGAAACAAAAGGTTCCATTAAATTAAGAACAGCCCTTTGTCCAAAATTCAATTCTGGATTGTTGTCAGTTCTTCCAGAATAATCCTGAAAGTCTCCAACATGTACATTATGAGGATCTGGTCGAACCCATACTTTGATGCCTCTCTTTGTTTTAAAGGCACATAATGCTTAAAGCCCAGTCATCCTTAAAATACAAACATTGCTTCATTAATGGGTACCTCACAATTAGGGTTGTATTCTAATGCACGTGTTGCAAATATGCTCCAATAATGGTTAAACATTGCCAGTTTGTTGTGATTGTTCTTCGAGGTGGGTCGTTGCTGGTGTCAGTCACATTAAAATATTTGTGTAGATTTTCAAACCTTGCATGCCTAAATTTCAATTCAATGCTGGAAGGATGAAAGGTTTGCCCTTGATACCAATACATATCTTGGACTAGTTATGGAAGGACTCCCATAACAATATGAGCCCCAATCCGAGCTTTTATCTTGTCTAGCGTTGTTGGATACCATGTTTTGCTTTATGATAACGAGGCATTTTTTGGGCATATGCATTGGTTTTGTTTGCAATGTTTGAGTACAGTTCCTCAGGAAATAAGAAATGAAAAAAATCAATTTCTCTTTTTTTCCTTGTCAATGTTTGTTGTAGGTCCAGGATTTGGTCGCAACCTACATATACAATTTTTATTTATGTAATGTTTCTTGTTAAAGTTTGGGGTTTAACTTGTTCAGTCCCAGCACTGTTAACAGCATTTCTGCTTCTCTGCCCCAGTAGAATTAAGCTATGTCTAGCTATGTGTGCCCCAAATAGTTTTACCTGTTTAGACAAATTTGTCAATATCATGCACATGCATTCACTCTTGCCCTAATTACTTTTCTTAAATCCAATAAAAATCTACGATGTTTTCACCAGTTATTTCAATTGAATTTGTCTGGACAGAGATGTATTTTTTTTCTATTTGTCTAAGTCTTTTACAGTTTTTTTTATACACTATGAAATTAACATGTTCGTTACAGTCTGCTAGATCCACAAGAACTCTTTATCATCATAGCTATCAGCATCCTCTTCTCCTGATGACTCAGTCTCAAAAACATCATTGTCCGAATCTAAATATCGCAAAATATCCAACTGTTAAACATATTTTTACTTTCCTTGCTCAATATTTTCAAGATTAAATACGAGAAACTCCTCATTTTCACTCTCACCATCATCATTTGTAATGTCCGCCATCATTTATGATTTTTCATACACAGAACACGTGTAGTGAAACTACCCTCCATTAGTAACCCTTGGTTACTGAACAACTCAGATTTGCACAAAGCAAAGTAAAATCATTTCTGATTGGTTATTATTGGTCAAATTCATGGAAAAAAAAACAGCATTCAGAGATGTCATATCTAACACACATTCAAAGCAACATTGGACTTAATTGGCTATTGAATGCAGTCAAGTAACTTTGACAAATGGTGGGATTGGTGATTGAATGCAGAAGCCGGATCATGCATATTGACGGGATCTGGGCCGAAGGAATTAACCCTTAAAGTGCTACATTGTTTTGCAGTACAAGATCCCTCAGTGCTGAATTGTTTAGAGAAAAAAGACAATTGCACAGTTTTTAAATTGCATATATTTCAATAAATATACATTAAACAAACCAATATGAAAATGATGGTGGATTTCTAACTTTTAAGATTAGCGACAAGACACGTGGAAGCTTTACATATTTGCATGTACTGGTGCAAATACAGGTAAAATGATAAGTTACAGTTGTATTTCATCGTTTTTTGTTTGTTTTTTAATGGAAAAGTTAAAATATATCTCAGAAATATTATATTCTTTAGCTTTTCAACCATGTACATGTAATGTCTTTCACAATGTTATGATATCTAAATTGAGAAAATCACAGGTAAAAAAATGGTAACAGTTTTGTAAACATCCATGCCATGAATGTTAGAAGTGTAGACCCCTCCCTTCAGTAATAAAATGTTCCTGAAAATTTTTCACCTGTATTCTAATATCATCAAAACTGAGGTTCATATCAGATGAATAAACCTCAGTAAATGCTTCATTTTTTTCCTCAATCATTGGGCAGATCTTGTATGGTCACCTTCATTGTTCTCATTGTCTGACAGGTGTAAATTGCTTGGAACAGCTAGAAATCTATCCCATACTTATTTTTTGCTGAGGTATGGAGTTGATATCACACTACCAGTAGCCCAGTAGGAATTGAGATCAGATTTATGTACCAAACCCATTGTTATAATCAATGCAAAAAAGTTTTATATGCTCAGGTGTGTTAGGCTGCCATTTCTTCATGCAAATGTTATCAGATGCAATAACTCGTCATAAAAAAATAGGTCTTAAATAGTCCTTATGTTAAATATTCACCATCTGGATATTTAATTTTGAATTGCCAGTGAATGAGGGTTGACAGACAATTTTGCTGTCTTTTCACGTCAAGCTAGTATGTACATCAGTCTCCAGTTCTAAATCAATTCCTGGCTCAAAATCACTCATGGGTATTCCATCAACACTTCGCCAGCTCAAATAATTTCATCCTTTTCAAATTCTTCAAAATCATTATTATCATCACTATCTGAAGCCAGTATTTGTTGCAAGAAATCACCATCATATTCAGCATCAGCCGTGTTAACTTTTTCCAGGTACCATGTGCTCAAAAGTGAGTATTTATAAAACTTTGCTAAATCCATAGTAAGGTATTATGGAATGCTTCTTTGGGGCCTTTATAAACCAATCAAATATAGTTTTAGTATGTGTCCATTGTTGCTTACCTAGAAATCGACTTAGGTCTCTACAAGCACTACAAGACGTCAACCTACAATGCAACTATTGTCACATCTAACATTTTGAGGGTTAAAAAAAATAAAACCTATCTTTTGAAATCGTCATGTTTATTTTGTATCTTTCTCTTAGTAACTGATGTTATGGTAAGTAGTACCTTCACATTTTTTCTTAGCGTGCCATTGCAACACCCCATGGCGCCATCTTGACAAGGTTAGTGGACAAAGCCACAATTTTTATTGCAGAAATTACAACCAAACTAATAGCAATGAACTAAATCAAAACCACATCTTTTCAGATTCCATTTCCAGATTGAAATCCTTGCAGAATCTGAATTCGGAAAATCCATTAATATTTCAGATATTACAGAAACTTTATGCATTCATGTAATTTGGGAAAATTATACTTTACTGTTAGATGCCTAATCACATTGGTATAAAGGGTAATGAAAGGGCAAATAAAGCTGTTGTGGAGTTGTTTCTGAATGGAAGATTCCATATAATAACTTTAATATTTTTTATAATTTCCACCATCATACTGGTGGATTGCAATGTCCACAAACCTTAAGAATATCAGACCCACTATTGGACAGTGGCATTTCTACACAGTGATGTATTTTTTTTCTATTTGTCCAAGTCTTCACAACTTATTTTACACTATTTATAAAATTAACATAATCACCTCAGTCTTCTAGATCCAGAAGAACTCATAACAACATTATTATCAGCATCGTCTTCTGAAGATTCATTCTTATTAACTTCTGTATCCGAATCTAAATCTCACAAAATATCCAACTGTTGAGCCTAACTTTCCTTTGCTGGCTCAATATTTTCGAGATTAAACCAGAGAAACTCATAAGTTTTTATCTCACTGTCATCAAGTGTTACGTCCGCCATATACAATTTTTCATGAAGAGAACACGTGTAGTGAAACTGCTGTCAATTGTTAACCCTTGGCTTCTGAATAGTTCAAATTTGCACAAAGAAAAGTAAAATCATTTCTCATTTCTGATTGATTAATATTCGTCTGATTCTTGGGGGAAAAAAAACATTTTTAACCAGTAGGAGACGTTATCTAACACACATTCAAAACAACAAAAGACTGGATTGGTCATTGAATGCAGTCAACACTGGACAGTTTTTGGGGCAAAAACTCCTCTGATGATGCTGTTCCAGAAGAATGATAATATTACATTAAAGATACAAATAAAACATGATTAATGATTTTTGATGAAATGATGCTTGTAAGATTCTGACTGAGGTATTAAAGTTAATTCCTTATGCAACTAGTGGCTTTTATACTGAACCAACACTGCCACCAACCACTCTTTTTTACATTCATTTTTGACAGGAAAGAGCTATTTTGAATATTTGTCTGTGACAAGAGAGGTAAAAGAATCAGTATTTGCCTTACGCATGAATAAAGTTCACTAGTACTGTAACAAATGAGCATGCATCACCCCTCAACCATCTAGATTCTTAGATGTATGTACTTCTGTGGCAGACACGTGTAAATACGTAAGCCAGGTTGGCTGCTCTTTTGCAGACCAAGTTGCACATTTGATCTCCATTTCTAGTCCAACTGCAACAGGCAGTCACCAACAAGTCAACCCATTTCCAAGCCTAACTCAAAGTAAATGTAAACCACATTACAGATTTAGCTTATGTGTGAAATGAAAAATGCTAGGATTGTGATAATTTGGCTCATGCCTTCTACTTTAAAAGTTAGGGAGGTGTCAGAATATGAAACTATCCAGTGAGACCTTAAATGTAGAAACCGGAGCACGCGTATTGACAGGATCAGGCCCGAATGAGATGAAGCAAAACAGAGATGAGGTGGTAATATGGATCACATATCCCAAACACATCAAACTCGTATACTTATCATAAATGATAAAGTTCAACCTTGACCAGTGGTGCATGCCATGCCAGTATCCAGTGGAATTGTGAGTCTTGTCAAGTACCGTATTTTCCGGCCTATAGGTCGATGCGGAGTACAAGTCGAATTGACGAATTTTGTAAATTTTCCATCCTTCGTCCATATATAAGTCGATTCGGAGTATAAGACGAGGCCAGGTCAATAACTTGGCTATGTATTTTATACTACCGGTAGTAACTTCCGGTTGCATGAATATTGATGGTATCGTCATATAATATTCCATATTACCGGCAATATCCATTGCAACAAGAGCTATGATCATTCCTTCCAGTTGAAAGTTTAAACCTACGGTAATTTATTTGAGAAATTTTGTCAAATACAATTACGGTACTTTATTCAGAGAACCATGCATTGGTACATACACGTGTCTAATTTATATATACATGTATAATCTATTGCATGAAAAGAGTATCAACACCGTGTACTCACCAGCGAATCTTGTAACATACATTGAATCCATAATACAAATATTTCCATCGAAAATATCCACACACGGATGTAAAATATTCAATAATTTTGTCACAGATCATTATGTGACTGAATTCAATGAAAAGAAAATAACAATTACGTAACGGGTGTACGTAATGAATGATGAAATAGTACATGTCCGTAGATTAAATAATGGAAGCTAAAGCACATTTTCCCACACAAGCTGCTAGTCAAAGTTCTTTGAACTTGCCGCCCAGCTATTGCGTCATGTTCTTTTGATGTACTCTAATACGCGGCACGTTGTGTCAAAACATAGTCTTCTAATTTATCCTCAATATTACTCCATCTTGCTTTGCATCCACGATTTGCTTTCTTTGTTTTTTTTGTAGCGCCTAATGCAACCTTAGGTTTACGCCAATCCCGGACACATTTTTCACTTACACCATATTTCCTGTGAGCAGCCATATTCCCACCATTCTCGTCAGCGAACTTTACAACTTCCAGCTTAAAAGCCGCCGTGTAAGACTTGCGTGATTTTACGGGAGGCATTGTGAGAGAAGTTGTATGATTTGTAAGGGGATATTTATATGAATGATTATGACTGAAAAAATTGATCAAAATATACCGAACTCATTAAAATGTGCCCGTACTAAAGCAATGAAAACAATGCCCATGGCTAAATTCATTATTTACATCGAGAGAAGGGAGTGGGCATCATTTCCTGTTGTACTTAATCCCATTGAAATTAAACACGAGTAGCGTAATTGATGTGGATTAATGATAAAGAACAATGGGGTACCGGCAATATGGTAACTAGTATCGGTAGCTAAAGCCAATATCAAGATCGAAACAATTGAGGCAACTGGCTTTGATTATTGTTGGAAACCAAATACAAATTTATCAACAACCGATATAATCAAAGAGAGACACCGAAACGTCAGCTGGTTAAAAATGAATATAGGTGAAGTGTTGACATTACAATTTGCTTTAAACTGAATTGCGAAACTAAAAATGGATCACTGATGATCTATGAGTACTGGTAGTCCATCCATATATCTGATTTTAGTGTAGTTTAAACCTACGGTAATTTATTTGAGAAACTTTGTCAAATACAATTAGAAACATATTTGGGGGATTCAGTAGAATGCATGATCTACATTATTTTATAAATAATCATAGAACACTCGAGTTAATATGGATTACATCCCTTTGTAGGATCAATTGAATCAATAAAAAAAGCTATGACAGTAATTGCTCACGTGTGTGCAACATTATACTGGAAAATCAAATATTAATGGACCAGTTATTTCATATCTTTTTTTTTTAAGGAACAAACAATATGCTTTGAATTAGTAAACTATAGAGTATAGACCGTAAGTGTGCTATGCGGCCCGGTGAAGTTTTTACCGGTAATTGTTTTCTTTTATTTTATGTTTGAGAAATAAGAAAAAACACGCAGAATGCAAAATAAATAATGACAAAACTTACAAATATAAATGCAGTCATATTATTTTATGACAATTTATTGACATAGTAATTTAACATGAATTTGTACTTCTATGTGACCTGTTTTCGATTATGCCGATTATAGAGCAATATCAATAAAATACCGGATACTGTAATCCATATATAAGTCGATGCAATTTCAATGACAAAATCCATATATAAGTCAATTCGGAGTATAAGACGAAGACCGAACTTTCAAGTCAAAAAGTCTCGACTTATAGGCCGGAAAATACGGTATGTTGATGTTCACTGAATGAGACAAATATTTTGGTTATAAACTGCATGAAGAAAGTATGATATACCACACAAGAATATCTTGGACTTTGTTAGTGAGGGGAATGTAGAAAACAGATTTTTATCGGTGTTTTAGAGATTTTATTTGTTGCCTTCAGGAGTTATTTTATGTACATTTTACAGAATTTTAACATTTTAAAATAATATTTTATCATGTACCTTGTGTTTGCATTTATTTAGTAGGATTTATTTTAAATATTTGGGCAATCCATTGAAATTTGTTTTGAACTTAACAGTTTAAGTTATTTGCCACCATATATCCAGCATTATGCTGAGGTAACATAAAATGCTGTTGAGTAAAAACAAGCAGTTGATCGTTTCTGTCTAGCTACACTGACCATATATCAGAAAAGCTTTTGGGATGACCTGCATCCATCATCCATTCATCCATTAGTTCAAGTGTATCACAAATACTCTTAAACTACTTAAAGGATTGCCATGGAATGTTGCACACACTTTGATTTCATAGTCTAACTTAGTAGTTCCCAACCATGGGTTGTGACCCAAATCATGTTGGCGAGGATTTTATGGAGGGTCTTGTGTGTGGGGTCACTAGCATTTTTTATTAGAGTGGAAAAGCTTGTCAAAATGTGGAAACTGGTTGTGAGGCTCAGAGAAAAATATTTTTTTTCAGTTCATGGCTATAAGAAGTTGGGAACTACTGGTCTAGCTGGTCCCAAATGAAAATGAAGCCTCTTGGAAATTCAATATCGCTACTACGGTGGCCAATTTGAAAATCTTATTGCAACTCGTCTTGAACATGTAGACAGGTCAACGTGGGGTTTTCAATGAATGATGTGACATCTTGATGGCTGAGACCATATGAAAACCAGCCAGATGTCTAATAAGGGAGTCGTCTTGAAAATCTAGTTATTTGCTATTTATGAATTTAAAGTCATATTGGCATATAATTTTCACCAGAAGACTTCTTGTCTGCTTTGTCCTAAATGAAAGTGGTATGAAGAAATTAAATATAACCACCTTGGTAGTCATCTTGAAAATATGATTATTGCTGTAGTGGTCATAGTAACATGAGGTTTACATGTTACTATATTTTATAGGGCATAACCGATTAGCATTTTTCTACTGATTTCTGATTCCAGATTTTGGGCATGAAATTTTTCCGATTCCGGATACGATTCGATTAATCGGAAATGCTAAATCCGTATTTTTTTTGTAAAAAATTTCATCTTCCGTTTCCGGGTTTCTGGTATCTGGTTTTGCCGTGTTTAGCATGTTACTTAGTACTTTACCATATCCGGCTTCATTTCCTGTTTTCACCCACTAGTTCAAATAGATTGTCTCACAGCATGGTTGGGTTGACCATATTGGACTTTTCTGACTTCTTATTTAACTTTATTAACGCACTATCGAATGACACGCAGTGTTAGACACGGTGCTATAGAAATTCAACTTTATTATTGTTATTATCCGAATCGGTCGTTCCTGCCTTGTCTGACTCCGATTAATTGGAAGTTCATACTATCCGGTGGAATCCGATTTCTGGATCAAAAGTCGGTTATGCCCTAATATTTTATCATTATCTTTGGTAGGTTTTTGTCTTGCCTGTGAAACATAGGCAAGATGTAAAGTTTCTGGCAGCATTGTTATTGTTGGCATAAGCATTTTTCAATGTATGTACAGTTGTGAAACTTGATCACAGTATTAATTGCAGAGGATACTGTTTATCACAACCTTCGGAGGTCACAATTACCAACTTTTCTGGTGCCATTAGCTTTGGTATCTAGTTGTCTTGCTGTTCATATCCATTGACTTTGCTTCATACTTGGAATATGTCTAGCTGGAGTAGGCCAGTCATTGTATTCTGTAAAATTCTTGTGTATGCAATACATGTAGTACTAGTAATGATTCACATAATTTCACTTGCTATGGTAAATGTAGAGACTTGTTTACAAACATGAAAATTCTTTACATAACATTGATCTGTTGACCTGTTTTCCCAGGATGTTGCCACTTGTGGATGAGTGTTAGTTACTTCAATGTAGCCATCTGGTAATGTGCTACATAAGCATGCAGATACATATACCATACTTACTCTTATTTTATGGGGGGGGGGGGTGTAGACTACTGTCAAATCAATATTCCAGCAATATACACACTCCCAAGTTTGGAAGTTCAAGTCAAAACAAAAAGTATGAAAAGTGTTACCAATGACAAAGAAAAGGTGCTTAATTCATTCAGCCCCAGTACAGTTGTCAGTAACACTGTTACTGTACCCTAGCAACACTAAGCTTTGTCTAGCTGCTTGTGCCCCAGAGTGTTTTACCTGTTGGAAAATTTTGTAAACATCATGCACATGCATTTACACTTACCTTAATTTCTCTTCTTATATCCAATACTAATCCATGAAATTTTCACCAATTAATCCAAATGAATGTCTACACAGTGTCTGTATTTCCCCCCCCCCCCCCATTTGTCCTAGTCTTTCACAATTTATTAGGAATATCACGTCATCAGCCCTTAATTACATTAAAATAAATCAGGAAATTTTAATATGATTTTTAAATGATTTGAAACAATTTGTACATACCGTATTTTGGTGTGTATAACGCGCACCGATGTATAACGCGCACCCCGATTTTTGACCCAAAATAAATGGAAAAAAACCCTTGTATTTTTTCTGTTTGGCAATCAATATTGCCTGAAAGCGAATCTCTGTCGTAGATATTGCGATTCCTCATTTTCTTCTATCCATGACCCATTCAAGGACTCCACTTTCCACTTCCGGATACTTTGCACTTGTCCCTCTCTCTGCCTGTTTTGTTCGTGGCATTTTCTTCAGTCTTTCTTTCATTCTTCTCCACTCCCTAATAGAAGACTCTCCTACATTAAACTCCCTCCAAGCGGCTTTGTTACCATGTGCTTCTGCATAGGCAATGATAATTAGCTTGTCTTTCGAAGTATACGAATTTCTTATACGACCCATGTTCGTTTAGATTCAAGATCGAACACAATATGATATGTGAAAGTTTAGGTCCAGTATTTATACTTATTTGGATTATCATGACACCTCTAAAATATATCCATATGTTCAGGCTAGAATTTACCAAGACAATGCATTGTAATTATGTATTGTAACAAAGAAGTACCGCATCAAATACTGTTATTTAAAATGAGAAATAAAAAAAGAAAAAGTTTAGCACATCAAAGCTTTAGTCGGTACCAAGTACCTTGAAAAGACCACACCGAGTCAATGAAGCACTGATCACCATTAAAAACACCGAGCTGAATCAATTAAATACTGCTCACCTAGACAAAGCATTGTAACTATGTTGAGCGCATACCTGGCGCCGATTACCGTGAAAAGACCACACCGAGTCAATGAAACATTGAAGCCATTGATCACTGTATAATCGCAAAGATATCTCAAATACTATGATTTAAGATGAAAAATAAAACTAAGTAACAAGCTTATTTTCCAAAGAGGAAAAAATGTTTTCCGACTTCATACATTTATTATTTTGTTCCACAATGTATCAGTGTTCCCGTAAGAAAGAACACGTAGTCGCAAAAAATATGTCCTCTACAGATGCTCTGATAAGAACATTAAAACTAGTTGAATTCTACACATTATATTTCAATTCAATCAATAATAAATGAAGAAAAATTTGATTAGATCAACAGTTATGGAATACGGTACTGAACATTTACGGAACAAGTACGGTAATCCACACAGTGGTATTTGCTCTGCTCCAATGCGGCACTTCGCACAGCTTTTGAACAAGTTGCCAGTCGTTATGTACATGTATTTCCGGCCGAGGCAAGAACAAAACTTGACACAGTGATGTGAAATGAAACCAGTTTATTAACATAAGCAATCAAAGAACAAGACTATTTGTAAGCATTATTTATTTCTTTAATACGGCTAGTACCGGTAAACATTTTAGTTTCAATGCAATGTACAATGGATTTAATATTTCACAAGTAGTGAATGAGATACATGTAGCCGGCTATAGTGTCTTCATCCTCTTCAGATTGACCTGGAAAAAATCTTTTTTTTTTAGTTCTTGTATACAATGCGCACCCCCGACTTAAGATAAGAAAATTAGGTAAAAAAAAGTGCGCATTATACACACCAAAATACGGTAAATTTACTTGGCATTGTTTGATCAGATTCAACTTTTTTCAATGAACACATTTTGCAGGATTTTTTTCTTTGGCATGACCACTGGCCAATGTTGACCATGCTGAATTGGGGGATGAACTTCTCTTTTCCTTTTACCTACAAATCCTCCAAGTAGTTGATGTGCAAGATTCATTCTAAACTCCATCTGGATTCGAGCTCTTTCCTTCTTGTTTTCTGGTGACAGTACTATGGTTCCCCGATTCTTTCATCAGCAAATATGAATTTACTATTGAAGTGTCGAAAAGGAAGAAAAAAAACCCCAAATACTTCCACCATTTCAGGGGCTTTTAGCCAGTACTGTAAGTAGCTCGTATTTGATATGCGTGGTCCACTCCATTCATGTACATGTACAGTTTGACAGGGAGTGGACATATCCTTGATCGAAACCATCTTTTTGGTTATGGCTAACAGATGTGTCTTCACAGTCACATTTGGTACAAAGCAAGGTGATATTTTTCTTGTCATGCCAAACTGTAACCCTCGCAAGTCCTTTCTGTCTAATTATGCTTTGGCCTTGCTCCTTCAGCTTCACTGTGTAATCCAGATGGAAGACCTTTTCGATTTGATCAAACTGTTCCGCAGCCATATGCACCTTTTTGCTGAAGGTGAAGAGTTAGGTCTGGGGATGTAAAAAGACATGGTGTCCATGATCAAACAAATTTTCCATCAAATTGAGAACGACCTTTTTTCCAAGATTCATTTCTGGATTGTTGTAAATCTTTCCAGTATAAACTTGAAAGTCCACAACATATCAATTGTGAGGATTCACTCGCACCCATACTTTGATGCCTCTTTTGATCAGCTTCAAAGGCATGCAATACTTAAATCTATTTTTAAAGATTGCATCCCAAACTTTACGCTGTTCTATTTTTGTTTTTGTAGGCCTTAATGCCATTTTTCAGCACATGATAGGCTAAACATGGCGGCCAGTATTAATGTTGGAGGAAGAACCACAGAAAATGACTGCAAAAAAAACACCGACCCAAGAGAAACTACTATTACTAGCAAGCTTTCTCACCTACCCACATTGGCTGAATCTGGGACTCTAACCCATGTAGACAGAGGTGAGATGGCAGTGATCTGCAACGGAGAACACATTTGGTTTTATAAAACTTCCTCAAACTTGAAAAGGAAGGGTCAGAATAATCTCTCTGCTTAAAATTCTCTTCTGTTATTTTGGTGTCTACCATTTTCAGGTTGATTGTATTTCCTATCAAGAGAGCTAGTCACTGAGAGAAACCTTTCGTTCATGAAAGTGAAAGACCATGAGATGAGATCTAATGCTTCATTTTGGGACACTCTTTTCAATACAGTCATTGAAAGCTGCCTTTCTTGTTATCTTGCTCTCCTTTTTCATCCTTTTACCTGTTTTCATTGACACACCAGAGTGAAGGCATTTACTTGTTGGGTCAAATCATCAGCACAGCATGTTGCTAAGCCATCTGCCAGCTTTCATCAATGAACACTCTAGCTGGATTATTCAGCAGTGCTGTGTGCAGTAACATATTAATGCCAATAAAATGTACTGTACTTTTGTGGGAATGGAGTGGGTGGGTGTAAAACTAATTTTAATTGTGTAATAATTACTTGCTGGCTGTGACCTTGGAATCAGACTGGGATTAAGTTCTTTTTCAATTTCGGACCTCCAGCTTCTAATTAGAGGAGAGAATGATTAGCTTTGATTGGATGTGTATGAAGATTATATGGCTATTATCTAATAGGGTTTCCACAATGGCCAATTTGAAATATTGCAGACATTGTCAGCACTCTGCATTTGAACAAAAGATTCTTGAAAATTATTTTCAGCCAGTGGAGAATCAGCTCTATTAAGAGACCCTTGTAAAAATGTATTAGGAGCAAAAATGGTCATTACTATTTCTATAACCAGAACAGTAAGCTGATAGATGACAGTTAACCTTTTATTTGAAGAAGGGCAGCTTCCTAATGAGCCTGTGATTGATAAACGAGTTCAAGGTTCTGGGACTAATAAATTGCAAATTATGTTCATTGTACATATGTCAAAGCTATAGTTTGGTTTTGTGGAAGCATTCTTTCTTCTGGTGGTTTTTTTTTTTTACTTGTTTAAATAAAAGGTGGGATTGATTAAGAGCTTGGGTCATTTTTTGGAGACAGACATTACAGGAAATAGAAACTCAGATCTTGTGCATTGTTTAGTTGCACAATTTGTTCAAGTACTTCTAATGAGAAAGTACAAGCCTTTCCAGTAAATCATGTTTTTACAACCTTTTTGTCAAACCTTTTCCAAAAAAGGCTCATCTGTCCATACTTGTTTCAATTTTATGATGAAAATTGATCAGACAGCCACAGCAGAGTAAATTCAGTTATGGCAACTGTGATGGAGAACAGGGTATTTAACAAGAACAAAAGAGACAGCTGCTATATAGGAGCAATCTTTTGTTAGGTCCTACAAAGATGAGTCCAGTGAAGTTTTATTTGTCAGAAGTGTTCAATAATTTCATACTTTTTTGCTTTTTTAAAAATCCCTTCATTTCTATTTTTTTCCCCTATTGTTTTTAAACTTATAAACAAATTAGTTCTGCTTTATACCCTTATTTTATTACTCCAAAACCAGGATGTTCTTGCAGATAATGTACATGTGGTATCAGAATGCACAGGTGAAAGCCTGAAGCTTGTTAATAAGTATAAAAACTATGAAACAAACTTTACACTGTTAGGAAATGCAGAAATTTGAATGATTGGAATCATTTAACCTTTATGGTATTGTGTTGGAATGGTAGATGTACATGTAGGTATCACTTTTCCAGTCTTGTAACAGCTTCGGTGGCCTAGTGGTTAGAGCGTCCACCGCTGCAGTGGGAGGTCATGGGTTAGATCCCGGCAGAGTCATACCAAAGACTTAAAAAAATGGTAGTAACATCTGCCTCGCTTGATGCTCAGCATTAAGAGGTTAGTGTTAGGACTGGTTGGTCTGGTGTCAGGATAATGTGACTGGGTGGGACATCATGATACGTGTCTGCAGCATGATGCCCCAGTGCTAGACATCACTATAAACTGCCTTACTGCAGACATCGTAGCGATATGACTGAAAATGTGTAAAAGCTATGATAAAAATCCTTATCAAACAAACAAAACTTTTCCAGTCTTGGCATAGAAGTTTCTGTGAGGAAGATCTTGAACATTCTTTATCATATACATTATTTGTTATGTTCATCTGAATCATTTGATGAATATTACAATAAAGTTTGTATGTGCATTAGCTTAAAGCCGTAAATTTACCTTTGTTCACAGTTGAGACACTGGGCTTTTCCTTTAGGCTTGAATAAATGTAATCAGCCAGTTCATTAGTTCAGGTATGGAGATTATGCAGTTTGCAAAGAGCTGTAGGTATTGTCTTGATTGATATTACTTGTATCAGAAATATCACCATAGATTTTGCCCTCTATCTTAACATTTTCCTTTATTCTTTTGCAGCTTTTTCGGGAAGTTAGGATTATGAAAATGTTGGATCATCCGAATATAGGTTAGTATGAAGACATTTATAATGGCTCTCTTTCAATGAAAAAGTTTGTTTCTTTTTTAGTTCATCTTTTAAAGCAGAGGTTAGCTATTGTACTGTCCCCAGTGTAACTGTAGGTGTTGATGTCCATACTGATAAAAACCTATACTTATTTACTGCTTCAGTAAATCTCAACCATTTTTGTTCCCCCTAGGTGCTAAGCAAGCAGTTAGGAGTGAGCTTCATAGTATCTGCACCTGTGAAGGGTGCTGAGAGGGCTAACTTGGTTCATGTATATGAATTCATAATCGATTGGAGCTGGTTAACACATAACCCCTAGCACTGTGTTGATGTGGCAGGAGGTAGTAGCCTACTGCCAAGATTTGTAGCATCCAGGTCATGTATGATACACTAAAGTGGGTGGTATTATAGAAAGGTACACATATTTAGCTCTACAATGATACCAATTGGTCTGGACATTTTAATTGCACAACAAAATACAGAGGAAAAACTTATTTTTTTTTTTACTTCTATTCCCACCCAAAATTTGCCAGTCTGAATCCGATTTTGTGTCCAGATTTTAGTCTAAACGGGCTCAGATCTAAGGCAGACCGGTCTGAAGTGCACACAGACAAATGAACCTGTGCAAAAAAGTAGGACATTTTTAATAGTCTTCTCCATATAAAAATAATAGGTATGTTAAGCAAAAAACAAACAAAAAACTTTTCACCTTCTGCTCATTTGTGAGCAAAATAACCAATGGAAAACATTTAACACAACTAGGCATTGGGCTGATAGAAAGTCAATGTATTAGGATGTATTCAGAGAGTCCCCAAAATGTGTTTTCTACTTGCATTTCATGCGAAAGTAGCAAAAAACTCCAGAGGTAAATGGTGTTAACATGTTTGTTCTTGATCACTTTAAGAGTATCAACAACTTTTTGCACACCATATTTAATAATGTTATGACTGGAATAATAGAACTTGTTGACGTAATCCATCATAACAAGTACAATGCCATTATCACAAAATTGGGTCACTGTTGCCCAATTTTCATGCTTTGTTGACTTTGTCAAATTTTACTTTTTAAAGTACTTTTTCTCAAGCTCTGTTCATGCTAAAACCATCAAACTTTATAATTTTATGCATATATATATATACACACACACACACACACTTTAAATTTGAAGCTCGATGGTGGATTCATGTCATCAAAAATATATTTTTTTATGAAGACAATTATTTCAAAAAGGAAAGAATGTTTATTTTACCTAGGTTTTCTAAAACGGCTCAAAGGTTAAGGGGGCCCCACGTGGTCTAAAGCGCTCTCTGTTATGGATCACTGCCATCTCACCTCTGTCTACATGGGTTCGAGTCTAAGATTTGGCTAATGTAGTTATGTGAGAAAGCATGCCTGAAGCTTCTTGTGGGTCTTTTTTTTTCCACGGGTTCTTCCTCCACCAATAATACTGGCTGCCGTGTATATAGCCTATTGTGTGCTGAAAAATGGCGTTAAATCCTACAACAACAATCAAAGGTTAAGAAAGAAATGTTACAAACAAGTATGATCAGAAAGACCTTATCGAAACTAAGAAAGTGACTTTCACATTTTTCTTCTTTTTTTTTTCAGTTAAACTATTTGAGGTGATAGAAACAGAGAAGACTCTTTATCTAGTGATGGAATATGCAAGTGGAGGTGAGTTAAGGGAAGAAAATGTTTGCATTGCATAGTTGTCTTAAGGCAGCCAGCTTGGAAAATGTGCTCGGCCAGCAGAGAATTCTAGATAAGAGGCATATTTGTGTGTGGTTTATTTTTGCAAATAATTTTAGACTGAAAATGAAGACATTTTTTTTAATGATATCAGTGTTGCACCTAGGATTCCAAGGGCAGTTGTGTGTGTGTGAAGGGGAGAGAAAGAGATAAAAAGATTTTTTAAAATGAATTTTAAATGTAACAGCACATAATACCTGACCCTCATCATCACACAAGTCTATATACTTGTAAATATTTTGATTGCAAAGATGTCTAGGAAAAGGGGGTTATTGGTACATATCAAATTTTATGTGCTTAATGTGAATTCCTGCATGACATGCTCAAGATATGTAGATCTTTTATAACTGTGATTTAACTCCTGTAGTTTTGGCTTTGATATCATTTTTTTTATATTACAGGTGAAGTCTTTGACTACCTTGTTGCTCATGGTAGGATGAAAGAGAAAGAAGCAAGGGCGAAATTTCGACAGGTAAGTGAAGTCTTTCCAAAAAAGAAATGATCTTGCTTATTTTTTTTTTAAAAAAAATTAAACCCAGAGAACATTTGCCAGATAAAATTTGATATGTTTCAACAATTGTTGTTGTTGTTAATAAATCTATGTATCTAAATCACGTTTGCATTGTAGAAGTTTATCAAGTGTTCCTTAGCTCAAGCATTGTAATTTTAGAATATATCTGGACTTTCCATCAAACAACTTTACTGGATTCAAAATCTTGAAAATATTTCAACCAGTCAGTCAGAATGCTGCTTTCATCGAATTAGAGCAAGATTTGCAAGTCTGAAGTAGTAATATGAAAATTTCAGTGTTGTGTAAGGATAAGATGTGTCATAGACATAGGGCTTCCCCCTTCTAACATTTGAGAATGACCATGAATAATATGATCACATGATGCCTCTATTGTGTATTCTTTTGACGTAAAGTTTGCAGGCTTGAATGCTGTAACAGATTAACCTTTTGACTCTAGAGTGTTGAAATGTCTTGTTCAATTCTTCTCTATGTATTTATATGCTTGCTCAAGTATTCAATTTCTTTCCATCTTCAGATTGTCTCTGCAGTACAATATTGTCATCAAAAGCACATTGTTCACAGAGATTTAAAAGTAAGTCCAGATTGAATGCAATTGGTTTGACAGTTTCATTTTTAGATTGAAATATAAAAGAAGTTTAACAAGGTATCGAGAGAACTGGAAAATTATAGTCTGGTGTTATATTGTAGAAATGCTAACATTAGGCAAAGTTTCATATAGTTCTTATTGGAGTAAAACCCGCCGAGTTAGAACTGGCATTTCTAAATTCCTGTTTCATTTCTAAATGCCAATTTCATTTCTACAAAACTTTTCAAATCAGAAATTATACAGTAATCGCCCTCTGATACGGCCACCCCTGCTGCACGGGGAAAGGGGCCTTATAAAACGGGTGGCCGTTCCAGAGGGGGGTTAAATTTATTATGAGAAGTACATGTTAATGTAATGTACGTAGTATGAAAGCTACGTACTTCAAAAATTAAATATCTTCGTCTAAATGAAACATTAATCATTAAAAGGTTCTTTTTGTTATAATAACAAATTTATTTCAACTGAATATACGTTTTTTTTTTTCTTTCTTGGCGTAAGTGTGATATGTGAGCGGGTATTGTTGTCATACACATTGCAAATACATGTACATTCAAAAACGTCATTTACTTCTTGGTACATGCATAATTATCTTTAGATTTGCTCCATTTTCCCACTGCTGTTGAATAACCATCTTATTAGTTATGACTGTTTATTCAAAGTATTTAAACATAAACTTGTTTATTTCGAGTCTTTTCTACATACATGTACAATTGTTTGGCAAATCCCCCACCCCTGATGTCGTCGAGTAGAAGAACCGACTTTCTTATAAAATAATGTATCCGTTAACGTGATGACATTTTAATGTTTGGTAATGATTTATTCTGTTATTGCTGACTGTGATTTAATTATGCAGACAAAACTTGTGTCGAATGTACGAAATACAGTTTTCGTAAAGGAAGCCATAATGTGTTGTCACGTGATTTTTCCGGTCTTTGGTACCCTGTTGTTTTTTTAAGGTTCTCTGTGTGTGCCAATGTACAAAATCTATTTTTAGCCTATGCTGACCCTGTTATGATTATAACAATTACGTCAATTGACCGTCACAACGATGACCGCGAGCACATCTGTGAGAACCTAATTAACTGCCGGCTGCGTTTTGATCGACGACTTGGAGAAGTGTTTGTTGCATTGTAAAACTCAATTAAAATAGACCTGCTTTGTTTTATAAGGCGGTCTTTTGTATCAAATCAGGTAAAAGACGTACAATACAAAAGTTCATAGGAATGCAAATCCTACATGCATAAACTCTTGTGGTCAATATCGTGTCCCAACATCAATCAAATTAATTGGACCAATCGAACATGGTTTCAAATAGTATGTACTTATTGTCATTAAAGTATATATTAATCAGTAATTTGTCCTAATCATTTGTAAATGTGATCATGGAGAGCAAGGGAATCAAGCGAAAGGCGTACTCGTTGAATGAAAAGCTTACTGTCATAGACGGTTCGTAATGGTGAATCAAGATCAAAAGTTTGTAGTGAACTTAAACTTGCCGCGTCGACACTCAGTGGTTGGCTCAAGGATGAGCAGAAATTTCGGGATTATTTGCATGAAGTTGATTCTGATGATGGATTTAAACGGAAACGGGCACACACTGCAAACGACACAGAATTAGATGATGCTGTGTACACCTGGTTCACACAACAACGTGACCAAAGTGTTCTGATTTTGGGAACAATTCTCAAGGCCCAGGCAGAGAAATTGGCAAAAACTATGTATACTGATTCAGATTTCATGGCAAGCCATGGATGGCTTTGGGGATTCCAGCGCCGACATGGAATAAAACAAAATTCGTTGTCGGGAGAGATACGCTCAGCAAATCAGGAGGCAGCATCTAGTTATCCCAACCAACTCCGAGGGATACTGACCCGTGATCGATATACAGACGACCAAGTTTATCATTGTGATGAGACTGGTCTATGCTGTCGGATGATTTAAATATTTTTTTTAATATTTTTTTTTACATGTCTGACGTTTAGACCCATTAAATTCATGGTTGGTAATGGTTTATCTTTGTAAATTATTTTTTTTTACATTTTACTCTATCTAATCAATCTATCTATGTATCTATTTAGTGATAGCAGAATTTTATGTTTTAGAGCAACACAAGTTTCGACGTTGTCGTTTTTCAATATGAATGTTATCTTTTTTGATAAAATAAATCTTGATTCATTTTGAACAAACAATAAAACTGGAATGTATCCAAATCAACACAAAAAGCAGTGACGTAATACACAATGTGTTTAGCGATACACATGTTAAGAGTACTGATACCTCGTGGAATAATGTGTTTTTACGATCTTTTCAAGATATTTTATCCAAAAATTAAAGGTAATTTATAAAGAAAAACGAACAACACCTTTATAAAGAAATATTTATTCACAGTTATTTTCAGCACGATTATAAAACGAGTATTTAACAATGCACCCCCCCCTTTGGCTTCTCTGTCGATCTCCCAGCTCTTAGCTTTTTTTTTATAGGTCCCTCGGTAACTCGCGCCCTTGCTTATAGTGCGGTCGATGTTTTTGGGCCCCTGTTGTGCGCGAGTTATCGAGGGAGCAGTGTATATATATATATATATATAATAAAATATTTGCCACATCTGTGAGAAGTCTTTTCTGTTTAAAAACATGTAAATATTTGTACAGCAGAATTTTGTAATGAAATAGCAATATGAATAAAATTTCTGTTTTGCAGGCAGAAAACTTGTTATTAGACGGGGACATGAATATTAAGATAGCAGATTTTGGGTTTAGCAATGAATTTGTGCCAGGGAACAAATTAGACACATTCTGTGGCAGTCCACCCTATGCTGCTCCAGAATTGTTTCAGGGTAAGTAGGATATAAACAAAGATAGAATTTATCATTATTAGCTTTAATACGAGGTGGCACTGATTCAAATTAGGGCATTTTGTTATTAACCCAGCTGTTTATGGACCAAAGAGCTTGTGGGACAGTCAGTTGTCCATTGTCCAGCCATCTGTCCATTAGCACAAGTTATCGATAGTCCACATAAACTACTTAGGAGAATGGCATGAAATGTTCCATACGTAATCACTGCAAGATTTAGGCAGTCCTACAACTGCTCAGATATCCAATATGGCCACTACAACAGCTTTTTTTAAAATCTTGATTTTGCCACACCTACTGAAGGGAAAGTCATATCATTGTGGTGGTATCACCAGAAAACTTGTTGCATCTAATTGGTAATATGTGAAAATTGTAGTCAGACGTTCGGTTTTTACAACATTGACAGCCATCTTGAAAATCTTGTATTGCTACTCTTACTAAATTGATGGTCATCATAGTCTTTTTTTCGTGTGCTGAAAAATGGCGCTAAGCCCTACAAGAACAACATCATTCACAATAGCCATTTACATCTTAAAATGAAGTCAGCAAAATTTGGTCAAGTTTGACAAAGCGTCTTGGCATGAAGCTCTTATAAAGCTTTAAAAAAATATGATTATTGCTAAAAATAAGGGGTATCCGAGTTGCTGGTTAGTCAAAAGTCCTCACCATTCCAGAGCACTACCATCTGGCATGTCGTTTGGGTTTGGGACTGTGGCTTGGAATTGGTGCTGGTGGTTCTTCACAGGGTTGGATACTTCTAGTTAAACTAGTCACCATATATAGCCTATCTTGTGCAGAAAAATGGCTTTAACACAAGTGCTAGTCACTCTGTCGGTTGATATCTTGTAAGCAACAATATACACATCCTATTACTTCAACTAGCCATGACTGCTTGTAAAACTTTGTTTGAGATTGGTTTCTAAAGGTCTGGAACAAGCATTCCGTTTAGCGAAGAAGTTTTACACATACCCACTTTTAAGCATGTGGTACCTGGAAAAATTAAAATGGCTGATGCTTAATAATACAGTGATTTCTTGCAACAAATACTGGCTTCTGATAGTGATCATAATGATTTTGAAGAATTTGAAGAGGATGAAATTATTGGTGCTGGCAAAGTGTTGATGGAAATATCCATGAGTGATTTTGAGCCAGGAATTGAGTGACTCGACAAAAGAGTGCCCAACAAAAAAGTGCCCACAAAAGAGCGCCGATTAAATTATACTAACAAGTAGTGTAGAGATCAAATAGTTATATCGAGAAGTTTTCAAATGGTAGAAGTTTTAATTAAAAAATAACGGAAACATTATTGAGCAAAAGAAAGATGTTTGCAACTTTACTATCAAGTATAAAGAGATCAAATAGTTATATAGATAAGTTTTCAAACGATGGAAGCTTTAATCTAGATATGTTGGTACAAACAGACTAGCAATCAAAGAATCTGTTGGAAATGTATATATAGTTAAAAATTCCTTTTTAAATTCACCATGTTCTGCAGTTTTACAAAATGCACAAAATCACTGTATAATAGTTGTACAAAAAATTTACATGGAAAAAAATCAAGTAACAGAAAGGGAAGATAGTGCTATTAATTCCTTTTAAGTCATTTTAATTAATGATTATATTTTAGTTAAACATTTACCTAATTTATGCAGAAGGGATTTCTAATTTAAATTTTAATACACTTCATTTTAAGCATTTAAGACTTTCAATTACTAATATTATTTGCGCTATTTTGTCTTGTGCTCTTTCATCAGAGCTCTTTTTGTGTTGAGCTCTTTTGTGTCACACTCATTTGTCGGCGCTCATTTGTTGGCGCTAGTTTGTCGTGCACTCTTTTGTTGGGGTGCCCAGGAATTGATTTAGAACCAGAGTCTGATGTACATGCTAGCTTGACGGGAAAAGATGGCATGCCTGTCAATCCCCATTTACTGGTAATTCAAAATTAAATGTTCAGATGGTGAATATTGAACCTATGGACTATTTCAGACTATTTTTCATGACAAATTATTACATCTGATAGTAGATCAAACAAATCGTTATGCAGATCAGAGAGTTGATGAGGTGGACTTGAAGAAGTCGCATGAAGAAATGGCAACCTGTCACACCTGAGGATCTAAAACTCTTTTGCATTGTTTATAGCAATGGGTTTGGGACATAAATCTGATCTCTATTCCTTCTGGTCTATTGATGATGTGATATCAACCCCATACTGCAGCAGAAAATGAGTATGGATAGATTTCTGTCTATTCTTAGCAATTTACACCTGGCAGACAACAAAAACATACAAGATGAACCTTTGCACAAGATCCACACAATGATTGAATAAAAATGAGGCAATGGCTGAGATTTAATAAGCAGATATGAACTTCAGTTGTGATGATATTAGAATAAATAACAGGTGAATATTTTTCATGACCATGTATTACTGATTCTGGGGGTCTAAACTTCTGACATTCATGGAGAGGATGTTGATGGAACTCACCTTTTCTTTACCTGTGATTGTTACAATTTAGATATAACATTGTGACAGATATTACATGTACCAACAAAGAATTTAATATTTCTTAGATACATTTGAACTTTTCCATTCAAGCCAAACAAAAATACAGATGAAAAACAATTCAGCACTGAGGGATCTTGTAATGCAAAACAGTATAGCACTTTAAGGGTTAAACAACATAACAACAAATAAAAAATAGAAATAATTTTGAAATGATTTCTCAAGTACTGCTGAACAGGTTTAAATGAAAGCATCGTTGTATAAAGCTCTGATTTATTAAAAAAAAATTTGCCAGTTTGCCTTTAAACATAGCCACCATTAAAAAATAAATAAAAAGACATTAGCAGTTTATAAAGAACCAACAGAGAGAATTTTACTAAATTAAAATTTAATAAAAAAGAAAGCATTTTTGTTGGGAACTGTGTCCAAATTATTAAAAGTACTTGTCTGTCATGGCTGCTGTTATTTAATGGTCTTTTTGAGAACTGTTTCACACAATTTAAAGTTAATATGATGGTCTTTCAGATTTATTAAAATGATGCTGATTTGCCATCATTACTAAAAGTAAAAAAAAAATCATGACATAACTTCTCAAACCACTACAGAATTGGTCCCAATTTGACAGCATCCTGTCAGAAAGGTTCAGGACTTCACAAATGATCTCATTTCCCCATCAGATTTATTTTATTTGACACAAGACATAATGACATTATGGGGTTTAAAATTAATGCAAATAATGCCAATATGCCATTTAATCTGTTCACCATTTCTAAAAGTAGAAAGTCCTTTAGAATGGCTTCTCATAAACAACTCTTCAGAATTTGACCATTGAAGCAAAATAACCTGGTATGTTTGTACAAATAATGCCAATTGACCATTAGATATCATTGCTGCTGCTAATAATTGGACTACGTACAAACAATTTATTGAGAAATTTTGCCCTCTAAGGGCAGTTTTTCTTTCTGTTTGAAAGATGAGAGTATTCTCTTTTGTCCCATCTGAAACTGACCAAAATGCAAAACTTATTTTGCATTCAAGTCAGTTTTTTAGTTTGATATTATTTTTCACAAACACATTTCCAGTTGATTAAAAACTTGATGCAGGCAATTCAAATTGTGTAGGTTGAAAAGGTTTACAGCTTGATACTTTTGAACCTGTCATATTGGTAATCATTCCTCGTATATTTCCAGGTAAAAAGTATGATGGTCCTGAAGTAGATGTCTGGAGCTTGGGGGTCATTCTTTATACACTAGTCAGTGGGTCATTACCTTTTGATGGTCAAAATTTAAAGGTAAGTATCATACTATCAAGAATAGGTTACACAAGTACTAGTATTCACCTTGTAGTTTTCAGGTGCACTTGTGTTTTCTTCTCAAGCAGTCAAAACGTAACATTACAAATATAATGCATTTTGGATGGTATAAATTCTCATGTTCAAACTGCACTTTGGAGTTATTTTGCAAAAGCAAATGCAAGATGGGTATCACTTTCCTTTAGTGTTGTTTTTAGTGTAGGTGTCTAATGTCTTTTTCTGCCTAGGCCTTATGGCCACACATACTTATGTTATGGCTCAGTGTCTTGTATTGTCAGTTGTGAATCTGTCCATTGTTTGTTGACTTTCCATATTGCTTAGAAATTTCAGTGTTTCAATGGTTAGTTTTTCTGACTTGTGACTGAAAGGGTTTGAAGCTTACTGTTGGATCATCCTAGGTCAGCTGCCATGGTATAATAAATAATAATAATGTGGATTTTGTATAGTGCCTTATCTTTATAAGCTCTTATGTGTTTTACAACATCTATAATGATATGACTACAAAAAACAAAACACCATGAAATTAGAAAACAAAAAAAATGCTGAAAATATTTAAGGTAGGAAACATTATTAGCCCTTTAAGTTTATTCTTGTAGTCAAAAAGTTGTTTTAAGAGCACTCTTGAAAGCCATGGTCCTTGAAAAATGTAAAATATAAAATTAATCGAAGTTTCTTTTCATAGTATTACATCATGTAATCAAATTTAAACTTTGCTGTTGGGTGGTTTACAACATGTGACCAAACAGATATTTATAATTGTGCACGGACCTGATTATTTATGATATCTTGCATGTGATCATCTGAGCTTGCTACCGTCCTGAAGGTATCATTCATCAATGTGGTTGCAAGATTTACCAAAATTTTAAATGTGTATGGATGATATTAGTCAGTTAGCATTTGTACTTTCAAAATTTCTGTCTTGTACCAACTTTTTCCATCCTTGCTAGTATGAAGTACCAGTAAAAGCAGAAACACCAGATCATTTCTTGTAAATTTTTCAGTTTGATATTAACTCATTCAGCTCTATATCAATACTATGCTTGTCTAGCTGCTTGTGCCCCAGAGTGTTTTACCTTTTTCGAAAATTTTGTAAACATCATGCACATGCATTCACACTTACTTTAATTTCTCTTCTTATATCCAATAGTAATCTTAAAAATTGTCAGCAATTAATCCAAATAAATTTTTCTACACAGTGACATATTTATTTTCCTATTTGTCCAAGTCTTTCACAATTTATATATACACTATTTTCAAAATTATGTGCAACATTGTTAGGAATATCACATCATCAGCACTTAAATCCATTAAAATAAACCAGGAAAATTTAATATGTGATATGGTTTAAAACAATTTGTACATAAATTTACTTGGCATTGTTCACATCCAGTTTTTGGTTCAGATCTAATTTTGTTCAGTGAACACGTTTTGCAAGTTTCTGGTTGGATTCCACATTTTGTTTGGTGATACCAATAATATAATATGCATTTTTGGACATATTGATTGGTTTTGTTTGCAGTTTTTCCTGAAATAATAATAAGTGTAAAAAGCTGTCTCTTTTTTTCCTTGTCAATGTTTCTTCTAGGTCCAGGATGTGATCCACTAAAATCATTGATTTGGACAGGCAGAAAATGATCACTTCAGTCTGCTAGATCGGCAGAAACTCTTTCCTTTTCGTTGTTGGCATCCTCTTCTTCTGACGATTCAGTCTCAAGAATCTTAAATGTCCCATTCTAAATCTTGCAAATTATCCAACTGTCGAACATATCTTTCCTCTGCTTCCTCAATATTTTTTTTAGATCAAACCCAAAAATCTCTTCATTTTCCCCCTTACCACCATAATAAATCATTTGTGCTTCTGCCATCATTTTACTATTTTTCAAGAACACGTGCAGTGAAACTGCTCACAATTAGTAATCCTTGGTTTCTGAATATTTTAAGTTTGCACAAATGAAAGTAAAATCATTTCTGATTGGTTGCAAGTGGTCTGGCTCTTGGAAAAGTCCCATTTGTAACCAAACAGATGTTGTATCTTCCACACATTCAGATCAAGGATAACTTGGTTATTGATTTAACAGGGGTCAAGATAAGTGGGGAAAAAGTAGCCTAACTAAGGATTTTTTGGATACTGGACCAAAATGTTCGACATACACAGGTTCTTGAGATCGAGATAAGTGGGATTGACCATATATTGTATTTATGTGGTCAAATGTCTTCTCAATAGATTTTGTCCTCCTTTGTCTTTTCAGGAACTCAGAGAAAGAGTTTTACGAGGAAAATACAGGATACCTTTCTATATGTCAACAGACTGTGAAAATTTATTAAAACGTTTTTTAGTATTAAATCCAACAAAAAGGGCCAGTTTAGAGGTAAGCAGAACATTAACTTGAGAAATTGGAATTACTGCTATGTATTATTTTTATAAATATCTAATAATAATGTTGATACAATTATATGCAATCAATATTGGATAATATTCTTGTTATCTTTCTGTTAATGTTATCATATGTATTTTTTCTTGTAACAGTGGTATATTTGTCTTCTCTGTAAAGATTGTTGAAAGCTTCATGTTTCAGGGACTTTTGGTGAGACTCTACATCAATTAAAACCATATTAAGAATGCCAGTTTTCATGGAAGTTGAAATGTTTGGTTCTGTATGTTTATCATGGAAAAAGAATCTGTACCAAAAGAATCTTATTGGTGATAGCTCAGATATATCATTTATACCCAACATCAAATGGCTTAGGTCCAGGCATTATTTAACAGACAGACCTGGATTTGAACTGCTCACATGAAAATACATAATGAACAGCATATACCATGGCATTACAGAATGCTGACATCTGTAATTCCTCTGTTCATACAGAATTGTATCTAGAATGAACAACATATACCCTGGCATTTCAAAATGCCCTGGAAGATCTGGGTTTCTTTTGTTAAAATCAAAACTACATGTAGAACAGTGTACACCCAGACATTACATAATGCTGCTCAAACAGATTAAGGTTAAGCTGTTTAAATGTAATTACATGTTGAATGAACAACATTGATCCCATCATTTATCCTCAGACAGATCTGGGTTTGCAAAAAATTCAGAATGGACATCGTAGATCCTGGCATTACATGATGCTCAGAAATGTTCTGTTCATATGAAAATGTGAGATGTATAGAATGAACATCATTGACGCTGGTATTATGTAATGCTTTCATAGAACTTGGTGTGTGTGTTCACACAAAATTGTATGTAGAATGAAGAGCATAGATCCTGGCATAACATAATGCAGAGACAGATCTGGGCTGGCACTGTTTACTTGAAAATATAAATAAACTGAACAGCATAGACTCGGGTATTACATAATGCCCTGGCAGATGTGGATTTGTGCAGTTCACACAGAATTTTATCTAGAATGAACAGCATAGACCTAAATACAAAGACAAATCCTGCTTCTGCTAACATATAATTATGTGTAGAATAAACAGCATATATGATGGCATTAGTTAATTCTCACATTGAACTGGCTATTGTGCTATTCACTTGAAATTATATTTAGAAAGAACAGCAACCACACAAAAGTGATTGCTGATACAAATCTGCACCATTTGCAGCAGGGCTTGCATTTCATGCAAGTAAATCATGTCCATACATCATCATCTTGAAAATTCTTGGGTTCAGTATAATCTGGTATGATAGGTTTATTACTTGTACCGTAAACTAACATTCATAGTCATCAGAAATTCCTGCATACCCCATTAAATATGATTTACATGGAGGTGCCCACGAGGTTTGAAGTGCATTATAAGGTGCATTTGTAAAAGCCAAATTAATTCAATTATGGTATATATTTTGTCTACCACACTGCATCTGTATTTTAGGATTACAAAAGTAATAAAGTTGTTCTATTGGCAAAAGATGTTAAGTGTTAATAATGTAATTATTTGGATATTTAAATTGTGGAAAAATAAATTATTACTTTTTTGGATTTGCACAGAGTAGTTTTCATCATAGCTGTTTGTGAACCACTTTACAAAATTTGCATGCAAGATACATGAATATAATTTATATGGATATACTCATGGTACATCAAAAAGTGTTTTGCTTTTAATTTGAATTCTTTAATTGTTTTCATGTATTACTTTTGACAATTCAGAATTGAAAATCATTAACTTGTGCTTAACAAATCAGGATCTTTTACTGATGTTATCTTTAATGGTATCATGCAATTTGCAACAACAGAATGGAGAAAAATAGTTGCTGTCTCTTGGTTCTGGTATTAAGAAAATACTAACTCAGAATTTAAAATAGAAAACATTGAAAATGTCAAGTGCTTTCTAAGAGAATACTTCAACAGCTAACTTCATCCTCTCACTTAGGCAACTACAGCTAGATTTTTCTAGCTAGAAAGCAAATTCACATCTAACATCACATCAAATTCACATTTACTTCTAACAAAGTACTAACAGCTACCATCAACTTCTCACATGGGCAAGTACTGCCAGCCTGAAGGCAGATTTACATTTCCAACAAAGTATTAACATGTACCATCAACATGTCACATGGGCAAATACTGTTAGGTTTTTAACCTGAGGGCAAATTCACATTTCCATCAGAATATTGTACCCTCAATCTGTCATTTGGCAAATAGATTTCAAGCCTGAGGGTAAATAGAATACTGTAACTGCTAACTTCAACGTGTCACTTGGACAAATAGAGCTAGGTTGAAAGCCTGAGGAAGAATGAGGGATTGTAGCGAGTTATCTTTCCGACAGGTGGAGCCACCAAAAAAATCCCTATCCCAATATTTGGTCGTCCTCCGGGGTTATCATTAGCCAGAATCAATCTGTCCATCAATCGAGCAATAGATAATTGTCAAAACTACAACAATACACGTAGCAATTAAAACTAATATTTTATTCTTTAAATTTTTTTGGGTGTTTCAGAATATATACTATATTATTACTTCAGGATACTAAAGGGGTCCCTTTATGTTACGGATCATGTTTCGGATCACCGCCATCTCACCTCTGTCCGAAATGGTCCGAATTAAAAAATAAATTATTTTAAAGGAAAACAGGTGTGTCTGTGTGTGTGCACCTTGTAATCAGAAACAATCCATTTTAAAATATTAGACCATATGTTTTATTGTGACAAAACCCAATGTATTGTTCTAAATTTTTTTTCAAACTGTAATTACAAAACTATTTAACTTGCCAAGAACAATACAACTTTATTTAGACATGGTTCCTTTTTGTTCTATCCAAGTAATGTATATAAAGGTTGTCAGAATAAAATGAAAGTAGATCTTTTCACTTTTAGCCATTCTGACACCTTTTCTTCTCAATCTCACTTGCTCACTCACTCATCAGTCTATGATTAATATCAAATTAAACCAATTTTACATCAGAAGCATAATTTTCTTAATAAAGATAATAATCCTCTGTTTTAACCACAACTTACTTTCTTCAGGGGAGCAGCAGTAACATTTCAATTTTTTTATTTTTATTTCTTTATGACTTATAAAAATACTGGTCTAGGACATCTTTGAAAAACTTGTCGTCATAGCCTTCCAACCTGAGAAGAAAAGAACATTTACAATTGCATATAATGCAGATATGATATATACTTAAATAATATATCAAATATGTTTAATGTAAAAAAACAAAAAATCAAAGAGACTCTTGTGAGTTTCCAAACTAAACAGCTTAAATCATTTCTAATGATGTAAAAACAAAGTTATACTAGACTGCCCCACTAAGTAGTCCTACCTATAAGACCCGACGCTGATATTTATGTTTAGGGCATCAGGGTCTTACTGCCTAATGAACAGCGTTGTGTAGTGTGTTTGGAATTCTACTGACAGGAGAATAAGAGGTGAAATTTTCATGATTATCACATAATTGGCAATAAATATCAACATTCAGAGTTATTCGTATACTTAATTTGTTGTCTTGATCGTAATAGACTCAAATTCTGACACTAGCAAATGAACGCATTTTTATGTTCCTTTGACACGCATTTCAATTGGTTGCAATGCAATGGTGGCTGAGGAATGCCGAAGTAGGATTCAACAAGGCCGTTTTATTTTAACGAAATGAAAGTATCAAAGTATCAAGTATTTGAACAGCAAGCAACATTTCTTTTCGTTCAAGAAATATTTTCTGATTGGAACCTACTTGAACATACTTCAGCATACCTCGACTACTGTCCCATTTCAACAAATTCAAATGTATGTCAACTGAAAAAGAAAATGCGTCCATTTGCAAGTGTCAGATATTGATTCCACCAGGATAAAAACAGCACAATAAGTATATTAATTAAACAAATTAGTGGAAGAGTGTCAATATAGGTTGCCAAGTATGTGCGATATTCCTGAAACTTTTGACTACTCGTTCCGATGTCGACGACATCGGAACAGACTACACAAGGCCATTATTCGGCTCGTAAGACATAGCACCTAAACAAAATTAACATGTGCTATGTCTTACAGGTAGAACTACCCCACTAAGTAACTATCTAAACAATTATTCAGAAAAAGTTGCAGAATCATCCATGATTATACGATACAATATAAGAATCTGATGAAAAAATTATTTAAAAAAAATAAGTTAATTGTGTGAAAATAAGAATTTCAATTTTATGCTGATTTTCCATTTTAGACTACAATATCACCAATTATGCCTAATATTTACTTACCTTTCGATCAATTTCTTTTTTTCTTTCCTAGATAATTTAGCTTGTCTTTTTTTAATCCTCTCTCACTAACAATAACATCCATAATCCATCCAATTGAGACATTTTGTAAAGCAAGATTAAATTCTATATTTTGTTTGCTTGTTTGTTAAGCCGGAAATATATACTAGAAATAATCTTGGACCGCTTTGTTTCATGCTGCCACCTATCGGTTTAAAGTGAAGAGAACAGGCTACGATCCCTCGTTCATCCCTGCAGCACCTTTGTTGCAGCTGTCTGGAGTTTCCAGTCTTTGTGTAAAATATGGCTATGACAGATTTCAGACATATGAAATGCTATGTTGACAGTACATTTCAGAACTGCTTTTCATATATGTATGCACCGAGCAGTGAAACAGTATTGGAACACAAATTACTTGAGCTAACAGAAACTGAAGAAAATTTTAGAATAATTGCTTCCTTTTAATGTGCCAACCATAAGTAGAAGCATATTCATATGAGTCATCGGTCTGTCACCAATGCTGTTTCCACACAGTAACTTTGTTGTTCCAACATATACAGTTACCAAACTTTGGATGACTTGTTCTTGGTCTCTATGTCCATAAAGTCAAGAAACTTGTAATATGGCTCTGTGCGCAGTGTCATTTTTTTATACATTGTGCGTCATCTGTCAACATTTACTATTTTATACATTACAAATCGTTGGCTGAATATATGTGTATGCGTGTGTGTGTGTGCGCGCGCGCGCTTGTATACCATTGCTCTTTCAAGGTAATATGTACCTTGGGCTTTGCCTATATATTTTATTTGTGTTTGCTAATCAATCTGCTTACACCTTTTCAGAATATATTCATCAAGATTTGTACGGACTAGTACATTGTAGTCATGCCAATTTATTCAGTATGCCTTTGAGTTCAAAGTCCAAGCTATATTTGAAGGCTTATGAATCAAAAGATTTAGATACCCAAAATGAATTTTCTTCTTGCACATAATTTTCTTCATCCTTGTAGCATAACGTAGACTTGCGGTGCTCTCAGTCTAACTACAACTCTTAACCAACAATAAGAAAAAGAATGGACATTCATGGTGTTGGTTTATATCGCTTGATTGTCAATGAGTTAAGGACTGTGATAGTTTGACTGCTGTGCATGTACAACTACCAACAGGATTTCAACCATGTTAAGTCTTCAGAGCAAAACTTAAAAATTTATCAGAATTCAGTAGGTGGGCTTATTATCCAAGATGTATTTGGTAAGACAAGCATTTTTTAAAAATTGGATGTTGGTAGGCTATATCAGTAAATGTTTTGTCTTGCCTGAATGAAGAAACGGTGAGACTTCCTGGTAGGTATAAATTTTCAGTGGCAGTGGTGACAGCTGCAGTATGATCAGTGTTAAAAATTTGTTAAAGTTTAATATTACAGATTTTGCTAATCAGATCCAGATGTTAGGCAATATAATCGTGTGGCTGGCATGATAGTGCCATCAGCTGAACCAATGAAATTCAAGTAATATATTTCTTAAAATTTTATAAATTCTGTTCAATTAGTGCAATCTGGAATGGTGAAAATATTAGTTATGAATTTTGCATGCTGAATACTGTAAACATGTACAAATTTGACTGTAAAATGAACAAATGGCTGATTTGGTTCTTTTTAGACTCTTTTTTTTAGAAGTTAAAAAAAATGCTTGAGCCTTTGTTGTAAATTGTGTTTTCAATGCAGAAATTTATTAGGGTTTGTTATTTTCATGTATAAAATAGGAAAGACTGTGTATAGGAAGGGTAAGTAAGTAAACTTTGACTTAGACAACATACAGTAATAACAATGATTCCAAAGATGAATTAGGAAACTGATTTTTCCTGATTTCATGATCCAGATGGAAAAATGTTGAGGAAAAAAAAAAACTTCATTTGTCTGCACATTTTTCAACTTTAATGACAAAACCATGCCCATGAGGTCTGACATGAATTTTGTGTTAGGAATGATACATAAATCTGTATGAGCTGGCCATATGAAACAATGGTCCTATGAATGACTTGGTAATGTAAATGATTGTTCCATGAAAGAAAGACTAACAAGATGGACCTGTAATCAGCATTCAAGGCATCGATGTACATATTTTTCACCTGTGTGAAGTAGAGGTGTTGTACTAATATCAGCATCTGCATCAGTGTACACTTGTACAAAAGCATACATCATATATAAACTCAGCATTTCAGATATTTTTTCTTGTACTATATCCTTGACATCAGTTTAAAATATAATTTGTTTGTTAGTGGACCCAGCATTTTTACACAGGTTCACCTGTCTGTTTGCAGGTCAGACCAGTCTGCCTTAGATCTGAGGCTAAAATGTCTAAAATCGGGACACAAAATTAGATTCCAACCACTGGATAATTTTAGGTGAAGAAGAAAAACAGGTCCACAATATGAGGTTTTTCCCTCTGTATTTTGTAGAGTAACTAAAATGTCCAGATTATTTGGTATCATTGTAGATCTAAATCTGTCTGCCTTTCTATAATAGTATTAATATCACCCACTTTAGTGTAATTGGAATTAGGCTACTACCTCCTACCCTGTAAATGCGGTGCTAGGGGTTAATGTGTTAATGCTAAAAAAAATAGTCCTTGTGGCAAAGACTTGATGCTTCAGCAAATTAGTTATTTTTTGCTGAAAGTTCATTTATTGGGATTCATCTTTCACTATTTTACCCTTCCAAAACCAGAATACTACTTTGAGCTGCATTTATGCTTTATTAATATCGTTTAAGCATTTGTATTTAGGCCATGAACTCAGATTGTTTTTCTCCATACTACCTATTTTCTTTTTGACTATGCAATTGAAAGTGCAAATGTTTTTTTAATTTTATTGTTAATTTTCCATCTTGATAATTATACATTATATGTCTGGTAGATCACCCTCAGCAGGCTATCTGTATTGTCCTTGTAACAGAGTACAGGAAGTTGAGTAGTGAAGTGCAGGCATTTCATGGAAACCTTGGTTATAGTGGCTAATTAGGATAATTACCTATGCTTGAACTATGCTTCTAAAACTAGTCATATTGGCTGTGACACAAGGTCACTTGAAGCCTGCGGCTTTCACCCAGTAAGATCAAGCTTTTGAAAGTAGAAAATGATACTTCTGAATCAGATTTTAGGAATAATCATTTACATCTTTTTAAAATGTTTTATGTCCTTATTCCATGTCACACATTTTATTGTCAAGATCACATGTTCCGCCTGATAAGTAATCTTTAAGGTCACGTCTAGAATCTAAAGTTTTGTAAAGGTGAGCTCTGTAATCATGGATTGCACTCAGTTTTACTATATTGATCTCTGCCCATTTAGAGGATAAACTTGTACAGCAGTCAAAAGGGATTCTCTTTCTCTGCTAGTGTTACTAATCATGTTTTTGCTTTTCTCCTTGGTTTTGGTAACAGAGTATAATGAGAGAGAAGTGGATGAATATAGGAATGGAGGATGACGAACTTAAGCCATACGTAGAGCCACCGATCGACCAACTCGATCCTGTGCGGATAGGTAATGTCTCTATGCAGCCATTTCATCTTTTACCAGGCTGCCATGAGTGTTTTCCTTGTGTAGATATCAAGCACTCCTTATTTTGTCCATATATGTGCAAGCTGCTTGGTATTGTATCATTTTATGTTGTTATTATCATGTGATTATATCCAAAATTGGAGAACACAAAACTTTAAGCTTTGTCTTCCCAGTCTGCAGTCAGCAATTCTAAAGAAATAAAAAAGAAATAAAGGTGTTACTTTTAGTTGAGGAAGTATTGGCAAATCTTCACTTCCTGTGCAGATTAAAATGTGATTAATCTGTGATCAATATGATATCCTGTGATATGCAATTGAATCGTAGCACCATGAACTCGGAGAGATAATGGGCTTCAAATAACATCATTGAAACTTTTGTATTAAATTAGCAAAAGAAACATTTTTAAACAGATTTATTGCAGTGATGTAAAAGAAATGATGAAGTCCTTAAAAGTATACAAGAACTTTGTGCAATACTGCCATAATCTTGATAATTATGTCGTATAGAAAAGATGAACTAGCAGACATGCTTCTTTGTGTATTTGATAACAGCAACCTGTTATCTTGAATTTATGCAAATTTAATTAACTTTTGAATGCTCATGCAGGTGTTATTTGATATTCAATTAGTGAAAGGTTATCTCCATATGAAAAACCCCATCAAGAATGGAAAGTGTAGGACTTGAATGTGAGAAAATGCACAGGAATCTATATTTTCAATCAATTTAGGTTGCTTTGGCCAATAGTGATGTAAAATATCCATTTTTCAAAAACTTGAACACTCACACATTTCACGGATGATGTCCTTAAAATTACAACTGTTTACTTCCTTAATTGTGTAGATCAGGCACTCAGCTTTGGAGCCAAATTTGCTATTGTTTAAAGGCACTAACAGGATAGGGTTGACATTGTTTCTGTAAATTCATGTAAATCCAACAGGGTAGATCTTGATCTGTCAGTGCAATGTCTGAATACAATCATTATTATGTACTCCAAATATACACGTCCCAAAACTTAGTTTCCCCATGTAGATCATAAAAGTTATCTTTATACACTTGACTACATAGTAACTCCTTCCATCTCTTGTTACCAGAGATTAAAAAATGTGTGACTTTCTTTCGCTATATGTGTCGAGAGAAAATTGTCTCAGTTATGCTTTTTGTAATATTCTCAAAGGCAGGGAAGACTGAAGCTTAAGATTTTGTTCCGTAGTATATATATATATATATATATATATATACATGTGTGTGTAAGAATCTGCAGAGTTGGTGAATAAAAAAAGGGTTGTCAGAAATTTTACCTAAATTCACATCTCCATACTGACTTTATTTTTAAGATTATTCAGTTAAGAGAATTTGGAAGAAAAAAAAATACTGAATCCAATTTTAAACCATTTTACGGTCATTTAATTTCATTACAACATTCTCTTTTGTGTTGATAATGTTAATTGCAAATTCATACAAAAATATGAATTAGTTGACCTTTTTTGCGCTTTTTGTCATCCCTTTTCTGGATTTGCCACATCTGCAAATTGGCTTATATTATGCTATGTTGTACATACCTTTGTCACTGAAGGTTGATTTTTGTTTTGATCAGACAATTATGAAAGACCGGTGGATCAATATGGGTCATGAAGATAGAGAATTAAAGCCCTACAAAGAGCCATCAAAAGACCACCTTGATCCTAAGAGAATAGGTAAAAAGCGCGTCTTCGCTTTTGATCAAGCACAGCCTAGAAATATGATGTGTACTATATTTGCAGATTCATAATGTGCACCTGTCTCTGAACACAAGGTTCCCACAGGTCAGAAACAAGTGAATATTTGGATTTCAGGACACCAGCGGAAAATGAGTTGAATTTCCTGACTCTAAGAGAAATTTAAATTTTAATCAAAAGTCATTAAGATGCAAGAATTTTCATACCCTCATTAAAGGACCTTTTAAAATGGACAGATAAGCTGAGAAATGTGTAATTTCCTTGGCTTGTGCTGTTTTCTGGACCTTATCAAGTTTCTTAAGTGCCAAACGTTCAGAGTAACTTCTGAATTTATTTAATGGTAGCATAGCATTTAATGACAATCCTGCAGACATTTGATTTTATTGCATGTCATAATTGTAGAAATCTGGTCCATTCCTTTTTTTTTGTATGTTTAATGAAAGAAATTGTGCATCTGAGTAGGACATGAAACTTGTGATCAGGGAGTTTGGGCATGTGGTCGATGGAAAAGTTTGGTAAAGTTTGCAAGTCAGTTCCAATGGCTGGCTGAATCTCAGCAACTTCATAGAGTTAGATCATAATCACATGATGTGTAGCACTTGTGGCACAAACTAAAGACTAGTTTGTTGGTACATTTTGTGATCACAGATCTAGGTCTAGGATATTCAAATACAGTAATGTGCAGAGCAAACAATGGACCCTGACTTGTTAATACATCATGTGACATCAATTCTTGGTATCTGTTCACGTGCATTCATATGTAGAACAACGATAGATGCTGATTTGTTAGCACATTATGTGATGACAGATCTGGGTGTAGGCTTTTCACATGCAGTAAAATGCAGAATAAAACAGTAGATCTGGATCTGTTGGTATATGTAATCACAGATCTGGGTATTTGCTGTTCACCTGCAGTCATGCATAGGACATCAGACCCTGCTCTGTTCCTACAATATGTGATGACAGATCTGTATCTGAGATGGTCTCACTAGATGCATTGTATACACTGGTAAGTAAATAAAGCAAAATTTTGACCAGTGTATGGTATGGGCCTCTCAATTCTAGAATAACTTGGTATTGAGGACCCATTATATTTCTCTAGCATAACACGGTCAGATGAGGGTGTTTTTGTGCTTGTGAACAGAAAAAAGATTCTGTCTTGATGACATGTCTGATGTTTTTGTGACCTTGGTTGTGTTCAATTTGAACATAGTTTGTTTTCTTTTATAACCAAGACAATCCTCAACATACCTTCCCAAAATAAAAGAGTAAAAAAAAAACTTGTTCTGGTCACAGCACCAAACACCTGTGAACAATGTAGGGACAGATCAGCCTTCATATAATTCGCTGGCATATCAGAATAGACTCTTAAATATTTAATGGCAAACCAGGTTCTGTGCTGTTGGTATTTGAGTGTGCTCTGCTATAAATAGTTACATGTGGTAGACTTGGACTAGCTAGTTTGGGTTTATACATCATTGCAAAGCTGTTGAATGGGAAGTTGGTTGTATTGATTGATCAGTTTTACTGATTCAGATGTTGGAGGCCATTTACATAGTACCTACTATTTTCTGTTGGCTTAAGATATCCATCTATAAAAATCGTTTTGGTTGTGTTGTGGGAAGAATAGGTGAGATAGTTTTATCATTAGCATAGGCATCATGTGTTTTGCATTTATGTGTGTTTTTTTTTGGCATTGATGCATGTGCAATCATGAAACTTGATGGGTGTGTTTATTGTGGGGCATACTTCTCATCATATTTCAGAGGAGTTCATATTGACCTACTTGTCATGCTCCAGTGACTTTTTTGGAATAAGCTATGGTGGAACAGGTGAGACTACATTTTGCAAAATCTGTGTCATAAAGATTCATATAAATTAACTATAGTTGTACTAGGTCATGCATCTTAAGTAATCTTGGTTGCCAGATGTTAATGTTGGGTGGTTTTTAATTTGGAGAAATTAAGATTATCTGAAGAAAAGAACCAGCGTTGGAAGGGCAAATATTTGTATGAGCCAGAGCCTAGAAATGGACTGAGGACTGACTATACAGATAAAGAGCTTGGGCATTATCATTGTGCTTCCAAGTTGTTTGTCTTTCTTGTGTGCATCATTGTTGAACTGCTTCAGATATACTTTGAATCTGTGTATGTATGTATGTATGGATGCATGCATGCATGTGTGAATGGTTGGTTGACAACTAATCTCAACAACGAAGTCAACATTTTTCTGAATGAACTGCAGTTTTTTGAGAAAGTACATTAATTCAATTGGAAGACCGGATGCATCTTGCAGCAAACAGGGTGCCTCAGATTTCTTATCTATGTTAAATAGTTTTCTCCAGGTTATTACATCAGCCACCTCAAAGACTTCTTCATGCTTACGCTGAGATTAAAATAATCAATTAGAACTTTGTATTTGATGTGTGAAAATACTAGGTGTAGAAATTCTTTTAAAAGGCTGGTTTCCTGGAATGGCAATTTTAAGACATTATTAGTCATCACACAGAAAAAAGAAGCTAAACACCTTTCCCAAAAAGAAACGTGCAGCAGATTTTGGGCTGGCCTGAGTGGGTATCATGCCTGTGACCCATGGATTACAAGTCTGATGTACTTCCAACTGAAGGAACAATATGAAAAAGTCATTATCACAGTGGTTTTTTGAAGACCGCAAGAATCATTGCTGGCCATGAATGCATGGGCGTTGTAAGATCAACATCACTTGTCAGAATAGAGACTTTGAACTTTGCGATATTTGATCTGTAGATGTGCACAGTTACTTTAAAATTTTGTTGTCAGTTCCCTATGGGTAGAACTAGGGATTTTAGTGACTTTTTAAAATGGAGTTCAAGTAAATGTAATTGAAAAAAGTGTTGGGATATGTAGATGTTGCAACCTTTTAGTTAAATGTGAAAACCATTGTGTGTGTGTGTGTGGGAGTCTAACAAATTTCCATCACAATGATGGAGCAGTATATCTCATTGATGCTGATGCTATATATTTCATTTTTCTGTTAGTGCAGGTATAAAATATTAATGTAGTACATGTCCTAACATGCACAGAATTGTGTTTAAAACTTCTCCATCAATTAAGGTTTGCAGTAAACTATGCAATATAGGGCTAAAGTTAAGAGTTGTGCATGTATAGATTCAGTTCTGCAAACTATATAGTCCAAGTAGTATCTGCTACATCATTATATAAATGGACCTGATACTTGAACTTTCTGTGTGCTGTGCTGGTCAATTGTTCTTTCCACTTTAAATTTTAATTGTTTTTAATGTTTTCATTTGTTCTTTTAATTCTTTTGTGTTTTTTAATATTTTTTTTACCTGATAGAACATTATGTTTTGCTAATAGCTTGGTTTCCATGTTAATCTAGTTTGCTTAAAATAAAGTAAACAATAGAAAATAAAGGAAAAACATTGGATTGATGTGATTCTTCTTTAAGGCAGGAGACTTGTGTTTGACTGCCTCTTTTATGCAATATACTTAAAAATGGCTCTACAATATCCATCACATGAAGATTTTATACTTGAAAAGTTTTTTTTGTGCTGAAATGCATATTTATTTGTAAAGGAGGTATATTATTGAGTAGTATAGTTAGTTTGTCTGAATTTTAAAAATGGTTCTTGAATACTAAAGAATAAAATAGAAAATTATAACAGATGGAAGGCTTTGCAAAGTTACAGAACAATTTTCAGATTCTGATATATATATGTATAGGTCATATTAATATTCCTGAGTAAAATGAAAGGCAATATTAATTGCGCTAAGCAAGAACAGCAGTTTCCTGCCAGATTCTGTTTAGCTGAGAAAAAAATACATCTAGTCCTATTTACAGCTGTTTTACATTTACCTTCAGTGAACATACTGACTCGGATGTTAGAGTTAGTGCATTTTGTTCTTTATATGATTTTGAGTGCATCATTTTTATACTTAGGCTGTGGGTGCTAGGATCACCATTGAGACAAAGGGATGGTCAGCCGACCAGAAACTTTTGTTTTTTGGTCAAATGAACACTCCCTCTCTCATCTACTTGTACACAATGTACAGCCACTGTGAATGGCATAGAACAAGATCAGATGCAGTGCAGATCATGACATACACTATATTCCTGAATTCATAAGTAGAAACAACAGGAATACTTGATCTTGTATTCTTTAAACTTTTTGAACCATAAACTCGAACTTGTGCATTTGGCAACAACTTTAATTAGAATAAAGCAGGAATAGAACATTATGGTGTTTAGTTCATACGCCTATTGTTAACTTGTCCAATATTCATCTCATCGCACAAGTTTTTTATTACTGCAAAACTACTAGGATTGTCATGAAACTTGATGCACACATTTATCCAAAGTTGATCCTAAATTGAAGTAGAGCTGCTCAGATATCCAATATGGCCCAAAAAAAGTAAATCATGTTTTCCCTACTACTCCTGAATTGATGGCCAGATCAATATGAGGTTTACACTGAAGATTTCTCGTGATGTCTAGTTGATCCTAAATAAAAATGGTACCAATTTGATATTCAGTATGACCGCCACAGTTGCCATCTAGATAGAATACCTTTAATGGTGCTCCTTCGGAAGGGAAAGTCGTATCAGCGTTGGGTTTTTACTGAAAGGCTGCTTGTGGTATGAAGTTGGTCGTAAATAAAATATTGATAAGTTTGATATCTAATGCATAGCTGCCAACTGTCCCGTTTTTTCCGTATTTGTCCCGTATTTTGGACCTGAATACGGGTGTACGTTTTTTTGGCAAAAAATACGTTTTCTAATTTAAAAAAATAATAATAAAATTTCTTTGGAATTGTCAGTTTAGAACGGGCATTTGGTTCAATTTTGATATAATATATCACTTGTGTATACGAATAAAGTTCTACAATACGATTGGTTCATTCGAAATCGAGGCTACCATGCCTGTCGTTATCCACCATATTGGATTTCGCAATAGTTACCGCTGTTGCTGTATCTCGTTTTCGTAATATTCAGCTTCTAACCATGTTAAATAGGAAAGCGGAATATTCTGAATTTTCTCCAGGAAAAATAGAAGGAAACAACTGGAAAGACATTTGTGCTGTCTTTTAGATTTGTGAAAACATAACAGAAGAAAAAACTTGACGTTTTGCAAAGTGTGTAACGTGATTTCGCTATTGGGCATGGAGACGCCCATGAAATGCAAGAGCACGAAAAAGCTAATAAACATCTGCTTCCTGTTTCATCACACACAGCTCAGCCTGAACTTACGACGTAGATAAATGCCAGAGAGAACCTTAATGTACATCGATCAAAATTTGATTTATTACATTTCTTTTAGAAATAAACCTTCCTTTTTCAGTTAATATTGTTGCTGGCGATTTATTTTTCACACGTTTTCCAGACATTAAAATCGCAAGGATCACTCTTATGCTTGAACGAAAACAGATCAATAAATAAATCTCAGAATTGAGATAATCAATGAAAGTTGGTACATTGGAATCAATGATTTAAAAAGAAACGAGGCGTGGAAAGGGCTCCTATAAACAGTTTGTATTTGAGTATTACACTCTTGCACCTTCTGAATGGGCACCCAAATGGAACATGGTGCAACTCCAAATCGTACAAGTGGGTAACACGTGATTCTTTGACATTAAATAATTATGTAAGACACAGTTACTGATGGTTGTATACGTAAAATTACATATGCATTAAAATTTTTAAAAAATCGGTATTTCTTCCTGAAAATCAGTATTTTTGTCACAAGTAATCAGTATTTTTGTGCTCGGGGGTTGGCAGCTATGCTAATGTGAAGTTTTAAATCTTTTTTTTAATTCCTCGTTATTAAATGTAAAATATTGTGCCTGAACATTCAATATGGCCACCATATTTGTTATCTTGAAAATATTTTTAATCCTACTTCTTCTGAATGAAATGTTTTGACATGGGATTTCTCCAGAAGTCTTTTTTATCATGTAGACTCAGAATGACATTGATGCAGATCTGATATCCAATATGGTGACCATGGTGGCCAGTTTGAAAATCTTGTTGTCACTACACCAGACTTGATGATCATATTTTTTAAAAAATCACCAGAAGTCAACAAATGGTGTCTCGTTTGTCTGGAGTGAAAATGATGCTGATATTTCAACTAGTATGATTGGCACAACTGCTAATAATCAAAATCTTGTGACTCAAAAATATCTGAGATGAACTTAATTCCCTGCATTCTTTTTGGATAGTATGGTGTTGGTTCGTTAGAATGATTTTTGGGTTTGACACCCTTTGCAAGACTGCCAAATTTTGATTATGTAAGGACATGCACTATATAAAGAAGAATCATTTCTGATTTTGGGGTGTTGAGCTCAAGTTCATGCTCAGAGAGTTTAGAGAATACTAGGGATGCTGATCTGCCAAAACATTATGCATTTGGCCAAGTTTGATCATTGTTTGTTGCAGTAAATTGTTACTTGAACATGGTTAAAAACAGTGCTCTACTTAATGGTATCAATTTCTTTCTGCTGTTAAAGTATGTCATCAAATGGAAACCTCAGAACTAAGCATGACTCGAGTCATCATTATGATGGTCATAAGGTTATGATCCTAGGACTAAGAACTCTTTTTATTGTTGTAGAAATGTGTCACATTACATCCACATAGGCACATAATAGACAGTCATAAATTACATTAAGCTTTGTGATATGGCAAGTTGTTGACAAGAGATTTTTTAAATTGATGCACGTTTTAACCATAGGAGCACTCCTTAAATAATACAATTGGTCCTAAATAAGAACCATACCAATCTATTCCTCTATGCTTCTTACCCTTGCATAACACTCGTGTTTATGTGAAAAGCATTACTACTCATCTGCCTTCACAAAATAATTAGTAGCAGTAATGGAAAATGCACTGTTCTGCAAGCATAGCACTTGTCAGCAGGTCAGGGTCTGTTCACAGTTGAGTGTACATGATACTAGTAAATATGGTGCATATTCATCTGCAGTCTAGAATATCATTGAAGAAGAGGCTTCTTAATACAGTGTATCTTGTGTATCCAGCTATTTTCTGTGTGTGTTAGTTTTATTGTACAATAGAACTTCAAAAACATTTTCAGGGCCAACATTTTTGTTCATGTTTTCAGGTGCTTCAGATATTTCCTTGAAGACTTGAGATTATTCTTAATCCAGACTGAGTAATTCACTAAAACGATGCCTAATATTAGATTGAGCAATGTATGAGTTATTGAAGTTTTTACTGTATATGCTGATCAATACATGGAGAAAAATAAATGTCATATTGCAAGTTGGAACAATCTGACCTTGATTTATGTTACTCTGAAGCAAAAGAATTAGGAAAAATAACTTTTTCTCATACAGAATTATTTTATATTATAACTGTAAAAGGATCATGCAGAATAAATTTGACTTGAGCATGTATTTCTTACAGAAGAACTTAACATAATTCTGTAAAGAATATTAAATTCCAGAATTAAAAAAATACAGTATAAAAAATTACAGCAACTATAAATAGAAGTTTGAACTTGGTAACATTTCAGTCTTGTGGTGCTTATGGTATTTATTTATTAGTTTAGTATTTATTATTTTGATGTTTCATTACACCTGTTTGATCTTGTGATAGTGATATGTTAATGTTTTGCACTTTTATCTTTGGCATTTGCTTTTGTCTCGTATCAGAGAATTTCAGGGCAAATTGTATTGTTCTATTCTCATTTCAATTACAGAAATCATGGTTAATATGGGTTACAGTAGGAAAGATATTGAGGACTCCATAACACAGCAGAAATATGATGATATACATGCCACCTACCTCCTGCTTGGTAGAAGGACCACTGATGTAAGTAGATCAAGAGATAACACTGAAAGTCATTTGAGATGAACCTACAGTGTCTTTGTAAATATTATTGTAAACATTAAATGGTTTGATTAAACTTTGGGAGAGCAGTATTTATTATTAGCTCACCTTTCCATATGGCCCAGTGAGCTTATGGTATGGTCACATGTGAAGCTTCCATCTGTCAACATTTGCTTGTTAAACCTGGATGTCATGTTTTTGATCTGATTGTCATCAAACCTTGATTGTTAAATCATCAGTATCTTGAATGAATTTGAATATGAGCATGGTTTATGCATATTCATGATGAGGTTCCATGCCCAAATGTCTGGAACTGTTACCTATGATCCTGTTTGAAAATGTTGCTACTCAGACATAATTTGGCCAATAGTGGTAATCTTGAAGATCTTAAACTAGCTATTCCTCCTGAAAGAAAAGTTGTATTGACGTTGACTTTTCACCAGAAGATGTCTTACAATGTCTATTGTTTCTGACCGAAAATGGTGCCAATCTGTAGTACAGGAGGGATGTCACATTGAAGCTCATTATTGCAACTCTTTCTAATGAAATATATTACCAGAGTGTTTTCATCAGAAGACTTTTTGTGTCCAGTTTGTCCCACATGAAAATTTAACAGCTCAGACATTCACAGTGATTATCTTTAAGATCTTGTTGTCACTCCTACTGATTGAATGGTCTATATCAGCATTTGATTTTCACTGTAGGACTTCTTATGTCTTGTTGCTTACAAGTGAATATGGTGCTGATAAGACTTAACAGTATGGCCATAACAATGGGTAGCTTGAAAGGCTTCTTACTTCCATGGATGGCTCGTCACATAATTATTGTGCTTTCATCAAAAGGATTATAATTTCTAGTTCATCATAAATGGAAATGTTTTCAGTCTGTTAGCCAAGGGGCCCAAGGAGGCTAAGTGATCTCTAACACTTAAGACATATTTAACTGGTATTTATTCTTAAAGTGTTGTCACTAGTAGGCATTATTTACAATGTACTAATTTTTTCTTGTTTTTTTTTTTCTTCTATTTTTCTTTAGAAAATTTATCAGTATCAAATTCCTTTTCATCTTTAGCATACCAGGGTGCTATTTCATTAATATTATGTTCACTATAACTTTGGAACTCACTTGTACATATGAACGTTATGAAACTAAACTTTACATGCACATAGTACATCATTCTGTGAAACTAACTGTACAGAGCTTTTTTTATAAAAAAAAAAAAATTCAGAAAATCCAGTAAGGGTCTCTTTTTGAGATTTTTTTGTGTGCAACAATGCAATCACATCTATTTGAAGATATATGAGTTGTCCAGGTACACTAAGATGAAGGTCCAGAGTGTAAAGATGCAGTCTGATTTGGTTCCAATCCAGCAATTTATGATCCAGTTATCAAGTGGAAACCAGGATGATGGATATGTGTACTATAGGGCTATGCCAAGTATCTGAGCCAGAAAAATAATTGTATTACACTTTCAATTAATTTTGACAGAAAAAAAAAAATCGAGTTTTAAATTTTTATTTATCTATCACATGAAATTTAGTGTTAATATTATTGTCAATAAAAAACCTATGCATTGGAACAAGTATTTGAATTTGTATATTTAAGAATGTCCATTTCATTCTGGAGAGATACCTGAAGTATAAATTGATACAGGAAAAAATAAAATCAATAAGGATAAAAAAATTAATCTTCCCAAATCCTTTATTAACTTTTTCCAAAACTTCTCTGAAGTTTTACACATTTTACTGTGTATTCTAAAGCTTTTCTTGAGCAACCTCTGGTATCAGAAACTGCCCGTTTTGCATGACAACAATTGTCATATACCCTTTAATTTTATTATGTGATTACACTCTAGCGAGCAACCACCTGCAGAATGATACCAGTTATTTTGATATTTAGGTGAAATATGTTTTGAAAATGCTATGACCAACCAAATTGCACCAAAAAAAAAAAAAGAAACAGATAAACACCACTACCTTTATTTAATCCTTTGTAACTAAGACTGCTTATGAGGTTCTACAGGCAAAGTGTAGATTGCTAGCATTGTGAAAATGGATTAATGCCAGCATTGTGAAAAATGGATTAATACCACTGACCTTTATTTAATCTTTTATAAGAAAGACCATTTACAATAATTTAAAATATTGCTTTTTCCTTAGCTGGAGGGCAGTGACCGGTCAGGTAGCAGTCAGTCTCTAAGGCATCTTCCCGTAAATGCAACCTCCAATCGGCCACACAGTGAAAACCAGACCAATAACCAGTCACCAAACAAAGTGACGCGCAGCCAATCCGCAACTAGCAGCTCCTCTCAGGGTCGACGCCGATACAGCCATGGTGGGGATAACAACAATGGGCATGGGAATGGCATGAAAAGTAACTTACTGTCTTGTAGTAGTAGTATGCTTGTACCATGGCAAGGGATACTTTTATAAATTTTTAAAATTTTCATGCTACAAGAAAAATAATTTTGCCTTTCAAAAAAACCACACAAACATTTTGCTTACAGAACTTAAAGGGACCAGTAGAATGTGTTTATTAAAGTCACAGTTTGATTAAAATAAGGGAAAATTGATTCTGTACAGACTTGATACTTATATCAAAATGTTCACTAAAATCGAGGTTAATAATAACCAAATATGTCCATGTGACATTTACTACTTTCAGATTGAAGCTTCCTGTATTAGTAGATGTGTGAAAAAAAATCAAAACTATCATTGTTATCATCCTGTTGTTGGACAAAAATGGATTAATGTTGGTGTAATGAAAATGAGTTACTAAATGTTTAATATCTTAGGGTCATGTAATTGGAGACCTTTCTAAGCGAGAAATAAATAAATCAGTATGTCAATGTTAATTGTATTTATCTGTGGACAATAACAGCTTGGACTTAAACCTGCCAGCACATTGTGTTGTTTGCTTCAAGTTTTATGTTGAATTTAAGGCACCTAAAGAACCAGATTACAATGCTTCTGTTTGGGTATAGGCTCATAACAGTTACATGTTTGTTTCAAGTTTTTCTCCATTTGATGAGACAGAAAAGGTGTTCAAGCTGTCAGTCTTTTGTAGATCATTTTGATCTTCTGATTGACTGACCCTATTGACTTTGGTTTCCACAGCACAACTTAATATGCAATTTTTGTTCTGCACCAGACTTTGCAAATATTTTTTTTATATTCCTTTCTCTGGACTTGGATTGCTGTATCATAATTTTAGAAATGTATTTGGATTTCAACTAAATTTGACAAGCACATTTAAAATTATGAGACCTTGAAAGAGCTCAGTTTCCAGCATTCCACAACTTATGTACAGGATAACAATTTGAAATTTGTTGTCAAATGCCAATGGACCAATTTTAAATAAATTTTGCAGAGAGCATCCTGGCATGAAGATCTTTTAGATTTGTACAAATGTTGCCAAGTCACCATCTAGTATGGCTGCCATTACTGCAATAAAAAAAACCTTTAAGCAACAAGTTCTCTGAAAAACCACTCTTCAAAAATTTACTGAGTTGGACAATACACAGCCTTTCATTGACCCTTTGAACCCGACAGGCCGGTTTACCGTCCGGTTGAAATGGTGTACATACCCGAAAGGCCGGTATACCGGCCTAGCTATCTACCGTCATAACCCGACAGGCCTTTATACCGGCCTAGCTATCTACCGTCATAACCCGACAGGCCGGTATACGGCCTGTGTTATGTTATTCGCTAGATGGTCAGTGAAATATAGATCTTGCATGAATGGTACAGCATGAACAAAATTTCGAGACAGTTTGTTACATAGTCATAGTAATAAAAAGCATTTTATAAGCATGTTTGAAAAGAGACAATTTGATATTTGCTGTTATATCATAGTGGATTATCATTCTAAGGCATACTATTACTTTTATTTTGCAAAATTTTACTTTTTATAAAATTTTCAAAAATTGCCGGGGAGGCTTGGGTTATTGTGCCGAAATATGGGGGAGATTAGGGTTCAAAGAGTTAATGCCATAAAACATAGTCACTTTTACTAAAAATAGATTAATTTGACTGTCTGTCAGTAGCAGCTCTTTTTAACTCTAAAAATCACCTGACCAGTTTAAACCAAAACATGGCTCAGAATATGCTGGCATCAGGGCCTTTCATATTTAATTAGTATGCTCCACCAACAAATGTGGTTGCCATTACTAAAAAATGTTAAAACCTTGAAATGACTAATGTGAAAAATTGCTGAACAGAATTGTATTAAATTTGATAGAAAGCATCAAAGAATGAAGAACTTTAAAGTTCGTACAAATGATGCCACACTGCCATCCTGTGTTTCCGCCATACTTAAAGCTTTAAAATGACTTCATTTCCAAAACTGCGGAATATAATTTTACAGAAAGCATCCTACCACGAAGACCTTTACACATTTGTTACAAATAATTCAGGCATACCATCAAATAGTATTAGTAAAAGTATTCCATCTTTTCACAACTTAGTCTCAAAAACTTCTTATTAGAATCCGACATTATCCTGGCATAAAGAGCTTTTAAAATGTACAAATAATGCTCACATGCTTTCTAATATGGCAACTATTACTTAAAATAGAAAAACATTTGAAGAACTTTTCATCTCTTCATTTCAAAAACAGAATTTATTCAAATTTGACAGAAACACCCTGGTATAGAGGACTTCAATTTTAGACCATTGTGGCTATCATTTTCCAACAACTATAATTTCTTTGAAGAAAACTAAACTTTACACAAAGCATCCATCATAAATGGATGTCAGATCTTTACAATTGATCAGTTCTCTTGCAAATATAGCAGTTATTAAAAAAAAAGTGGGAAATTCTTTAAATGACTTCTCAAAAACAACTTGGCAGAATATAGCCAATTTTATGGAAAGCATCCTGGCATGGAGTTTTTTAAAATCTGTTCATCTCTAAACATTTATCATCAAATATGGCCACAGTAACTGAAAATAGAATGGCATTGAATGACTTCTAAAACAAATGTTTACAGAATTTAACAAGATTTAAAAGAAAACATCATGGCATGAATGTCTTTTTAAGTTTTGATTATGTGATGCTGATCTGGTATCAGATATGGCCACTGTTGCAAAAACTAGACAATTTGATTTACAGCTGGTAAATGCTGCTTAACATGATTTGAATAAGTGACAGCAGAAAGCATCCAGGCATGAAGGTGTTTTAATGATGCAACAGTTGTTTACACATTTGGGTACATCAGCTTAACAAGAGTGGCTGTGAAACTAAATTTGTTACATTGGCGTACATGCCAAGAATTACGCTTTTGGTGTAATCGTTACGCTTTTTTTCCACTAAATTATGCGTTATACTTAAACGTATAGGGATTACGCTTTTTCGGTATATCCACCTCCCCAAAAAAATCAATTATTTGTTTTCTCATTGTTATTAACATTCCATTAATCCCACAGACCATATTTAAGAAAAGAAGGTTTTTACATAACTACAATATAAGAGTACGCCTAACCGTAGACTTTCCTAACAGTATCATGTTCTGTTTATAGCTAACCTGGTTCTACTGTTGACCTCAAATTCTATTTATAGCATCTGTATGCTTAGTGAGGAGAGAGCAGCCTAGTTTTATAAATTTAATCTTTACGCGCAGATTCCATGTTCTAATTCATATTTGCTGCAGAACAAGTCTAAATATATTTTGGTGCCAAAATGTATATTTTAGTTTATTCTATGCATTTATGTGAGCAAAAATATCCCCTTTAAAAAAATTTCCTCTATAAATTAGAAAAAGGCAACCAGAAATAACCCCGAAACCAATTATAGCAGAATCCTCTAAATATTAAGACGAGTGCAGTATCACGTGACATCTATTTCTGGCTGTGTGGAAATAATTTTAATATTTAGCGCTAAAAGTCTTAAGATGGTTTCTAGTCGATGTGTGTAAAGCTAAAAGTGCTACATATGAAAACTTGAAACAGTAAAGGATGTTTAAAGACGAGAGGGGCAAATAATCGTTGTTTATTGAAATTTTAGCATGTTATATGTGGATTATGCTTTTTCTGCCTGGATTTCGCTTTTGTGACCACTTGGATTACTCTTTCTTTTTCTTTTTTTTTCCTCGTCAGGGATTGGCATGTATGCATTGGGTCCAGGAATAATCTGTCTGTTATAGTTTAACCTGCATTCATCAAAGACGTTTTTACAAATGTTTGGTTACAATATGCATTACCTTGAAAGCTAAACACGACTAACTTCCAACAGGGCTCCAAATGAGGATTTTATTTGTATGATAATAGCAGTGATGACAATAATTTTGAAAGTTTTGAAGTATGCAAGATTATTGGAACTGAGAAAGTGTTTCTGGAAATACTAATGAGTGATTTATAGCTTGAAAATGATGCTGAATAAAGTCTGATGTACATACTGACAACTAAAACAGATTTCATGCTGTATTTTAAAATTAAATGTAGAAACAGGGGAATAGCAAACTGTTTCTGGCATAGATGAAATGAATCTTTGTGCAGATCAGATATTAACTGGGGGTGGACGTGATTGAAGAGGGCCACATGAAATGGAAACCATCACAAACATGAATTTAAACGTTTTCTTTTTTTTGTTGGTTGTGACCATGGGTTTGGTGCATAAATTTTGATTTAAGATTTTGCTGCGGTGCTGAATATGTGACCTAATTCTTAAGTAAAAGAAAAAATGAGATTTTTTTAGCACGTTGTTTGCAAGTAACACCTGAGTAGGTAGAAAACTCAACCAATGACTGCAGGCTCACAAGTGGACATGAGATATCAGTCATGTACTAGAACCAATGACACAAAAAATTTAGTTTTGTGGACAGACTTAGGACTGGAACTTTATTATCTATTATCTAAACCTGCGATTTTCACAACTTGGATGTGAAGTTGTAACATGTATACATATTTATGGTTGAGCTACTGAAGAGTAGAGTATTTATTTAAAACCCTTTTTTTCATTAAAATTTGAACAAAAATGTAGATGAAAGACAAAGTTAATTCGTAAATTTTATGTTTATTTGTACCAGCAAGTACAGACAGTTAAAATTATATAAATGAATTGATGCTTAAAATAGTGTTCAGACTTTTAACAATCATTTTTAATATATTGTTTATAAATAAGATATAAATTAAAACAACTAATTAAAATAATGACAATTTAAAAGCCATGTGCAGTTTGCATCATATTTTCATTGAATTTGCACTGTGGAATCTTGTACTATACAACTATACATCACTTTAAGGGTTGATATAAAGTAACTTTCCTTTTGCATCAAGCTGACTGGAATGTATGGATGTTTAATATATTTGTGAAAAGGAAAAATGTGCTATAAAACTCCTTTCTTCAAAGATCTTTGTAAGCACTTGAGTAACACTAGATATAATGTGATGCATGAGACTAATATGCTAGCTTGCATGTTTCATTTTAGCACTTTTAATGTACAATAGCATTAGTGATGAGATTTTAATTTTAGTCTCAGTACTGCTTTTGATTCTTTCTTGAATTGGTTTTGTGCACTATATCTTTTAACACTAGATTGATTTAAACAAAAAATACACTGTATGCTAACATGTATGTTCCCATTTTTTGTCTATTAAGCATTGAAGTACCCTACTGTTGTGCAAGTTCTAAAACATGTAACAGTGTTGTATTTTGATATGTTTTGAGTAATTTTAAAAGTAATTAATAATAAAATAGTTTTGGGCAGCTGTTGTCTTCAGTAAATATCAGAACAGAGATCCTTGGTAATAAAATGGCATTGGGAAGGAGTAAATAGTATCTGGACTACCTTTTTGTGAGTGTGCATGTTGACAACTTTGGTTAAAGTTTTTTCAGTTTTTGTGTTTTAGTAAACTCTTAGCCAATTTCAGTTCATATTTGGAATATGACTGTTTGGCATTTATTAGAACATGAGCAATCTTAGACCTACCTACCTGGCCTCCTTTTTTATATGACCACCTTGAGCAGAACATAATATGATGTGTATATTCATCTATTAAGATTTTTGTTTCTGCACAATAACTTAGTTTTTTACCATATTCAGTTTACAAACTTGGTGGATTACTTGTATTTGGGTTTTGGAGGAAGTCTATACCTTTTGGAGTTGAAGGTCATGGTTACAGATTGAAGTTACAGTAGCATTCTTTCTGCATTATTGGACCAAACTTTGCAAATGGCTTGCACACTGCCAGAGGTATAAATAAATCAATTTGGGCATCAAGGGTCATGGTTGCTATGTTTCAGTGAATAAAAAATAGTTTCCATGCAACTAAAATGAGTTCTACATTATAGACCTACACCAAACTGGTAAATGGCTTGAACTTAGGGTTAGGAAAACCATATTAAATTTAGGATCAAAAGGTCCAGTGGCATGATCATTGCAACTGAATGAAGAAATTAGGCTTCTGAAGAATATTTTACATGTCATACCTGGACCAAACTTTGTGGAGGGCTTACACTTGGGCAATAGGAAGAAGTCTTTTGATTTGAGAAGGAAGAGATCAGTGATCAAAGCAAATTTGAATAGAAGAAAAATGTTGTCACAGAGATTTTATATCTTCACCAGTTTGTGGATAATTTACAAGAAAAGAATCTTATTTTGGGGTCAAATGTATAGGTCGTTTTTACTCAGGAGAAAGAGTGCATTTTGCAGAATATTGTTTGTTCTACAGTGTTGTTTGACCAATCTTTATGGAGTGTTTAAAGATAGGGTAATAAAGAAATTGATCGATCTTGGGTCTCAATGTCATGTCTAGGTATTAGTGAGTTATCTAAGAAAATGTGGTGTCTGAACAGTAAGTTTTATTCAAGTCTACACGCCATGATCAAAGGTCCAGTCCACAGAGATGCATTAGTCAGTAATCTCCACATTATATCATGCCCTACAAGTTTTCTATAAATATGGGCGAGTGTGTTATTTGCTGTTCAAGTTACTCATATTTCTGATATTCCTTAAATTCATCATTTAATTCATTTAATATCTGAATTAATATATTATCTCATTCTTCCCTTTCATCCTAATGTGACTGTTTGCCTAGGGTCATGTCCATTTAAGGGATCATTGGAACAGGGAAGTGGGATACATTATTATTATTATTATTATTATTATTATTATTATTATTATTATTAAATTTTCCTGCTGCTTCTAGTATTCCTGCAGTTTGGGTATTGCCACTTAGTTGACCATTGGCTTTTGGTGGTTATACCATTGGATTTATTGACAGCATAACTCGGTCATATTGTGTTTATTAAAATGCAGTCCTTATTTATTGTTTGATTGTGTCTATATGATCGCTCACAAACTGTTTCTTTTCCTAGGGGCACCAGGTAATAGTACTTCTCAGTCCAGTTCACATGCACCCAGGCGGCAAAACACAATAGACACAACATCCTCCACCAAGGAAGGTGCTCTCTCAGGAAGGAAAACACCCTCAGGGGGAACTATGTTAGATTCTCCCAAGGTGCAGGTAATTGATGAGTAAAATACTTTGTCTGCCTTATAGTCCTGTGTTAGCATTTGACCAACACTGTCATGTACTGTGCGTGTTCAGTATTCAAGCTGGAATGTGCCAGTCACGTAGTTGTAGTTGAGATGCCCAATAAATTGTAGGAAGTTAATTTTACAAAAAGGTCAGTTGCGAGTTATCAGGGCGAGAGTTATCGAGAGTGGTGTATATTCATTTTGTTCTGGGTTATTGCTAGTGAAAACACTCTTATAAAATGTGTTAATTAGTAAAAATGGTTATCTAAAATCATGCCTAATATTGTATACTATCTGCTGCTTTAGAGGCATGGATATGTAGAAATCTGTCTCCATCAGTTTGTTGGTCTTCAGCTGTATGAAGTTTGTTCTGCAGACATTGATTGATTGCCTTGAAACCTTGGTAAATATAGTTGTCACCAGAAGATGCACATATTGACAAATCACATTCACACTAAAACAAATGAATATACTATTGACATACATGCCAACCATTATGCTTTTGGTGTAATCATTACACTTTTTTCACTAAATTACGCGCTACGCTCAAATATATATGGATTGCGCTTTTTTGGTATATCCACCTCCCCCCAAAAATCAATTATTTGTTTTCTCGTTATTATTAACATTCTATTAATCCCACAGACCATATTTTAGAAAAGACGGCTTTTACGTATCTACAGTATAAGGGTACGCTTGACTATGGATTTTCCTAACAGTATCATATTTTATTTATAGCTAATCTGGTTTTACTATCGACCTCAAATTCTATTTATAGCATCAGTATGCTTAGTGAGGAGAGAGCAGACTGGTTTTATAAATTTAATCTTTATGCACAGATTCCATTTTCTGATTCATTTTTTCTGCAGAACCAGTTAAAAGATATTTGGCGCTAACAAGCATATTTTATTTTAGTCTATGCTTTTATGTGAGCAAAAATATCTCCATTCAAAAATTTCCCAGATAAATTAAAAAAAAGGCAACCAAAAAAAACCGAAACAAAAAGAACTAAATCCTCTAAACATTAAGACAAAGTGGAGCATCACGTGACATCTATTTCCGGCCATGTGGAAATAATTTTAATATTTGGCGCTAATTTTTAAGATGGTTTCTGGTCGAAGTGTGTAAAGCTAAAAGTGCTACATATGAAAACTTGAAACAGTAAAGAATGTTAAAAGACGAGAGGTGCAAACAAATCATTATTTATTGAAATTTTAGCATGTTATCTGTGGATTACGCATTTTTCTGCCGGGATTCCGCATTTTGATCACTTGGATTACGCTTTTTCCTCGTCAGGGGTTGGCATGTATGTGTTGACAAAAATTTGCCTCGAGCATAATCACAGAAGTTTTTATTAGAATATCATTTAGTAATTCACATTCATTTATTTCAATCCACATACAATATATACTCCCTTTTAAGAAGTAAATGGTAAAACAATATGCCCTGATCTATTGGTGTGTTTGCAATGGCAGTGCAGACATCATGTTTACAGTAGAACTTGACTTATGAAGAGTGTATATGGTACATTTTATCAGATCTCATAGTAAAATAGTTGTGCAGCATTATGTATTCTTTGCTGTTCAGGGTTGTATGAAAAATAACATGAATTACAGTAATCTTTTAGTGAATGATGACAAGAGTAATGACTTTTTTTTGAGACGTGTTTTATGTGGTCAGAAGATGTGGCTCATATATACTTGAACAACGTTCAAATAAATCGTATTTTTAAAACTTTTATATGCTGTTTTCAGTTAAGACGAGAGGAAGACTATTACTTTCAGTTCTTTTTTTCAGGCAAGTTCAGCAAGCCCAGCTAGGCCAGCAGTCCCCAAGAAGAGTGGTTCTGCAACATCCGCCTCAACTTCTACCCCCAAGAACAGTGTAATCCAGAATACAAGCATCCCTAAAAGGAGTGGAACATTCAGTCCTGGAGATGCCCGGGTTCCAACTCCCCAAGAAAAACCAGTTAGGGCAACCAATGGTCAAGATGCTAGAAGGTACTTTTCATAGTAGTTTCATATTATGTGAATTACTCTCTTTTCATTTCCTATATATTGCTTCACATTATTTCAATGTTGTGATTACAGTATTTACCTTGTGCTTTTGAATGCCAGAATTTTTTTTTTTTTATGTTGAAAGCTTTTAGGGACAAAGAAAATACTTTGGGTTTGGAGGATGCTTGTGCAAGAATAACCAAAATTTTAACTTTTGGATGGGGCTTGTTAATAATTTGTGTGCAACATTGGTATTATGAAATAAACTCTTGGTGTCAGTATATCAGTTGCTTTTAACATCTTTAAAGTAGATGTTTCAAATGAGAACAGTATCCATGCCAGTGAAATCGGAGTTGTTAGAACTGCCACACGAGATCATCTCACTTGGCATCTCATTTTATCTTTTTAGCAAATGCTGTGTTTTTCTCTCCGAGGAAATACTTACAAATTGGAACTTGTTACTGCAGTTGATAAAACTCTTTTATCAATTGATCTGAACTGGCCAATACTATTTCATCAAAACTGTTATTAGCCACCTCCAAACTGGCTTTTGTACAGAGATGACCACATTTTGCAGGTTCATCTTTTAAGCTTGATTCATGACCATATGCCATGCATAAATACTTTTGTTGTTATTTTTCTTATCATTATTGCTACTTCAGTTTAATGCATTATCATTTTGATATATTATTGACAGATTTAGTTAGTGCATCATTGAACAAAATTATAAAATACATGTACAGTAGTCCCCCTCTTGAACGGCCCCCCCTGACCAGCATCCACCCACTTCTTATGGCCAGAATCCCTTGGCACCGACGAGTTTGTATTCAAAAGTACCCCTCAAGAGCAACCACCTCTCTAACGCGACTAGCGGCCAGCATTTTAGTGCAAAAAATGATAAATGTCCCCCTCATGAACAGTCACTTTTGTTTCTTTAAATGTATCCAGAACCAATAATTAATTCAAATCTTGACGTAAGGTAAGCAATTTTGATTATCTCTATCGTAGATGCACTTCTCCGAGTGTCAAGTTGCCGTTAAAAGTGTCGACTAAAGATTTATAGTATATCATTATCTATAAAAGTTGATGTTTACAGGAAATGGGCTCAATAATGTTATGATAGAGTTTGGGGTTTAACACATATGTCGAGTTCTTCTCATTGATGATTATAACCAGATGTAATTGTTATAATCATAACAGGGTCAGCTTAGGCTAAAAATAGATTTTGTACATGGCACACACAGACAACCTTAAAAAAACCCCAACAGTGTACCAGACAAAGACCGGAAAAATCACGTGACCACACATTATGGATTCCTTTATGAAGGCTGTATTTCGTACACTCGACACAAGTTTTGTCTGCATAATTAAATCGCATACAGTCAGCAATAACCGAATAAATCACTACCAAACATTAAAAATGTCATAACGTTAACGGATACATTATTTTAGAAGAAAGTCTGTTATTCTACTCGACAACATCAGGGAAGGAAGGGGGGAGGGAATGCCGAACAATTTTATGTAGAAAAGACTCGAAAATAACAGTTTAGTTGAAATAATTTAAATAAACAAAGTCATAACCAATAAGAAGGTTATTCAGCAGCAGTGGGAAAATGGAGCAAATGGAAACATAATTATGTATGTACCAAGATGTAAATGACGTTTTTGAATCCATTTGCAATGTACATGACAACAATAACTGCTCGCATATCACACTTATGGCAAGAACGAAAAAATAGTAACGTATATTCAGTTGAAATAGATTTGTTATTATAACAAAAAAAAACTTTTATTGATTAATGTTTCATTTAGACGAAGATATTTAATGTTTTGAATTATGTAGCTTTCTTACTACGTACATTACTTATACATGTACTTCTCATAATAAATTTAGTCCCCCTCTGGAACGGCCACCCGTCTTATAAGGCCACTTTCCGGTGCAGCAGGAGTGGCCGTATTAGAGGGGTACTACTGTATATGATATCTCACAAAATTTCATTCTACATGAGATTATTGTAACAGGCTCACTTTAATCCTTCTTATAAATTAAATCATAACTGACTTTAAAACCCCATTTATCTTAGCTTGTGCACCATACTGTTCATGATACACTTGTTTTCAACAGCTCAATTTCTTTCATAATCACAACAGTTTAAATACCACTGATAACTTCATCGACAAATTGTTATTTATGATATGATCTTAAAGACTGTCTAATCTTAAACATTGTAAATGCCATTGTTTTGTTTGTGTGTATATATATATATATTTTTTTTTTTTTCTTTCTTCCTGTTTCATATCTTTACACATGATGTAAATTTTTTTCTCGTTCAAGTCCTCTAACAAATTCAACACCACCAGAGGTCCCATCGGTGGCAAGGCCTAAAGGTCATATGAAGTCTGCCAGCACATCTCAGCCTACCCGAACAATAGAACTTCCACCTATAACAGATGGAGATTCTTATCGGCCCACGTGAGTTGTCATTCGATTTGTTTTAGATAACCCTCATCCTGTTGAGGTCTATGTATCATTGTTTCCTCCATCCATCCTTTTATCTATTCAAAGTTCCCAACATCATAGTATCTTGTGAATTCAACTAATCCTGCAAAACTTGATGTATTGCCTTTTGAAACTTTGTAAATATTATGCTCATCACCTAAAGATGCACACTTCAATAGATCATTTTGCTCCTACAGTTTTTAGCTGGCCAAGTTTATGGTTTGGCCTGTGTCAATAACATCTCATCTATTGTATATCCATCAACAGTGTTTTCATATTCTTGGAAACCACGTGATATGTTTCAGAGTTTGTTCATATAAAGCCAGTCCTTCATCAGATATGGACACTGCCTTTAAAAATGGAAAAATCTTAGAACAGCATCTACAAATCACTAGCCAGAATTTAACCATGTTTGACAGAAATCATCCTGACATGGACGGTTTTTAAGTTTGCACAAATGATGCCAATCAATTCACTATCAATTGTGGCCAGCACTATTGTTTTTAAAAATTAATTTGAGCAGCTTCTCAGAAACCACTTGAAAGAAATGACACTATACAAACCAAAAGTAATCTAAGCATGTTTTCTTCATTTTAATTGCTGGATATTGAAATTATCTCGGGTATTCATGAATGATAAAAAAAATAATTAAATTGGTTATCATTATCGCCATATTGAATGCAAGATCAGCACCATGTTCATTTATTAGACACACACACAAGTATTGGTGAAAACGTTTGTTTTTTAACAGAACCTTTGATTAACAACATTTTATTTTAAAGAAACTCCATCCAGTTTTGTATGCCAACCATCTTCTTAGTCATTGTACATCATACACAAGCATTCCCTGTAAGTGTGCAGTTAATATGTATGGTTGCAATTATTTTTTAAAAATTTTTTTCAACCAGTTAGTATATACATAAAAATGTCAGCCATTATCCTTTCATCAAAATATTTAGGCAGTGAACCAGTCTTTACTTTTAATATGTCATATGTTAAGAGAAACCAGCATTCTTGTTGTGACTTGTTATGCTACTTTGACTGAAAGAGGACAAGTCAATACTGCTTTGCAAATTTAAACAAGTAGAAGATGCGCTTGATGTAAAAGATATGGGGCCCTTAGTGGTCTAAAGTGCTCTCCGTTACGGATCACTGCCATCTAACCTGTCTCTGGGGGTTTCAAGTCTCAGATTCAGCTGATGTAGGTATGTGGGAAAGCTTGCCAGTAGTTTCTCTTGGGTCTGTGGTTCTTTTGGGGGTTTTCCCCGTGTTCTTCCACCATTATTACTGGCCGCCATGTATAGCTTATCTTGTGAAAAATGGCATTAAACCCTATAACAACATCACTACGACTGAGCACATGCTCATTGCAGAATTTGTGAAGTTTATGATCATTCAGCAAAAGTTAGACATGGTTACTAGTAGGGAGTGTTATACATGAATAGTTTGTCAATTTTTTGTTTGTAATCTAGTACTACTTCACAGAAGACTTTCCCCATTTTTGACAGAATTTTAACCAGCTGCAGATCCAAGTTATTAGCATATATATATATATATATATATATATATATATATATATATATATATATATATATATATATGCAGTTTCCTATACTTATGGGATGTAATTCTATAGAGTATGCAGTTTTTGCTCGTATGCTTTTTTTTGACACTTTGGTGCTTGGCATGAAGAGGTTAGTGATAGGACTCGTTGGCCTGGTGTCCAAATATATCGGACAAGATGCTACATGCATGTAAAGAACACCAACCCACAGGAAGCTACTGATGTGCTTTTCTCACATTCACATTGGCTGAGCCCAAGACTCAAACCCATGCAGAGCAGACATGAGATGGCATTAATCCATAAAAGCCAGTGCTGAGGCCACTTGTCCACCTGGGACACGTACATACCATTTTCAGTTTTTCTGAATGATGTTAGTAAGGTATTGAATAGTATATTGTTTTGGCTCGTATTCAGAAAGAGTACATAATTCTCTTGGAAATGAAAGGGAAATGTTATTATTGCATTATTTAATTGATTTTTTGTCATCAGCTGGTGTCCTCTAATTTTCACTCATCCCACATTTAAAATAAGGAAATTATTTAGACTTGTTTAATTCATTCATATATTAAACTGATAATATTTAAAAGATACTTGCATATATTTTAAATCATATAATCTTGTCTTGTTTTTGGCTTCCAGGTAAGAACCAAATAAGTTTGTTCATTAACTGATAATGTGAGGCTACAGAGAGAAATGGTCAGCTGTTCTGCAAGTAGGAGGAGTGATATTGGGCCACTTTTTTTTCATATTGGCATTTTTATTTTTGGCAGTATTGGCAAATGTATGCCTTGTTTGCCTTGTGGGATGAAAGTGATTGCCAAAACTTGTCAAAGATCAATAATTTTGGGCAGGGAAGTTAGCATGATGCAGGGTATCCCCTTGAGGTGTAAGAATGAGTGTAAAAAATTTCCTTAGTGTTGAAACTGGCGGTCAGACTGAGTAAAAGAGCAAAATATGGTATAAAAACTGTTGGTCACTAATGTGAGGGTCACTGAAGCAAAATGAGGGGATAAGGAAACACTAATGCACATCTTAAGTCTTCTTGCCACTTAATAACTTAACTGTGTCTCAAAAACATATCATGTGTACGCTTTATTCAGGATGACCATATTGAGTGAAAATGCACATCTAAAATGAAGATATCCTAGTATAGACAAAGGGAACCAACTCTTCTTATATGTACATGCATCTATATTTAATGGCACCATAGCAGTTTTAATTACACAGCAAGTTTAGGTATCCACAATAAAAAAACAAAAAATGAAAATAAAGAGAAAATAATGTATAATTCTTTAATTTTTAAAAAGACCACATTATGGGACATATCTTGGCAAATGTTTGCCATGCATTAGTTGCTTCATTCAACATGCAGAAAGACAATTTGGGCTTATTCTACTTAGTCCAACCCAAGTTTGGTGGGGCAGACATGAATTTACTAAAATAATAATGTTTTAAGTGCACAGTGAACATATTATGTTAAGTGTGGTAACTAATAAATGAAGAAACCTGTGTGTTCATTCTCAGTGAAATGTATTCATTTCACAGGGTTTGAAACAATAGTTTACTCACAACCACCTAAATTTGAAAATCAAGATTGAATTATATAAATTTTGTTACTTCTTTGGGTATGATACATCTTTGATGACTTGGGTCTAAATGACACAATAGTAATGTACTGATTGGAACCTGCTTAAGGCCAGGCTTTGATCTCTGGGTCCAGTATGTATGAGGGTAAGTTGTTGTCTCAAGGATTTCTGGTTCCTTTTCCTCTTAGGGAAGGCTTCATGGAAAATGCATCTTGAAATTGGTATCTTGTCTAAATAAAACTTAAACATAAGATATTATAGTTTTTTTTTTTTTCCATTTCAGCACTGCCCCTGGGAAACCAGTTGTGCCTATTTCTCCAACTCCGAAACCCAACACAGCAGCTCTTTATAGAGGCACAGCTAGTCGTAACACATTCCATGGTGGTCCAATACGAGACAGACGACAGAATGCTAACCAGTACAATGGACCTGGTGGCATACCCATTCATACTCAGGATACCTCAGCTGTGGGCACATCTGGCCGATTCTCCATTTTCAATAAACTTACATCAAAGTTTAGCCGAAGGTATTCATGATTATTGATTTGTAAGTGGTGTATGGCCAAGGATAAGTAGGAATCTGGTTCATAGATAATAAAGCCAGCAGGTGGCTAAAATGGTTTAATACTGCATTTTCTTTTTAAAACAGATGCTTCTTAGGAAAACTGTTGTCCAGTTACAACAGCTTACAGGTATACATTTCTTTTAAAAAAATACATTTGTTTTGGCCTACATCTCAGAATATATGAACATGTTAATCACTGTTTTCCCTCTCAGATTGGTTTGAAAAGGACAACATTCCGGTTCACGTCCTTTTTCCTGGTGTTAAATATCTATTTGTTTTAACATCTGGTATCTTGATCAGCATAAGAAAATGTAAATAATATCTCTATAAACAATATTACCCAGTATTAGTTTTCATTTTGTTACATTGAAACTGTATGGCCTAAGCTCATAATAGGGGTAGGGGTATTAAGGAAACTTTAATCTTCTGAAAACTAAATACATGGTTTGTAACCTAGAAGGCTCTTTGCAGTAATATAGTTGAAAAAGATGAATGTTTCACACAGTTTTAATCAGTTGCTTTGTATTATAGTCCATACTCTTATGCATATTTGTCCTAAATGATTTCTGTCTATAACTATTCTGGTTGGTTTAAAGGGGGAATGGGGTAAACCTGAGTGGCTTGCTTCCATGTAACCCAAGTTTATATCTCTTGCAACGAAAATCTGGCATGTGTTCAGTGTATCATTGTTTTGCTAATCCAACTAATATTCTGCTATTATATCTTATGTGCTTTACTCTTTGTGTAGTTTTAAAATTTATAGCATGACTTTAATTTAGATGCTACTAATTCAGACAATATTTTATTTACTGTTACAAATTGCTCAGTATATACTTTCAACTTGCTACTTGTTTGCCAAATCTGGACATAATGTTGTTGGACAGATGAACAATAGGTAATAATTGCCATCTGCCTCCATCCAGATTATTGTATGAGACGTGGGAGAGTTTGTGGGAAGGTGTGACAATCATATTTTTTTTTTTTTTAATAAGGAAAATAATTTTCATGATTTTATGCATTTTGTTTGCTGTTGTGAGAATTTATTAGCACAAACAATGCAATTTCATTTTGTAGTATGAAATTTTTAGATTTTATCTTTTTTCATTGTGGATAGAATCTGATAAATCAAATATTTCCTAACTTAGTCTCACCCAGGATAATGTGGGCATTATAAAAGGTTTATTCTAATCAAAGGTACCAGACATGTTTTTTCTTTTGTCATTTTAATGTACCAATGACATTCCCAATGGTTGTTGATCAGTAAGATAAAATCCACAGCAGGTATGTATTTACCATTATGCTAGAAAACAAGCTATGCTTACCCTAGGTGGCAGGTTGCAAATCAATACGAAAAAGTCCTTCTCCCACTGCCCCCTCCCCCATTTGCAGTCAATATGCAGGATCTCCCCCCTTGAGGAGATTGTGCTAGTATCTCTGCATATCTACTCAATTGACATCATGGGCAAGTACATAAAGATCTGATAAATTTATCTGAAATATGATTAAAATGAAATATGATGAAAATATCGCGCATCTCTGCATCACATATGGCTGAAAAACCATGACACAAATGGTACCATGATATATGGATAGAATTTATTACAGGAGCATCATACTGATCCAGATTTTTTGGAGATCCGCTTTTGTAGTAAATTTTACTTGCCATATAGCCATATTAAACTTTAAGATGTTTACATTGTACAGATAGTTGCATCTTCAGATTCTTGACTCTGTTTTGCAATAAGCTTACACAACAAAGGTAAGATATGATCTTGTGTTTTTTTTTTATATGTAACTATTGGAATTTAAAGTTATGTTTCAAGTTGAGACACAGAGCTGTAAAGATACACACTTTGACTAATATGTACATGTGTAAGCTAAAAGCAGAATTATAACATATAACTTTCATAGAATAGTTCCTAACAGTAGACTATATAATTATCAGTACTCATAACTACAATTATTAGTACTCATGCATTAGTCTACATTTTGAATTTTAAGTTTCTTAACAGGTAACATGTATAGAACATGTTCTTGGTTTGATTTTTACAAACAATGGACAAATCAGGGTTTAAATATTTGATTGGTTGATTTGATTGTAAGAACAATGTAGAAATCTGGGTTTCATTTGTTAATTAGTTGGTTGATTGAGTAATTGGTGTTTACAGCATATCAGCACCTGAAATCTATGTAGTGCTAAGATCGTAAGTGTTTAGTGCTTTGCCAGTAGATAGTACTCTAGCTGACACAGGCTTGTCTAGGAAGGAATTAGTCCAGGCATTCTAACCAAGAAGTCATCTTGGCTTCCTTTGGAATTGAATAATCAGTGCTCTTCACAGCTCTCTATGCTTATACCTAATGTAGTGTGCTTGTTTTTTTTTCATCAGTCCACCTGTTTACACAGTTCCTCTTTCACCATTGGATTGATTGAGAGAAAAACTGGTATAGTCTAAATGTTACCTATGCAATAAAGCATAACTCATGGACACTAGTCACTTCGATCTGTGATGCATTTCAGTGACTCATTTATTTTTCTTCATTTGTATGTTCATGTATCTGTTTGTTCATTACACCATCAGTACCATTGTGACCTGATTTTAATGTTTGAGTGCCGTGTATTGTGAGTCATTTGTAATTAGGCCTCACTCTATTGGATTTGTCACCTGCATTTACAAAAATTGGTTTGTATGTGTTTCACATGGGTGGAGGGAAAGAAAATCATGCTTGGCCACTGGACAACCAGACTAAAAATCTGATTGATCCAAAAAATTGCCTGTTGGTCCAGTCAGAAATTTTCTTCTGTAATAACAGTAAAATAGAATATTAAATAGTAAAGTTTATTGCCAATCATCACTATTCCACGTCTTGCTATTGGAGTGCAAAAGAACTCTGAATTGATTTTTGATAGAATCATTTTCCAAGTTTAAAATGGAATTCATTATGGATACCTAATTCTGATTTGTCCTTTGTAAAATTTAAAGTTTCTCAAGTGTTGTAATCAAACATATCATTCTATCTTGGATCAGTTTAGTATTCTTTATAAATTTTGAAGGAGATTAGTTTCAGGCTCAGAATTGGTAGTTTCCATTTCCATTTCACCTAGTAGAGTGTCTGCCTCAGATGAGAGAAGTTCAGATCCCAACCAGGTCCCCCGAAAGACTTATAAAAATGGTACTATTAGCTGCCTCACTAGGCAAAAATGGTACTAATAGCTGCCCCACAAAGCACACGGCTCGCGTTAGGATTGGTCGGCATGGTTTCAGGATAATGTTAATGGGTGGGAAATCATGCTACTCGCCTGTGGCATGATGTCTCATTGCTAGACATCACTATTGATAGCTACACTACAGGCATCATAGCGATATGACTGAAACGAAAAGTAATCCTGTGGAAATTTAAAAACTTGGATAGTCATGTAATCCCTGAAGTCAATATGGTAATCAGTAGATTGTGAAAATTAGAAAACAAGTTATGACAGTTATTGAAAGAATTTTTCAAAATGTATTGCATTCAAATGCAGATACATATTCCCCATTTGATCTACATTTGACAGGATTAGTACCCAACTGATTTGATCGATTTATATAAGTAGTAATAAGTCACCAACAACACTATCAAAAATTCGAGTCATCCAACCAGGTCGTGACATGAATTGCTGAAGCTTAACATTTGGTTCCTGGACTGCCAGATATAAATTTTTCTGTTTATGCCATCAGGTAGAGCAACTCCGCCATACCAGTCATTAGTTATTGCACCCATTGATCCTATTTAAGCCACACTTTTGAAATTTGGTATGTGAATACATCGCAAGAAGAATAGTTTCAGCCCATAAAGATTTATCACTGAACTAATTTGTACACTTGAGTGACTCGTACAATTGCACTGCTGGTATTTTGGACAGCTTGAGTGATGTATTTTCAGCTATCTGTATTGTCTTGATTTATTTTAACCCTATTTCACCTATACCCCAGGAAATTGGTATGTGTATGTATCCTGGTAAGAGTAAAACAGAAGTACCAAACTTAGTCACTCACACATTATTTGTACACTTAAGTGACTTTTGTATTTTCGGTTGTTCATTTTCATTTATAATTTGAACATCTTTAGCCTTTTTAAACCTAGCCATCCAATCTGATACTGGGGTGTAAGTTAACAAAAGTAACTTGCATACACTAAAGTATGTTCCGATTTTTATGTCATGTGTTTGTAATTTCAGCCATTTGTTTCTGTACTTGCCCTGTATTTAACGTTATTACATCCAAACTAATCCAACTTGTCAGAACCCTACACAGATAAAATATTTTCATCATGCACCTTAATGTATATTGCATTGCAGTAATATATTCTTCATGGTGGCACATCATTAGCATAGATTAACATCTGGGTCAGATCCCGTCTTGACCAGTCTAAATTGACTTCCATGCCATATATGTAAGGTTCTGAATTCCCATTTCCTATGCATCAGGGAATTTGTGTTGATATGTAAACTTTGTTTACCGTATATACTTGACTATAAGTCGATTCAAGTATAAGTCGAAGTGTAATTATTTGGTAAAAATAGCGTCCAAAATCGATGGCGTGAGTATAAGTCGAACCCATAAAATCAAGTCGAGTTGACATGTAAAAGTTTTCAGCATATTCGACAACTTTCAACTTGTAACCAGCTTCATACGATATCCGCTTTCTCTTTAATACGCTCATGTTAAGTTTTATATTTCTTTTAAAATTGAGAAACTGCCATGTATGAAGTTGATCGGCAGTTTATGGTAAATTTTTATTTACCGTAAACTGGCAGCAGGGAACCAGCACTTCCAAAAGCTGTACCGGTAATCTGTTTATAGGTAGCATGGTCGAACCTTGGTAAATTTATTTTTTCCATTAAGAATATGTTTTATTTTATAAGTTTAATAAATTTAAAATTAATTTTATATAAATATGTAATACAAATTACTGGGTATATTTATTTAAATCTCTAAGTATAATACAAACAATCCGGTGTTCAGCTGCTGACACGTATTGTATGTACCGTACACAATGGCTGAATTGTACATAATCTTACTACGCTGAAAATAAGCGTCGATTTTAACAGGCACATTGTTTCTGATTCGAATATAAGTTGAACTTAGGTTTTTAGGTTAAAAATTAGTCTTAAATTTCTCGACTTATAGTCGAGTATATACGGTATCTTACAATCACATTTAGAGATTTTTGTTAGGCAATTTAAAGAGGTGCATTGAAGTGTATATATATATATATATATATATATATATATATATATATATATATTTGACAAATCTTTTGCACAACTACTTTGTAGCTTCGGAAGAATTACACAGAAATTTGGGATACCTGATAAACTTAGCATTCACATGTGCATCTTGTTCAGCTATTTTGAATCGACAGATCTTTAAGAGTTGTGCTATTTTCAGTAGAGTGCCATTTGAGGGGGAGATCACCCAGTGCATCCTACGGCTTTTTTTTGTAGAGGGTCTGCACCATTACTCATATAGAAATGATTACATAATTATGTTGATAAATTATTAATGATCCAATATTTTTATGGTTGGAGTGAAAAATATCTCTGGCATTGAAATGTTTCTTTTTCTCTGCTACCAACACAATTGCTGGGCAGAATTGCGAATGAGTAAACACTGGCAAGCAGTTTTTTGTGCTAGCTGGTGCAATATGTCAGCTGACTGCAAATGAAATCCAAAAGGTACCTGATTTAATATCTTCAACTTCCAAATTTCAAGGATATTAGCAAAATGTTGCCTCGGTGATATCCAGGGTTTTAAAATGAAATTTAGCATTTTGTTAATTTTTTAAGTGTTGAGCTTTTTATTTTTAGGCATGGTGAAAATATACATTTCTAATGTATTTTGAATTGTTTGCACTGAAAACAGTTGCAGGGTGTAGTATTTCTTTTTGCAAGACAGTATGGATGTAATTTAATATGATAAGTTAATTGATAATGAATATCTTAGGCTGCATATTTGATTTATAAATATAATTTTCTTTCAAACTTTCTAGGGATCCAGCTAACAATAGCTTGCAGATGAAAAGGTCAGTTTTTGTCACTCTTAATGATATTTCCCGTCTTTCATTTTGAGAAGTTTTGACTTGTCATTCTGTCCATTGTTTTCACCAAATATTGGATTGCTAAATTCATGAGATGCCTACCATTAATTCAGCGTTTAAAGATCCTTACCACTTTCTCTACATTAATCTGGATTATTTAATATAAAGATCCAAGTAAGATCTTTTTCTTACCTGAATATTTGGGGTTTTGGCACCTTTTTACCTCTTTTCCGAGGAGACTGCAGTTGTATGTAGTTATTTAAGTTCCTATCCCATAATCCATTTGTTAGTTGATGCACTCTGAAATGTTGGATATGCAAGAAATGCAAGTTTAATGTTTGATCCTATTTGCTTACATATTACTGAGTTATAATTTTTACTCAAATAAGTATTTGTTAAAATTTTACCACATGGTGTTAAATTTTTGTTGATCAGAAAGTTCAGTGTTGTATCTCTCTTCTGACAACAAAGTAGTGGTACTTGCTAGCTAGTGGTTCAGTGGGTTGTCAGACGTCAGAGTGAAAGGGTACAGGTTTGAATCCTGTAGTCAGATCAGCTTCTTTTGGTTACCCTGAAGTATTTTTTGGCTTGGCACTATACAACAGTTGCGTTGGCACTATATAATCTACTTGTTTTGTTGTGCTGTAAAACTTCAAACCTAACAAGTCTGTTGGTAACCTTAAACCTGTATTTGATCATAACATGGAAACAAGTGTTCTAAATGATATTTTAAAGAAATTGGTATTTTGTTTCCCATTTGAAACTAATTGTTTTTTTTTTTTTGTTGAAATTTTGTATTTGTATTTTGTTAACACTGTACAACCCAAACTTGTGATGATACTAGATCACCTTCTGTCGTCAATTATAATCCTTTAAAACTAGTTGAAAAACTGATTCAGCATTTACTCAGTTTAATTAGTTTTTTTTTCTTCATAACAGCACTCACTGTTATTGAGTATTATAATTGCAGTTGTGCACAAAATGTCAAAAACCTCTCCTGATTGTTTAATTTATAATAACCAAATGTGCTGTAATCAAACATTGTTCACAGTGGGAGAAATGGTATAATCAAAATTGCCTAGCAATCTGTTCTGATTAATCAACCTACTTTCCTCCAGTCCCTTAATCTCGTATTAGGCAAATCATAGCATCATTTGGAAACAATATGCTCAATATTGACCATAATATTTATTTGGTTGTGAGGTTAAGAATAAGCTCATTATGTGACTGAAATATGTCGCAATAAATTAAATGTAAAACATATTCAAGTGACCTTGAGGTAATTTGAACTTTGATTTATTGACATTCACACCTAAATAAAAAATATATTGTCTTGGTGATTCTCACAAGTTCATGTCTCCAGTTACATTATATTTAGCACCATTTATCATATGTAAAAAGAGGTGAACTGCTCTAGTGGCCTAGTGGTTAGAGCGTCCGCTGCAGAAAGTGGGAGGTCGTGGGTTCGATCCTCAGCCAAGTCGTACCAAAGACAATAACGGTACTAACAGCTGCCTCGCTTGGCGCTCAGTATTAAGAGGTTAGTGTTAGGACTGGTCGGCCTTGTGTCAGGATAATGTGACTGGGTGGGACATCGTAGGGATATGACTGAAAAGTTGTTAAAGCTACGTAAAAAATCGTAATCAATCAAACAAACAAAAAAAAAGAGGTGAAGTTTCACTTTGAGGTAATATGGATTGTTGGATAACATAATTTTTTACCTTAGTATTGTGCTCAAATCTGTAAGTGATAAATGTAATCTAGATATGATGATTCTACTAAAACGTGCAGAAACCAAAAACAGATCTCAAACATAAACATGAAACTTCTGATGCACTGGAATCCACAGAAATACGTGATCACACCATAATGAAATCACTTTAGAGCTGAAAAATTAAGACTGATAACTATAATATTGGAGTCGAGAAAAAATTGTAAACTTGCCTCTGCTTGCTCTGTTAGATTATGGTTTGAGTCATAAGTGAATCCGGAAGTAAAAATTCTGATTTGGTTTTCATGCAAATAACATACATCATTTGATTATGAAGTTGATGTTTTGTATACTTTTTCAAATAAAAAGCACAGATTGGCTCCTTATTTGCCAAACCTGACTGAAACACTGTTGTTCACTCTCAGATGTACCTTTTATATGTTGTATTTTCATAAGCAGTTCCTTATGGGATTTACTCTTTGTTCAAGAATAAACTAACATATACCACAGGACTAAAGGTTGCCAAAATATACACTTCAGGTACATGGTATGAATGACAGGTATATATTTCAAGGTCATTTATGTAAGAAACTAGAGAATCAGTTGGCTGTACTTTTATATTTCTTGCATTTCCAGTCAGAGCTCAGCTTATTGGATATTGTATGCAGACAAGATAAAAAGAGCTAAGAAGTGTTTTTATGTATTCCAATTATGCAAAAACAATTCTGAGCATTTACTCTTAAGCTTACACCTTATTTGCTCATTCTTTAAGATTTGTTTATATTGTCTGAGCTGGCATTTGACCAATATAAACTGCAGTTAATTCAAGTTCCACACATTCAGTAAAAGTTTTGAATAATTTTGTTGTACTTGCTCACTTGGAGAACACAGTCATGTTACCAAATGCACCTCGAAAAAGTCTTTGTAATTAAGGTGTTTGATGCATTCAGAAAGGCATGATAAACATCTTGATCATTAAAACTTGGGCTTTTTGCTGATTAAATTTTTGTTAGTTTGTTTTGTAGTGTTAACACTATAATACACATTACATTTAAACCATGCAATTTATTTCAGACCAGGGAGTAAAATACCCAAATTTATTACATTATCTGGAGCTTTGTCCAGTAGTGCTTTACTTAACTGCAAAAGAATAATAAGCAAACACTCTTGTAAAGATTAAGATCCTTTTGGAAGTATTTCTTCTACAAGTATCATTTCAAGCTTCGAAAATAATTGTCTAAAATATACAAAAGTATCTTGTTTATGTAAAGTTTGTATTGTATTGATCATGGACACTATACTGCTTGTATTCAGAGAAAATACACAGTATATTATAATAATGCTTGGGAAGAAGTAAATTTGACATCTTAAATCTACTAAAGAACCACGCCTTTTATTTATAAAAGTTTGTCAAAGAAGTATAAGTGGTATATGCATTGCTAATTGAAGAAAGTATGATTCTTAATGGTTGCTGTAAGCATAAAAATGTAGTATTGGTCAAATGTTGGCTTCTTGAGAGTATATATATATATATATATATTTCATATTATTTATTTAATTTCATATATTCAGAAACTTGGAAGTTTTGAATTTTTAATTGTATTTTTATATTTTTGGTATAATTTGGAGGTTGTACAGCATAATATTTTGAATTGAAAGTGAAGCAAAAAATAAACAAAAGTTTAAATAAAAATGGACAAAACCAAGTCAACACTTCTCAGTTTTATTTAGAAAGTTGTGTGGTAGAGTGAAATTACAGGAGTACATCAAGTATACCAAAGATAGGATATTTTTAGAAAGTGGAGAATTGTCATTATAGTCTGGATGTATAATGAATGCTAATAATGTTTTTGTGGAAAAAAGAAGAAAACATTTTTTTTTTAATAAAGAAGCGGCACGAAGTACATCATTTTTGTAAGCTTGTTATAGACACCCAAAGAGCTCATTGTGTTTCTTTTATCCTTCTGTCTGTACTTGTTTGTTATCACTACTCCTAAAGAGAGGGATTGCATTGAAACTTTAGACACGCATTCAATCAGTGTTTTAATTTGTTTGAAGTGAAAATGGTGCTGCTGGGACATTGAATACAAAAACCACAAGAATTGTCTTCTAAATTAAAATTAGGCTGATCAAAGGTCTTATATAGCAACTCAGCAGCCATTTTAAAAATCCAGGCTGCTAATCATCCTCAATGTAAAGTCACATTGACATTTATTTTGTACTAAAAGACAACTTATTATGTCTAGTTTGTCCTAAATGAAAATGGTGCCCATCAGGTAAATAATATAGCTATCATGACAACAATCTTGAAAGTCATGTTGATACTCCTAACTGGACAGTAAGTCATAGTGACATAGTTTTCACTAGAAGACTTCTTATGATATTTAGTTGGTCATAAATGAATTTGCTGCCAATGTAATGTCAAATCTTGAAAATCTTGTTATTACTATTACTCCTTTACTAATAGTGGATGGTTGTAATGATGAAGTTTTTTTTAAAATTTTATGGCATTTAGTTGATGCTGATCATATGTACAACATGTCATCCATGACAGCCATCTTGAAAATCTTGACATGGGGGTTTTCACCACAAGACTTATGTGATATCTAATTGGTTCTAAATGAAAATGGTGGCAGTGTGAAAAGTCTGTTATTACTGCAACTTAAGTCATCTTGGAAATCTTGTTATTGCCTCTGCTGAATGGATGGTCATGGTAATGTGGCTGTTTTGCTAAAAGACTCCTCATGATGTTGATCCTGATTGAAATGACAAAACTCGTAACATCTAGTTTTGCCACCACAGAGGTCTTCTTGAAAATAATATCATTATTTCTCATGAATGAATGATCATATCAACATTGGATTTTGCACTGAAAGTCTTATTATGATGTCTAGTTACTTTTAAATGAAAATCTTTGCAATCTGACCTCCAATATGGCCACAGTAATTAGCTATCTGGACAACCTTATTATTGTTACTTTAGATAGTTTGACATATTGACACCTTGTTTGCATTGGAAGACTTCTTATGATGACTGGTTGGTCTGAAATGGAATTGGTTTGTATTGGATACCCAATATGGTCACCATAGCAGCCATCATGAAAAGATTGTATTCTTACTCTTGTAAAACACATTCATATCAGCATGGGGCTTTCACCAGAAGTCTTTCTCTGATGTTGGTCCTAATTTTAAATGGTGCTGATATGACATTCATTATAGCCACCTTGAAAATCTTACTATCTCTTCTCCTTTTTTAAATGGAAAGTCTTTTTGACATAAGGGCTTCATCCAAAGAGTTTTGGAGTATCAGGTGGACTTCTAAAAAATTGTTTTCTCAATATGGAATTTTCACCCACAGATCTCTTTGAATATGTTGATGGTCCTAACCAAAATAATGCCAATCATGTATCCAATATGCCTGCCAGGATGGCTGTCTTTCTTTAAAAACTTTGTCACTATTCCACCATAAAGGGTGGTCATATTTGACATAGAGTTTAACCAAAAACTTGAAATGATATCTACATTGGTCCTAAATGAAATGGTGACAATCTGACATCCAATTTGTCTACCATAGGAGTCAATTTCTAAATCTTATTATCTCTGAAGAGTATCTACATATGGTTTCCACATTCAGCAGTTAAAAGGAAGAAATGGTCTTGTCTTGAATTCCTTGAGAAATTTTTTAGAGTTAATTTAATGTCATTAATTTCATATGACACATTTAATAATCCCATCAATTCTTTTGCATTTTTGAAATGTTACTTTTAAATTAATGTCAGTAATTTCATATGACACATTTAATAATCCCATCAATTCTTTTGCATTTTTGAAATGTTACTTTTAAATGTGGAGACACTTAACCTGTAGATTATCACAACTCAAACCCCATTCCCTGCTTTTCAATCTCTGCCTATAATTTGAATAAGCTGAAGCTCATTGTTATTTGACAGTTCACAGCTGACTTTCTGGCTTTACCACTGCAATACTAGATATTAGATACTTTGTTAGTACTCCGAAAAAGAGCTGGCTGTACCCAAACATTGGGATGTAAACCTCAAGAAGACAATTCTTGTGGACTTTTCTGGGTCAAAGTGGTTCTTTTTCCCCCCTTTTTATTATACACGTTTCCCGAATAATAAACTTCCTAAGAATCCATGTCCTTAGCTATCGAGACATTAAGGCATATTACTATAATGAATGTAGCAGAATATTTGAAAAGGTAAAGTAATCTAGGCTGAAATTTAAAAAGGGTTAATGCAAAACTCCAATAATTTAGGCAGAATATCCTATCTATGCTGCCAAGAAAGGATCAAGATTACACAGATAGTGAAAAGTTGTTGTAGAAAAACAAATATGTATCTTAAGATTGTTTCTTAAATATCTGTTTTTGCATATATTTTTTTTATCAGATGATTAGAAACGCTAATGAAACACTATTAAAAATTAAAGTATTTGGCTTTTTAAAAAAAAAAAAAATCTTTATACTGTTGTATAACCCAAATGGGCAGCCTCAAAAATAGGTTGCAGTCTAAAATCGGCAACAGTTTTATTGTACATGTCCTCTTTTCATAAATTTTTGGTATGAAATATTGGATTAAATGATTTACAGTACATGTATGTGTACTGGGCCTGGATGTTCCTCTTCCAAGTAACAATTAACTTCCATTAGGAGTAAAAGAAAAATAAATTTTTGACTTTTTTTAAAATTTTTATCATGGGTGAATTTTCAGTGGGAATTTTGTATTGATGTAGCATGTAATTACTGGTATTTTTTGATCAAATTAGCACCAAAAGTAACTAAGAGAATGAATTTTTTTAAAAAAATTTTTGTTTTTACTTTTCTTTTTCTTCTTTAAAGGGCCAGATTACAAAAGAATTGGAATTTACTTTATTACTACACTTCATTGAAACAAAAGAGGGTGGTGGAAATGTTGTGACGTCAATACAGGGTGAAGTGAAATTTATTGTTGGGCTCAATTTGGTGAAATGAGAGACAATCACAACTATCCCCCCCCCCCTGCCCCACCCCTTTCCCAATCAGTCATGGGCTGTTCATTTATTTCAATGTTTCAAAAGTCATTACTTTTTACTTTTTATGAATTGACTGCATAGAAAAGTTTCAGATATCCCAATCTGAAGATTTTATGCTTAAAACTTCCCATTTCCATGGACTCTGGGTCCCATTTTTGAAAATGTTCGAAAAATGCCTGATTCTACAACTAAACAAGTTTTGTAATTTTTCATTTTATCACTGGAGACTTGTATTTTACAAGCTCATCATAAATATGAGCAAAGACAAAGCTTTGTTTTTGTCAACTTTGCTTTCATTATACAGCTAGACCTTTTTATTTTTTTCTTGACATACATTTTCAAGTACAATGTGTTTGATCTTTAGATGATGTTCAGTGTGAAAACTGCAGTAGATATGTGAGCATGGCAGAAGGTAATAATCTGTGTTGTGCAGATATTAAATATTAGAATGCATTTTTATTCAGGAGCCAAGGTCTTTGATTCAATTTTCTCTTTAAGAGCCGTGGAAGCTATGTTATGGAAGTTGAAGCACCCCACAGTACTTTGTTCCCAAATGCTGCTAACTACCATATATACTTGTTTATAAGTCTAGTCAAACTGCATAGATTTTGATATGTTGTTGCATAATGCACCTGCAGATCAGTGTTTGTGTTGTTTGTTCTTCTGATTACTCCTAATGACTGCACAAACACATATCTGCTAATGTTATGTGCCAGCAGATCTGGGTCTGAGCTAATTGTAATTTTACTCTTTTAAGTGAGTATATATGGTACATACCCTGATACCTGTAATTTTTTTTCTAGAAAACCCAAACAGGAGCTTTTACAGTGGAACCTGTATTACATGCAGCATGGAAAGTCTGAACAAAAAATATCAAATGTACAGGCAAAGAGCTAGTTCTTTGGGGCCATTTTTCATGGTATAAATTTTAATGGAAAAAGTTTTGAAATTTATAGTTTTTGTTTAGCACCAATAGTGCAGTGTGATGTTAGGTCCGTCCAGTTTATCAGATTTGTAAAATCGAGAGGAATTTATATTATGTGAATTTCTTCTTTGGAAATCAGCTTATTTAGTCTTCTTGCAGTCATCGTTTGAAATTGCTCAACTTGATCCCAGAGGCAGGTTTTATTGTTTTCGCAGATTGAAAGTGTCTCTCAGCCATGTAAAAGATTTCCAGATGCTTGTCCTGGAAGATAGTCTGGAGTTTGTTTGTTGTTTTTTTATTTTAAAAAATCTTGTTAGGAATTCTTATTCAAAGGCAAGATAAGATATATTTCTCAGACGTCATGCAATATATAGTTATGAAACTACAGAACACATGATTTTCATGAGTATTGCTTACCAAAGTTACAGTAGATCATATTAACCTTATTTTGTTTTCATACATAAACCCGAGTACCACTTGCCAAAGTGAATAGTAAGTCATAGTAATCCTTTTTCTTTTTGTATATACCACAGTCTTGAGGTTAGCAACTCGTCGTTACCAAAAGTTGATTGCAGCGATCTACCTTTAACCCTCCAGTGAGTACTCTAGGTTTTTAGCTCATATGTTCTTGGATCGTAGGCAATGTGAGCTTGCAGTATGGTCTTTCATCCATCCCATCCTGTCTGGCACCTACCTACTTGTCAGCTTTTTATCATTCAGATGGAACGGAATGGGGCGATATTTTGCATCTATGATTATACCAAAATCACATAGGTGATTACATTAGGCATGTGTGCATATTCATTGTTGCATCCAGGCTGTGGGATTGTATGATTTATGCATTTTCTTTTGTGCATTTCTGTGACTTGCTTCCATATAATTATGCATGAATGATGGAAGAAATCACTCAGAAAAAAGATTTTCTACTGCACATTTCAGTTGTCTCTGAACAGATGGGTAAATTATGAAAGTAAAATATTCACCAAATTCAGTAATGATAATTTTTTGCCTTGTAAAAAAAATGCTGTAATAGCTTTGCACATGTGCACAGTAACTTTTGCATATAGGAGTTCTAAAATTACAGTGGCAATTCAGTCCATTAAAGAAACTGATACATATCATGTCTATGAACAGGCATTGAGGCATATTGCTAGACTTCTTTGCAAGGTCTGAGATAATGCTGCTTATAAAAAAGGGATGATGGAGAAATATGATTATTAAGCTTGTATTTAGGGTAGTGGATCACTCTTATATGTTTACTCTGCGTTTGGTCTCCATATTTTGGAAGAGGGACCTCCTACTTTGCAAACTCTTTGATACATCACTTCACAGTGAACATATTAACTGTCAGAGCTTGTTACCTAATATACTGTGTTTTGAGCATATTTTAGATTCACTTGGTACTGGAACCTATATTGCCAAGATCTTGTAAAGTTATTTTTAAGAGTGATGTTGGCAAATACTATTAAGGTGACGTTATCATGCGGTGAACTTGGTGCATTAAATGAGCATTCTAGATTTAGCATTCCATGGAATTTTTCTACAGGAGTCAGTCCATGCTGATGGTTATCTGTCAATATAAGATGTTAAACAAGCTCATAAAGTTGTGCACCTATTGTCAGCCTTCTAATGCAATAAAATCTCTGATTTGGTCCCCCGTTATTGGTTTAAAAAAAAAAAAAATCTTTCAAATTCAGCTTTCAAAACTAAGTCCACCTTTTCTCTCATTCTAATAAATGTCTGATGCTTTTTGCCCATATAAGAATGCATTGTAGGAAACAAATATTAGACATTAGTTCACAATGACATTTAAATGTCTTTATGCTTGTGACATAAACTGTTTGATGCATTTTTATTATTTAAAAGGCTGATTTTTTAAACATTTTATATGTCTACCATAAGGCTGAGCCTATAGCATTGTCAGTCATCTGTACCAATTTTGTTCCTTACAAGAACCGCTGCCGCTGTTCACAGTATGCAGTTGCCACATTTTCTGGATGGCTTGCAAATGATGTAAGGTTGATTCCAATCAATTTTAGGGTCAAAATTCCTGGTCAAGTTGACTGAAAGAAGAAAAATGGTTTTCATGCAATAATTTCACTTCTCTGTTATGCATAGTTACAAAACTGTATGGATGGCTTGCCCTCGAAGTAAGGAATAACACTATCAATTTTGAAGTGAAAAACTCACCCCACACCCCACAAAAAACATCTCTAAAAGGTCATGATTAGTGTTATTAAAAGAATAAAAATGGTTTGCACACAATAACATTTTGTATTCATCCCATGCTAGTACAAAACATTGTTGATGACTTCAACTAGGGATAAGAAAGAAGCCTTGTAATTTTAAGATCAGAGGCCATGTAACTGCAAGAAGAAACATGGGTTCAGCACTATAACATTAGTTTAGCATCACAGGTCTAGACCAAACTTTGGATGGCTTACATTTGGGACAAGGTAGAAGTTTTATCAGTTTTCCCCATGGTTAACGACACTTGGAGGAATGAGAAAAAAAAATTAAACAGTAAAATGTTGTTTCTAACATAGATTTCTATTAAACTTATGACTTGACACATAATGTGCCATTCACTGTTTTCTTCTTAAACATAAATACTTCCTTATGACAAATTCTTTGTAGTAAACTTATTATGTAGTGACTGATGACATGAAATCTTACTGAAAAAACTAGCTCTATAATTTTATTCCAGATTTGTAGATCAACCATCATTTCTACTTTTCAGTTTGGATTTGAAATGTGAGAAAAAATACATAATCCCTTCTGTGCAGTGGTATCGGGTTGGGAAATCCTGCGGAAATGGAATCAGTTTGTGGGAAGAAACTCTAAGCGTCATTTCTGCCCATGAATTCAAATCCACAAGTAGGATTCCCTACCCGGCATCACTGCATTTCATGGATTGTGTTAGTCTTGCTATTATAAATGTAACAAAGAGTCCTTTGGTTCATTACGCAACCCAAACTTTATTGCTTGTACTTTCAAGGCCAGACTGTACTGGTTACACTATATAAATTTATTTGGCCAAAAAGAAATTAAACAGATTTTATTTTTAAAACGGATGCTGGTATCCGAGTTATGCAGTGTCGTAATTAGAAAGAGAACATGCTAACATTTCCTATTTGAACTTGAAAAATGGCCTCCTTTTTTTTTTCTCCACCAGTTAAATTTCTCCACAACGTTAGTCCTTTTGATTATACTCCTTACAGTATTAGTTTTGTTTGCACCGAAATTGTTCACATTTTGTGTTGATTTTTTTTGTTCTTAATATTGGTTCCACTGTATAAAGGATATTCTATTTTCAGGGCATTCTAGCTATTCTGCCATCACCTTTCTTTTCAGTTAAAGATACTATGAAAGCATATTGTAAAGTATGGGGTTATCAGCAGCATATTTGCATTCAGTTGTATTAATTCAGGATACAAGGATTTAAGCCAGTGCAAAATTTGTTCACTTCTGGAGTCTTGTTAAACATTGAAACTTTTTTTTTCAGAATTGTATAGCCATTTCATTATTCTTATTAAAAATAATGTTAGAAGAGATTATTTCATTATCAGTTGTAAATATCTTGCCTACACTTGCATCATTGCCAATGCCATGATAGTCTGCCTCCAGAAAATTGTTTACTGTACAACAAAGGTTTTTCAGTTGAGGAGAAAAATTAATTTAGAAATTATCATTCTTGAAGTTATTTTATGTTAAAATATAATGAGGCAGTTTCTTATCTCTTGCAGCTTGAAACATAATTGATTAAATTATTATGATTTGGAATAAGCCCAGACAATCTTTCTTAGCTTATCAAGCCATGAGGTCAGGTTAATTTATGGTATGGCTCTGCATTGGTGGTGCATGTGTGTATTAATAGCAGCTGTTTCCAATTTCACAAAAATTACTGCACCAATTTATTGAATATGTGTCGGAAAGCATTTTGTATGATGGCATTTTAGGTTTGTAAAAATAATGCCTCTCTGCCATCCATGCCATTAATAAAAATAGAAAGAAACCTTTGTTAAAGGACTTCTCAAAAACTGCTAAACAGACTGTGAGAAAAATTTGAAATAAAAGTATTACTCATGGACAACTTTAAGATCTGGACAAATTATGCTTACCAGCCTTCAAAAGTGGACCTTGCTGCTAAATATACCACAATCTTGAAATGAGTTTCATTGAACTGCTAAACAGAATTTGGCAGAACCAGCTTAAACATTTGTTTCAGTGTAGCCAATCTGTCATCAAATTTGGTCTAATTAATTTTAAAAGAAAAACAAACCCCAACTTGAAAGCTGCTCAACAGAATGTGACCAAATTGGCAGAATCAACCCGACATGGAGGCCTTTCAATATTGCATAGATCAGTGCTGTCCAACTTGTGACCAATGGGCCACATCCAGCCCACAGGCTGATTTTAAATGGCCTGCCAGAGCAACTTTTTGTACATTCATGTTAAAAAAATAGTTCATGGCCTACTTTCAATCTGTATCTTTTTAACCAGGTAAACTATTGTGAATCATTTTTATAGTTGTTTCTTTGAAATTTTCTGCTGCTGCCCTTGGCTTAAAGGAAAATTGAGTGGCCCATGGTGTCAAAAAGTTTGAACAGCACTGGCATAGACAATGCTGATCACTATTCACTATTCAATGTTGCTAAAAATAGAACATCTTTAAATGCCACAAAACCTTGTGGACATATCATAGTAAGCTTCCTGGCATTAGGCTTTGCATGCCAAATACATTTTTGTTGCTGATCCATCATTCAGTATGGCTACCATTACAATAAAGTTTAAAACCAAAGCATTATACTGCTATGATTTCGTTGGTCAAATGCCCATGCATTTGATACTTATGTACATGTTAAAAGGTGAGCGATCTCAGGTCTGTTTGGGTTTCATATTTTCCAAAGCATGCTGTACCAAAGAACTTGCATCAATTCATGAATATGAAGCCAATTTGAAACAATTGCTGTATTTACTCGTTCATAAAATACCCAACTAGTAACAGGGAAGATCCAGATCTGCCACTGATTAATGCAGTCACAGATACGAGTCTACACTGTGCACAGTAGGCTTCACATTTTTAAGTGTTTCAGCCAGTAAGTATCATTGCAGGATGTGCAATAAAATAATAATAAATTCTGCAAAAGGAGAACTTTAATGTGCCAAAAGTGGTGCAAGGAAAATTTAGAAGATGCATTTTTACTTCAGCTTTCATCAAATACAGATGTGCTAACCATTCATTTAATGTCCAAATTGCTCAATGATTGTTGAATTTTTTTTTTTTTTTTAATTACTGTCATGTGGTATTTATTGAAACTTGTTACAATGCTTGGCCTTCCTTTTTTCCAGTAGGCTTCCATCACATACATGATCAGATGATCATCCAGAAATAATTGTGTACTCTTATATTCTGTAATATTTCTTGGCTGAGAATAATCTCAGCATGATACAGAGTTGTACCAAACTCATCTGAAAAAGATTTAAGTAACCTTTATTTTCATTATGATATGACTAGGACTTTAGCATTATAAATGCAGTCATGTTTCACCGTCTTTTTTGTGCCAATTTCCTACTCAGTCTGTTAAGATGATTAGAATGACTCTGTCGATGATGATACAGTGAACATATCTGTAAAACTAATGAAAATCATGATGAAAGCTGAACAGAAAGTGAAACTTCCATTATTTCATTTTATTTTGAGTGGTTTTCCCATTGTGATTACACTATTAACCCACTGTCTTGAATGAATCATCCCGTTTTATTTTCAGATCTGGCTGAAACATCACATTATACTGGATGGAGTTCATACTGTAGTGTTGAAGGTTTTATGCACAAATATTGTTAAAAATTAGTTTCAGTGGTTGAAGCAAGTTCCTTGGTTAGTGAGCTCAAATTGCGTTCTTTATATATTTATATGTATGACAATTAAACTGAAATATCTACAGCTAGTTTCACTATTTATATGAGATCACATTATTTTAGCTTTTTTTCTTCACTAACACTTGTAAGAAATGGCTGAACCTTTTTCTTAGAGCTGCATTCTTTCCTGGATGCAAATGTTGAAATGTAAATTCACCAAAATGAAAGTTGTGATAAAAAATTTTGTTATATCAAAACTTTTCCTGTTTGGGGGACATAGGAAGCAATAATCAAGTATATTTATATACAGGGTTTAGCACATGGGTACATTTCTGGATATATAGTGCCAAGCAAAAACATGGTAGTATATTTTTTATATGCCTATGGTTTGCCAAAAATACTAGAAAGACACATCCCTTGAAGCAAATGTAAATATCTTCTTTGAGGCAAAAGAAGAAATATTTACAAAAATTCATCAGAAAAATGCAGCAAAAGAAAGTTGTAATAAAATGGTAAAATCCATACAGGGTAAAAAAAATGTTACATAATCAGCACTCGTTTAAAAGGTCTTTTGACCAGACTGGGAGTATCATGATGCTATGCATCCTGCAACAAAGTTTAATTCTTTAGTTGTGATGTATGACATGCTGGTGTTACAGCAGGTTTGTTCTATGTTACTGAGCCTAAAGGTCTTAACCAATAATCCTGATAAATGAGATGGGGTTATTATATTTCTCAAGTGATAATTCCAGAGGCCAACCTTGTATGCTTATTGAAAACTGATGGTTGGGATTGTGTGTTTCAATAAGATTGAGATACATAAATTTAGGGAAAATTAGTCTCTGCATTACATATTTTTTTATTTTTTGTTTGTCAGACACACTGCCAACAGAATACCTCTGATAGTGATTGGTCCTGCATTTTCTCTACACAAACAGTAGGCTAGAATTCATATTGATGGCTTTTTGCAGGGGCTTAAGTTTTTCTGCATAAATGTATTTTGCAAAGTTTTTTTTGTTGCTTCCTTCAAAACTACTTGTTTGTTTGTCATGATTCTGATTGCTTTCAGTTATGTGTTACATTCTTGTTGATGCTTTAAAATTTGTAGGACATGAATGACCGGAGTCAAAACCTGTAAATGAAAACAAATGAAACATTAATTTAATCGAGTCCTTTTAAGAAGAATTGTGCCCATTAAACATTTAACAGTAGAGAAAATAGGCTAAAATTTTTGTATCTAAATTCCGCTCAGAAGCAAATACATGTACAAGGAAGTAGATCTGGAATTTACAAGCAGTGGGTATTGAACCAAAGCATTTTAAACTTCTCAAACCAGAAGATTAAAAAAAATATTTATTGTAAGATATAGTTAGATGTAGAAGCAGAGTACAGAGCAGAAAAGGAGGTATCTTTAGTCTGCAATCTGAATTTTTTCATTTTTCACAATTCAATGGATAGCAAGTTGAAATAACATCTTTGTAAACGATCTGGCCACAAGGCCAAGTGAGCTTATTGTATGGTCCTGTCATTGCTGTCAACTCCTATTTTTAAACTTCTTTGAAGAAATCTACTGGGTTTGTCTGGATCAAGCTTTATAGGAATGTTTCTTCAGATATGGTATTCCGAAATGGGAATCTATTTTAGACATGTTCAGAAGAATTGCTGAGCCAAACTTATCATTATTGACAGGACTGTTTTTTTATGGGACATGTGTTTTCATGTGTTCATAGTGATTCCTTTATCAACAGCTTCCATAGCAACCAAGTGGAAATCCAGTTTTGACTCCAGAATGGCTTAGCCAATTTCAATCATACTTGGTGGGACTGTTTTGTAGGACAAGCTAAACTACATCCAGGGATGGGTCCTTTTGCAATATTAGACCTTTCATATCAATTATGTTGAAAATCTTTTTTCCACTTCTTTAGAACAGCTGAGCCATTCTTTTATAGGACATACTCTTTAGTTGGCTTCCATAGCAACTAGGTGGCAAACAATTTGAAACTTTCTAAGATGGCTATGCAGTTTTTCAAACTTGATGAGTGTATTTCTTATGACATGCTTTATCAAAAATTGCATTCATGCTGGCTTTTCTAGCAATATATGTGGCTTCTGTATCAATCATAAGGAAAATCAACTTCCAGCATCCCCAGGCTTGTTTGGTTTGATTTTTAGGACATGCTCTGTCAGAAATGTTTTGGGTGACTCCACTTGCATCTTTGTTGTTTCCTCAATCATGAACACACTGCATTTTCTGCTTCTTAGTAACAAATGACAGTTTTATTCAAGCTTAGGATGAATGCTTCCTTGGACATGATTTATCCAAACTGTACCTGTGATGGCTCTCTTAGCAACAGTGTAGTTCCATATAAACCATTCACATAATATAATTTCAACTTTTTAACCAGAATGGGAGAGCCATTTTTGATGAACCATATTATTCGATGGGATTCATGTCTTTAAGGTGTGCTTAAACTCCATATACCTGAATTATTTTACTCCATTGACCTTTAGGCTAGTATGCTAGGTGGGTGATTTGAGGCCTGTTTGGTCCTCTTGGTTAGAAAGTACATGTATACATGGCCTTAACAAAGCAGTTGTTGTGCATGTCTTGAGCCACAATAAATTTCCTATATAAAAAGCGACTTGAATAGAATTGACTGAAATTAACACCAGTATATACTCGTTTTATTCAATACTTACAACCTGTATTGCATGAAGTGTGTTTTGCATCAGTCTGTATTCAAACCTATATAAACCATTTTGAAAATATTTACACAACATGGGATAGTTATTCAAGGATGTTTATAGTATAAAACAGGACTTTGTCAAAGTTTCAATGTAGTTTTCTATTCTTGCATACCAACAACTTAGAAACTTCTTTCTTCCTTAAAATAAAGTTCTGTTGGGCTATTGAAGGCTTTTCTGGTGTATGCAGGGATGCACAACTGCTCATCATGTTAATAAAATCTTGACAGATTTGTTTTTAACATTTTTTCCTTGTTCTTTTTGGTGGATTTGAATTGTTTTTTGTTGGAGAATGTGTAGCATGCATAATGGAAAAAACTTTAGATAGCAGTAGATGATGCATCAGTTTTGTATGATTGCTTTACAAGACAAGTAAATTATTTGCAATGGTAATGGCATGTACAAATTCTAGACTCTTTAGTTGAGCAGTCTCATTTTTCAGAACTGATTATGGCTTTTCATCAACCAAGTTGAGACCATATTTCACATCATTTGTATGTTAATATTAAAAGTATTCATAAAATAGTTTTTTAAGCAGTTAGTATAGACATAACCAATGTTCAGTTTGTTAAAGTCTTAGCTCCACAATATTATATATTTCAAGAGAACAATTAATTTAGAGGTCTTCACAGTCTTGTCAAACTTAAGAAATCTTTCATTTTAAAATTTTCATGATGCTGCTGGTTAATTTATAGATTGTATCATACATTTTTCAATTGGATATTTAAAAATGTTTGCATGATTATTTGGATTATTAGATATTTATTGGTAAAATTTATTATCAAAATGAAAACTTAAGTCTTTTTCACCGTGCACAGCAAATGTGATTGGCGTTGTTATCGGCACAAAAAGATATTGTTATATACTTTATTACAGCATGAGGAGGATCTTATGAAGTAATTTTTAACTTTTGAGTATTTTTTTGGGTAATAAACCTGATGCAAAAGTAGTAAACATGCCTTTATAGTTTGTTCTCCAGTTAGGAATTTATTCCATTGGAGAGGGCACTGGTGGCACCTCTAGCAATTGGGGTAATTTTGTTGAAGGATGGGTCACTTTTTGGAACCAAAAACTGTAAAAGGACGCATGGAAAATAATACAATTTCAAACTTTATCATTTTGGATAAAAACACATTCTATTTAACACATTCATTAAACAGAATTATAAGTAGAATAAATTAGAAAATATCAGTCTTAAGTTTTTAAATTGATCTGTATATAGACATTAAGGAAGGTGCATTACAGGCCACCGGGGTAGGGTGGGGCAGAGGGGAGGATATACAGGGTAGAAGGAACATCTTTTTATTTCCATTTACCAGGTTCCTGACAGTAAAAGCTACCATCTTTCATTATGATATATGAATCGCTTGTTCAGGTACAACTAACTGCTGATGTAAAATACACAAAACTTTCAAATAAAAAAAACTGATGAGTAAACAGTAGGAATAAATACTGTCTGGTGTTGGACTCTAGCCCAAAAGCATTTGACAATAAAGTATTAGCATCCTTTACAGATACTGAAGTGAAAATAAGTTTACATCTAGGAGAAAAAAAAACTTATTTATTGGGATTAGCCAGAAATTTTCATCTTTCATTGTATTCTATTTACCATAGTTTTGTATTTTTTTTTAATAAGTAGCATCAATTAGAACTAAAATTCAAACAGTAGAATATGCATAAAAACATGGTGCCATATGTTCTTGTTTAAATAAAACATACCTATTAATATATTTCACCTGCATAAAGGAGGATCTATACTTCTCACTTTAAATAAAAAAGAACAGAATCATACCACAATGCAGCATGAATATCTGTAGAGGTCAAACAGTTAGACCATTTAGAGAGGAGGCTTGAATGCTGAAATTCCATTGAAACTAGAACTGTCAGTAAAATGATTTAACTAAAATGTATTTTCAAAATATTGTACATAGTTATATTTTAGTGTTAGAAAATTTTGCAAGAGTTGAAGCAGTAAGTGACAAATAAAAGGCCAGAAAGTAATTATTTCTAATTGATGAATTTTTTTGCAAAATGTGACCTCGCTAATTTTCTTAATGTTTAAAAAAAAATTTGTTTGCTTAATAAAATTGAATGATTTAAAATAATTTGTGATACATAAAAAAATGTAATGGGGAGAGGTTCAATATGCCACACGTTTTGATATAAAATATATGTGAAAATGTAGCCTTGGTTTTAAGAATATCTGTTTTGCAAAATAATAATAAAGAACAGAATCATACCACAATGCAGCATGAATTTAAAGGCACTTAACTGCTGTTTATTTAAAGTGAGAAGTATAGATCCGGATTTAAAAAAATTTTATTGCAAATTTATGGTATGCTGCTTGATTTTAGATGGCAAAATGCAATTTTATTTGTCGAACACATTGGTGGCCATGTGGTTAGAGCATCATCCGCAGATGCAGGTCATGGGTTCAAATCCTGGTTGAGTCATATCAAATACTTCTACAAATGGTACTAACAGCTGCCTTGCTAGGTGCTCAGCATTAATAGATTAGTGTTAGGACAGGTCTGCCTGGAGTCGGGATAATGTGACTGGGTGGGACATGATGTTACATGTCTGTGGCATGCTGCCCCAGTGCTTGACATCACTATAAACTGCCACACTATGGCCAGGTAGCAATATGACTGGAAATTGTTAAAGCTACGTTAAAAATCTAAATCACACAGTTTTGTTTGTTCCAAAATGCACAAAAATATTTTATACACAAAGAAAAATCTTTGGATAATCATGGTATAGTGTTCAAACTTCAAATGTTTATTAATGAAACTGAAATTCCTTGCCTAGTTTCAGCTGGTTTATATAAGTCCACAAGATAATACAAGCATACTATTTGGGGCAAAAGAATCTACAATGTTGTAATTTCTTGCCCAGTTTATCATCAAATAAAACCAAAATAAATACAGATACGATGAAATGAAGTTTGTGATTTTCAAGATCGTTAAAGCAATTATGTATTTTGGTAGTGGGTGGAAGAGTTAAAGGTCATTCCTAAATATCACCAACAGAACCACCAAACCAACCCCAGTTTGTAAAGTCTGATACTGAAACTTGCATGCTGCGACTCACAGCAAACTAAATCTCATTAAAAAAAAGGATCTGATTGAACATTTAAATAAAATCAACTGAAACTAATATATATATATATATATATATATATATATATATATATATATATATATATATATATATATATATAGACAACTGGTGCTTGACTGTGTGTGGGGTTTAGTATTATCCACAATGGATGTGTTGAAAAGAAAAATATGAAGACTTTGACTAGTGTGGTTTTCTATTCTAAATAAAGATTTCAGTCTTGTAATATTTTAGTGATCTCGATTTTATTGGTTACAAGTAGGCAGTGTAACTTAAAACGTAACAGTACAGTTATATCAGTGTCAGCAGTCATAATTATTAGCGAAATTTGGTTCTGTTTTAGTCTTTTTTTTTATCCATACATGGAACTTTTTGTGAAACTGTACAATATAAGCAATTCATTCCTCCAGTTGCCAAAAGGAAGGATAGTTGTCAGTTTCTCATAAGAGCATGAATGAAATTCTTTTAAAACAATATTTGAAATTACAAGTTGTAAACAAACTTTGACCCAAAAATAGTGATTACTGACCAAACCATTTCTGAAGATGTACAAAAAATATGACGGTAGATTGGGATCCATTTTGCTTTCAGTGATGTCTTTATAAAGAGCAAGCCTTGTACAGCATGAGAATGTATGGCACCAATGTGAAATACATAGATGCTTAGCAGCCAGGAATCAGACACTATCAGAGAAGGGTTCAGCCACTAACATAGAACATAATTCTAATTTTCAGCAAATTGTTCCGCAGGTCTGTCAACGATAAGGATACAGCTGAACACTTGAAACCCAGGTCTCTGCGCTTCACATGGAGTATGAAAACAACAAGTTCCATGGATCCAAATGATATGATGAAAGAAATACGCAAAGTTTTGGATGCAAACAATTGTGACTATGAACAGAGGGAAAAGTTCTTGCTTCTGTGTGTGCATGGAGACCCTAATACAGACAGCCTAGTGCAATGGGAGATGGAAGTGTGCAAACTCCCACGACTTTCATTGAATGGGGTGCGTTTTAAGCGTATATCTGGGACATCAATAGGATTTAAAAACATTGCTTCAAAAATTGCTAACGAGTTGAAACTTTGACAACAAAAACTGTGGATTTATAGTTTAAAATTTTGATCCTTATGACCACATTGAAAATTGGGTCATACATGATGTTTGCTAACAAGGCCCCGAATGACCTCTCCATTATGGCAGCTGAGAGGCAACTTATTTGTTCAGGATGATCAGAACATGAATGGATGAATTTCACATATTTTTTCTGCAGTAAGTCTGCAGTTTTGTTTATATATTTTGACTGCATTATGGATAGGGATGATTAATATCACTATACTAATTGGACACTCCCTAGGTTTTAAATTTTTGTAAAATATTTTGTACATAATGTGTAATATATATATATATATCTATATATCTAGTAAATATCATCTGTAAGAAGTGCAGCGTAAATGATACACTGTAATCATGTAAAGATTTTAACAGACTTGTTTATGAATGTGTGTTGGATATGATTGATGCTAAATTCTCACTAAAATTTAAATTGTGTGCAAATGGGAAATGAAAATTAAGTCTCATATTGCATTTCTCTGCATAATGGTCATTTAAGTCGCTAGCAACACCTACCAGTATGTTGAGCAGGTCTGGATGCATTGTTTCATATCTTAGAGAGAGGACTTTCTGACCATCATGTTTGATTATTCAGGGGGTATATCATGGGCAGGAGCTACATAATTTTAAACATTTTGCAGGTGTTCTAGTTTGTCCCTTTGAATGCTCAACAAATCTTTTAACTTTGGAATGCAGTACTGACGATATTTTCTGTTCATTTGACACTGTTGAAAGTGTAAACATTGGAAGTGATTTACTTTTCCTAAAAGGTGTAACATGATGTTAAAGGTCACATAAATATCAAAAGTGGAAGTCCATTCTTTGCAACTATGCAATTTGGTTTTAATCATCAGTAATTCTAGCATATATACTTTTAGATAATACTCCACATAGGTAGATAGTATGTGTGTGTGGGGAATATTATTGGATCTGTCTGTTCCTCTTTTTATTCTGCTCAATGACACTATTTTTAATGTATTTCAACCAAATTTGGTTTGCAGATATTGATTAAGCCTTAGGCAAGTTTGACTATCAACATTCTTTGGCATCTTTTAACACCATTGTAGCATCTGTTTTTCTGGCCCACATTCAGTTTTCTTACAGTAACATTCTTAAAAGAGTTATGTTTAGATTTAAGCCAGATTTTGTATGACACTTTATGTTAACTAGGCCTTGACTGTTATCTGAATTCTTTTGTTGTCATTTTGACAGATTGTGGTCCTGATTTTCAAACCCACACACTGTTTCAGAAAAAAAACTCGCTTAATGATAGTTGCATTCCAGCTAAAATTTGGTGTGCAGCTTGGTGTTGAGGAGACCTTTGGACTTTTGCCATTGCACAATAATTATCATCATTCATACTGGATTTCTTGAGAATTTAGTATGCAGCTTGATTCTCATTTCATCTTAGTTTAGTTCTTTTGGCAGCATTCAGCATCTTCATTTAGTTGAATTATAACCCCTGATTGTCAGACCCATCTATTTTTATTTCTGCTTAGTAAGTCATTATTATTGGATTTCAACCATATCCAGTGTGCAGCTTGATTTTCATCAGATCTTGACAGAGTTCAGTTGTCGGTATTCTGCATCGTTTAGCAGCGCTATAGCCCTTGATTGTCAGACCCACCTACTTCCATGTCCACGCAAGATCTCCATTAACTGCCATTTGATTTCAACCAGATAGACCGCTTGATATTGTCCAGTGAAAAGCAGAAGATATAAATTCCTGAAATTTGATTGCTTGTCTTTAAACAATGGTCTTGATAATGAGGCATGTGCAATTCAGATGTCGGCAAGTTGCAACCAAATTTTCAATGGGTTTTAGAGAAAGTTACTTAGGTTAAAGTTAAGTATTAAATATATACATTGTAAGGGATAATTTTAATAGAGAATAATTACCTAGTACATTTAATCTTGCCATATCCAATTAATTTGTCACAAAGGTTTGTATTAACCAAACGAGTTGAGATATTCATTGTTTTGTTTCCTAGATTTTTACCTTGGTCTAGAAATGTGTGCTGTTTGAAAAACTTCAAAGTTTAATTTGTTATGAATTTGTTTTAATTTTTGTAACAGTATTACAGCAGCTAGTCAAGTTTTTACCATAGTGGCTTGATAAGGATTTCAAGCCCAGTTTGCATAAACTGACGCAACTTTGAGTAAAATATCAACTCAAACAATGGAACCTTATATCGAGTCTGCCTTAGAAACATTCCTTGGAGCATGTTTTGAAAGTGGATAGTCAAATTAACAAGGATATATCAATTTCAGACTTCATGAAGGTTTTATACAGAGACAACAACATAGAAGATATACATAGATTTTTGAGAAGTTTTAAGAAAGGGTGGCCAGATTAAGTGATAGTTCTAGTGTGTTTAGTATAGGGATTGATTGATTGTTTTAGTGCTGCAGGTATAGATGATCTAGATTGTAATTTTGGTATGTTTCTTTCTTCCCATGCATTCTCCTCATTCTTGCTGGTATAAATACCAACACTTTGCCTTTCTCTCTCTACAGGCAGACTCGGTCTTATAGAAACAACCAGGTACAAAATTGAGACCATTAAATTGTGAGACATGGTTTATTGTATGTACTTTTTAAGGTCATTTGCAGTCATCTCTTTGCAATAGATTATGTCTATGTTTAAAGTTTGATTGTGTAAAGGACAAAATCCTCCTCAGTTTTTTTTCTTCATGGATTCAAGGGAGAGTACTCTTTTTACTTGATTATGGAATGTGTGTCCATCTGCATAAGCATTGACCTGAATCACCTGTCACATTATTACCTGAAAGCAAAGTCAGTACTATTTTATTGTTATTTAAAGCATGTTAAAACTGATCTGCTGGTACTTTGCACCACAACAGGTCTGTGTCAATACTGTTGACAGTGTGGTGTGCATGAGAAATACAGTAAATTGAGACACTGATGCAGATAGAAGATTATTATAATGTTTTTCATATACATTTTGTATCTTAATCATTTCCATCAGTCTATCTCAAAACTCAACAGAGTTTTGGTTGATGCATAATGTTTTTAATTAATTCTATCAATGCCTTCATTGGAAGACAATTGAGCTTTTTGAGTACATATATACATACCAATAAGTTGAGTCCAATAGTAAATAAAATGACACTGATCTGCTACCATTTGATACACCAGCAGATCAGAGTCCATGTTCTACTCATTACACTAGTAAACTGCATATGTCCAGATCTGTTGGCAATGGTAGGCCTGGACCTATGCAGTTTTCAATTTGACTCAACTCATGAATACATGTTATTAGAGTAAAAGAAATAATGAATCACCATTAATTAATTAATGTGATTATAATGCAGATTTGCTACCCAATTTCTATTGATTATCTTCATGCTTCATCAAGTCAGCATTTAGATTTTAATCCAGACTCATTTATATTGTGGCAGTTGGTAAAGGACCTTTATATTTCTTTTTTTTTTATAAATATGGAACAAGAAAATTTAGGATAATAACAAATGTTTCAAACTTTTATCAAATTCGCTTCCCACATGAATACAGTTAAAAGAACTTTGCAGTATTACTTGTAGTGCAACATATCATGCTGTAGTAATAATGCAACATTTTTGAGTTTCAACAGAGAAATGATATGGTTGCATTTTCATGTTTCTTTTATTGATTCACCATTCTTATATGCAAAAGTGATTTATACGAACATGCACTTAATGTTTGTAGATAATGACCCCAATTACTGTACATTATAAGTTAAGTCCAGCTGCAAACTGCACTAGCCAAGATCTGTCATCACATAATGTGCCGTCATATCTGGATCTGTGAAGTTTGTCAAGAGTACTCAGTAGAAAAACAACATAAACCCTGATCTGCAGGTACATCTTGCTACATCTGATCAGAATTTGTATTGTTTGCAGTTTGACTTGCTTGTAAGTGAGAGTATATGGTTATGGCAGTGTACACCCAGATCTGCATAATTTGATGACTGGATTTTGTGGTCTAATCTGTTCATTCTACTGATAATTTTACACAAGCAGTGTATGTTATCCTGTATACCAGGTTATTTTGAGACTAAATCTGGGTCTGCTCTGGTTGGTACTCTCTTCCCAGATGTTTGTTAGTTTCTTACCTGCACCTCTGTGGCCAGTTAAGTTCTTTAAAAGTATGTTCTAATGACACTTTTCTATCTGATTTCTTGAATTTATAAAATAACTATCATATGCCACATATTTTGATCATTAAGAATTCTGTTTCATTACTGTTAATGATGAATAGATTTTAAAAATGCACCTTAAAAAGTGGCAAATGTGAAGTAGAGAGGACTTCAGACCCATAAACCTCGTAAGAGGAGAGTTGTTTGGGAATGCATTATATAGGGGTCAATCATAATATGGTGGAGTAAGCATTGATAAATGTTAATCTTTCATGAATACATTGATTCAAAGGTTTTCTTTTTTCTGTAGCTCATTAATTTTGTCAGTATTTCAGAAGAAAAAAGATCATCTAGAATTTTTTGTAGTATTAGACTTTATAATTGAAATGGATATGCCATTTTAGCCATTGATTATTCCAAGAAACCCAGCTATAATGTTATTATGTATACATCCACCATACCGAGCTTACATATCATGTTATGTTCTATGTCATCATTTCCATTCCACACAATTATCCAAGTTCTCCATCATCAGCCTTTACAAAATTTTGTAAATAGTTCGTATTTTGGGTAAGAAAAAAAAGTTGATTTTTAGAGCAGAAAGATAAGATAATAGACTCAAAGAAAAATGGTGTTTGTAAAATAGTATAAAGTTACATAGCTTGAAGTAAAAAAGAAGCCTATCAGTTTTGTAATCAGTATGTCGAGGTCATTGTTACAAAAATGAAGATTGGTTTCCACACATTAACAATAGATACATTGCATACCTTAACTAAACTTTGTGGATGACTTGTGTTTGGGTATGAAAGAAGCATGTTGATTTGGGATCAAAAGATCAAAGGTCACCTTAACAATAACTGTAAAAAGAAAATTGGTTCCAAACAATAATATTATAAAACAAACCTGCACTAAACACTGGATGGTTTGTACAAGAATAAGATAAGACGTTTATTGACTTGGGGGTCAAACTGTCAAAGATCCAGGTAACAGACTGATAATTTAAAAATAGTCTCCTACAATTTTTTTGTATGTGATGTATGTACTGTCACTAAATGTTTTGGATCATTTACACTTTGGATAAGACTATAACATGGTGTGTTGGTGGTCAAAGGTCAGATTCACTGATTGAAAAGAAAAAAATCGGTTCTGCATAATTTTAGTTCTGGACCACATACCTTAACCAGAATCTGTGAAAGGTGTACACTTGTTGTAATGAAGAAGCCAATTTATTTGGGGGTCAAATGGTCTGAAACACAAATCACTGCCACCAATTTGCTACTTTCTGTGTGGGTTCGAGTTTCAGGCTCTTCAAATGAGGGTATGTGAGAATGCTTTGCATATAGTATCCCATGGGTTAGTGGTTCTTACCAGGATTTTCCTGTGTGCTTTCTCCACCAGTTATACAGGCTGTCATATATAGCCTATCTTGCATCAAAAAATGGCAGTGAACCCAAAGCAGAACCAAAACTTCAAAACATAAAAGGTAAGAGTTGCTGTGACTTTGTTTAAAAATGGGTTTTGGTCAAAAACTTGTTTTAAAACTTCCTTAAGCAAACTTTGTAGATGGTTTGCACTTGGTGTAAGATAGAAACCTAGAATTCAGGTGTTCAGATGTCACGGTCATAATCTGTCTAATAAGAAAATATTGGTTTTATAACGTAAGTTTAGCTTTAGACTGCATACCATGACTGTCATTCCTTTTGTCTTCTGTCAAGATCTTGTGACAAATGTCATTTCTATGCACTATATCACTTTATATTAATATGTCATGTATATTTTTCCAACTTGCCCGAAACATCTTGCAGGTTTGTTTGAATTAGTCAGTCTTTTGAAGTTGTAATGCGAGGATAGGGATGTAGAAGAAAGTTTCAGATATCAAAAATGTATGTAATTCTCCATCATGAGTCGGCTAACACATGCATAATCATAGGTATTCAGAATAGAATAGGGCTGGAAAAATAATACAATTATGTATTTGCCCAAAACAGAACAGGTGCATAAAATGACACACATGTCAGAAATTTTTCATGATAACCTGCACCAAATTTGGGGAAAAAAACAATTTTACTTGCTCAGCAAACTTTTCGGCAGCTGGACAAGGAATTTTTTTCTGGCTCTGTAGAGTACAATTTTTTTTCTGATCTCCATACCTTTTCACATTTGTATTGGTGGTCTTAAAAATCATGTAGGCTGAATTATAAGATGCAGTTGATCATAATGGGAATTATTTTTCCCCCTTATTTAATAATTTTCAGTCTCAAGTTGAGGTGTAAACCTATTGTAATGGCAAATAAATGTAGCCCCAGTAACAAAATGCTACATTGGCAATACTGTGCATTCTTTTTTTTTTTAGTTATGATATAAGATAACCCAGCTGTTAATGGCATAAATCTGTTCTTGCAGCATCAGACTATTGGTCTTCATATTTTGCCAGATATTAGTAGTAGAACAAACTGCATAGACGCTGATCTGCCAGCACATTACTGTATATACTCACAAATCTAGTCCATCTATAAACTTCAGACCCAGATCTGCCATTGCAAAATGCACCTGCAGATCTGATCTTTGCAATTTGATTAGAATTATCGGTAGAACAAACAGCATGGACAATGATCTGTGGGTACATTATGCTACAGTAAATCGGGATCTTTGTTGTTTGCAGTTTTTCATTACATATGGCATGTGATGACAGATCAAGATCTTTGCTGCTTTAATTGGGCAAGTATTACATGCAGTTAAGTCCTGGAGATCTTTGCAGATACCATTGAACCATCCTCAGTAGTCAAGGGCCATGGATCTATATTTGTTTCACCTCAATCTTTGACATATGCAGCTAGCAGACACAGTACATTGAGCAAGCATCATGTCAGTGAATGAAATCAGCCTGCTTATAGCAAGCAGGAATACATTGACTAGTGCATGAAAATGTTTGATATGACCTGTCCACATGTATTGCTTAGAAATAAAAAGTTGTCTGAAAGGTTTAAATAGGAGAAATGAACGTGTCATTGCTATGGAGGAAGATACGATTATTCCTCGTTTCCCTAGGCAAATGTAAGAAGTAGTCTGATTGGATGATTTTGTTTTAGCTGTATGTAGTCAGATGATGGAAAGAGATAACATTTCAGTTTGCTGCATATGCCTGTTTTGACATGGAACAAAGAGGATCATCAACCCTTTGGCTACCACTTTTTTTCTTCCTACCTAGGTCATCAAGTCTTATTCAGATGGAGAAAAAAAATCTTCCAATATGATGGTGTCATTCAAAATTAGCTTGTTTAAATGCAGTGAAATTAAAGTTGAATTAGTGCCATGGTTAGATTATATTCATAGTTATGATTTGCAAAAAAATTAAGCTGTTTTAGGATTTGATGCTGCACATTTAAAGTTTTCTGTACAGTATATGCCACAATATGTAAAAAAAAAAGTAGTCTGCACTGGAAATTGAGCTTGATTTACAGAGATTTTTTTTTACTGAATATACACGTACATCAGTTCATGTATAACTAACTGAGACATTAATGGAAAAATGGCATTTTTGAAAGGTGATGATAAACAATTTTGCATTTGATTGATAGTGGTATGCACTGTGCCATATGTGACCACATTGGCATTTGACTGCATTAATGAATAGGCCAAATGTGGCAAAACATATGCCCACATTGTCAGATTTTAAAGTCACTAGATGATATTTACCCCTTGTGTATGGGTAGGTCTGTTAAAGTGATTACAGTATTTAGGTGCAATATACCAAGTGATTATGGTTTAGGTAACTTTGAATGTTGTGATGTATTTATTTTGAACAAAGGGCTAGATTCTTTTTGAGCAAAACAATTTTTTCTTCACATAAAAGAATGATTGCTTCTAGCTCAGAGCATTCTAGGAATTGTTTTTCTTTTTTATATGATTTTGTAATATACATTAGTTTTCCTATGCATTGGGGAAAACATCACATAATAGTAATTGATGTCAATTTGAGCTAGCAGATTTTGCAGATTTTATCTGCCAAATTGGGAATGTATTTGATGTTAAACATTGGCATTGAATGGTAAGATTAGACAGAAGGTATGTATGTATTGTGTGTAAGTACAGCTTGTGCATTGCCTTGCCTAATCAAAATTAACTAAAGATTATTTTTTAAAAAATACATTGTATATCAATTTGATACGCTTTTATTTTAAAATGTCTGCATAAATACGAAGTTTTGTAATTTTCCTTATGTACATAGATACGACATGTATTCCGGAGAACCAGCAAATCGGATATGGATAAGGACCACAATTTTACCACATCATTGTCACTTGCCAGAATCTAATTACCCTTGGTGCATTCAGAAAAGTGATATCATTTTAGATCTTGTTGGTTTTTGAGGAGCTGCAGTTGCTCATTTGGTATGTTGTTGGGCTTGTAATCCAAGGATCGCAGGTTCAGTGCTGCCTAGACCAGCTTGGGTTGGCTACATCTTTGTGTACTTGGGAATGGCATTTAGCTCCCATTTACTTGGCATGCTATAGCCAGTAGACTGCTAAAAGTGCAGAAAAACAACCCACCAACAAATTAATTCATTATGCCTATAATTTTCAGGTTAATTTAAAATTCTAACATACTGCGGTTTTTATACATTTAAAACTGAATATTATTGCAAATAACCAATTAAACTTTATTACCAGAATGTGCACAGATTAATTTCAGTCTTGTAATAACATAATTGGAGAATTTTGGACCACAACAAAGATAAGACCCAAGTAAGCCAAATAGATTTTCTTACCCCAGCCATTCACACATATTAAGATGGGAGCCAGTTCAATCTACTTCTGTTAATTTATTGATCTCTAGTGCCATCATTGAAAACTTACTTTGCAACTTCACTCAAAATGGCTCCATGCAGACAATGTTATAAGAGAGGACCCCCAATGGTTATTTCCCCGAATTTTAAGTCATGTGGTGTTCCGAGTAGCTAATGCTTATTAGAGGCTGTACTAAATAGTAAGTGGTACTTATTGACCTATCTGTTTCAGGAATGCATCAGTTAAATGATGTACCAAACAAGCAATTTGTGTTCATGAGAGGTTACAGACAGGGGTCAAAGAATGTTGTGTTCAAAAATAGAAAGGAAGTTGCATACTTTACATTATTAGCTATTCCAATGGTACTCATTTGAAGATGTCCAGAATTTTAGGCAATGTTCAGGTTGTACAGGAACTACACTGTATATGCATGTGTTTGCATGTGTGTGTGTGTGTGTGTGTGTGTGTGTGTGTGTGAGCAAAAGAGAGATGTGCTTTTACTTAATGAAAATGATGAAGTGCTTAAGATGCATCATATTTTAGTTTCTAATCTTTTTTCTCACATTAATACATTTTATTGATTTCTACTGATAGATAAACATAGTAGATTGGTATATATTCAGTGTTTTCCATGGTAACTTCAACAAAATCTATCATTTTTAAGCTGAATAAATGTGATACTCATCAGTTATACACTTGTTGTTGTTATGATTTTTTTTTATATCTTGAATTGTGAAGGTGGGTGGTGTATAGTGGTCTTTAGGTGCTAATCATTATAGATGCTGACATTTCAACTCTGTCTGCGTAGGTTCGAGTCTTGGGCTCAGCCAACATGGGAATGTGAGAAACTTGACATTGGTTCGGCGTTTCCTTGGTTCTTCCTCCACCAGATATACCCAGTCATGTGCTAAAACAGGCTCAGGGAATTCAGGGATAGCCTCAATATTAGGATCCATAGGTTTAACGTTCATGTCCTGTGATGTGTCTTAGAAAAGTTGAACTAGTATGGCAGTGTAAAATTTGCATAGGTGAGTCTGTCAAAGAATTTCCAAAAAGTTGCTAAATGTTCTTTCCAGATGTCTTCCTGGATGATGACATCAATGTAAGCATCACAACTTCCTTGACCAGAGGTGATCATTTTCACTAGATGCTGAAAGGTACTTGGTGACTGTTTCATTGCAAATGGCATTACTTTGTATTGGTAAAATCCATCTGGAGTCGTGAATGCCGAAATTTCCTTTGCTCTTTCTGTTTGCCAAAATCATTTCAGAAGGTCAAATTTGAGGACATACTTGGCATTATCGATCTTATCAATAGTCCTCAATTCTTGGTAATGGAAATGAATCTTTGTCACACTATTCACTTTATTATAATAATCAGTACACATACAGAAAGTTTTATTTGGTTTCTGAACAATTGTTAAATCACTATCCAGCAAGTACTGAGAATTTTTCCAAATATTCCAATTTTAAAGGGTTCATCCTGTACGGTGTATTTTCACAGGTTTAGATTCGACAATTTCATAGTCGTGGAAAATTTTGTTTGTCCTTGTAGATATATCTGGAAATAAGTGCTCATATTCAATTAATAACTGTTCAAATTCATTGCTTTCTTGCTCTTGCAAATGTGAACGATTCTGGTCCAGATCATTCATAATTTCTGAATACCGAAGATTTGTCACTCCAGTATCAGTAGAATCTGATGATATTTCTACACTTGTATCTTTTTGAGTGAGACATGTACAACTTAAGTTGATTGCATGTTTAACCTGGCTATCTCTTTCAGTATACTCAAAATCCTATCATTTATTTAGATCCCAGAAAGACTAATATGAAATTTTAACTCGTTCATTTTATTCTTAACTTTGTAAGGGCCGTAAAATCTAACCTGAAGAACATTTTGAAGAATGAGCAAGAAAGACAGAACCCAATTGTCAGACTAAAACTTCTCTCCTTTGTAGTTCCGTCAAACCATAATTTCATTTTTAACTTGAATTGCTGAATGCCAAATACAACCATAGTAGGTTGGACAAGTTCCATACCCATATTTGGACTTTTGACCTACATGAACAGATTTAAGAAGGCCAAATTGAGCAAAAAACTTATAGATTTTAAATTCCTCAAAAGGAATTGCTGCTGAAAACCTTGTCGACGCACACATAACGGTCAACCGGTATAGGCTACCTGACTTTGTCGTCAGTAAAGGACAGACGCATTCTACCATAATTCTACTAAATGGTTCGTTGAATGCAAGCATAGGTTGCAGATGAGACTTTGGTATCTTCTGATTGGGTTTTCCTACCATTTGACAAGTATGACAAGATCTCCATTTTTTATGAAATAACGTGTACTTCAGAGGCTTCAGTTTCAGTAATGGTCTTATGAAACAAATGTTAATGTCTTTTTCCTGTTCGACGACAAGTGATTGTTGTTCATCACCCTGATTAGAATAAAGAGAATGAGTAATTACAAGATAATCACTGTGATCAATACCTTCTGATTGATCCAAACAAGGAGTGAAAGTGACCTCATCAAAATCCTAACCAATACACGTGTCAGCTAAAGGAATACTTTCCTTATCAACATCATTCTCAAGAGCTTTTCATACTAACACGACACCATATTGCACACAATTTGGGCAAGTCTATTTTCCGCAAATATAGTGACGTCATTGCTCCTATATGGTTACACCCGGATACTTCCGTCAATTACGGTAAGGTTAAGAGTTATATCCCTTTGCAACCTATAGAATCTACCTTCTATGTACATACATGCGTATTTATGCATCCGCCCCTTTGCTGAAAATGGACTTGTCCAGGAACTGGAAATTGGTCTCGAAAATGGCCATGATTGTAATGAAAACTTCCGTTAAGCATCAGACGCGCAGACGATAAAGGTGTTATGGACAACCTGGTCGCAATCGGGTTAGAAATTACAAATCGATGAATGAACTGAGTAAGATTTATTGACTTTTTATCTTGTTTATGCATTTCGTTACTGAAATAGGCAAACAAACAAACGGGGACGTAGACACAGACTATAATAGATTCAAGTTCGAGTCCTCGTGAAAAATCCAAGATGGAAGACGATGACGTATGCTGAAGTTGGCTTTGTGCTTATCTACATTTCCTAGTAAAAACACAACTATGGATCATTTTAGCAAGATTCGGGCTAAAATCTATGAAATGACGAGCGTAGATGACTTTCGTTTGTGTCATCCCACGATGTTTCTGAACTTAAATGATGATAGATGTTAAATGAAACCGACGAGAGAGAGAGAGAGAGAGAGAGAGAGAGACTATTATGGTCAGTGGTACGGTTACTAAAGCAGAAGAATGACTTGGATAAACTGTAAATATATTCAAATATTTTAACTACCTCTTGTTGATTCATCATTTCGCTTAGTTTCTATTCCACATTAATTTCCATGCCCCGTTACGTGAATTTCTAAGCGTTCATGTGAAACGTAGCTAACCATGCGTTTTTAGTGCTCTACCTTCATCAGTAGGACAATCTTTCATATTTACATCATATTGTATATTATATTGATTAAATCAATGTCAACAAAAATGGAAACTAAAAGAAGGCAATCAACTTATCAATATGCAAAGGTGATTGTGAATAACCAAAAAAAGGCATAGATCTACATTTTGTAGCGGACACACTCGGGATGTGAGGAGTTCAGTGACTTCGTCAATACATAGCTGCCTGTATGAGATCAAAGGGAAAATAACTGATTTGTATGTGATATTACTGGAATATATGTATAATATGCACGCTGTATCAATGATATACTACTCGTATACATTTTTCATTAAAACTAAGCCTCGTTTCCTTTTAATGAAAAATTTATACATCTAGTGGTATATCATTGATACAGCGTACATTATGTACATTATATATATATATATATATATATATATATATATATATATATATATATATATATATATATATATATATATCTTGGCATCCGTCCGTCAACTTGAGACGATGGCGTAGCTCCAGAGTCCGCTGTTCCTTCTTTCTGGCTCACTTTTGAGTATGCTTTCTATTTCTGTCATCCTCAGCTTTGCCAACTCCCTGTCTGACAGCTAGGCGCCAGATGGGACGGTCATTAGCAAAGCTCTCCCAGTTGTTGACATCGATGTTAGCCGTCTTCATGTCCCTCTTGCAGACATCTTTGTAGAGCAGGCGTGGACGTCCAGTTGGTCATGTACCTTCTGCTAGTTTCCCCATATAACAGGTCCTTAGAAATGCGGCTTGAGTCCATTCTCTTGACATGGCCGAGCCAGCTAAGGCGCCTCTCACTGATAATGGCGAACATGCTGTTGATATTGGCGCGTTCTATAACCTCTGTGTTGGGTACTTTGTCCTGCCACTTGATGTGCTGTTGAGGTGGAAGCTGTTGAGTTTTCTCTCGTGACTTGCATAGCTGGTCCATGTTTTGCTGCTGTAGAGGAGTGAGCTCAGCACGCAGGCTTGCTAGACACGCGGTTTGGTCTTCTCGGTGAGGTTGGGGTTGTTCCATACCCTCTGGATAAGTCTGGCCATCACTGCAGCTGCTTTTGCAATCCTGTCATTCACCTCATAATCAATTGAGAGTGAGCTGGAGATGTTGGACCTAAAGTAAGGTATGAAGTTCTCGACAACTTCCAAGTTGTATCAATCGATGGTGACAGAGGGAGGGGAGTCTGCATCTTGCGCCATGACGTTTGTTTTCTTCAAGTTCAGTCCAAATTCCTTGCTAGCGTTGGAGAGGCGGCATACCAGCTGCTGAAGTCCATCTTCTGTGTGGGATGTCAAGGCTGCAATGTTGAACAGTTTTCCGTCAGTCCTGGTATGGATGTACACTCTATCGCTAAAAACCTTTGAAGGCGTACTGGAGAAGCATGGAGAAGAATATGGCGAAGAGCGTCGGCGCAAGCACACAGCCTTGTTTGACTCCGCTGATTACTGGAAAGGCTTCTGATGTTGCGCCATTGAAGCACACTGTGCTGTGCATGTTCTCGTGGAACGACATGAGGACAGCAAGTAGACGTGGGAGGCAGCCAATATTCTGCAGGATTCTGAAGAGTCCACTCCGACTGACCAGGTCAAATGCCTTCGTCAGGTATATGAAGGCAATGTAGAGGGGCATCTGCCCCTCATGACACTTCTCCTGCAGCTGACGTAGTGAGAAGATCATGTCTACAGTTGACCTGCCGGCTCGAAACCACACTGGGACTCTTAAGTATACGCAGGAGGCTAGGATCTGCAAGCGCGCCAAGGCAACACTGACGAAAGCCTTTCCGACAACACTGAGGAGGGAAAATGCCCCGGTAGTTGTTGCAGTCGCTACTGTCTCCCTTGTTCTTGTACAAAGTGACGATGCTGGTGTCACGCATGTCCTGTGGGATGTATCCCTGTTCAAAGCAGAGGCAGAGGAGTATGTGTAGCGACTGGAGTCTATGGCTTTTCCGAGCTCTTCCAGGGTGCGCTGTGTGTCTAGCTCCTCCATGACAGGCAGGTCTGGAATGGCATCCTGGGCAGTGTCAGTGACGTTTTGGGTTGCATATAGCTCGAGATAGTGTTCAACCCATCGCTGCAGTTGTTTCCCCTTGTCTATGATGTCTTCGCCTGTCTTGGACTTGAGAGGGGCGGTCTTTGAGATGGAGGGACCTGTCGCCTTTTTTATGCCCTCATACATTCCTCTTGCATCCCCGGTGTCGGCAGCCTGTCTGTATATTGTTGCAAAGGATAATCCAATAGATGTTGGCACAGTGGCGGGCGGTCTTCTGGGCGTTGTTCCTTCCTTGTATGCCAGGAGGGCTTTCCTCATTGCCTCAGTGACGGACTCCATCTCTTCCCAGTTTGCCTCATACCAGTCGGCATTTTTCCGTTCCCTCTTCCCGTAAGCTATTTTTGGCTGAGTTGTACACAGAATCACGGAGATGGGCCCACTTGCAGTCATTGGTGTCATCAGGTGTCACTTTGGTGAGAGCTTCCTGCACTTGGCTGATGAACTGCTGTGTTTTCTCTGTGTTACTTGCACAGCAGGTATTGATGCGAGGGTGACCCTTTTCTTGGCATGGTGCAGCTTCTTGGGTAATATTCGCACCTTACTGACCACAAGGGAATGGTCCGTGTCGCAGTCGGCACTGTGGTAGCTGCGTGTGAGGAGGACGCTGGCCAGTTCCGCACGCTTGGTGATGACGAGGTCTAGCTGGTGCCAGTGGAGTGAACGTGGGTGTCTCCAAGACACCTGGTGGATCTCCTTGCATTGGAAGAAAGTGTTGGTCACATATAGTCTATGGGAGCAGTACATCTCCAGAAGTCGCTGTCCGTTCTCGTTGATCTTGCCCCTTCCGTAAAAGCCAAGACAGGCGGACCAGTTCTTATGGTATTAAAGTCTCCTAGTAAGTAAAGGCCTTCGTTGCTTGGAATACTGGATATTTCCTGATCCAGAGCCTCATAAAACTTGTCTTTCTCCTCGTGGGTGGAGCGGAGGGTTGGAGCATACATGCTGATGATGTTGACCGGGCCTAAGGATGTTGACTGCCGGAGGGCAAGGGTTCTCTCAGTACCTGATGACGGAGGTTCAATGAAGGCGACTAGCGTGTTCTTTACGGCAAAGCCTACACCGTGATGCCTAAATTCATTCGAGGGCTTCCCCTGTCAAAAGAACGTGTAATTTGCTTCCCTGGTGGTGCCGCTGTCAGCCAGTCGGGTCTCCTGGAGACGGGCAATGTCGATGTTCAGTCGGGAGAGTTCTTTGTCATTGATGGCAGTCTTCCGTGCATTGTCGAGCTGATGTAGGTCATTGGTCAATCCAGGACACATGGTCCTAACGTTCCAGGTCGCAAAACGAAGAGCTGAAGTTTTCTTATTTATTCTTTGAGTCTTTCCTGGTGCGGAATTTTGTAGTCCACTTGTCGATATGGTTCTCTAAGCTCCACGCACCCAGTGAAGCAGGCAGGCCATGGCGGGCAGCACCTTACTGACTGGGGGATTCCCAGCTTAAGGCGGGCGGTAGCTGTCCAGTGAGACCTGATGATCTCTCCCACCGTCAGAAGTAACCCCTGGCGCCAAGCTCTACGCCAATCGAGCTTTGGCTTAGAACCGGTAAACTGCTACTTCTCGTGTTGTGCCGACGCCATACGACGACGATGGAGTGTCCTCTCCAGTGGAGCTACGAAGCATGTACAGGGTGGTATGGAGAATCAGCTGTTGCCCATGCAGCTGACCCCCCCCCTCCTCTACGCAGCTGGTATGCCCAAGGGAACGACGAATGTCGATACAGCTAGGCACCAACGGTGTCGCAGGATTTGCCGGAATGACATTGATGTCAATGTCATACCGCCTTATAGACTCCGTCTCCGGATTTTGGTTGGTGTTTACTCCATTAGCCTTTCACATGAGTGTGTATAGTCGCAAGGCAACAGAGGTTTTGGAATCTGAGTTTTCCTTCTCCTAGATGAGCTACCATCCAAGGTTTACTAGTCCGATCTACCCGAAGCAACTGGTTTTAAGGCGGCAGTGGCCCGCCTTCACCCTTTCTCCTGTAGGTGGATAACGCGGTCCACCTGACTTCAAATGCAAGCCACTCGTGAATGCCACGAGCTGGATTTTAGTTGACAGAGGCGATCAGAGACGCAAGCCGTATGGGGGATTTCTGGAGTGGGGCGCTTGTCTCTTACTCCCTCTCTGGCAATGTCAACCTTAGAACACACACACACACACACACACACACACACACACACACACACACACACACACACACACATAATTCACACTTAGTGCGTGTAGCAGATTCTAAATGTTAGTAGAAGCACCAAAACATGAATCCCATCATTCTGGATATTTGATACCAGAGACTGTCAACATTTTCAGTGCTTTTGTTTATCTTCCCATGGCTAACTGATCCTGGATATGGCACAAATGCTAATTTAATTAAAATCCCTTACTTAAACAAGAGCAAAGTTGTAGATCAGGCAGTTTTTTTGTTCGGCTCGGTACTGTAAGCAACACGTTTTTTTTTCTCCTACTTTATCTGAATATTTTAGATTAATTTTACATACAATTGTAGGACCCTTACTTAGTGTTTGTGTGTCCTTTGAACCGGAATGTAACAGCTTAGGAAATACAAGTAAATTTGAGAGGAAGAAAGGGTAGGGATGGGGCGTGAAAAAAAGAGACATTAATGCAAAAGTTCTAGCACGGCTACTTTGATCTCAAGATAAAAATTGGCTAGCGCATGTTGCAAAACCATAGACAAGACTTTAATAATAATTCAACCCAGGAAGGAAACAAAAACCGATCGATCCATTTAGGAAATCTAAACCAAACTCGTACGCCCTCTCTGCTGCTTTAATTTTAGATCATTCTCTTAACCAAAAATATTATCAAGACCGATTCTGTTTCTTGATCTAGGATCATGTATATTTATTGTTATAAATCCGTGTGGGGCAGTTTGTGCACGTGAGAAAAAGTTTCTAAACTTAATGATATCCATATCTACGCTACACTTAGTCTAATGAATATTTATCAGCGTGTGCGTATCAACTCCATGGAACAGCACAAGAATATTACAATTATCCCTGATCACTTTCGGAATTTGTTTTACCGCTGAGTAACATAAATTATATCTATATTTTATGCCTACCTCGAGAAAATGTTCTAGCTGGATTGGATTGTTTATCCAACATTCCATCATCGTACACCACTAAATTATCAATAGATCCATCAATATCATATACAGATGGCGCTTCATTAATATCAGTAATACAATTAATAATATCATAACCATCTTCATTTATCGTTTTAGCATTTTCATTAAAGGCTTTTATCACTTCCTTGCATCTCTGATTATCTACAAATGGTGCAACTAAATACAATTTATCCCAGCCATGTCATTATTAAATTAAATAACAGTTGCGTTGTACCTATCTCAGATGGACCTATGATAATCATTCTGATATAATTTGGTAGCACTGCATGATGTTTTACTGGTTCTCGTTTTTTTGTCGCAAAAAATCAATTGCATCCATGTGTACGATAAATAATATGGATCTATATTGTGTTAAATGCAGGGTGCGTATCCCCACAAATTAATTAACAACAATTACAACAAAAATGAATAGATCAGCACATACAGCTAAGTGTACACAATGTGGTACAAAGAAATTTTATTTATCCCTGGTCCAAACAGTATAAAAGAACGAGGAGGTGATATTGTAGCAATATTAGGAGAATTACAGTGGACTCCGTGGGCTAAATACCCAGGAGAAAAACACCTTCCAGGATATAATTATTGTGATCCTGGAACCAGACTTTATATCCGACTTGATAAACAGGATCAACCAAGACCTGCTGAATATCTGATAAATGACATTACTAAAGCGTGTAATGCTCATGATGTAGCATATGATATTAACAATCTGCAGCATATACATATCGCAGATGTAAAATTGATTCACGTGTTAAATTCCATACAAAATTAATCCTTTAAATAATCATTAGGAAATTGGTTAGTAAAATCTGTGATGAAAGGTAAACAAGTATTAGAGGCTGGTAATTAATATTATGGAATCTATTTATTATAGTCCAAAAAGATATTGGAGAGGCAGAGCAGCAATTAGTAAACTCGCCGAAGCAGCAGGTGTCAAACGTTCTGTTGCTGAAGATTGGTTATTACGACAGGAAATATTGCACATTTATCTACAACCGCCTGAAAGAATCGAATATACAGATTTTGATGTCAGTGTTTCTAATGAAGTTCACCAAGTTGATGTTTTATTTTTATCACATGATACTATCTAAATTGGTAGACGTCAAATAACGTACAAATATGCATTGACTGTATTTGATGTTTTAAGTAGGAATAAAGAAGCAGAGCCGTTATTGACAAAGACAGTAGCAGAAGTTGCTCCTGCGTTTGAACGAATTTATTAACGAGGACCTTTGCGATGGCCACAACTATTACAGGTTGATCATTACGGGCAAAGAATTTCACGGTGCAGTATCATCTCTAACGAAAAAACATAATGTTAATATACGACGAAGACATACTGCAATACTCTGTGATCAGGCACTTTTTGAGCGATTTAATCGAACTCTTGCTGAGCGATTATTTGGATAGCAGCATAGCAAAGGAAATAATTAAAAAGATGTAAGATCTCGAAAGTGGGTTACAAGACTTCCAAGTGTGATAAATGCAGTAAATAATGAAATTACTCGAACTACTGCGTTGAAACCTTTTAATGCGACCACAAAAAGATACATCTATACAACGAGATGATGTTTCAAAACAACAAGTGCCGGGTAATGTTACCGTAATACACTATATGAGCCGGGTGAACTTGAAGGGGGTAAGAAAGGAGCAACTGATCCTATCTGCAGTATTACCACACACAAAATGTCTAATGTAGTAAGATCTACATGTAGACTTGCAATATACAGATTATATTAAATCTCTCCTCAGCGTGGATTTACACTTGAGTAATTACAAGTAATACCCGAGGATACACAATTACCACCACGATCACTTCACTAGGACCTTTACGTTTATTACATGGAAGACAGGTCAGCTTCGTATTTTTGTATGACCAAGACTATTATCTTTTCTCTCTACGGTAAATTGTCTTGGATCATTACTCGAGTATTGCCACAACATTACTGTGTTACAGCTCACACAATGATTATTCTATTCTGTTATTTCAACATCATTATAAATTTAGCACCAATATTAAAGTTGCGATTATTTTTTGTCACTTTGTTTATAACCAGCTAATTTTGATCTTACTATACCATTGCTAACAATTTCGTTGTTGGTGTTAGTAAAATTTTCCTAACTCGTGACACTGCGAGATAGGTTAAATTTGACTATTCGATACGATCATCATTAATCCAAACAACTTTATCAGTAATAGTAACCCCTGAGATGAGTGGATTGTCATTGCACACCCCAGTGTCCATGGAGATTTGTCAGCGCGTAGTGCATCCGTAACAGCAGTGATATCAACTGCGACATCATCATTCCATTCGAGATTCTGTTTCTCTGACGGTCCTGGAATTTCAACTTCAATATTCTGTATCGGTTGGTTTATAACTTAACGGTACAGGCAATAAATAATTGCTGCTGAAGTGTATCATGAACTATCTTTCTACTTGCCACTATCAAATCATTTGGTCTCCATTTATACAAAAAATCATTTATGGAATTTTCTCAAATTTATTCGCGCATTATTTCACATTGAATTTTATTCGGTTGTAGTCTGATTAATTTCTTAAACTCTTGTAATTTTGGATCAAGTGCTCTATGATCATCAATTATCTCTGCGTAATAATCTACAAAATCCTTCTGCCAATCAACCGCTACGGTTTCCTAGTGGTTAGAGCATCCACCGCTGCAGCGGGAGGTCATAGGTTCAATCCCTGGTTGAGTCATATCAAAGACTTACAAAAATCGTTATAACAGGTGCCTCGATTGACGCTCAGCAGTAAGATGTTAGTGCTAGGACTGGTTGGTCTGGTGTCAGGATAATGTGACTGTTGGGACATCATGTTACATGTCTGTGGTATGATGCCTTAGTGCTAGACATCACTATAAACTGCCTCACTGCACACATCGTAGCGATATCAGTGAAAAATTGTGAAAGCTACCTTAAAAATCCTAATCAAACAAACAAACAAACCTTCAGCCAATAATTCGAAGACAATCCAAAAAAAATGGTTGTGGTTGACCATGATCAGCTCACATTATCACAGCTGTATTCTTTAGCAAGAAACATGTTTAATATATCTAGCGACACTGCATATTTTATACCAACGTATTGTTAAAGGTATATATTTCTCGCTCATTCGATCAGGAGTCCATTTATCTACCTTGTATCGAAAAAAAGCTGTGATAAATACATGACTTTACACTTCTCTCTTTCATTTCTTTCGTAAGTCTGTGGGTAGGAGTTAACACAACTAAATCAGAATTCTGTATAAATAATTAAAATACACGAGTTATTTTACCGCAACAATCAGATTTATTTTAGATTAACATTCAATGTATGGATTCTAGATCGGATACAGATTATTTTTACGATCAATATCTTCGATTTCAACATCTGTGGATTCAGTATACTTATATAACATGTCTTCGTTTATTCTCAACACTCCCCACGGTGGATCAGTACTTGTAAACTGTGTCACTAATTGTGTATGATTTGTTTCGTTATAAAATTAATCCGTTGCAACTCTGACTGCAGTGTCAGGGAATCTATCTAGCATCGATAACAAGTTTATTGACACATCAGCGAGCATATATGATCTCAGATGTGTATATTGCGGAGAGACATCAACATAGCCAACAATTGTACCTAATCGTGTTCCGTTAGACAAGTAAGAATTTTCTCGACTTACAAATATATGTTTCGCTGTTCCATCTGCAATTATAAAATCGTATTTAGCATCATCTAAAATTAATCGCGCATTATGTCGTTTATGATCATTTGCTCCACCTAGACTAATGTTTGCCGATTATTCTTCTATAGGGATTTTTTTTGCGGTTTTATCATCATCACGTGGTAACCAAACTTCTGTCTTCTTCCGATATGATATAATTTCTTCACTTACAATTTTTGATATCAGTATTTTACAATCGAGCATATCTCATAATAAAACTATTGGTGCCCATCGTTTTTCAGAGAAATGCCAACCAAACTAAACATAACTGATCGGATGAAGACCCGCAGCAAACTCGAATGATATAATCCAGTTAGATCAAAACCAGGCAGTGGTCCATTTATATCTATACTCTAGTCATTTCGTGACGGGGATTTCCAACTCGCTTAAAATGTCAAGAACAATCTCCGTAACCAAGACAACGTCCTGGATAGCACGCGACCATATCCATGGATGTGGTAATACTTGGGAATCCACCGTGTCCATATGCACAGCAACTTCGCTTCACATCTTCAAGAAATTCTAATCGTGTTGGTTTCCACGAATCTTTCTCTCTTGCAATGTGAGCTGCAACTGACGGAACAGTACAAAAGTTGGTTAGCAACTCGTCAATATTATCAGTTGAACATTTCTGCTCAAGATGTTTCATTTAATCGTGGAGATTCTAGACGGTACATTTCATTGTTAGGTCGTAGAAATTAACTATATTTTTCATCAATTTGAAATAGCCATACTGATTCAGGGTCGTTTTTACTTAATTAGTGAATAAAATCAAACATATTGGAGTTCTTCTCGTGTTATATTTCGAATCGTATACAATTTCTCATTTTTATTATTATTAGAAATTTTAGTATTTTTTCTAACTTAGATACATCATTAATTGTAGCTTCGGTATTTTCGACTAATTCAGCCCACTCATTTTTCTTTTTACGTCTTTGATTAGTTAACCCATTTCCACGTATCGCTCATCTACACAGTTTATTTTTGAAAATTTCATCGGAGCAAGATCACATTTTATTCTGAAAACATATTTTTTTGATCGTTAAGATAATCAATATTTTTTTTCGCTCGCTCATCTTTCATTGTAGGTTCAACGACTTTGTCATCGCTTTATGATTTTAAATGTAGACCATACGTAAGATGCCCCATCATGATGAAATTCTTTTTCTTTTAGCTCTCCGAATAATAATAATCAGATAACTATTCTCAACTAGAACTCTCCTCCGAAAGTCAGGAGTTATTCTGTCAAGGTCAAATCTTGGCTCGGAACATGGAGCTTTAAAAGGTTTTATTATGGATAATCTCCCAAACTCCTCCATATTATATTTTAAACACATATTTAAATAAAAATATATTATATATACAATGACTCAAATAAAGAAACAGTGTAGGTGGTTTATGATAAAGTCTTTTAACAAATCCTGTGTAAATGAATTTTGTGGACAGCATTTACGGCGAGGGAGTCTTGGTCCGAAACCGTTTTTACGATGTGGTGTTGGAATTAGACGGAAAACGTAGTTGTGTGTACAATGTGGCGATCAAAGATACAAAGGGCTGAAGCGATATTATGATTAAGAAAATAATAACAGTGAAAAAGTTCTAGGAACCCCCGAAGATTATTTGTCTAGATTTGTAAATTATAATTTAGACAAATAATAATATATATAAACGGAACAAACGGAGTTTATAAAGCATCCCACCATCAAGAATTATGACGAGTTTCGTGATGGTGTAATCAGAAACTATCGGTTGAATCCAAATGAAGTTGGATTTGTCAGTAATACTGGTTATCTAATGTTTTCTGTCGGAAAGAAAATTATCTCTATCATCGTTTTATTTTCGAGACTTTTAATGGGGTGATCAAGGATGGTCTTGTGATCGATCACATTAACGGTCACAAAAACTTGATTATTCTCTGGAAAATGTACAAGCTGTTACACAATGCTAACATTCTACATCTAGTAATACTGGTAGGTATACAACAGTTGAAAGGAGACCTATTCAATCTGTGAATACAGATCATAATAATAATAATGAGGACTTTGTATAGTGCCTAATCTTACGAAGCTCTAAGCGCTTTACACCATCAATAATGATATGACTACACTACAGAACAACAAATGACAAAAACAACGAAATTGGTAAACATAAAAACATGCTGAAAACATATAAGATACAAAACATGATTAGGTCGCTAAGTTTGTCCCTGCATTGGAAACATGAGTCTTAAGAGCACTCTTAAAAGGGACCACTGTATGTTTGTGTCTAATTTCAATGGGTAATTCGTTCCACGTCGCCGGGCCCTGGTGTGCAAACGAACGTTGTCCATATGACTTTGTTTTCACCTTGGGAACAATGAGTATATGATTATCAGAAGAAGAGCGTTAGGATCTAGCTGGTGTATACACATGGGTGAGGCTGGATAGGTATGATGGACTGGAGTCTGTCATTGAAACATAGCACAGAGAACAAATTTTGTGTTTGATTCTGTTTCGAATTGATAGCCAATGTAGGGTACAGAACAGTGGTGAGGTGTGCTCTGATCGAGGTACTCTAAAGATGGTCCGTGCAGCTGTGTTTTGAACTTTTTGAAGTTTCTGGAGTAAATATTGAGACGAACTAGACAGAACTGAGTTACAATAGTCCAGTCTTGAAAGTACTAATGAACACACAAGTGTTTTAGTGGCATCAACTGAAAGATATTTACGAATGGAACTGATGCGTCTCAATTCAAGATATGCAGCCTTGCATATGTTCATGACATGCTGGTGCAATGTGAGAGTACTATATAGTGTAATGTCTAGGTTCATTACTGACTGTTAGAATTTAATGTTGGTGTTGCTGATATTTATTGTCTGAGGTAAAGGATGTGAATGAGAAAGTCTTTGTGTTGTGATCAGAATAGCCTCAGTTTTATCATCATTCATCTGAAGCTTGTTACATGTCATCCATGATTTCACATCAGAAATGCACTTCTCTACTCCATGGATGGTAGCATCAACTTCAGTTGGGTGGCTAGACTTGTATATTTGGGTGTCATCAGCATACAATTGGTGCGACACTGGGTGATGATCTATGACACTTGAGAGCGGCTTAGTATACAGAATGAAGAGAACAGGTCCAAGAACAGATCATACGTCAACTTGGCTGGAGTGTATTCCATTTGAAGATATAATTTGTGTCCGGTTAACTAATTAGGACTTGACCCATTGTAAATCTATTCTGAATGCCAAATACATGCTGGAGACGGTGAAGTAATATATCATGGTCTATTGTGTCAGATGCTGCAGATAAATCCAGGAGAGTGAGGACTAATCTTTCCATACTGGCGAAGAATTAATATTTTCAATCATTGTACGCAGCCAGGATATATTTTGATATTATACAGCGTTCTGTTCAACGTGTAGCAGAAAATATACAAAAGTCCGCTTTCTCTAAAAGATGTAAACAGAAAATAACTTTTCAATATTTATTATATTCTAAATTTGACGTTTATATTTCAGCATTAATTGAGGGAGATAACTCTATTGGAAATACGCAATATCTTGTAAAACAAAATGTTTTTTTTAAGGTACGCTTAATGATGTAGAGTTATCTAGCATGGAAATAATTATGTTAGATGAGGTTAAATCTGAAATGTCCAAAAAATTATTGAATTTTATTAATGAAAAATTTTCTTCTGCATCTATCAGGTTTCTTGCTTGATTTAGATTTTGTCAGAGTTAATAATTAAGTAAACGAAAATATACGAATCATAAACTTTGCTTTTGATTTCCAATCATTAGTTAACTTATTTAGCATAGCCCGTTTTAGTTTTGATCGAAATTCAACAACAAAACACACACTCTCACTATATTCAAGACACAATGCTAATAATGCACGAAAAGTGACGTTTGACCAACCAAATCACAAAATGTAATTTGTACCCATCTGACAAATATATTAAATTATTTTCCTAAACTGAAATGTGGTTGAGTAGATTTACTACTTGATGTTGCAGGTTTATATGAATTTCACATGACGACCAAAAATCCTAATTACTTTCCTTGAAACCAGCTTCCAAAAAACCTAACTACTTCCGTGAAACCAGCGTCGAATATCTTCCAAGAATCCTAACTACGTCCTTAAAATAAGACTTTTAACTACTTTCCTTAAAACCAGCATTTAATATCTTCCAAAACGTTTAACTACTTTCCTCAAAATCAGACTCTTAAATCTTACGAGTAATGGTGAATATGTAAAACTGTTGAACGTATAGATTGTATCTAAATTAAATGAAAATATGCATCACACGTATATTTAATAAAATGTCCATACGATTGCAATTTGAAATATGCGCCATATGCAAATCAGTCAAATGCATTGCGCATGCGTTATATTTCATTAATTTAACCCAAGAATGTATGAATGGGTAAGTTCAAAATCACAATAGACCAAATGTGTTTAAAATAGTATCAATTCAAGAATGCCCCTTTTATATCAGTTTCATAAGTAGAGATGTTTGTCCTCATGAAACACGTTTTGTATTTCTTAAATATGGTTGTCTTCAAACCAATATTGATTGCCTAATCGAAACTGGTCGTGAAATTGCTTTGTCTCATTTAATGGAAGAAGATAACATATTGTATATATTACCAACATTAGTAGGACAACCCTATATTTACACACCTACATTAGGAAGACCTCTGAGATTAGGAGGATATCTTCATAATGCTTCCTCCTAATGTATGTGGAGCAACATGTGAAAATAGATAGAAATATAAGCTTTTCATCTTTCAAGTAAATCAAAAATTTACGAAACAGGATTATATTTTGTCACTTGTTAATGCAACCTTTTCGTCAAAGGCAATCAAAGTGCATTATGCAGCATTAGCACAAGTAATTATATAGACCAGGCTCAAACAGCCAGTAAGATCAATCTTTATTTCAGTGAGTTCGAACGAAACTGTGTTAAGATTGTACAAATGATGCTCACCTGCCATCTAATAAGGCTGCCATTACTAAAAATAGGAATATTTTTAATGTAAAAAAAGATCATTATGATATAATTTGCCTTGCTAATTTCCACGTCATTTTGGTGTGTGTATGTATGTGTAATTTGGATTTTTAACGCAGCCTTAACAATTTGTCAGTCATAACGCTACGATGTCTGCAGTGTGGCAGTTTATAGCGATGTCTAGCTCTGCGGTATCATGCCGCGGACATGTAGCATGATGTTTCACTCAGTCACATTATCCTGACACAAGGCCGACCGATCCTAACACTAACTGTTAATGCTGAGCGACAAGCGAGGCAGCTGTTTGTACCATTTTTGTAAGTTTTTGGTATGACTCGGCCGAGGATCGAACCCACGACCTCCCACATCCGAGGAGCGGTCCAATGTCATTTGGCGTTTTGAAACAGTTTTTCAGTCATACAAGAAATCTCAGGCTCACCTGGGACTATTGTTAAATAATTGTTCATGTTTGAAAGGGAATGGAACTTAATGGATACGCAATGCATTGTACTGATTTGTATTTGCCGCATATGTGAAATTTCAATTTTAATTTAAAAAAAAAATAAAATACAAATGCATGTATTACCTTTATTTACATTTACTTTTATAAAATCAATATGTACAGCATCTGATCTTTCTTGAAACCAAATCTGTCATAAAATGTAAATAAAATTTAGTTTTAACAAAAGAGTCTAATGGGTTTGCATGAATGTAATTAAAGCTGTCTCCGACGAATGAATACACCGAGATATTTCACTATTCATTTTATTTATAACATCAATTTTACTACCAGTATGTATACAACTGGAACATATGTAACTATACGTGAATTTATAAGTATAACTGTGCATGTTAGAATCCTGATAATATATCAGCACGTGATTTCTGTCATAATGTGTCCTCAGGTAACTCCAGTTGCCTCCTTGCAATAAAGTCTATTTGTGTTGCTGTGATGTAAAGAATCTAAATAAACCAAAACCATGAACGTTTGGAGCAAGTCCAACAAGGAATACTTTATTAAGTAATCAAAACCCACTGCAATTGTAATGATGATGATGAAGATAATACTAATAATAATAATAATAATAATAATAATAATAATAATAACAAAGTAGTTCAGTTCTGAATAACAGTCAAGTTAATCCAACAGTGTATTTTACATCCTCATTATTGAACGAACTTACCACAGATACCTATTGTAAACCATATAAAATAAATAAAATAAAATAAAATAAAATTCCAGGTATGTTTAGAAAGGAATTACTATCATTTTTGTTTAATATGCTCAAGGGAAGAAAACAATATTGAAACCAGCATATGATAATATGCTTAGTAACATTTATTTTGTAAACAACATACTATATAGCTACTTTTTATACGATTGTGAATTAATTAGTCAAATAATTATTAAGTAAACATATTTGTCTCTGGCTCTATGCCACTGGAATTCCCCCATACAAAACCTGGTATATCTGATATTTGCCATGTTCTTAACTATCATTTATTATTAGACCATATGTTGCTGACAACTTAATGATCTTTTAGAAATGAACATTTGACTATCATCCTGGTTCTCCCATGTCTTAAGTTTTTAAAAATATAACTTGTTTACTTGAGAAATTACTAATTCTTGCATTTAACATCTGATGCAGAATAAGTATTATTGTTAATTTCAATATTTCATCAAGGCAGAATAATACATTCAAATTATTATTCACCAGAGTTACTAAGTGTTCATCAAAACTATTCTTGGACTGGAACTTAATTTGGAAATTTGGGGAATTGAGACAAGAAGACATTTGGATAATAGTGTTGTTATGCATTAAAATACTGTTAGCATGTCGTGACACTACATACTATAGGCATATTAACATAATCTAGATTACACGCGCAACAACATAGTCCATATTAGAAATTATTTGGAATACCACTGGAATTTAGTTGAAACATCATACTACATGCGAACTTATGATAACGCTTTTAGGACTATTTCGAATTTAATTCGCATTACATTTTTTGTTTGTTAGCAATAAGACTTTGACGTAACCAGTCTTCTGAATTGCGATATTTGACATACTCTGGGCCAGATTTCTTATCTACATACACAAGCATGGTATGGGTTAAAGTTGCTGATTTATGAATATGTGCGCTTATTTCCAGATGTTCAAACAAGAATTAATAAATACTTTACCTATGTGCACTGACTACACTGCAGTGAACAGTGTCACCATAAACGGATTCATTTGCAATACCAACAAACAATGACTGCACAAGCAAATTTTGAAATGAAAAATATGTCACCAATTTCTACATGTAGAGAACATTTGGGCAAATTCCACTTATGGAAGAGCATACGAAATGTCGTTATTTGCATTTCCGGATATACTTTACTAATAAAAAGTGATACATTTCGGAATGAAATATACACTAGCAATATTCGAGTGTTTAATGAAAATGTTACATCTCATGTAGATGAATACATGTAGATGATATCGAATACATCATTATACACAGTGACACCTTGAACGACCACCTGGAAACTATCTTTAAAGTCTTTTATTTTGTATTGCATGAGACAAATTTAACAATATTTAGGACTAAAAGTGAGTTTTCGCTAAGCTTGTGTTAAATTTGAAGGAAATAATGTAAAACATGGTCAAGGTTTACCTATTAAAGTTAAAGACTGATCTTTCAGTAATATAACTGTGCAATTAGGCACATCAAAAGAACTGCGAATTTGATTACAGAAGCACTTTCACCTAGTTTTGTACTATAGTGTTTCTTTTACATATTTTGTGTCATTCTCTTCCGTTATGAGAGGAGACGTTATGTATATATACGTTTTGTTTGGTGCATGTCTGTATCTATATTTGGTTTAAATTCTGTCATGTAGATTGCATAGGATCTGTAAATAGATGTTTTCAAGTTTCTAATAATCAACATATTTACAAGTTTGGAGTTATTTATGATTGGCTAGTTAGATCAATCTAGTAGAGTATATTGTGAAATATAGTCGTCATAGTTTCTTGGAGATGTAAACAAGGATACAACTGAAACATCACATCATTCTTTATTCAGATTCATTAAATAAAACAAATTCCAATACGTATACATATACACACGCACATTATGAAAATTTCTTTTTCACATTCAAATGGTTTCTCCCAGACACAACTGAGCATTTAAATAATTAACGGCAGTACAATTTTCATACATACGGGAGGTTTAAACTGTAGAATGAATCAACGGGTAAGTTCAAAATCACAGTAGACCCAATGTGTTTGAAATATTATTAGAATAAGAATAAGAATACCTCTTTTATATCAGTTTTCATATGCCCAAATAATGAGATGTTTATCTTCATGAAACACGTTTTTTATTTCTTAAATATGGTTGTCTTCAAACCAGTATTGATTACATAATCAAAACTGATCGTGAAATTGCTTTGACTCATTTCATGGAAGAAGGTAACATATAATAAACATTACCTACATTAAGAGGACAACCACATGTTTACGCGCTAACAATAAGAGGACCTCTGATATTAGGAGGATATCCTCATAATACTTCCTCCTAATGCATGTAGAGTAACACGTGAGCATATTTAAATCTTATAAAGTATATGAGCTTTTCATCTATGACGAAACAGGATTCTTTTTGTCACTTTCTAATGAAACTTTTCAGCAAAGGCACTCCATGTGCATTATGCAGCGTTAGCACAAGTAATGATACATACCAGGCTCAAACAGCCGGTAAGTTCAATCTTTATTTCAGTGAGGTCGAATGAAACTGTTTGAAGATTATACAAAAAATGATAACATGCCATCGAATAAGGCTGCCATTACTTAAAATAGTGAAACTTAAAATGTCATAAAGGACCATTCTGACCTAATTTGTCTTGACAATTTCCACGGCATTTGGCTTTTTTTAATGTAGTTTTCATTCCAGAAAATACCTCTCGGGCCCACTTGGGTTTATTGCTATAAACTTACTTGATCCTGTTTGTATTGGAATGGAACTTAATGCATATGCAATGCCTTTTACTAATTTGTGAAATATGTGAAATTTCAATTTTATTGAAATTTTAAAAAAAAATGCATGCGATACATATCCATTTATTTTGGGTAAAATCAATAGGTACATCATCCGAACTGTTTATCTGTATAAATCTGCAATTAAATGTGAATAAAACGTAATGACATAATCAGATAAGTAAAGGCTTAACTTTGTTTAAACACAAGGGTTTTCATGAATTGACATGAAGCTGTCTCGAATAAAGTGATTAAATCGAGATATTTCACGGTTGTATTAATTTGTAAAATCAATTTTACTACCACTATGTATACAACCGGAACATATGTAACCATACGTGCATTTATAAGTATAACTGTGCAGGTTAGAATCCTGATAATATATCAGCACGTGATGGCTACCATAATGTGTCCTCATGTAACTGCAGTTGCTTCAGTACAAAATAATATATTTGTGTTGCTGTGACGTAAAGAATCAAACCAAATCAAAATATGCACCTATGGAGCAAGTATAAAAAAGACGAGTTTATTAAGGGATCTAAACCCATGTCAATAATAATAATAATAATAATAATAATAATAATAATAATAATAATAACAACAACAACATCAACAAAGTAGTTCAGTTCTGAATAACAGTTAAGTTAATTCAGCAGCGTAAAAACCTCATTATTGAACTAACTTGCGACATATACATATAGTAAACCAGATGGAAATAAAATAAAATGCCAAGTATAACGTTCGGAAAGGAATTACTATCATGGAGATGGAATATGCTAATGGAAAGAAAACATTACCGCGACCAGCATATTCTATGACGTTAAGCGACACTTTTTTGTAAACAATATAATACATAGTTACTATTTTTCTATGAATGTCAAACCAACATTTTAAAACTGGAATTATTCATTGCTGTAATTGTCTGAAAATGGAAAATGTCATCTATGTATGACTTAAGTTTATAAGAATGCAGATTTCAAGGTTAACAACAAAACAATATGCTCTCCTTTTACTATTTTAGAAGGGGCATAATAACACGATGTATTAGTCTATATCCAGGAACTCAAGAATATATGTTTTCTTGGTGTGGTGAAAATGTTATTTATTCAAGAAATGCGGTTAATATAGAACACGTGTTTTGAAATCTTTTTATATAATATCGAGGTCATTTATGATGTGATGAAGAATACCTTAATTAATACAGAGGCTTCCAAATTAAATACCTTAAAATAATGCACTCAGTATTAAAATTGGGTAAAATGTGATCTGCATAATGTTTTTTGTAAAGTGTTTCCATAATGGTTTTGAATACTGTAGAACCATTTTTAAACAACTACCCCTGGCAAATTAAATAAGTAGTCTCTTGAAACAACTGTTCATTTTAAAGAACTTAATTTCTTCTACTTGTTTGATGCAAAACTATTAAACATGTAACTGTTACAGAAATGAATGTACTTGCCTAATGGTAATGACCTTTACGGTAAATTCTAGTAATGTTAGGTCTGATCTACAGCATGTGTAAATTTATCACTACAAACGTAGTTGCATATGATTGTATCAAATCGATGTACCATAAGGTAACTCTTTCATTTATCCTTTTGATACAAAAAAAAATGAAAAATGTTTTTGTAACGACAATGTTTCAGCAATAGCCTTAAAATGTTTAAGTTAACGTCTACTGAAAGTGACGTGTTAGCCACTGATGACTGGTGCTACTTTGTCATTTAAATCAATTGTGTGCACGTGTCACTATCATCACAGTCATAAGTGCTTGCTGCTATTAATACTGCTGTCATCGAAACTATCATAAAGCCTAAGGACACAAATAATGTGCGTGTTGCTTACATTTGAAAACAAAATTCATAGCAAGATTAGATGCTGTTTGGTCAAATATTGGCTCAAAATAAGAACGTATATACAAAGGACGACTTACAATATCATTATTATTGGCATGAAAAAATATATTTTAATTATAAAAACAGATTGGAATTTTTCAATGAAATACATTCTTTTACGTAATCAGGTTTGCTCTGGATATCTGCGAAAATATGCCTGAGTATTGTTCTATAAAGTAATATAATTCCAAAACAACCATGTAACATGGCAGTCATGGTGCATTTAATTGTCCTTAAATATTTATCAATTTGCATCGGTTTGCCTAGCGGTTTGGTCAGAATATTGAACAAAGTTTTATTTCTTCTTGAAATTCTGTTATTTTGCCAATAATTGTACTGCCACTCTCACTTTTGACAAAAGTATCGAGACTGTCTGTTAAAACTGTCTGTTAAAATTAACAGACACTTAAAATGGTTATTTTGCATGGTCAGTAACTTTTATTCGTCATCAACACGCTGACATTAACACGCCGGTTGGCATATTATCACGAACTCTAATCATATTTAATTTAAAATTACTTCAGTTCATTCTACGCAGGTCTATAAGCTTCCGAAAAATTTATAAAATATTTTGAAACATTTTAAACACCATCTGCATAATTAAATATATGAGCCTGCGAACTCAAACTTGTCACTTGTAACTTCACACTTTTTTAAAGGTAGATGACACCCAGCAGGGTGGTATGTATGTATGTATGTATGTATGTATGTATGTATGTATGTATGTATGTATGTATGTATGTATGTATGTATGTATGTATGTATGTAAGATTTTACATCATGTCAGCACACTACTGGCTATACGTGTCAAAAAGGTTCCAGTTAACAAGGATGGGGGTGGGGTGCTACCAGTATTATTTTAATTATTACAGAAGACCCACCCTAGCTCGTTTTTGTTAGAAATTGAAGTACTGATAAAGGGATGAAAAGCTCAAATCCCTCAATCAGCGATACCGACACTTAAATTGATGAATACACAAAAGGTGAAATTCAAATAAATAACAATTTAATACCATTCAATAACAGATAGTCATTTCTGAAAAGAAATGTAATATTTAAAAACTTATCACTCGTCTTTCACTCGACCAAGTGACAACCTATTTCATCATATGACGTAGTGTGATAGAATTTCTTCCTGTCCCGTGTTTCCACTCATCTATATTATGCTTTCTGTGGACTTGTACTCCAGTGCCCCTCCAGTCCGTCAACTTCTGCCTCCATTCTCTACTTGTCTCGTCTCCCAACTGTACTAGAGTTTTTCACTCTGCCTCCTACAGCTCATCTGGTCCCTTAAAGCTTCCTGTATTAATACACAAGGACATTAGTATATTTGTCTAGCTATCTAGACTCACACTAAACAACAATCTATCATCAGATAAGCCATTACCTTCTTTGGTCCTGCATTCATACAGATCGAATTACCCTAACTTTCTTATATGGTGCCCATGATATCAATTGCTTATCATGCATATTTCAATAGATTTCATCACAGCAATATATATATATATATATATATATATATATATATATATATATATATATATATATATATATATTCTCAACCATATGATACATGATATCATATACTTAGACGTATTTCTATTCATTACACTTCCACATAGTGTACACAGATAATATCCACATATCCATGCGCTTATATATCCTTACACATGATACTCTTACGAAGTATACACAAATATACAAATTTCCCTATTAACCCTATTAAGTAATGTTTCACACTGCAACCATTATACAAAGTTATAATTCAGTTCAACATTTGCAAATGTAGAATATCACATGAATAAAAAGCACGAGGTTACTACGAATAAATCAAGTAGCGAATTACAATATTAATTCTTTACATAAACATTGCTCATATCTCAAAATATGCATGTAGATCAAACACTGCAAATGAATCATACGCTACAAATGATATTTATACGTAATAACGATGATAGTAATAAAGTATACACACTACACCTAAATAAAGTACAATTACATTGCCGTAATAGATTACAACAATCGAGCAAATAAGTCATTTGCCAGTCCGAGGCTCCTTTGTAATTCCCAGAATAACAAAGTTTCCCGCCAATTTCGAATGACGTCGGAGTAGTTTATAACTTCCTCAAGATGGTTTAGCAACCACTAAATTTAAATTTGCGATTCCAATGGTGGCAACGCCTTGATCAACTCCGAGTAGATGTCGATTGACCCAGGGTCTATATAATTAACAGACATTGCTCCCTGCCGGCAGAAAGTCAAGGGTGGATTTGCGACCACCTATTGAAGTATTCCTTTGAAGTCAGCACCGGCAATTCAACACTTGCCTCTGAATCATGTTAAGGCAATGTTACACACACTAGCTTTGACACCTCATTGTTCGCAAGGCTGACCTCGGAACATTTATGACGTGGACTTATTAGCCTCATAATCTATAATATACATATTGCAATATGGCTATTGTTCCTTACTTACAACAGGATAACGATGGACCCTTCTTTAACACTTTACCTCTAGAGGATAGAGACTACCAACGTCTGAAGTCATGATGTATGTGATTGAGAGGAAACAGCGAAATCAGATGCGTCACATGGGTCCCGTGTATAAAGTACACGCAGATGCTAATATATTGTATCACTAGTGTGTACGGAGAGTACTCCAACTTAGAGTAATTTGGTTTCAACGTCTATTGTGCGCATTTAAACGAGGAAACAACAAAATAAGGGGCATCGTATGAATACTGGGTATGAACAAACCCAAAAATCTTAATATATTTGCATCAATAGTTTGCACTCATTAACTTTTAACTATGAGTATTTTGAATTCAAAGCCTCTTGGATATTATTTAGTTAGTTTCATTATAGTACGAAAATTTTGAAGCAAATACGTAGAGGCCACTTCGAGAAATGTTCGCAAGATGAAGGAGGTCTTGAACAACACACGCCGTAAGAGGATTATATATTATTAATACAGCTGATCATTACGTCCCCTCTTTAGACTTTTGATATGGACTCTTATATAATATGCTATATTGAGGGGATAGAGTGCATTTATGAAGAAAGTCCGGAAGAATTACGTAGAGAGGAATCAGCGATATAAGGAGAAGGGGGCTATATGTACCGTATATAATAACGCAGACGTTAATTGATTGTCTCAGTTGTCTAATTAACTGTACGCCAATTTAAAGGGGTTTGATTTCAAAGTCTCTCTTACAGTATTTAAATCAAGACCCGGTCTAATGTTTGAAGACAATTCGTTCTGCCGATTTCTAGATTTTCGCGGCAAGAGACAGAAGTTTGAATGATATGTTATCTCTAAAGGAAGGAGTACACAAAGGAAGGACACCTGACAAGTTTAATCGACAGGGAACAGCGAAATGAGGGGCGCACAATGCACATCGAGTATGAAAAATACGAACATGTTAATATATTGTTTCAATAATTTACTAATTAAATTCCTAGTTAGAGGATATCTATTTCAGCGCCTTTTTGAACAGTATCTAGATAATTACCCGTCCTAGCAATATGAAACTTTTCATAAAGATCACTGAAGCCAATTTAGAGATATCATCAGCTAGGTGAAGGAATGGTTCAATACATGCCGTAAGAAGATTATACTTTACATTTACATTATGGTCAATGCTTCCACCCATTCTAGAGTTCTGACATAGAACCTTCTTTGACATCGTATCTCTAGTGTATAGAGTTCACCCACGAAGGACGTCCTGGAGAAGCTTGGCAACAGAAATCAGGGAAATAAGGGGCCCCGCTATGAGTACAAGGTATGAAAACGAATCAAATGGTAATAGATTATATCAATAGTTTGTACTTTTGAAGATTGATTTCAACATCTTCTGGTTATTATGAAAGCAGTGATCCATTAGGAAAAGTTAGAAGAAAAAATGGCAAGCCTATTAAAAAAAAATCGCGGCTTGATGAAGAAATTAGAGTTCAACAAATGTCGTAAAAATATATCTTACAATTTTCATTTGGGATATTATGTCCCCTATTTGTTCAGGTTTTATATGGACCATTCTTTAACATTTTAACCCTAGAGTATAAAGTCCACCAACGAAGGAAGTCCTGCCATTTTGTCGAGAGAAAACAGATAAAATAAGGACGCACTGTGAGTGTCGGGTCTGGATGAACCATGAAAAAAGGTTAATAGATTGTATCAATAATGTGTACTAACTGTACTCATGCTCATACGACTTTGATTTCAACATCTCATGGATAGTATCTAATGACGGACCAGTCCTATCAATAGGAAACCTTTCCAAAATATTCTTTCAGCCGATTTCGAAATATTCGCGGCTGGTTAAAGGGGTTCAGCTCGAACTCATGCTGTAAGAAGACTTTATCTTGGGTAAACTGTTTGGATATTATCCCCCTCTGTTTAAAGAGTTTCAACATGTACCCGTCAATGATATTTCATCTCTACTATACCTACTAAGCAAGTCCATACGAAAGTCAAGGAGAGTAATCTTCCAAATAATGGTCATCTTTTGGGCACCGGGTATGAAATACACGCACACTATTGACCGATTGGAATAGGAATTTGTTCTATTTCAAAACAAATTTAGAGGGTTTTGATTTGAACGCTTCCTGGAGAGTATTCAGCTTGAGATTTGTACAGCAGTAGAGAAGTTTGAATAAAATGTGTTGAGTTGATTTGAGGAAAATCGCTGCTTGATAAAAGGGTTTGGGTGCAACACATGTTGTAAGGAGATTATATCTTGTGTACACCCAAAAATATTACGTCCCATCTTAAAAAGGTTTTGTCATGGACCTTTCTTTGAGATTTTATGTCATGGGGATATAATCGACCTGCGATGGGGCACCATATGGATACCGGGTATGAAATACATGCAAAATGAAGATCGATTGGATCAATTTGTGTAACAATTTGACACGTACATAAAGAATTTTGACTAAATTCCTCGTCGACGGTGTGTAGACTTTTACAAGTTCCAACAGTAGTAAAACTATAAAGCAATTTCGTGGAGCCGATTTCGAGATAATTTCTACTAGATAAAGGGGTTAGGCTACACAGCTTGCCATCAGATGATTATATATTACGCATACACTTGGAGCATTAAGGTCCCACTTCAAACAGTTTTGAAATGTACCTTTCCTTAAGATTTTATCTCTGTTGTATTGAAGCGACCCATGAAGGAAGTCTGACGAATTTCGTCGACGAAAATCAGCTAAATTAGGGTGTCCCTATTGTTACTAGGTACGAAAAAATGCACAATATGAATTGATTTGATCATTATTATATCTTACGTGTAAAGTTGGTACAGTACGCACCTTTACTATTCTTTGAAATTTTATATCGAGGTAATAGAGGCGACTTGTAACCAAATATGTGACCCAGCCGGCGACCTTTTAACGGCGCTCTGCGATCAAGTCAGAGATCCAGTCGACGATCTGACGATCTAGTTACTCAGTTAAAGACACCGCCGCTGACCACATTAAATATAGGCGGCGATATGGTGACACAGCGACTCAGTGCGCAACACAGTTTGCTACAAAAATCCAGTACTAAGATGGTATGCCGCTGGTGTAGAAATCTGACCGATTCAGTGGGGTACCACTCCAAATACAAAGACATATCCCAATTAACCCGAAATAGCGAAACTTTAGGTAGTGCAGCCACGGAAGATTCCTCTATAATATGACCAAATCGAAACCCTACTCAGATGACTTTTATGTAAACTTCTTCTCTGCGATTGCTAGGTAGGTATGCGTTCTAACAGTATGCAAAGTTCGAAGAAAATTCAATGAACCGGTTTAGATAAATTTGTGGCTATATATATAAAGGTGGTATGGTACAACACATGTTGTGCGAAGATTATATTTTACGTATACAGTTTGGCTATTACGTACGCCCTTTAAAGATTTTCACACAGGCCCTTCAATAACATTTCATCTACTTGAGATGGAGACTACCCGCAAAGGACGTCCGGACTAATTTAGACGAGAGGAATCATCCAAGTAAGAGGCACAATAAAGGTTCTCGTTTTGAAAAACATGCAAATGTAGATCGAATTGAGCTATAATTTGAATTAATTGGACACATATAGTCATTACATCCCCCTTGTATATAGTTTTGACATGGATCCATATTTTATATTTATGTCTGCGGATGGAGTCAACCAACGAAGGATGTTCCAATGCATTTCGTGAAGAGGAATCAGCGAAATAAAGGTCACTATACGGGTGCAGTGTGAAAAACACACATAATGTGCATCGATTATGTCAATATATCTTTACTGACTGGACTCCAACTTAGAAACTTTCTATGTCAGCGTCTCTTTAGGATTGTCCAGCTATGTATGTGTTCCAACTGTAGAAAAAAGTTTGAACAATATTTGTCGAGCCGATTTTGCGATATTGTTGGCTAAATCATGGGATTGGGTACAATGCATGCCGTAGGAAGAGTATTATAGATTTTTTACATGGACCATTCTTTGACATTTTATCTCTAAAGGTCAACGTCGACCCACGACGAATTTCTTCTAGAGGAATTAAGAAGCACCATATCAGTACCGGGTTCACTGATTTTTATTCCAATGCCTTTTGGACACTATATAACCTGGGATCTGCTGCAAAAGTAGGAAAAATGATTAAAAAATTCGTCGTGCCGATTTCAAGTAATTCACGGCTACATAAATGTGACCGAGTACATGCCGTGAGAATATTATATGTTACGTATACAGTTGGTCTTTACGTCCCTTCTTCAAGCATCTTGACACGGGCCTTTTCTTGGACATTTTATAGCTATGGAATAATGTCTACCCACGAATGCTGTACTAAAGTATTTCGTCTAGACGAAACAACGTAATAAGCGGCTCCATATTGCTTGCCAATGACCTGGTGTCTGGTGTGTTGCTGTAGACGGCGTTGTCGTTGAAACAAGGCTGAATCACAGCATGAGGCCATGACGGAGGTCAGTTTGAAACGCTCGCAGAGCGACAAAGGATGCCCTCCTATGCGCCCTGGCGAACCTGGCCCAGTAATGTTGAGAAATATTAAACTATTGAAATACTCAAATCTTTTCTTGGCCATAAACATGAGAGACCTTAATGTGTTCAGCGAGACCGCCAGTAGACCAACATTCTCTGACGTAGACTTTTGTTCACTGCTACTGAGGTCTAGCTTAGTGGAGGCGCCTGTGTACCCTTGCGGGTTTTAAAGAAGGTACGCTTTTCAAAGGGTGCAAGCTGGTAGATAATATGATAGGTCAAAAATGACGCTTCGAAAGATATGTTTATTATCATGGCAATGCCGCAAAGACGAAATAGTAATATGTTTCGACGAATATGACGAATATGACGTCTATGAAGCTAAAAAGTCTCATTATATCATATAATATTTCAGATTGTAGCAAAATGACTAAAGTGACCATTATACATATATTATATTTTAAATTTACGGTAAACTGGTATATATATATATATATATATATATATATATATATATATATATATATATCCTTTCGTGTTCGTGAGGCTGATTAACATTGAATTATGTTCAAACAGATAGACAAGGTGGACAAACATCGGCTTTTCATACTACTTGCTCTCTTCAGTGACTGTAGAAGTTAACTCTGCAGAGTACTCAGGTAGGCATCTCTATAGTAGCTATCAGCATACTATAATCAATGAATTAATTTATGGTAACATTTGCTGTTCATTTATTTTCTTCCCAGTAGCTGTATTATAGTCTCTATACAACCATGGGTATACGTACATATATCATGTTATGCTTGTACAAGATGAAGATAAAGTCGAACAGTGAATAACTTAGAACTGAAGAAATTGTCAGCGGCAGTTTGTATACATATGATGCGTGATACCGAATCTGTTTATTCACAAATTATATTGAAAGAGTTCATTCAAGTTTTAACTTCCAAAATAATGATATCTCAAGAGTATGAATAGCAGGTTGAGATCATTAGATCGTTTTAATTAATTCTACAATTCAATTTCAATTCATCGTCCAAGAAGCACAGATGTAGTATGAATTCTCCGAAACAGAAATTCAGATGCCATTTAGCTAGTATATATGGGAATGACGTTAAAATCGAAAAATACAACCTTGGGGAAATTTTGTATGCAAAAAGGATTAAAAGAAATCTGCGGAATATCATGCGTGAAGGAGTACATTGTCAAAAGAAACAAAATATCTCACCCACGTAATCTGCATATATTAGGTGAATAACGAAGATGTTTCAGAGCAGGCTAAGTAAACAAGCATGTTAAGGCCATAAGACATTGGAACACAATTAGTCAAAATATGATGCCATACATATCTAGAAAACGCAGGTATCTAACAAAATTTCTACACGCTCTCATCAAGCACGAAGTGGACGAAAGTCAAGAGGAATGGTTCAACATTATTGAATACATGTTAAGGTCCGCTGAACAAATATGTTGTTATCGTACTAGATGATGATCCGTAAGGGAACATTGAGCCAGACCCGTTTCTGAAAGATGTTTTATACAACACTGGAAAATACGTTCACTATGACATATGTGTAATTAATATTTTCGCAATGTATTACTTATAATTTCGTGTTTGCCATGGAGTGTTAGAGCTAAGGTAATGTAAAAAATAATAACATGAAGGTAGCAGTGTTTTGTCAGTTAGATAAACGCTCGCACATATGCAAATAAGACACTCAATGGCACAGAACGCAACAAATACAAATGCTTGGAAAATATGAACCCTGTCATAATGAGTACTGTTGAACACAGACTCAAATATTGCGTGAGAGATTAGGGGCACGACGAGCCTGGAATGCGGCATCGGAGTCAAATCACGTAACAAACTTTTTCATCTTTGTGGATCTGTTCGTGGGTACTATAAATAATGAACCTGTAATGTCGTCTTCGCTACTGTCGTTAATTCATTAACATGGCAAATATTGCTCCACTAAAACTCCATCACACATTTGTAAATTGATGCCCGCTGAAATCCAAACGTTGGATATTCCTCGATGTAATTATAACTTACGCGTTTGTTCATTCTTCGATTGTAATTGATATCGGTTAATGGTGCGTCATCAGAAATCCTGGTGGCATTTGCGTATTAGCTCGAACGACTTGCATTTCTTCTCGCACAAATACTAATCTGTGAAGAGGAGGTCAACACGGGTGACGGTTTGGTTGTCTTGGAGTGTCAATCCGTTCCGAAAAGGTGAATACGTCTACAGAACATAATGGGTCAGTGGCACGACGTTGTTGCCTATCTTCCAACTCTCCATGTACATGCAGATAACCAGTAAAACTAGTCTCCGAGTGGTTGTAAAGGTGCCGGCTAATTACAGATGCTATGCTGTGATATTTTCTGACAAGACACTGATGCTGGAGAGTACAGGTAACAAAATGAGGTTTATCGAAGCTGTGAAAATCCATAATTAAAAGTGACACTTATTTTAATAATAATGCCTTATCAGGAAGTGAAGCTCGGTCTTACTTAAAGTCATCTGGCACAAATCAAACACGCAATGAAGATCAGTTGTGGTCCCACTGAAACTTTCTCCAGGAAAATTAACTGGAAATGTCCCCGTGTGGGAGATCAAAATTCAGGTCGATCACTTAATGTTTTATATTTCCAAACACAAAACAGTTCAGTAACGTTCCATTCCTTGTTTAAGCTGAGATTTTTCGTACATATTGAGTTCTCAAAACAGAAAGTTGATTTTGATTATATACGTCCACGTTTGCATTTCTGCTTCCATACAGTTTCAGTTTCAGATTTGGTTAGGCCGTTTCCCTGTTTCGGATGCTGACCATGACGTTGAGATATTTCTCACAATTTACTTTGTTTCTGTGTCCACTCGTCTTGTCCTTCCTGTGAGTGAAATTGATGGATATTTCGTTTCCTTAACATAATGAAACCTAGAAATTTGATTTAGAAATGTTGGTGATCGTGATAGTATTTATCTTCATCTTCTTCAGATCTTTCTTTGTATATACATTTGGAGCAGAATAAGAACCCGGGTTTGTGCGGGCAACAATGCACCCGAAGTCATTAATGAGGCGTTTGCTCACTAATCATCTTTTGGAAAGAGAAACATATCATGCGCTGATGCAGTAACATTAAAAATAAAATATCCATGTAATAGGTGGCACAAATCCAAGAGACCGGCGGAATATTTTCATTCCTTAGAGGCATTCCAACATTGTTCGTGTCAGCGGCTAGAGCTGTTGAAAAGATTCAGCGTTAGCGCTGTCAGAACTGCATCATAAAATGGTTTTGAAAAACGCGGTTGGCTGCTGTATGAAAAGGACGAGGCCTTCGATTACCTCGAGTAAACGTATTCCATTACCAGGTCTCAGACGTTCACGTCGATGATGAAAGCGAAGTTTCTCAAGTGTCCATTTACCAATCGTGATTTACTTGACAACATCGATGAAACATTTTGTGGTGTTTTTATGCGACATGAACTTGCATCGATGGTACCACGCACAAGTGAGATTGGCATCATCAATCGGATTCATCAACATACATTGTCACTGACTAGGGCACCTACGTGGTAATACCTCATCAGAGGCTTTATTTTTACTGTTGTGGACTTGAACCGCCACTTAAAATTGTTAATTATTTATCCACGTATGATGGAAGTGGACGTCAGAGTCATCTGTCGCTATTTTCTTCGATGATGCCTGGTCAAACACGGTTGGATGGTCACATATGCGGTAATTTTGTAATTTAAGTGTTATGTACACTCTAGAGTTCATATACCCCGCAAGAACTTACGATTTAACATTCAAGTACATTTAATAGTATACAACGATCTTTACTGACATTTGCGGACGTTACTCCGCTGGACGAAAACGTGATGATGCCGTTCTGAGACGATTTGCCATCAATCAGAATTTGTATTAGTTTACGAGTCGTGTTGTTGGTGTCGACCCATGTCAGTTTGTGATCTTTACTGATCACGCTGCCAATTGAAACCATTTAAAATAAGTTTATTAAAGTCAAAGGCGACTTTGTAGCAAACAAATATGATTGAGCTCACTGACAACGGTGGAATCAATGTGTTGGTTGCGTTAATAAAAATCTAGGTTGATACAGATAATATTGAAACAAGACAATATATGCAAGAATAAATGACTCACCTGCCCGTACCTCCACCTGTAGTAATTCACGGTGTACTTTCGGGAACTAGAGTCAAATAAGGAGTGAAGTACGAGTTCCCCAATATTATGTGACATGGTCGACTTATTTTCAGTTCCCTTCATGGAATTGACATTGATATAGTCAAACTCATTACGTCTTAAACGTGCGCGAGCCCGGATATAACTACTTTTTCCTAAGTGGAACAAAACCTAAGTGGGATGAAATAGATATGTTCATAAATAATAGAAAATATCTTAGTCTTTTTTAAAAGTATTATATACGCGTACTTCGAAGATTGAGACACAGAATGTTTTTACAATCGTATTTTGAACATCATTAGTTGCCAAAGATGAGATCAAATAAAAGGATTACACGTTTATCGAAACAACCACGTAAAACATACTATGGTGTCTATTTTTAAGATTAGGTTTCTGTCACTGTATATTCATTATGGAATCTGACTGCGGTAATGAAATTTAGGAATTTACCGAACCGTGTGCTGATCTGGCTAGCAGTGGATGGTAACATTAATAACAATTTGCAATTTACTTCCACTTTTAGATAAATATCTGTCAAAACAGGGTTACTACATCCTCGTACACACTGAAAAACAATCTAGTTAAGGGTCACATTGAAAATTGATAGCAGGAGTCATCCTGATGTGTCAATGCCAATTCGCGGCCAGCTTGGAATCGTCGCAAGTGCACGTGAAAAAGCAGAAGCGTTAGAGTCAGCACCAGATGCAAAAGCCCGTACCTATTGTTTATACAATGGTGAAGTGGCATCCAACGATGTATTCCACTCCAGTTACGTTTACCATCGAATATTGTAGACTAACATCGACTCAGTCGAGAAAAACAAGATCTTGATTGTTATTCAACAAAAATGCACTTGTTCGAGTCACAATTTTAGGCCAAAAAGGATTGTTAGATTCAATTGATCTTATGTAATTGGTATGTCTTTGTATGAGCAAATGAGAATTGTGCCAGTCAAAAAGATTTACTGGTCAGAAGTACTACGCTTGTACACGATGCCTACATGTCGTACAATTAAAACACGTGATTGTAATATAAATAGTCTTGATTGTTTGATTACATCACTCTCTGCGGGTACCGGTATTTTCTGTCGTTTCTACAATCACCGCACACAACCGGTGGTTGCTCCAGTGGTCCTTAATGAGGGAATTCCCATCCGGGCGAGGCTCTAAAAACCATGATGGGATCACGGTGTACAGCCAAATTAAAAGTGAACAACAAAAATTGTTTACGTAAGGCCTAAATGGTCATGGTGGGTGTAGGCTAGGACGGGTAGAAAAGGCACATAGTGGCATGTGGTTTAAAACTCGCAGTTCATACTAATGCAGAACATATTTTAGTTATGCATAATATATTTTCATCATCTGGATGAGGCGAGGTACCACAGTTTCTATCTATGTTCTCGGAAGTGATACAATCAGTTGCATAAGTCGGGTTAGAAGGTTAGGTATGTTGTTTAAATTTATTAATATACTAAAATTAGTTATAAGGTATATATGTTTACGATGTATTTATTGGTAGAAATGATTTCTGACTTCTGCATTCCACTTCAAGCACAAGTTAAGTAGAACTGCATCGGTAGCGAAGAAAGGGAGGTAGCTGTTACATTTTTTTTTTATATAAAGTTTGGAAATTACATTTTGATGTTTATTGTGGCATTATTTTTTGGGAACAGCTAATTTGATTCTTTTCAGACATTTTTTTATTATTGATTAAATAACATAAAGAGACATGTTCATGTTGAAAACATTAAAGATGGTTTAAATTTAAAAAATACAATACATAGCTAGCGAACCGGAATGTAAAATGGCTAACATATGTATCGGCTCATGAAAGGGGGTACTTCGAAATTAATTAGGGAATATACCAAACGAAATAACAAACTGGAGGAAATTCAAGTATTTAAGATTATTTAATGCTGAATACAATCATTATTCTTATCATTGCTAGAATTTGTATAATATCATGCAAATCAGCCATCCCTCACCGTGAGAGAGAGAGAGAGAGAGAGAGAGAGAGAGAGAGAGAGAGAGAGAGAGAGAGAGAGAGAGAGAGATAGAGAGAGAGAGAGAGAGGGGTGGGGGTGGGGTGTGAATTCTACGAAATTGCGTATATGTTTAGTTCATTAGTAATTTAAGTTATGACTATTTTTCTAGCTTTTTTCATATTTTGCTAATGACTAATAACTGGAAATTCGTTAGTGCTGTAGAGAACATATAAGCAACGGTCTTTCTCTTGAAAACATAATTTTATACTTATTCATGGGCAGTGGGCGGTAGTTAGATCAATAGATTCAGGCTTTTAGGTTGTCGTTGTGATGATAAATACGAAAAGACTGAGTCGGAATACATTGTGTTTATTATTTTAAACAAGCGATATAAATATATGTAAGTTGTGAACACTGGTGCTTTCTCTGGTCAGTCTTGTCTTATCAAGCCTAAAAATGTGAAACACTTCTTAACGGTTTTAAAAAAATTTTATCAACAAATTGAATACAGTTTATTGCTGTTAAAATCTTGATCCGTTGGATATGGTAAGTATTGTCTAGTATGCAAGTTATTATACAAACTATTTATTCTTTATGACTGAATCAAATCGTATGTTTTCAAAAAGTCAAGTTTTAACTTAAAATATAAACATATTCATATAGTATTAAGACATGCATTATATTATTATAAATTGTTAAATTTTTCCCTGTTATCATCATTTATGATGCATAAACCACAGCTTTAAAAACTATCATTACTAAACTAAAATTTGATTTGTGCACGAAGATATGGAATTTATAAAATAATTTAAATTTTGCTTTCATTTTTGCCCCATTCCTTGATAGACTAGTTACAAGTGTCGTCCATCATTTATAACACTGGCGAAGTCGATTGATTTATACGGTAGTTTTTTCCTATTGATTGTTCACTGGTACCCACCAATACAATATTATACCTTTCACTCTTTTCCGTACAACAAAGAAGAAATTAATTGGGGTATGTTCATTTAATTATCTTCATAATATTATTTCAAGGGTTGTGATTTCCCCACCTATTAATTATGCTACTTAGGGATCTAAACTCACGTAAACAAAATCCAGTTTCACATTTTTATTTTTGATAAAGAAAAAGTTTATTTACAAGACTCAACTGTTTGTTGGTTTTTCTATTAGAGGGGAAAGAGGTGTATTACTGAAAAGTATGAATTAAAAGGATCATTCATCCAATATATATATATATATATATATATATATATATATATATATATATATATATATATATATATATATATATATATATATATATAATTACAGTTAATTTAAGGTAATACATTTCATTATAACCAAACGTTTTGTTAAAAACTCAGCTGCATATATATTTGTTTACACATGCGGTTTAATATTATTAGTATATGTGTAAATGTAAAATGAGTTGTTGCATTATGCTTTCAATATTTTCAATATGTTTGACTCAGAGGAGTAGCGATGATATTTTGCGCCCGGGGACAAACTATAAAATTGGCGCCCCAGCGATCTTGTGACAGATTTATTACCCTTGTTTTCTTATTATAATGTAACGTTGCAAGCCTCATTTTGGCGCCCCTGTACATTGGCGCCCGGGGACATATGTATCCCCCGTCCCCCCCCCCTCGCTACGCCTCTGGTTTGACTGCTGATCTAAATCCTTAATAAAAAATGTAACTTTGTGAAAATTCGTCTAAAAATACCAAACATATTGCTTTTTGACTTATCGTGACCGTTCTTTGTTTCATTTTGGCAGATTACATCGCAACAAAGTCAGGAAGTTTTAAAACAGAATGTAAGAAATTTACCTATTGACTCTGAAATAACATTTTAATCTCAAGCTATTGTGATGTCAAAGCCTGAAGGCCATGCACACATACTGATTTCAATGAAAGATATTTGATTGATATTATGTATATAAAACCAAGAAAAGACATTCAAATAATTCAATCAATACAATATTTGCATGTGATATGCTGGAAATAATTAGTTTACAACTGTGAAAAGTGACAAGTATTGTAGAGAGATTTACCTCCCCTGAGTACTTGTGATCACCATCTTAAGGTCAGCTCTTAATGGGAGTGATATTGGTGAAAATAACAAATTATTATTTATTTAAAATGCAGAGATATAAGTCAAACTCATCTTCCATTGAGCACGAGTCATGCAGCTACAACTATTACATTATTCTGAAGCATATTTATTTGTCTTCAAGAAATAGCTTTTTAGATTTCCTTTTCCTTATGATTTGAAGGATCTGCGAAGCGAATATATTGATTACAAGACATTAATTATGAGAGCATATGATGCCATCATCTGAAAATTATTATACTATATTAAAATAATGTATATTATAGGTGGAATATACTTCGTTATATTTCCTTGATTATTGATATTGTCTAAATAAATAATCTGCAAAATTTCATCTGTATGTAAAATACCTCTCCATTCTGGTCTAGTTTTGTCGACTTCAATATAAAACATTTCACAGCATTTGAAACCACTTTACAGAGGAAGATGGGATGAAACCGTTATTACGTATTCAGCTTTTGTTCATATAACTGTAACATTGCTTGAAAACTTTAAACTCGTCATCACTAACTGTTAGGCACAAAGGTATGAATGTTCGATTTATATGTTTACATACAGTTTAAAAAAAATTCAAATGCAGATGCTGAACAAAGATGATATAAAAAGAAAATCATTTAGGTCTCGACAAACATCTGATACAAAACATCTTTCAATGTAGATACATAATGAATTGTATTTATAGTACATATAAATTCAAGTAATTAAACAATGTCTCATATACATTTCTTCATTATACACTTTCAGTAATTTCAACTCTCAAAGAACCAACATATTTCCATATTCCTCTTCGTGTTCTGACAATCAAATTTTTATTTCGATAATATAGGTAGCAACTTATATGCAACTGAAGTATACAAATTATGCAGAGGTAAACTTTAGAACATTGATCAAGTAGAATTATCTGTGTTTGTATTTCTTGATTGATTTATTTATTTCTGTTATTTTGTTTTCTTTCGGGTTGCGGGTATGGGTTAGAACATAAATGATGGTTAGAGTCAAAAATAGATTTATACAAAATATTGTTTTAATTTCTACATGTTAGATACAAATCTGTCTATTGGTACAGTCTAAAAGTTGGGAAAGAAGGGTATTTTACCGATATTACATTCTTATAAATGAGTGAAAAAGGAGATATCTCAAAAGATTTTGTTACATACAGGTAACGTCTTTTTTTTGGAGCAAAATAACTAAAGGATTCGATGAGAATATATCAATAAAATATTTTGTTCGTATCCTTATCCATTAGCCGTTTTAAGATATATTCAGAAGATGCTGATAAATGGGGGAACCTATGTATTATGTCTTTATTCTGACGTGAATGTAGTTATTTACAAAATATATTCGCTAATATGAATCGTAGGTACGAGTATAGTCCTTGTTAAAGGACGTATTATGTTTAATGGAAGAGTATACCTCATATTGATCAAATAAGGAGCACATTTTTAATTTATTTTCTTCTTACATTAGTTTTCACCTGTTAGAATACACCTTTGCTCCATAACAACAAGATTATGACACGGTGACGTCATTTAAACATATCATACATCAGATCAGTTCAACTGTTAGGAAAATTAGGCCATACTTGACATCATGAATCAACTGTCAACATCATTTCAGAGAGGCCATAAAGGTAAGCAACTTTAAAAATGGTTCGAGTTCTCACATTAACATTCCATAAATGACAGTTCAATAATTCTAAAAACACCAGTGGACTTTAATTTTCTGCTATAAGAACTTAAATACATTATTTCTTTATATGTACAGTTTGGACATACTACCGAGAAACGCTCGTTTTGTACATGTGAACGAAGAACATCAATTATAATATGGACCGGAAGTTACGAGTACGTGATACAAATTGTTTACTCTAGCCTAAATGCATGTTGGCGAACAGACTTTTGATTTTATTGTACGATTTATGCAACCATTCTATCTGTGTTCATAACATTAAATAGCGTATGTAAACAAACACTATGGGCGCTGATTGCTCCCAGAACGTATGTTTTATTGAAGAAACCTATCTATGGGTAAAGTATACGCAACATTGGACTTAAATAAAAAACCAATTTCGATTGATTTCTGTCAATGCACATTTCGTATCGAATATTAACAGGTAGATATCAACGTACCAAATGTGTGCTCGTGGCACAGACAAGGTGTTTTGTTTCTCCAAACCGGGCCACAATGCATATCTCCGTTTAATGTTTTTTTTTTTACTAAGTACGCAATGTAGGTTCTAATTTAGCCAACTATTAAAATTACAGTTCTTTAAAAACTGAATTATTTGTTTGTTTCATTTAGCAATAAATACATTAATTGCAAAATGCCCATCATAACGCCATGTCCAACTGCTTTATCATCCGGCTAGTTAGGGTGATGCTGTTTGAATGTGTAAGAATAACTTGTCTGTTGCGTACGTTTGAGACGGCTGTAGACAGTGTTAGTTACAAAGCTAATTTTGGCTTAGCTGGATCGCAGCAACACGTATCTGAGGACAGCTTAGGGATCTACTCTGTGACGTATATTGCTAACTCTTGTCCTTCAAAATATATCTGTCATAAACTCGAGCAAGTAAATATATCCATAACGCTTCTAGGCCTCAAAGAAGTGACATTATTTCATTACAATAATTAAAGATTTCGAAATGAAAAACGTATTGCTTTAGACTACAATTGCCTAAAGATGTTGCATTTACCTATTTTACCAACTGAGTACATTTATATTTTACGATCAATTTAAGAGTTGAAGATTTTGAGTTCTTTGTAATGATGATACTTTTATACATCTAAAACAAAATGGTTTTATAAGGAAGGAACAACCAATGACATATTTACAAAGTCCAGCACCAGTAATCATTCGACATTTTTGGTAAACGTGCACAATACATTCCCATGATTGCTTTGTCTTGTAAACCTACGTTGTCCGTCAATCACGTCTTATTTTGCTGTTGTAACTAGAGTTCTTTTAATAGACATTCACACACTTCTTTTGCCATTGGTCTTTCGTCCTGATCCATATCCCAGCACATAGCAATCAAACTCTCCACGATTTTTGGAGGTCGAATATCATCAAACTTAGGTCTCTCTCCGCTGCACACGATCAACTCGTTTAGGAACTCACACCGTTTTGTGTGTCTTCCATACCATAACTCCCACATAAGGATTCCTAAACTATAGGTGTCAGCTTCCGGACCGTATGTACCATCTTTAATTACCTCGGGTGCTGTATGGTATATACATTGTTCGTGGTCCCTGTCTTTGTAGTATGGAAGCACATTCACATCGCACAACTTTGGGACCATATGGGTGCCACATAGCTATAATGGAAAATGAGAAAGTACTTAAAATGTTAACAAGGTGAAGATGTTTATAGCATATTTGGAGGGACTAGTGAATATTTTTATTGTATTGTTTCTTTAGATTGTAAACTAAGTGTGTTATTACGGTGGGAAATAACTATTTGCACTGCATGTTAGCAGCGATTTCGCTCCATCGTGACTGCTTTCTTTGATCATTCGTGTTTTCTCCTATGGTACATGACGTATACATGCCAACGATTGAATCAAATTTGTTTTAGGTTTTTTTTCTTGCAAAAATAATTAAAGATAACTTTCGTGACCAGTTGGCGAATAAATTGTCTGGACGATTGCATAGTTTATATGATGGTATTTGAGAAAGATAAAATAAATAGTTGTATGCTGAAAAGCTTTCTTGTAATATTTAAAGTCACAAATTTCATCATAGACTATCTCAAATTTTTTATATTTGATTTTCTAGGATAGGTACATCATCATGGGGTCGTCATACATACCAAAATCGCTGAAAGTTGCAGTTGGCCATGGACAAAGCCCTTGCTATGGATATAGGCGAGTCCATTACTAATACCAGAGGAAATCTGCACAAATGTTGCTGTAGCACATTCTCCAACAACACATCCGAGTTTGTTCCGGTTGCTAAAGACATATGTCTCAAGATCTCCATCTGAAGGCTCAATAAGTACCTTTAATGAGTTGTCATTACAATCACAAGTTGCAATTGAATCTGGTAGCTCGTTTAATGATGACGTCGAAAATGCTATCGCCAGATGAGACACAACGTTTTCATGTTTCATTGCTCTAAACAAAAACAGAAAATATTATTATAATGACTCAGTATATCCTAACCGTAAATGGTTTATTAGAGATCAGAATTGTTATCTACTATATGCTAAGCATGATTGTAAATTTCGTTTCGTTGAACAAAGCACTGTGAGGAAGATTATTGTTAGATTTCTTAACTCGAAAGAATTCGAATTATTCTCGTAATATACGGTGACACACCTAGCTTAAATTGTCATTGGATCTCTTTTTTTACCCATGTATATTCTCAGATACAGATATTCAAGTTCTTTTATACCTAAGTCAGCTTTTCCCATATTTGTTTTATAAAAATAAATTGAAAATTTGTGACATTTATTACTCATTCAAAGGAGTCTTCATGAATTTTTTAAGACTAATAAACCATTTACCAAAAATACCAACCATGGGTAACGCTGTTCAAACATTTTTAATCCTCCAACATCGAGAACATGGTCTCCGTTCCTATCCAAGTTGATTACGTTTTTTATCGATCCTGGGAATGTTACCCTAAGTACAGTTCGAGCACAAATTGCATTTTCTGATAAGGATGTGTAGGTCTAAAATACTAATGGTAAGTACAATCAGTTTGTAAATGATGTTTCAATGTGAGTACTTTAAATTGTTAACGAAATCAGCAGGTGTTCTTAGGACCATTCGAGAATAATTGAATAATACCCTCTACTGACTTTCATGTAATCGCTGTGTGTATATATATATATGTAGTGAAAATAATTACAACCCAAATTTATAGCAAAGTATATTAGCACACTATAGGATATTATAGAACGTAATTTTTAACTTGCCGTGTCAAACAGGTAAAATAATTATCAGTGTATCAAATAACAAAAAAACAATGTAAATTGACAAAACGCACGAAACAAACCGTTATATGTGTTTTCTTATATTCCAATGTATTATTGTTAACAGCGATCTGGCAGTCTGTATGTTTAGACAAATATTGTTTAACGATACCTTTATCTATATATTTCAGAAATTGTGTTCAACAAGTTCTACAAAAATGTATTTTCATTTACCATTGAATTGCCCATTAAATGCACAAAAAGACAAATTATATTCATATGCAATCAACACCAATTATGTGCCACTAATTCGCAAAAGAACCAGTACAAGTTTGACAATGACAGCACACCTTAAACAACGTCACTCCTATTAGTTTTATATAATTTGAAGACTGTATTGTAAACTTAAATCTTTATTTTGTATTTAAACCAGTTTAGCACTGGTCCGAAAAACTCTTAGCATAAAATAGAGGTAAGAATGTATCAAAGAATCAGTAGTAGATTTATTGAAGTGACCATTAATGTATTGTTTCATTGACGATACTTTATAGGAATAATTGTGCCACTTGTAGTCAAGATTGAAACATACAGCAGTTTAGGAAGAAAACAAAACTGGAAGGTTATATGAAGAATAAATATTCACCTAATATTTTCTATTTCTTTTAAGTAGAAAACAGAGAAGCTTGAGTCCAGCACACGCAGTGTGATTCGCTTTCCTTTAAAATCGTTTTCAACGATATGCAAATGAAATACATCTGTTTTTGACAAAACCTTGCCGATTCTTATATCCTCAGTAAAGACAACATTTTGATCGCCGTACAAAATGTTTATGAATTGAAGACGTCTTAAAAAGTCTTTAATTTTGTTTTTGAATTCATGCAAAACACTGGATAGATTCCTTTTGTTCCGGGCATCTTTTTCCATCTTTGCTATTGTCTTGAGAATGAAGCTCATTCTATGTTCAAAGTCTGTTTTTAATTTATTGATCTTTTTAGTATAAGGCATTTCAAAAATGTCGTGGAGAAAAGCTTTTACGACCGATTGCTCTTTGGCATGCTCCATTGCAATTGTTGCTATTTGTTGTACTAGCTGATAGACCATACGCTCACTTGAAGCAATAAGGGGTATCAATAAACTTGCTACCGAGGTGCGAGGCATGAACACGAGTCCAATAGCTAAGAGTACCGTTGTCTTAATGGGTATTGGCCCTAGGCCATCCCAACTTTTAATCTTGGAGAGAAAACCACCTTCATTTCTTGCAAACGTTGTTTGAAATCCGAACCATTTTATTGTTTGCAACGTTGTCTCGATTTGGCTTTCTAATTTGTTTATTTTCTCCTCAATTATGTCAGACTCTTTGAAAATTGGACCAACCCGCATCCAAAGTAAACGAGTCATTTCCATATGATGTGATTGAAGTTCACTTACGCTTTCGACCGTCTTAGGCCAAGTAAAATTATTTCTAAGTCTATTGACGAATCTCTCAGATGTTTCAGGGCGTTCGAGATGATTTTGAAGGTCCTGTGCAAGATCTGCTGTCTTTGTTTGCACATGCTTTAAGACATCGTTAGTTTCCTATAATAATAATAATAATAATAATAATAATAATAATAATAATAATAATAATAATAATGACTTTAAGGTAAAATAAAAGCATCAGGTAAATTCTGAATAAACGATGAATATATAAATTCTAATAAAGTCATTAAAACCTTGTATTTTTATTATACATTTCTGCATTATCGGTTACTGCATTTGTACTGGAAAATATGAACGAGTTTTTTTCCGATCCATATTGCACCACGTTAGAAGTTCACGGTTGAGCGTTTCAAAGTAACTGCACAAGCGTAGAAAAATAAATACATAGTGTAATAAAGTTGGAGTATGTGTTAGTGAATTTAAACCATGCTGGGGTCGTTAGTAGTGAATTTGGGTACAAGCCGAATGACTGTCCCTGTCTAACATAGTTCATATTAAAATTCAGCGGTGTACACAAGTATTGTGATTGAAAAGGCAGCATTTATGGTTGGAAATCAGTAAATTATAGAATGGAATCAATAAGTTGGAACTTGGTAGGTACCGTTTATGTGGCCATAGTGGAAAATGGACGTATGTATATGAGCGTGATACGCCTGATATTCTGTGGATTGACTGACCTAGAGGCGCGCAGTTAAATATTTCCCAGTTAGTAATGGAATACTGGTGTAATTCCTATGGCATGACAAGCTATCGGTACGGAAAACGGATGATAATGAATAAAAACCATGCAAAGGTGCAGTTAATGGACGTTTGGGCAAGTTGTCTCCTCTGGGTCGCCCATTGATTACAGCAAAGATTATTAGTTATAGCAGACACGTCTTTCTTTCCTTTTTACAACTCAAATTGTATGGAAGTCTTTGGAAATTTGGGGAAAACTTATGACTTCCAGTGACTCGCGCCAGGGTTTTGACACCGCTCGGTCAAGTGAATATCCCTGTGCGTGTAACAATAGTAACAGTATATATGTGCACTTGGAACCGCCGATACCTTTGAACTTTCATTTCGTTTAAACAGGAAGTCATTTTAATTTACTTAAAATTAAAATTTAGGGCCGTATTGTAAATTACGTCACCATGAAACCTTTCGAGTTGGTCCGGAATTGTGGAATTTTGTTTTCTGCCGCTGCAACTAAATTAGGCTTATTTTGATGAACTCGAGTTATTAGCTGATTCATTTACATACCATGTACATATTTATGGTTGCAGATGTGGTGTTTTAGGTTGTCATAGATAGTTTGGAATAGGAAAATGGAGATAATAAATGTTACATCATTGCAAATACAATTCTCAAGAAGACGAAATATACAAAATTGGTTTTATAAAATTCATTTGGTTTGGAACTGCAGTAAATTTTTCTTTGAAATGTGCTTTCTGTTGGGAATAAAGTTTTCATTGCAGTATAGTTTCGTTTCTGTGGATCAGTGTTGGTACGTAATTCTGATTGATAGAAATAATGATGAACATACAATTTGAAGAAATTCATATAATTCAGGGACTAACTCATAACCCTTTAGAAAACATTCTTTAACTACATCATAGTCACCACTTTGGTGAACAGACAGTGAAGTGTAAATCTGACTAGCCTTACCAGTAAGTACACTTTGTAATAACTGAGTCCAATGCTCCCTTGGCCACTTTAAATTTTCTGCAACTTTTTCAAAATGAATAAAGTATTTGTTTATTTCCTTTTCTCTGAAAGGGGGCACTACTCTAATATTCCTTTCTAAAGCAAAACTTAAATTTGGATTTGAAGTATGAAAGTGTTTTTCACTTGCCAGCTCTATTTCTTTCATTCTATATTGATATTCCCTTTCTTCTCTCTCTCTCTCTCTCTCTCTCTCTCTCTCTCTCTCTCTCTCTCTCTCTCTTTATCAATTTGTTTTTCTTGTACCCGAATGTGCATTTGCTCTTTTTCATATTGTAATTGTCTTTCTTTCTCCCTTTCCTGAAATTCCAGCTTCGTCAACTCTAATTCTATCTTTAATTTTAATTCTAATTCCTTTAGTTTAATGTCAGAGTCTGATGGAGACTTACTGACCGAAATCAAAGCACTTTTTTACAAAACATTCTTTTCTACCAAATATTGGACCAAAATCTTTTTGATATCTTGTTTCGTTAAAGAAGCCTTGACTTCAGAAAGATCATATTTTCTGTCAAGTTGAATCAACTCATCTTTTTTGAAAAGATCTAATTGCTCCTGAGTAGGATTAGAAAGAAATATTTCTACTTTAGATGTCATTTTAATACAAGCCTGTCAATCTCACTAAAGATTTAAAAATTTTCAAAAACTAGTTGTATTCAAATTTAAAACAAAAGTTTTCTGAAAAATATTCTAGCCAAATTCCAATTTCTCTCAATTTCGGACGAGCTCACCAATTCCTATGTTACGTGCTTAGGCTCGAATAAACAGTAACATAGAAAGAGTGAAAATAACAAGCTTGTAAAACTTAATAAACAATTTATTGAGTACAAATATTTTTCAGAAAAGAAAAATGAACTTACGGTTTTAAGAATCAATTCCAAAATTAATCCAAAAAGAATACAAAACATTATCCACTACAGAAATTGCAAAAGTCCTGGTAATAAAAATGTCCAAATAATTCTAAGTTCGAATTCCAGCGAAGTATCCAATATGGAAGACGATGTCTCTTGATGAAGTCGGTTCTTGTTAATGAAAATCTATGAGCTCATATTCTTTTCCAGATAAATAATAAAATAATTCGTCTTGATCCAAACGAATTGACCCAATTTCCAGTATACGGTAATTAAAAATAACTCAAAAAAGACACACACAACTTAGTATTCTAAAAGCCCAAACTTCTACTGAATAACTCGCTCCAAAATATAGTTTATATACCTGTTTTTACGTAAACAAGAAAGGGGTCACGACCTTCTAGAATCTCTCAGAACGATTTTACGTTCAAGAAATCATGTAAACAGCGTATTGATACGTATATTTGATTTAAATCATTTATTTTTAAATGTCAGATCCAAATTTGTCATTTTAGGTTTAAAATTCATTAATTGGAAGATATCTATTCTGGAAAATTCAGGCTGACCTAGACTCTATTTGTATACACAGGTGTGACCTTGCTTGTTGACCTCATTTCTGACCCTACTTCAGAGAGTGTCAACAAGCTTCTAAAGCGATTGGCTTAATCCATGGACATCTTTTTATTTTGAGTTCTTGGGGGATGAGAAGTGGTTGATTTTTTTCTGGGTATTCTATGCGTATGTGTTTTTATGATCGTACGTTCTTTCTGTGACCTGGAAAATCACGCGATCCCTTGTTTACGTAAAAACAGGTATTTAAATTATTGTTTGGGAGAGAACAATTCAATAGAATCTCTGGGCTTTAAATTAATAGTTGTGTTTTGAGTTATATTGGAAATTGTGTCAATTCGTTAGAGCAAGAGGAATTATTTTATTTATCTGGAAAAGAATATGTGCTCATATATTTTCATTTGGGATTATTATATAGAAACAAAAACTAACTAAATCACGTGACATCGTTGTCCATATTGGATTACATCGTCAAGATTCGAACCTGGATCTATTAGGACATTTATTTATCAGGACTCTTGCAATTCCATTATTGGATTATTCTTGTGAATTATATATTGGATTATTTTTGGACTTGATTCTCTAAAACTGTAATAAGTTTCCATATTTTCTTTTTTTTAAATATTTCTACTTAATAAATTGATCTGATAAAGTTTTACAAGCTTGTTAGTTTTCACTCTTTCTGTGTTGCTGCTTATTCGAGCCTAAGCACGTAACAGTATGACCCAACTAAATTAGAAAGATGTTTATACTTTACTCCAATTTGTCCTTGGAACCAACCAATCATTTTAAAAGCTTGTTTACAACTCTGATAACAGGTGAGAAATGAGGTCAACACCTGGTGTTTACTCTGTAAAAGTACAGGTCACCCCACCCCCTTCAATGAAGGAATCTTAAGACTTAAAATGCCAAATTTTTAAATCCAACAAACAAACAATAAAAATAAATATAAATGACTTATATCACATATACGTAACAAAACCTAAATGTTCTAACACAAGTAAAAAATTATAAAAGGAATTCCAATAATATTGACTACCCTGATGTACTGTCACTTTTAAATGTCCTGATGTACCAATAATCTTAAATGTGTTGAGGTACCAATATTCTTGAATATATTGATGCACTATCAGTCCTGAAGAATCACTATGGTATAATGCGAACTATTTTAAAATAGATTTTCAATATTCCCAAAGTGATGCTTTACTCCAAAATGTTCCATCAAAACCACACTGACGCGCTATATTTATCGATTTCAATTATTCCTTTAAGTGGGATTTTGCTTTAGCCATCTAGAATAATAGTGTAGATGCTTTCCCATTGTTGTCCTTTCATAATTTCTCTCCGTCCTAAAATGTACAAAGTTTCTTTATCTACCTAAATTACAAATCACTATGCAATGACTTCAGCTATATGCTACAATCATGATGTATACAATATTATTTTGTTTCCATTGTTTATTTAAACTATTTCATCTTTCAGTACAACAGGTACCATGCTATGTTATTCATATATATTTACGATATACTTTTCAGATTTCAGTCCTTGATGTCTGCACAATCGTCTATCAGAGCATAGTATTATTGTCTGGTATACACTATATATAACTCTAGCCATGCATCTAATTTATCACCGGGATCCATTACAATTACATAGTCATTATAGTCTTGAACTGCCATTTGTAAATAAAGGCTCGACAGAAAAAGCAATACTAAATTCCTTAAAAATGATTTTATATTGTATTTCAATAGAATCTAAGGTGATCACTCCATACGTACGCCTAATATAATTATGTCATAATATTTGTTAAATACAATGTTTTATATAAATGTTAGATAAACTTTATCTGCCAGTATCAAAACACTTTTGGCCTCTCTATCTGCCATACAGGAGATACAACATTCACTTGTACTTGTGAATGTTATCAAAGTGGTTTTCAAGTTCATCTCTATCTTGATCTTTCCTTTTTCTATGAATTAACTTTTTATGTCTGTTTTGTAACCCTAGATATTTTTGTCAGTTTTATAATCACTACCTTCTATTTATTTTGTAGGTATGTAAAGTGAACGAAGATCGAGTTCACATAAATGATGATATTCAAACGTGTGGAAAATTAATTAAAATCGTCTTATAACTACTCAATTTGAGATCATGTTAATAATAAAAGTAGTACAATTACAGTAGCAATATAAATTCTTTGGGAAAAGTGTCAAATCAGAATTGATATAAAGACATGTTTTCCAGTACATTCTACGCATTAGGTGTTTTTCTTTTGACGCCCTGTAGATATGTTCTTTAAAAATTTGCTTATATTGCTATTATTCGCTTATCTCACTTTCATCTATTCGTTCTTTTAAACAATAGAAGTGTTTGCAAGTTCATATGCTTAAACTTAATACTAACCTAAATTAGAGAAGCAACGAAACTTGTACTTTCTGTTTTTGTAGCGATGTATCACATAGCTACTGTTAATGACAAATTTTCGAAATACTTCAAAATGTCAGAAGAGATGGAGTGTAAGTTAATATTATTTCTGACAGTCCAGACCAACTTGGTTGAGTATTACGCTCATTATATAATGGATGCTGCTCTTTCACGTGCATCATATATAATGAGGTATTTAACACTGTTCCAAAAACATACGCCATTTCAAGTGTTGCTTATTAATACAAATAATTTTTAAAATAAGACTTAATCATAGATGAATACGATAGATGAATTCGTCGTTAATTAAAGATTTGGAAATAAACATCAAACTACTACAATGTAGGCATAGGTCATAAATAAATTTCCAAAAAGCATTAAAGAAACAAAAAATGACATAACCTAACGGCAGAGATCCGCAAGACTATTTAGGTTACATTCTCAAATTACTAAGCTGACTAAATATAAATAATTACATGAAAATAACCAATTAATAAACCAGCAATAAAAAGTATAGACAATGGCAGGCATTATTAAAAATGCAAAGGAAATAATTGCTCGTGCACTATCTTAATTTATTAAGATGAATGAAGAAGTACTTAAGGTTATACACATACACTCTAAGAAAAAAAATACATATATATATATATATATATATATATATATATATATATATATATATATATATATATATATATATATATATATATATATATTGTCAAGTTGTAAGGATTAACCGGATTGCAGCATGTATGTGTTAGACCCTGAGGCTAATAATTTCGCGCCGTAAATATGTATGAAGGTCAATTCGACGAACAATGAATTCTCAATCCAGTTATTTGACATGGTCATAACATTCGTGACTGGCCTTATTTTTGCGCAGCCAGTTATATAATAATTGCCATCAAATGGTTCACAGTAAGTGATGAAATTCTGTCTTCTGATCAAAGGAGCATCATGTTGGAGCCGTAACTCCACCCTTGATAGACTGTTTGGAGGGTGCAGTGTCTGTGATAATTATGTGAATAGGCATCCGCCCGGATTTGAGCAAGGCGTGGCCAACATTAGAATAGCAAGCACAAAGCTATTAACTTGAGAATTAAATGACAGTGGTTGCTAAACCAGAATGCGGAAATTAAAGGGAGATAAGCTATTCTGACGTCATTCCAAATTAACGGAAAACTTGTTATTCTGGGTTCAGTACAGGTCAGTGTCTATTTGCTCGATTGTTGTGAAATATATTATGGCAAAGTAATTGTACTTGAATTATTGTAGTATGTATACTTTAGTAAGTAAAATTACCATTTGTAGGGGTTGATTCATTCGTAGTGTTTGATATACGTGCATATTTTGAGATATGAGCAATGTGCATGTCAAGAATTAATTCGCTGTTGGGTTAATTCGTAGTAACCTCGTGCATTTATACATTTGATATTATAAATTTGGAAATGTTGAATTGAATTATAAGTTTGTATAATGGTTGCAGTGTGCAACATTAGCTAATAGGGATTTGCCTATTTGAGTATACTGTGTAGGAGTATTATGTGTAAGGATATATCAACACATGTATATGTGCATATCTGTGTACAGTTTGTAGAAGTGCAATGTACAGAAATGCGTCTGATTATGTGATATTGTTCTGTATAATAAGATTGAAAATCTATAGATACCGAGTACACATATCAGAGAGAGTGTGTATTTCGATGTGCAGGAATGCGTGACCACAGAAGGTAATGACTTCTCTGATGATATTGTTATTTATTGTGAGGTTAAATAGGAAGGTGAGTATGGTATGCTAATATCCTAGTGTGTTAATACAGGAAGATTTTAGCGACCAGAGGAATTATAGAAGAAATAGGGAAATAGCCTAGTGTTGTTGGTCCGACGCTCTGGGAGACAAAGAAAAGGAAGAACGAATGCAGAAGTTAGATGGACTGGAGGGAATTGGAATACTTGTCCAGAGAAAGATCAAACAGATGAGAAGAAACATAGGACAGGAGGAAAATCTATCACACTAAATCAGATGATGAAATAGGCCGTCACTTGGTCTATAGAATGACCACTGATAGGGTTTTAATTTGAATTGTATTTGAGAGATGACTGTTATTGAATGATATTAAATTGTTGTTTATTGAATTTCACATTTTGTGTATTCATTAATTTAACTGTCGGCACCGCTGACTGCAGGCTGGGAGGTTTGCATCTCTCTTTCACTACTTCAATATCTGACATAAAGGAGCCATGGTGGTTCTTCTGTAATAATTTAAAATAAAATCGGGAGCGCTCACAATGATTTAGAAAATTGAAAAGTGGCATGCTCCAGATTTCCAATGGAAATCAGTATACAATGAGATCTAACTTTAAAATATAAATCTGCTCCCAAACAAATAGACTTTCAGATCGGTTGGATTCTTCAAGGAACATTGACAAACATACACACATACACCTATTGTGAAGAACCACACGCATAATACAAATAATCGATAAATCCTAACACGTAAAATAAAATCTATTAAAATAATGACGAGGTCAAAACGGAATCTGACGAAATAAAAGAAAATGTATCTACATGTTTTAAATATGGGCAAGGAATCTATGCATAAGGTGAACAGTTATATTTCGTTCTAATTAAGCAATTTGCAAGCTCAACTGTTTAGAACAGATTACACTATACTGAACTTTATGTTCAAAGGTCCAAATGTGTTTCAATCAATATCCAAAAAACGGTGTTTGGTAGAAGATTACTAATGGATCATGCATCAGTAACAGATACATGTCACTTCGTTTAAAACATTAGTTTGAGTGATAAAGAGGTATGATGTTCATATGTACTTCAAAGAGACAATATGGAAAACAGCGAATTATTTCTAGAGATGTTTAGTTCTTACTGGGACTAAACGCCATATAACTAGATTGTACATAATATTATCTGGCATATATTAGTAACATTATATTTGTAAATAACTATTGTAGAATGTCATATATACTGGAAAGTAAAATTATAGTAAATGTTCAGCAGCAAAGAGGGTGGACAGACCGAAACTATTTCAGACAAACCGAAACAATTTCCATCAAGTCGAAACTATTTCAGACAAACCAAAACTATTTCGCAGACAAAAAAAGAGAAATTGTTTCGGTTAAAATCCTAAAGGATTTTACGCTACAGACCAGGCACTAATTGTGCTGCGGAGACGAATTGAAAATCCTTTTGGATTTCAATCGAACATTTGATCAAGTCCGATACGATATCTTGATCTAGGGTCATGCAAATTTATCGTTACAAATCCATGTTGGGTTGACTGAGCGTGACTAAAAAAATTGCTAAAGAGATTATAATCCATGTCTCCACTGCACCAGGTCTGGTGAATATTTCGTAGCGTATGAATGTCAACTCCATTAAATACCGCAAGCATATTACAGTTTTCCCTGATCACTTTTGGTATTTGTGTATACTTCTGAGTAAAATATATCACATCGGTATTTTTACACCTACCTCTGGAAAATATCCTGGCATGGTTTGCTTGTCTATCTAACATCACATCATCATATACGACTAAATTGTTAATACTTCTATCAAGAAAATCAACACTCGGTGCTTCTTTGATATCTGTTATAAACTCAATAATATCTTCATCGATTTCCGATTTTGCTTTCTCGTTAAAATCCTTTAACACCTCGTAACATCGCTGATCGTCTACACTTGGGGCTACTAAATACAACTTATCCCATTTCATCCATCTCGTTATCAAATTAAGTAACAACTGTGTCTTGCCACTTCCAGATGGCCTGATTATAATCATGCGAATAGAATTCGGTAGCTCTGCATGATGTTTAATGGGTTCTCTTTTTTTCTCGCAGAAAAATCAATTACATTCATGTTATTACAAATAAATTATGGATCTAATATATTGTGTGAAATGTAACAAGCGTACTAGCACAAATGACTTGACGACGATTACAACAAGCAATAACAGATCAGCACTTACTGGTAAGTGTGTACAATGTGGTACCAAAAAATTGTGATTTGTTTCCCTTGATGAAATCAAAGATTTAAAAAAAAAACGAGAAAGTGATATTGCACCCAAGTTAGTAAAATTCTCAGGAACACCATGGGCAAAATATCCGGGAGAAAAACACCTTCCAGGGTATAGTTATTGTGGACCCGGGACCAGACTCGATATCCGACTCGATGATCAAAACCAACCCCGACCCGGCGAATATCCAATAAACGCTATTGATAAGGCGTGTCATGTTCATGATGTTGCTTATAAAAGCAGCGATCTGCAAAACAGACATATCGCAGATGTAAAATTGATTCATGCGTTGAATTATATCACTGATAAATGCTTCAAAGAAAAGTTTGCTTCATGGTTCATAAAATCGGCGATGAAAAGTAAATTGATGTCGGGTGCTGGTAATTAATAACATCATGGAATCTATTTATTATTACCCAAGAGGATACTGGAGGGTAAATCAGCAATCAATAAACTAGCTAGTGCCGCAAAGGTATAAAATACCACTGCAGCGGATTGGTTATCCAAACAGGCGATATGGCAAATTTATCTACCACCACCTGAACAAATTAACTTCTCGCATTTTGATGTCAGCGTCGTTAATAAGGTTCATCAAGCTGATACATTATTTCTGCCACATGATGATGTTTACAAGTATGCGCTAATCGTCGTTGATGTTGCGAGTCGATACAAACAAACAGAACCATTAAAGACAAAATCATCAACTTAGGTGGCTTCTGCGTTTGAAGGATTTATCTTCGAGGTCCTCTGCATTGGCCAAATCTATTACAAGCTGATCCTGGCAAGGAATTTCAGGGTGCAGTGTTATCAACAATGAAGCATCATACTGTCACCATCAGACGAGGACATACTGCATTACATCGCGATCAGGCAATTGTTGAACGATTTAATCGGACACTTGCTGAGCGGTTATTTGGATATCAATACGCGAACGAGTTTATTCAGGGTAAACGATCCCGTGAATGGGTCAAGAGATTACCAGGCGTAATTACCGCGCTAAATAATGAGATTACTAGAACAATCAACAACGCGCTAAAAAGAAAAATAATTCCGTAAAACCGCAAAATGATTTTTTAAAACAATCAATACTCAGTAATGTTACTGTTAGGTATTTATATGAACCAGGAGAGTTCGAAAGTGGTAAAAAAAAGAGCTACTGATCCTATTTGGAGTGTCACTACGCATAAAATATCTAGCATAACACAATCCACGGGTAGACCACCAATCTATAGGTTGGATTCAAATGCTCCTCAGCGCGGATTTACTCGTGAACGATTACAAGTGATAACCGAGGATACTCAATTACCGCCGCGTGGTCTTTACTAGCACCTCTGGGTATGTTGCACTCAAGACAAGTCAGCATCACTTTAACTCTGGTATAACCAACACTGCTATCTTTTCTGTCTACGGTAAAACTCGCGAAGTGATTATTCTGTTGTTGTTTCAGTGTGATTATAAATTCGGCATCAATATCAAATTTTCTGTTATTTTCTTATCCTGCTGTTTATAACCAGAGAGTTTTTTTCTGATTATGTCATCGCTGACAATATCATTGATTGTTGTGTCATCAGGATCTAAATCTACTCTCGAAATTGATTTATTCTTAATACTCTGGACACTGCAAGATAAACTAAATTCGACCACTCCATGCGATTATCTTTGATCCAAACAATTGTATCGGATATAGTCAACCCCTGCGAAGAATGTATCATCGCTGCATATCCTAGCTTCCATCGGGATTTATCAGCACGCAATGCATCTTCGACAACACTGATATCAACTAACACAATATCATTTAACACTAGAATCTGGTATATCAACTTCGATATTTTGTCTTCGTGAATCCTTGGGTCTATAACACAACAGCACTGGAAGTGTTGCAAATATTTCTTTGTGTATGTTAAATAACTTCATCTGAAGTGTATCTCTGACTATCTTTCTACATGCCACTATCAAATCGTTTGGTCTCCACGCTTCCAAAAAATCATTTAATGGGGTTTCTGAAATTATTTCACGCGCTATTTCACATTGGATTCCATGGGGTTTCTGAAATTATTTCACGCGCTATTTCACATTGGATTCTATCCAGTTGTAATCTGATTAGTTTCTTGAACCATCTTAATTGTTTATCAAGGGATCTATGATCAATACTAATTTCTTCATAATAGTCTACAAAAGTTTTCAGCCAATTATGCGGGGATAAACCAACAAATAGTGGTGGTTGACCATAATCGCCACACATTATCACTTTTGTATTCGCTAGCAATAACCACTTGAGAAACTTTTGTAATACATCTAACGACACTGTGCATTTCTCATCCCAAATGAGGATTTCAGGAATATATTTCTCGCCCATTCGATCTGGAGTCCATTCGTCACATTTCCATCGAAAGAAACTGTGGTAAGTGCTAGCATTAATTCCTCGTTGTTTCATCTCTCTTGCAAGTCTGTGTGTTGGTGTTAGTACAGTCATGTTTGATTTCCCTCAAAATAATTCGATTGCATGAGTCGTCTTCCATGACCCACCACAGCCGTTTAAATAACTGGTTTTTATCTACATATTGGATCGGATATCGAAGATGCATTAGATAGTTCTGATATCTGATTATTTTTCAAGTAATTGTTTTCAATTGTAACATCTGCTGGTTTGGAATAATCACGCAGTATTTCCTTTTTAATTCTCCATGATCCCAAACTCTCGTCGGAATTTGTGAATTCAGCTACTGCTTCTTTATGTTTTATATATATATATATATATATATAATGAATCAGTGGAGACTCTAACTTCGGATTCAGGAAATCTATTTATTATCGAAAGTAAATTAATAGAAGCATAAGCCAGCATAGACGACCTTAAGTACGTATACTGAGGATTTTCTCCATCGTTATAAGTAACAATTGTACCTAATTTGGTTCCATCGGACAAGAAAACGTCTTTACAATTGACATATATACCCCTAGATGTTACATCTGCGATTATAAAATCGTATTCAGCATCATCTATAATTAACCGAGAAGAATGTCGTTTGTGGTCGTATTTTCCATTCTATGTGAACTTACCCATTATTCTTCTACTGAGATCTTTTGCGTGTTTATATCTAACTTCAAAGATTTCTTTGGACCATTTCACGATATATTCTTCGTCTAGATTAGGAGATTGTTTTTTGTTGTCGGTAATAATACTATCTAGACTATCGGGTTGTGCTAACCAGACTTCAGTTTGTTTCCGATATGATAAAATTGCTTCACTGACAATCAGCGATATTAGCATTTTAGAATCAATCATATACCATAATAACACTACTGGCATCCAGTGTTTTTCAGAGATGTGTCTACCAAACCAAACTTAACAGCACTGATGAAGTCCTTTAGCCAATTCAAATGATACCACACGAGCGAATCCGGTTAGATCAAAATCGGGCAGTGGTCCATTAATCGCAACACTGGTCATCTCGTGTTAGGGTTGCCCAAATCGTTTAAAATACTCAGAACACTCTCCATACCCAAAAAACTCCCCGGATAACACACAATCATATCAACCGAAATGATGTTTTCAGGGTCGTACTTTTATTCCATAATCCACCATGGCCATAATAAACACAACCATCTTGGATATCTGAGAGAAATTCTGCGCGTGTTGGTTTCCATAGATTTCTCTTTCTAGTGAAATGAGCTGCAACTGACGGTATTGTAAAACAGTTTGTTAATAATTGCTCGTCGTAATTCGTTGAAAAACCACTAGATAGTTTTTTCATCTCGTCATGGAGGGCTTCAGTACGATATAATTCGCCATTGGGTCTTACAAATTAAAAAATTTACCCTCTTCGTCTTCAAAACTCTGAAATAACCACACTGACACAGGATCGTTTTTACTCGACTCGTAAATAAAATCAAATAAATTTCCCTCAGAGTTCTCTGGGGGTAGATATTTTATGATTCTATTCCGCGGAAATATTGTTACCACGGATGTCCACGCGTGTGCATTATGGTCAATAATTTTGATTGGAGATCCTCTCGATTTATATATCGGTTCATATAATATCTCGCCTGTTACCGTCTCTACGGATATTGGAAATGTTAGTGTCCGTTCTAACACGGCCACATTTTGAATTGTTTGCCCCGCTCTCCTTTACTTTTAGTCCCCATTCGTTTATTTCTTTTTTGCGTCTTAGATCCGTCAATTTGTTTCCACGCAACGCATTTGTAAAATGCTCTATTATTTGTTCTGCTACACAATTCAACGACGAATATTTCATGGGTTTTAATTTTTCAATACTCGGTTTATCATTTATCTGATAAATTCCATAAACAACCATGGTTACAGGATAAGCTCTCTCGTTATACGGTTTGTCAATCCCAGTCAGAATTCCTGGTTTGGAATCCTGACTCACAGTGACAGTTCTCTTATTTTTCAGGATCGGTTCAAATTTGTCACGTATAATCCAATCCCCCATTTCTGAGCGAATAATGAATTTCACTCTGAAAAAATACTTTTTCTTGTCAAGATGCGAGATTATCACTGCTGCTCTTTCGTCGTTCATGGTAGCATCAACACTACCATCAGTTCGAAATGTTGACCAATAGTGAGATGCTCCATTGCGCTTGAATTCATTAAAACCATCACGGATTCTACCTATCATGCTTCTATCACTTATTAGACTCTTTGGTACATCAGTGGAGACTCTATCGAGATTGAATTCAACATTTTTCCAAGGCGTAATTTTCGATAATCTCTCGAACTCCTCCATATTATAATTAAAACAAGTATTTAAATAAAAAAATTATATAATGAATCATTGCAAATGGCTTATGATAGAATCACTAACCTCTTGTAACCAATCATGCAGAAATGAATTCTGCGGATATCATTTACATAGCGTACGTCGTTGGAGTTTTGGGCCCTTACCTTGCATAGGATGTGGGGCAGGTGTGCGTGGTAAGTCGCATTAGTGCATCAATTGTGGTGGTAAGCGATACAGAGAGCTAAAGCGCTATTATGATAATATAATCAAAGATTCTATCAATGACTCTGACTGTGTCAGCGTCCTTGACTCTGTCAAGAACAAAATCATAAGAACACCTCAAGACTACATTGATAGATTCTCAAGTAATAATTAAACCAAATAATGAATTAGACAAATAATATTATAGTATATAAATGAACCAAGAATTTCAACCACATCCTGTGATTACCAATTATGAAGCATCTCGTGATGGTATTGTCAGACACCGCAGGCTGAAGAAACCAGTCGGTTTTATTAATAATTAGGGATTACTTATATTTAATTCTGGAGAGAAATGTCTTAATGATAGAATCGCATATGAGTGTTTCCATGGATTGGTAAAAGATGGGTTTGTAATCGATCATATTGACTCTAGTTCTAAGAACAATTCTTTATCGAATCTATGAGCTATAACACAAAGTGAAAACACCAAACGAAAAAGGACTGGAAAAAACTCGAAAAATGCCAAACCTATAAAATCATTTAATACAGAAAATAACGAAGATGGATTATTTCAATCAATGAATGAAGATAGTAGGTATTTTGATATTTGTAGAGTCTCAGTAAGATTTGTTGCAGAACAAGTATATCAATCAGCGATTTCCAAGAGAACCGAACATAGAATTCAATTCGTTTACATCTAAATTATTATATGTAGCATTAAGGGGAATAACTCGTGTGGGATTGCATATTTCTAAAACGGAGATAACCGTTACGGAAACTCCACTATGATCTCATAGGAAAACCACTCTACGTCACGTCACTTAAATTGTTGGGGTCTTTAGTCTTTGTATATAAACAGCTGTCACTTCTTGTGCCGCGCATATTTATTAGAATTCGCCAACAACAGGCTAGGTGTTATGATGGACCACCTATATACACTGATATGTATATCTCTAGGCGCAATAACATGCGAGGGCAATTTAAAGCGAATACAGATTGTGCCGTCTATATATCTTTATGTAAATGTGAGATCCATTCACCAAACATAACTTTTTGGGGTTCTAACCCGTTATTTGACAAGTTAGATCCCCTCTCGGAGACTATGCTTCGTGGGCTCGCACAGATGTGAATAAAACCTGAGGGTTCCAAATGGGGATGTATTGTCTTATATATGTAACCTCTGGGCCTCTAAGATGTGAATAACACCTGAGGGGTTCCAAATGGGGTTCATATCATATCATAACTTGCATAAAATGTCTAGGCGCAATAAGATGTGATAACACCTTAGAGCGAATGGAGTTCATATCATATCATAAATTGCATAATATCTCTAGGCGCAATAAGAGGTGAATAACACCTTAAAGCGAATGGAGTTCATATCATAACTTGCATAATATCTCTAGGCGATATAAGATGTGAATAACACCTTAGAGCGTATGGAGTTCATCATATATAATCATAATATCTCTAGGCGCATTAAGATGTGAATAACACCTTAGAGCGAATGGAGTTCATCATATCATACGAAAACGGGTAAAAAATGACCCCTAATTTTTTTAATTAGCTATTAGATATATTATATTTCATAAAATGAATTCCAAAAATATGAATGTCATTATAATTGAGATTTAAAATTTGAAAAATCAACGAATGCAATTATCAGATAAATTAGATTGTAATCAGATTCTCTCTGAATTTCATGATCTTGATGATAGCGCCCGGAATCAAGCACGCGGTAAATGACTCACTTGTATTTTGTAACGACATCAACAAATTTATCCCGCTGTTCACTGCTGTCGAAAAAGTCAGAGGTGAATTGGGCAGACAATATGAAATCAAACGCACAATAAACTCAAAAATCAAAACAATAAGAGAAGAAATCATCAGACAAAATGAAAATCATTTCAACCATTTCGGTTGCATCAACACAGTGAAAAATCTCTCCATGGATTAATTGACATTCTAAACACAAACATGTACAATACACATAACTGTTTGCAAGTATGAGTAATCCACAATTCTACAGACAGGTATGCTTACTCACGCAGAACAGAAACTCTATAATACCCTTCCAAGTGTTGTATTTTTTTGCGTGGTGATTTATCACCAACGCGGAAGTAATGAAACACTAGTGAAATTCAAAACAATTTCAGGTGGGTGGGAATTCAAGGATTTTATTTTATTTGTTAATTGCTGAAATATTTTCAGGGATTTTATTTTTTTTATTGAATTTTCGTCGTTTTTGTGGTGTTTTTTGCAATTCGTCAACAAGATTTCATGTGAAAATCGAGGGCAAAAACCCCAGGATGTGATTTAGAGAAAAATCGATTTTGATGAAATTTCCATCCTTGTGAGGCAAATTTTGTGGTGTTTTTCATCGTGATCGTCGAATCTTTGATGCTTTTTTCATTGATTTTGTACTGTTTTTGTCTAAACCGTCGACAAGCTTTCAAGATTTCATGAAAATCGATTTTCTCTAAATGAATTCCTGGGACTTTTGCCCTCAAAAATCGATGATTTTCACATAAAAATAACGCGTAGCTATCTGTGGATTTTTCACTTATCATTTAGATCGTATATTATGTTTATAATGGTAGATGAAGCCCTAACAACTAGATCAGCATCGAGAGATTGGCTGCGATTAAGAGATTTATTCCGGTTCGTGATTCCGTTCGAAATAAGCTAAAAACAAGACAGGAGTATCAAACTGCTATCGCAACGGATACTGAACAATTATTTACACCAGTAACCACTGCTACTAAGGAAGTCGCATCGACCACTTAAAAAGCTATATTGGGAGATATTAGTGAGGGACAGATAGGAAAAACAGCCGTTCTTCCAGTACTTGAAAAAATAGCAAGGTAAACCGAACAAACATCAAAACTGCTACAAAAACCCTCCCCTGGTCAGAAAAAAGTCAATACTTTACGCGATAGATTTCTCCTGAATTCTTAGCGCACATCGATAGGATTACAGAGGGAGAGTTTCATAAATTTGTTGCTACACGGTACGAAGATAAAAATGATTTTCTGAAACCCGAACAACAAGGATTTATTAAAAATCCTGGATGTTGGAAGTATATATTTTATAAAGTTATAGAAAAAACAAATCAAATTAAGAAAAAGAAGTATTCATCATATTCTATAAATAATGTACTTGAAATATCTAATCGGAATACGGAAACGGAAGAAAAAATGCAACTTATACGAGAAGAAAGGTTGCGAGAACTACAAGAAGAAGAAAAAGAACTACAAAAAAGGAAGAACAACGGAAAGAGGAAGAAAGACAACGAAAATACTTGAGAAACAACGAAAAGAGGAAGAAAAACAACGAAAATTACTTGAAAAACAACAAAAATCTTCAAAGAAAATATCTTTATCTCAACAACAACTACAACCTGATGATTCACAACCACCTGACGATGATAGTCAGGTTGCAACTGGTACTACCGGTAAGAGTTTTTCTCAAAGTGGAGCCCAAGGGAAATTTTAGGTAGTGGTGTTGTTCGTTGTCCTAGTAATATTCTCGGGGATATATCACGATTAGAAATTCTCGTAGGAGGGAAACGAGCTGTAAATAACTCACCGGAAATAATTAATGAGGCCGCTGATATCTGCAGACGATTTTTTGAGGGTGGTATCATGGATATTGGTGTATACCTAGAGTTTATTGACGAGCTAGCGGACGGTTACCACAGTGATCAATTTAATGACTTTGTCTGTGACATTTTGTTATAGATGACTTTTGTCACTAGTGATTAATCACCAAAATTGCTAGCAACGAAAATCTTTTACGATGAAAATTCGTAGGATTGGAAATCATTTACGATGAAAATCCAAGGGATTGGAAATCGTTTACGATTTCGGGATTAGATAAATGTCATTTAAACAAGATGATCCCAATGATATTACCACGAAACTCGATGAAATAACCGCGATTAATCGGCGAATAGAAGCTATCAACGCTGATATTAAAAAGACCAGTGATGTCATCAGGGATGATCTACCGAGGATGATAAAAAAAAACTTGAAAAATAAAAATCCCTCACGAACAAAAAAATATCGTAAAAAAATGTGTACGCAATCCAACACGGATCATTTGCGTGGACACCACAAAATAACATTAAATATCACCGCGACCGTCAAAGGTATTAATCGATTAACACTAGTGTCGCCGACTCAATTTTAATATTTCATCAACAAGTTCATCTGGGGTCAACAATATGATATCAACGATCATCGACAAGTCAACAATTGAACAATTCACAATAATATCCACTGATAATTATTTGGATAGAGTTTCAATAACATTGTATGTGGTAGTTGTAGCCGATTTAAGTAAACAACTTAATTGAAAACGGCAGCGTTTTTATTGCTAGCAATTTGAAATCTATTGTAAAAAAAAAATGTCATCATTGGCAACGTCACAGCAGTATCGCTATGATCAGGTCAGAGAATTTCAAACTAAACTCAAAACACTCACTGAGGAGTATCAAGTAAAAATAAAAAAATACCGACGAAGAATTACCACAGTTGACGTTACCGTGTACTCGGTATCAGGTGTAATCACCAGAGCCGGTATAATACTATCTTCGGTAACAATGATTGCCCCGATAGCCGTTCCAATTTGTATATCAGCGGCGACAACAATGGCGGGAATAATCTCAATAATAACAAAAAAATATCATCAGGCAGCCATTGTTAACTGCAGGATTACGTAGTTAAGTTCCATATTGTGTCAAACGCGTACTCCCAATTATCCTCGATGATATCATCCTCCCTCGATGACACATTAATATCCGATAATGAGTTTTCAGCGATGGTACGGGTTTACGATTCCGCGATGTCAAAATTAGAAAAACAACATGAATATAATAACAATGTCAATAGCGACAACGAAATTACTTCAACAAATACGGAAAAATCAACCCCGGTGAAAACCAGCATGATATCAATAACCTCAACAAACCCTGAATTCAGTGTGAATTTCCCTACTGCGGTTCCAGTTAAAGAGATAGCACTAGAAAAATTACGAGTATATCATAGTTGGCCTAATATTAGATCAGTACCATTCGGTGGTCAGCAACCGAATAATTCCCTGGTGTTTGCGAGTAAGAATAAACAAGACGGAACTCCTGACTGGAACGTTATTTCGCTACCATCTGGGTCCTACCAAACTGAACAAATTACTAATGAATTACAACGCAGAATAAAATCCATTACTGGAAAAGAATCGAAAATCGTTATAACAGTTCATGAACCAACACTATCATCCACGATTGAAATAAACTCACCCGGGTATGCCGTAGATATATATCATAGTTCGATCAGAACAATACTAGGATGGCCTGAAATAACTCTACTACCCGAGCCTAAAAAATCTGATTATATTACGGATAAACAATCATACCATGAAATTACCACATCATATAAAGAACAAATTCGTGATATAAAAAAGTCATCACTGCCGGGTAGTTATTTTAATTTTGTTGATCAGGATTCCGCCTTTTGGAGATTTAAGGTTGGACAGACTCCAGAACCAATTACATCTATAAATATATATCATAACAGAATTATTGAATACTTTAGAGAGATCAATCAAGAACACAGTCAACAACTACAACGGCTATAACAGGCTTTCCATGAGTCTAATCGGAGTGAAATCATTAAACGAATTGAAATATTAAATCAACTTGTATCCGACATGGAATATATCAACCAGCGAGTAATTCAAGTAATAATTGATCATAGCGATGACAACATTAATTACTCTAAACAGAATTTCCTAACTGTATACAATATAATAGAAGCCGATCTACCGAATGTCAAGTTCATTGGGTATAACGCAAACGAACTAAAAAGAATCCGTTAATGATCTTATCAATGAAAAGTTTACTGCGATATTCACTGCATGGATACAACAACACAAGGGCTAAACCATAATAATGACCCAGATGGTGGTGGTAGGCATATTGCTCCTCAAAACGTCAATATATCCTAGGTGTTTGCAGTGAATTTAGTATGTGATGTCATCGAAGGAAGTTACCAAATAAATCTCGAAAAATCAAATCAAGCTCAGCAGGGAAATAGTTTATATTCATTTGCACCAGCAGCTCCTCCATGATTTTTAATAATTGAGGATCCAACTAATCCAGTGTATATGCGATGTCATAATGATTCAATAACGAGAATTAATTTCAAACTCACTGACCAGTCCAATTATCTGATTGATTACGAAGTGAGGTTTTACAAATTAGTCTGTTTCTGAAATCCTAAAAGATTTTCATCTTAAGACTTTCATCGTAAAGACATTTACCATAATAATTCATCTCCACAGCATAATTGGTGCCTGATTTGTAGCGTATTTAACCAAAACAATTTCTCTTTTTTTTGTCTGCGAAATAGTTTCGGTTTGTCTGAAATAGTTTCGACCTGCTTGAAATACTTTCGGTTTGTCTGAAATAGTTTCGGTCTGTCCACCCTCTTTGCTGCTTGTTCAATTTGAGTTATGCTTTTAATATTGACGTACATTGATGAACTCACATGTCTTACTATCTCTGGTAAATGCATTGGATTAAAACATTATGAAGTTTGCACGAAAAATATTATATTTATCACAACTTCATTGTTTTGTCACTTTCTTTAAAAGTACAAGTTCATCTGTGTAAGAACTGGCACTGTACGGGGAAGAAGGGTTGGTTCTTTCTTTTATTCTTATTAAAGTGTATAATTTTAATTTTAGACAAAAGCTTTACTGAAAATTACTCAATGTTAATGAATAACCTAAACTGGGAAATTGAATGAAAATATAAGAAATTGTTTTACCAAAACAGTATTTGTATTAATTGATCATGCATTACAATTGAGAGGTGTAAAAAGAACCGAAAATGTGGTGGTTACAATCCAGTCCTGCTAACACTACACTACAGTGACAACAATGAATCGGAAGGGTAATAAATTGACCGGTATGGAAACGCTGTTACTTTTGACACTTTGTCTGATCCTCTTGCCAGAATTTCCTTTGCAGCAGCTGCTTTGTATTGCAATATCGACAAATCGGATCCAGATCCAGCAATCTGTGTATCAATGAGGTTATTCATCTCCATCATAAATTCGTGTATCCACCTACAGACAAGAGTAATGTACATGTTTCAGATTTAATTCATTTAATATCGAGTTCATGATTTATAACACTCTGCTGAAATTCAATGAAGCATAACTAACTACTGAAATTGACGATATATATAAATCTATGTTGACATTATATGGTATATAAGATTATCGAAATTCGATATTAAATAATGCTCTACTAAAACTAGATAGTTTAATACAGTCACAAAAATTGATATATAACTCTCTACTGAAATTCGATGGTATATAACTCTCTACTGAAATTCGATGGCATATAAGACTCTACTGAAATTAGATGGTATGTAACTTGATAATGAAATTCGATGTTATATACTTTTCAAGTGAAATTCGAATGGTATATAACTTCCTACTGAAATTCTATGGCATACAAGGCTATTGACATTCGATGTTACATAACGCTCTACTAAACCTAGATGGTTTATAACACTCTTATTCGATGTTATATAGCATTGTACTGAAATTTGATGGGAAATAACACCCTACTGAAATTCGATGATATATAACACTCCACCGAAATTATTTGGCATTTGACTATCGAGGTAAATAACACTCTACTTAAATTTGATGTTATATAACTCTTCTGAAATTCTATGTTAAGAACACTCTACCACAATTTGATTGAAAAATAACACTGCTGATATTCGATGCTTTATAACACTCTACTGAAATTTGTGTATAGCTCTCAACTTCATGTAATAAAACATTCTGCTGAAATTCGATGGTATATACACTACTGAAATTTGATTTCTTATGGAAGTAAGATTCAGTTTTTATTGGTGAATAATAAGAACTCTGTCAAAGAGATACATGCAAACCTCAGCAACATTGAAAACCATACGAGTATCTATTATTGATTAAGGATTAGCAAAGTTTAACTTACAAAAGAGAAGGCTCTTTGGAATGAACAACATATACATACTGATATTGTTTGAAGTATGTAGGCGTTCATTATCATGCAGAATCTTGATGTACTAAAAAATAAAACCACACACACACACAAACCTAGGTGATATAGATTCATCGGAAACACATGCTCAAGATTATGGCGGATTCGATATTTTGTGAACAATGCATAATACATAACTTTTAATAATAATACTTTGCCGAGATTAACTAAGTACTTAATCAGGCATATGGCGCAGGTGAACACAATTATACATATACAAACAATGTAGGAGAAAGTAGAATTAGTCAATAAATAAGTTTTTCATTATTATATATCTGAGTTGATTAAAGACCTAATTATTACGAACATGCGTGGTACAAACAAATCAGTAGTGATCGGTATACATTTATTTAACTTTCAATGATATAAACTCTTGGACATATTTAAGAAAAGCAATAAAAGCAGATGTTTATACACAAAAAACTGCTTATGTAGTTAGCCACTACAGATATACATTTTTGTCCAAGACGTCTAGTTGAGAACTTTCCAGGAAAGTAGCTGATTACAAGTATATGTTGTACGTTCTTAATTTCTTGCGTTGTTCATGATCATGTTTTCTCAGATACTGCATATTTTCTCGGTCAAACAATAGTAAGTGAATTGTCTTTCTTTACATTCCCTTTCATTCGCTGACACAAACTTTTAAGTTATAAAAGTTAACCACAAGATTGATTTTATCTCCAGATTGGTCGATTTGAACATACCGAAGCTTTTGTATAAACTTTGAAACATCCTAACCGGTACTTAGATGTTTAGGTGAGAAAAGCTGAAAACTCATTCAACACATTACTACAATAAAAGTGGTTACTGGACGGAATTTGTTTGGTAAGCAGTGTACTGTATGAATTAACGTAGAACTTTACACAGATCAAGATAACACTGAAACATATAAAATATACCCCATCTCTTTCTAAAAATTGTATTTCATTTTATTTGCGTTGTCGTAAGTATATTCTTTATTTAAAGATACATTGATTATACACTTATTATCACGCATATTGCCGACACTTATACAGTTATGTTTGTCCATTTGCGCGCAATCTAATTAATAGTAAATGGTATGACGAATAAAACCTGATTTTGTTTTTACAACGTTGTTTAAATGGTATGAATATTTCCATTAGGTTTGCCGGATCACTTCTGACACTTATTTTCGTTTCATTTAAAATGTTTCGCTTATGTTTGTATTTAACGATGAACAGCCGTCAAAATATTACTCGAATCGCCCCAGAAAAGACCATTTTTGTATTGCTTGATAATTTTTTTTGATAACAAACATATAATACATTTGTACATTTATAATTACCTAATGTTGTTCTCTGCAATCAGTATAAATACAAATGTTCAAAACGTCAGCGATGAAAGCTGTTTTGTTTATGTATTGTTCAGGGAAAAAGCTTTCTTTGTGATAATAACAAATTCGAAAATCTTGTACCTTATGATGATGGCTGATCCTAAAATTTGATAAATGTACTTTAATGTTATGAGAGAGAGAGAGAGAGAGAGAGAGAGAGAGAGAGAGAGAGGTACAATACATATAAACAAATACAACGTGTGAGGGACTTCTTCAACATATATTGCGTGATTGTATTACTTGACTGACAGAGTATACCTTTTTTACAATAATACATTTATTATCAAGACGATGGGTGAACATACACTTTTATCGCATTTTATATCAAATAGGTATCTAGTTGGATGTAATGATGAAAAAGGAATAACTGTAAGACAGATTAATTCAAACACATTTGTTCCAGTGCGCACTGTTCCCACTTCAGATAGGTTTATCATCGACGACATTACTTTGACGTAACCAATTAAAACTCAGTATGATCTCATTAAGTATTTTGTGTTTTTTAATGCGGGCTATTTATACCTATAATCAGGGCGCGGGTTTTAGAAAGAGTTCTGGAGAAGTTCCTGTATTTATTTCCAGGTGTTCATTCATTTTATATTAAACGAGTTGGAATTATAAATATCCGTAATAAATATCCGTTTATCACTATAGCAGTATACCTATGTGGCATGCTTTGTGGCATGTAGTTTGTATTTCAATCCCCCCTACCTACAACCCACAGCCCCCACCCTAAGGTCAAATAGCATTGAACATCAAGCTGACATGGCAACATGTAAACAGAATTAAAGTTTGCGAAGACGTGTATTACCTTTAGGTTATACTGAAGAATCAAACTGGAAAATCATCAAATTGATGATTGTGCATCAATATGGAGTTCATAAAAACAAGAATTTTCATACATTAACGAGTGTATGCACACGCCCGAGCTATATTGGATATACGCACTCACAGAATACGTTTATCGATGGACATCAGGGCCTTTTAAAATGTCTCAAGGATAACGTGAATTATGAAAGAGAGGTGAGTTCCGCAATCACACTGTTCGTAATTAACTTGATTTGAAAAACATGGAGCAGCTATGATCGAAGATCTTGCCTGCTTTTGACGATCGGCATGCATAGATGCATGTAAAGTTTAAATATTAAAGAACATAATGCATATGTCATTGAAAATTCAGCAACTGAACACAAGCAAGGATAAAATTCAAAAGGATCATTCGCATCCAGTTTCTTTTTTGACATTCTTTAAGCTTCTGTAATTCTGTCTGCCTAACTCAGATACACATGAATGGCCACAAGCAAAATAATTGTATTAATCTGTTTCAGAAAACACATTTAAAGTAGATATATAGTCTTTCTTGTATAAACATAACACATTTTATTACAATCATTTAAATTTAAAGGCTACTTTGATTTCAAAATCGGCCCAAATCCAATTTGGTTAAGACAATTTGAATGAATTAATCGTAAATAATGTATTGATGAAATCCGTAAACACTTCAAGGAAACATCTTTTCTGTGATAAATTCTTTATTTACAACGCCGGCAATTTCATGATACTCTTGCTGTATAATGTCAACAACATTGCTTGCTCGTTGTAGCAGTTCCTGCTTAGATGTAGTTACTACTTGATATCGTTCAAGAGATGCAATGTATCAAAAACACTGACAGACTAAATAAATTCTTTTTCAAGTAATCCACATCGGCAGCCGAATCATTATCTAGTAATATGTTATTCACGCACACCTTTATATTATGTAAAAGATTTTAATTGATTGTTGGGTGTAGACCTCCATAGTTTTCTGAAAACAATTGTACACCAACACAAATACGACGTCTTATCTAAACAATTTTTCATCATTTGCAGAAAGGCACGAGTTGATCTACATAGCAGATTATGTATCCTATCTCTTGCTGTGCTAGTTTATTCATGTGGAAATATGTAGCTCATTCTTAAATGGAATACGCAGAATCAAGTCATAGAAAAATGGACTTTACAAATAATATGGTTTACACCTACTAGATTACCTGTGCAAATTATTAATTGTATTGCCTTAAAGTAGTATCGAACTATAACGGTTTTATCAGCAACTGAATTGAACAATTAAAATCTTGTTATCTGTGGGGGCAACATTTGCGGCGAATGTCTTATTAGAGGTTGTCATTTAGATATACGTACTCAAGTTTGCATCCAGTCCTCTTGTACATAGCACCCAGCAGGACGTTTTCTATCCCGGTCAATATGTCAACATAGGTGTCTGTATGATTTGCTTCCATACGTAGTAGTTTCAACTCCTATGAAATAATTAAAAAGAGGCTAGATTAGCAAATCAGCTTTTATTCACGATAATGAACCTATATAATATATTGGTAGAATCAAAAGATTGGTAGGAATAGGGAATATCTGACAAACCACCTATATAAATCAACACAACAGTTTGTACACAAGAAAATATACATCATCAAAATTTTTAAAAGGATATAAATAAATAGATAAATAAATAAATACACAAATGAACTAATAATCTAAAAGATTCAACGAGCCCAAGATAGAATTATAAATAAAAACAAAGTATTAACTACTTTACCAGTGTTGAACAGAATTTGATGACCTGCCATTTTGCTAGACTTCCACAAACCAGTTCTAACATGTTCCAAGTATCAAGCCACACACTGTCGACATCTTGTCGCTGTACCCGATCCCATTTGTTGCATATGAACATAAAGTTGCTAAAATCTTTCATTTTGGGGCCTTGTTTCTTTTTTATTTCCCGAAGTAAGATTAGGATCTGAAACAAAATATGTTTAAGATTTGAAGAAACAAACAAATTAGATCAATCTATTAAATATAAGGCCACGAAAATAACCTATGAGAGAGAGAGAGAGAGAGAGAGAGAGAGAGAGAGAGAGAGAGAGAGAGAGAGAGAGTTTGTCGCCATACTGAGAAACATATGCATTTGTGGTTTTCTGAATAGGTAATGCTAATTTAGAATTTGAGTTCGTTTGTAGATCTTAACAAATATAATACAATATTTAACAATTGAAACGTTAAGAGACAAATATGTGTTGCAGTGTTTAGTTTCTTGAGAGCTCGAGAAAGGAGCAAGAGAACAGTACTAAAAGAGTTAGAGTAATGTCTTGTACTGAAGTTAGTTTAGTCCAAATATTTGACAGCTTATTTTGTAAATAAAAGGGGTAAATCGTTTTAGGTTTTTATTGGTCTGCAAGCTTGTCCAACTGCACTATTGTCCGGACCTCAATATCCAAAAGTGCAAAGGCTATATCTTGATTAATTATATACCTCTCCCTTTCTAAGACTCACTTTTAATTATTACTATTTCAGAATTGAAAATGACATATCACAGAAGAAACGACGTTTTCATTCAGAGCATTGTACAAGTCTTCGACCGCAGTGCGAATGACACCACCGAATGCCATATTTTGCCATTGAATACCTGTACGTCTTGCGAGTCATTATTATGAAAATGGATCTGGTCAATGAATGAACTCTTCTGAGTTAAGCATAGTCACAGATATTTCACATTGTGTTCATATTAAATGCAACTGTGACGTGAAAATAACATTTAAAACAATCCATTAGCGAATGTTTCCATAACAAATAAATCAATTATCATTCCTAAGTAGTTGTGGTGTGGTTCAGAGGCTCAGGATACAAAGATATATATAGTACACTACACATGGTACACAACATAACAAGTATATTAGAATTCTGTATTAATGTAGTTAAGAGAAATGAAATTTACATCATCCAAATTATGTAATGTCTAATATATTCTGAATTACATTATTTTTGAAATTTTAAACAATATAATATCACCTTAGAATAGATGTGAAAGACAGTAATTGGGATCGCTAATCTACGTGTGGGCCATATTCCGGTGACAGTGGAGGCGGCATCTCATTTAATGTAGATTGTTTTGCTCGAGGAACACAAAGGCTAAGTTAGAAATCATCTATACGTGAACCATCTTCGATCTTAGAATCACGTTCTAGATAATCATTTAGTTTGCAGAGATTTTTTTATTTCGAAACCCATTTTCTTTAGGTCCATTTTGCTGTAAGTTTCTGCTTTATTTTATAGAATTTTCTGTCCGTAAGTTTTTGTATTCCATGTTTTGAGAAAACGTTCTAAAATGTACGCTGGTGCTCAGAACTGTTAGTTCTAACAGACAAACATTTCAGGGAGTAGCTCATTTCATTGCTCGAGAATAATATTTCATACTGATTTAGGATCTTCTCAAAGTTCAAAATGTCTAATTGGGAGATTTCGCATATCACTTGCTGCCATTTTACTCTTGCTGCCTGCAATGAATGCTCAGACAATATATTTTCCTGCACCACAATCGGTGTTTGAAGTCTGATTTGTAGCCCTGTTGATAGAGCTGGACCAATTGAAATGGCCAGTATAAGTCATTATTTTGGAAAACATTGCATTGTTTTCTTCAGTGCCTAAAAATTCTAATAAAATTTATGTAAGTGTCTTCATAGGTTACATCTGATAGCGAAGCCATCACATCATCGGCATAGTCAATGGGGCCCTCTCATAGAGTTTGCATTGTACGTGGGTAGTTTTATGAAGCACCTGTTGACATAAGGGGATTTAACATTACGCAGTATGTTTACGTTTAGGACACAACGGGACATCCAATGTTAAAAGGTTTGTATGTTTAAGATTGAGGCTGCATTGTTGCACTGTCAGATGTGATCTAAAGTGGGACTACATTGTTACATAGTTAAAACTGAACTCATTATAAGTCACATTGGATATGGAGTGGGCATAACGGAAAATCCTATTTTAAAAATGTCGAACATGCTGGAGACACTTGCGACGTATTGGATATCTCCTATAAATTGTTTAATTTACAGGTCCTTTCCAAGATGAAGAATGTATAAGGCACAATGTACATGATAATTTTAAAATTTTAATTTAAGTCCGTCTTTGTGTTGAGTATTATCCAACACCGATATTTTGATTAATATACAACACTACTTTTACTCTCTTTCGAACAATCACTATTTGAGCTCGGTCCAAACACTCACTTTTTGTGATCAATCCAACAAACTGGGTGAAGTGAAAACATACGACCATATTGTTTTAAAACAACAGTTTTTTCTTTAAAAACCCGCTCAGTGAAACATCAACTATAAATAACGAAGATTAACGCCCTTCCTCCTAATTTGCAGATACAACAGTATACATGAAATGACACACAAGCGTGACAACCCTGTTGAGTGATACCAGACCTTAAAGTGTCTAACACAGCCTCGAATAACAAATACAAAGCTTTTTTAAAGCTTTATCTTTGATGTTATCTGATACTGTAATCATCATCATCACATGTATCTGAGATATACTTAATGTGTACAATGTCCAATTTAGAGGATGTGCTGACCTACTATTCCTTAATGAAGAACTTTGTTGCACAGGGCACTAATCTTCATAACTGTTTTAGTACCCACTCGTAAAAACCAAGGATCTTTACGTTAGATAGTGCTTACAGTTTTATTCTTGGAACATATCATGTATTTTATCTCGCGTCAAGACCTTGTATCTAAATATATTGAATAAAACCGCGAAGACCGGAATAAATAAAACGTGGCAGTTACAGGCAGGATAATTTAGTGGTCCACAGGACCCAAACATATCGAGTTATACTAATTACAATTGAATTTAACTAGCTGGGGCCCAAGGGAAGGTGGCAATCTCGAACTCTCGATAGACGTCACTATTTTTCTCTTTCTTCTTTTTGTATGTCTCTTACTATTACCTGGATTTTTCGTTTGTTTTTCTTTCTCTTTTTGTATTTGTAATTCCATCTACATTTTTTCTTTCTTAATTTGTCTTTCTCTTTCCTTTTCATCTTTTTCAAGCTCAAGCTTTCTTCACTTTATTTCGTTCTTGTATTTTAATTTCAATTAAATAACGTAAAGGTTAGACTGTCATGACGACTTACTAATCAAGCCCAAAGCACATTAATCCAAAATATTCTTTTCTACCAAATACTGAATCAAATTATGTTTTATTTCTTGTTTAATAAAGATGGATTTTCCTCCGAGGGATCATATTGTCTGGCAAGTTGGAGTAATCCATCCTTTCTCGAAGATTTCAAAATTGCGTTTTCGTGTAACCTAGCCTAACCAATGGGAAATAACATAATTATTGTAGAACCCTCAAAACCCTATTAGCCACTGAGAAATTAAGCCATATGTGCCATTGAAGCTTATTGTAGAGATTATTAGTATTAATTGCCAACGCACATGTATGCACCTATTTATAGATCCTAGGTAATACTAAACTAATTATCAAACTAAAGTAGGCATATTTTAACTAAAGATATACCCTCTCTCTGAATGTATATATATATATATATATATATATATATATATATATATATATATATATATATATATATATATATATATATATATATATGTAACCAGGTTTTGTCCACAATACACACACATACATATTCAAAGTAGAACACGAAAGAACGTAATGTTCACACCTGTTAATAGGAAAGAGTAGGGATGACGTTGCATGATCATATTTCTTAATTCCAATCATACATACCCTGTCTTCCTGAACTCCACCTGCATGTGAACTATCGATTATGCAAATATATCCATCTGCCTTTGGTACATATTCAACGATTTGCTTTGTTAATAATTCCGTCTTGCCTATTCCGGGTGTATCCACGAGAATGACGTCTTCCTGAAATTGAAATCTAAATTTCAGCTCATACAGGTTTTTGATAGGAGTAATATAACAGTATTTATAAAATAATAAAATAAACTAGAGACAAACAGTTATGCATATAATTAACAATTATATATGACAGATATAGTCATATATAATTGTTAATTATATATTATATATAATTATAAAAACAATTATATATTATATAAATAAATATATATGACATGTATATTTCTAGTATTTCTAATAATTATTCAGCATAGTTCATGTAAGATAGTTTTACAAATAGTTAAAGCTAGGTGGAAAAGCTACTACAACACCTAAAAGGAAAACTTGCTTCACTTGTTCAATTGGCTTTAAGAAGCACTCTGATGTGCACAAGAAATTTTGAGTTCGTGATAAAATATCGTCACTAAGTTACATACAGGGTTGTAATATTTACTAACAATGTTAAACATGAAGTAATATCTTCATTTTTGAATAAAAATTCATACAGCATTGTTCAACTCTGACATGTGTTTTATGTTTTGAATTTCTGTTTTATATCTCAGTGTTCTTTGAGGAATAAATAATTATTTCATGTATAATTGAAATTCTTGGAGAATTTATGACCAATATCCTTACTTAACATATTCAAGCAGTGATTCTCAGTGAACACGTCTAATATATTAATATTCAAATAATATGTCAGCGGATAGTGTGGAAGTTTACGAACATGCAGTAAAGGTACAGGCCAGTAAATATCAACTACTCTCAATGATTTCGTATTATTGTCCTTTGTTGGGCCGATTATCTTCAGCAGTGCTCGTTCTATCTCATTAGGATCATCCGAAGTCAAATGCAATATTTTGTTGTCATCCTTATCTCCATAAGATACTTTTTTTTCGGAACTATTGTGCAGTCTGCAGATACATGCTGTTGTGTGCAGTAGGGCACTGGGTAGAATCTTCTCTCCAAGTAGTATATTCAGAAACGTACTTTTCCCTGCACTTGTATCACCTGTCAAAAACGTTAATTGTTAATCCCATATTATATAAGGTCGAGAAATGATCTACTTATAAACCAATATTAGGACCCGCAAAAGTTATTCTCAGTCAACATATATACCCTCAACAAAATGTTCTAAGTTTCTAAACAGAGAAGACAGACGTAGAACTGACTTATCTCTCCATTAAATCAATCTCTCATTGTCCATAAAGTGGATGTTCACAAACATTATTCTCATCTAAAGAAACTATTGAGAAGAAACTGCTCACCAATAACGGCGATTTGAAACTCAGATGAATTCTTTTTAAGAGTTTCGAGCGTATTCCTCATCTCCTTGATGAAATCAGGGAATCTTTTTTTCAATGGCTTTTTTAACTCTTGTTTGAATGTGTCCATATTCGTAATGTCAATGAAATTCGAATAGCTGTCTACAAGTTGTCTTTTAACTGCTTTATGTTTCTTCATTGCTATGTCTACCATGGGTTTGGCCTGCAATTCAAGGAAGTATGTATTTCACTAACATAATGTAAATGGTGGAACGAAAATTTATCGATTGACACAGAAAACGAATTAGGCTAATGAACGCAATCAAAATGAAAGAAAGGTGTTAAATGTGTTTTAGAATCAAGACGGAAAGCGGTGTAAAGAACCTTTTAATGTAGCTGTTATCGGAAAATCAGAATTAAAATAGTTTACAAAATATTCATTTTATCGGTTTGATGTTAAAGAATGCTGCAAAACCTTTGAAACTTTAAATACATTTATCTGAGATACCGTTAGTTTCTGCAGTCTACACTGTAATCACTTCTAGTTATGTGTGTATCTTGTTAAGATGCGAATTTGTTAGGATTAACAAAATATATTTCATTTGATAAAGATATTCAATATTCAATATTTATTCTTCTACCTCAAAACGTTCATGACTCCATTTGCATGAAAGTGGCGCCACATATTTCAGGAATATTATGACCCTAGTCAATCTCTAAACTAACATCATTTATGGAACCATTAATGCATGAAATACTATTGAACAAGCATATCTAATGGTATCCGACGTTTTTACTATTAAAACGAATCAATTACTTGTCATTGAAAACTGATCCACTTAGTTTTCTTATCGTATGGATATCAATAAAAATATCCAACCACATTATATCAAACTTAGTCACCGTTTGTTTAAGTTATTTATACCACTATGTATGATCTTAGCACCGAATTAAAAAATATGATTTGACCATTTTAAGTTTTTAAAATATTTTTAATAACGACTCTAAAAGTTTATGGATGGTAAATGTCACAATTGTTTTTTCATATTGTATGCTGTTAGTTTTCAGAAAATGTTTCATATTATTAGATATGGTGAGAAATAAACGCTCGCAGAATAGAAGATTTCTTACTAAATATAAAATATTAATTTAACGTTGTTCATTCTTGTACTCTTTGAGTAGCAATCTAACACGTAATCTGCAACATACATTTCATATTACCTTTTTATCTGAAGGCCCCCTGCCACTGCCACCATAAAGTTTTTCTTTTAATACATTTATGTTTAGTCCTGAATCTGCACTGATTTTCACTCCTAGTTCTAGTAAGAATTCCACGACATCATTGTAGTCCATTTGGTCAACATCAATAGCTTTTGGATGTAAAACTTGATCCGTTGATATCTATTGAAAGTAGAATAATAGATACGTTAAACACTGAAAATAAACCTTCAATAAGCTTATGAACGTGAAAAGAATCCTCATGTTATTAATAGCGTCATATTTAATCACGTGAATCATTCTTCACACATACATACGTGTTTGTGTGTGCTGTGCTAGTCCGTTAATTTAACTACATGACATAATAGTCAAGTATGTACTTTTGAACACATTGATATATGCTTAACCGTTTGTATTCCAGTTGGAAGCAATAATGAATAGATCAACTGCTATACCTAACCATTTGAAATAACAAATATATTTGCTCTGTATATTCCAATTGATGTGTATATCTCCATCCGCTAAATATGAACCGCCTTACATAGATAGTTAACTAGGAATGAAATTCAACCTCCATCAAATTTCGGATGCGTCTTTTTAATATAACTACATAGGCTATATATACAAGGTTTGATAGAAAATATTTGAAGATGTAATTGAACGCCATTCTGACATTAAATTGCCCAGGATCCAATGTTTGAGAGTCATCGATGTCCCCATGCAGTTGCTTAAGACAAAGGCAATGAAGCTATATAGTTTTGCATATTTCCACCCGTATATGTTAGAAGTATACGCGGAAAAGAACAGACGAACATTGAAACCGTGGGTATCACACTATAATCCACTAAATGTTGTGGATACTGCAACAACGACTATTATGGCTGGGATGCAATAATCCGATCATTGACTTTTTAATGTTTAGGAATATTAGGCATGACTATGAAGATAACGATTCATAAAAACAAATATACTGGGATGTTACAATATTTTAATTATAAAACATTGCTTACGTGCAACATCAAAAGATACTCAACTATCAACCATAGATGTAACAATATGATGCAGCTATGTAATATAAATAACGTTGCAGTATATTAGACAAACAGAACGAAATGATAGAACGGTCAGCATCAAAAATAGTAGGCATAGTGGTACTTATTATTTATTTCACCTTTGATTATCATTTGGGTTCAGAGTAATAAACATTAATAAGTTTGATATATAATTGTAAATATAATCAATATGCAATTAATGTTCTAGAGAATAGAATATTTTGTCATGGTAAAGTAGAAATAACATTTTATAAGCAAATTTCTTCAGGACAATGATAGGTTAAGTTCAAACGACCGCATATCTTCTGATCCAAACTTTAAGTGCATCAAAACGATTAAATATTTCACGAAAGCAATTTTGCTATATTGTCTTTTATTATAATTAATTTATATATCAGTTCTTTGAAAAGAGTAATTAGGTGTGACGGCTGCATTAAGAGTCGTTATATCGTTTGATTAAGTTCAGAATAAATATAGGCCTGATATTCCTCATATTGTCTGTACAATTGATTATCACTTTTGCGTTAAGCGTAGAACTTTCTAAGGCATCACTTGAGTTCTGCGGATCATTCATGATTTCCTTAGGAATTAAGTTTTCTGTTGACAAATTGTTTTCCTGAACTAAATTCTTGGAGTTGAAGAATAAGAGAGAAAATATATTTACGAATTCAAATAAATTGCATGTTTTGAAAGTGATTTTGCATTTAAACAAGTCTTTTGTATGCAAGAAAACACACAAAACATGAACAAAGGAATAATTATTCCATTAATGTATTATATGTAAACACATCTCGTGCTTGTTAAATGTTCGAGAAAATCCAATGAATGTACCCAGGAGATACAATGTCCTTATTTAGAAATACTAGCAAAACTGTATGGTACATCATGGATTTTGTATTTTCATATCTAATATAGCCTATCCGTCCACCTCTATTTTAGGCTCTAGGTAAGCTACACACTAACACACAAATCACAAATCACATGCTTGTAAGGTCAAATAAAGCTCAATAAATAATTTCCTTCATGCTCGTCAACGAGACGAGTGGGTTGCATCTTTTGATTAAGTTCAGAATAAATATGGTCCTGATATTCCTCATATTGTCTGTACAATTTATTATCACCTTTGCGTTATGCGATGAACTTTCTAAGGCATCACTTGAGTTCTGTGGATCATCCATGATGTCCTTGGGAATTAAGTTTTCTGTTGACAAATTGTTTTCCTGAAATACATTGTTGGAGTTAAAGAATAAGGGAAAATGCATTTACGAATTCAACTAAATTGCATGTTTTTAAAGTGATCTTGCAATTAAAGAAGTCCTTTGTATGCGAGAAACAACACACAAAATATGAACAAAGGGATCATTATTCCAATAATGTATTATGTGTGGACATATCTCGTGCTTGTTAAATGTTCAAGAAATTCCAATGAAAGTACCCAGGAGGTGCAGTGTCGTCATTTAGAAATTCTAGCAAAACTGTATGGTACATCATGGATTTTGTATTTCATATCTAATATAGCCTATCCGTCCACCTCTATTTTAGGCTCTAGGTAAGCTACACACTAACACACAAATCACAAATCACATGCTTGTAAGGTCAAATAAAGCTCAATAAATAATTTCCTTCATGCTCGTCAACGAGACGAGTGGGTTGCATCTTTTGATTAAGTTCAGAATAAATATGGTCCTGATATTCCTCATATTGTCTGTACAATTTATTATCACCTTTGCGTTATGCGATGAACTTTCTAAGGCATCACTTGAGTTCTGTGGATCATCCATGATGTCCTTGGGAATTAAGTTTTCTGTTGACAAATTGTTTTCCTGAAATACATTGTTGGAGTTAAAGAATAAGGGAAAATGCATTTACGAATTCAACTAAATTGCATGTTTTTAAAGTGATCTTGCAATTAAAGAAGTCCTTTGTATGCGAGAAACAACACACAAAATATGAACAAAGGGATCATTATTCCAATAATGTATTATGTGTGGACATATCTCGTGCTTGTTAAATGTTCAAGAAATTCCAATGAAAGTACCCAGGAGGTGCAGTGTCGTCATTTAGAAATTCTAGCAAAACTGTATGGTACATCATGGATTTTGTATTTTCATATATAATATAGTGTATCCGTCCACCTCTATTTTAGGCTATATGTAAACTACACACTGACACACAAACAAACAAAAAATAATTGTGGGATACTTTGTCTCAAAGGAATGAGGAGCATGAGAGTTCGAGTAAAGTAAAATTGATTCGGTAGCCGAGTAAGCTTACGCTCTTTCAAATGTCACGTGATTTACAGTGCTTGGCTATAGAACCAAAGTGTAAACAAGGTTGCTCACGCCAATTATTTTTAAGTGTACGCCTGCAAAAACTTTCCTAGTGAAGTGCTTCGTTGAAAGCAGGTTGTGAATATATTCACTAAGGTGTCCCACACACATCTTTGAACATATGTAGATGTGTCATCAATCTAGGGATTCAAATAAGTATTACCGGCAAGGTGTTCCCATCAAAAGGCACATAATGACGTAGCAACTTCTTCATGGTTTCTTGAACGCTTTTGTCGGCTACACCTTTGAATGCATTAACGAGTTTTCATTTTGATTTTTTCCTTGATATCTATTATGTTACATTCTGTAAGGAGAAGATGTCACAATTTGCCCTGAGTACCTAGAGTTCTAATGTACTAAAGTTCCATTTACATTATTAAATCAATTTAAGTATGGGACTTGTAGGAGAGTTTCACTGCGAGATATCAGGGTCTTTTAAGTTTCCATATGCTCTAGGCTTCTAAACTTATAAAAGCCCTCAATAACACTGATACATCCTTTCGAAAGTCTAAGAGGCTTTTAGCTCGATTGTAAGTACGCAATACCACAGGGGTCAGCTTTTTCTGTTTCTGTGGGTTGCTAGTATAGATAAAGGTTTGCTGCTCATTTGCTCGCTTGAACAAATTCCCAGCTAGTAGTGTTGTCTTTCTTATTAATTGCGCTGATTAATTAGTTACTTGCGTTATATGCTACACAGTTTGTGTTATTCCTAGTATGTGCGAAGCAACAATGATTTTTAGTTCAATATGGAATATTATATGGAAAATCAGTTGCATAAAGAAAAAAGAATTGTATGAAACACTAAATGAGTTAAAGAACTCTAAAGAATTGGTCACAGTCCTACAAGAAATATCAGATTCATTGTGTCAACGTGTCACAAAGCTCCTTAACGAGCAGTCCTTTAGACATTACTGTAGTGTCGTAACGTGAGAACGTCTTTTTAAAAGTAAACATTTGTAATACTTATCTGATATGTGTCTCAATATATCTTTTAACATTTAAAATAAAATTACAGATTCATTGTTATCTCTTGTTCACCTAACTTTGTATGTGGATTCAGGTGTGAGAGAAACACAATTGACCATCTATATTTAATTTGAATACTAGAGAACAGTCATAAAGTGATGATATATATTAGCTAGTCTTAAATGCCGCCTACCTATCTATATAAACATATGTCTTTAAATATAGAAATTTTAAAGTTATTTTAAGTCACCTTATGGTAAATAAATTTAACAATACAATGAAATTCAATTTCAGAAACTGTTTATTTTATGTTGACGCTTGTTTAACCTTCTACATATATATGATTGAAATTCAACTACTTAATTAATGACGATCTAGACTTCTGTTTCAAATGTTATTATATCCTGTTGTGGAGAGACCACACTTTGTGGCTTATGATTTATAGTAAATGAACATTCCTTATGCATATTACGTACACGAGGGACAAATGTCAAAATGACTACATTTTAATACGAGTCCTGTTAAATACAGAGTGTAGAATACTCTGTAACGTTTTACTCAGGTTACACATTGACTTGCAAATATCAACTACATATGCTTGATCCAACACGCCGTGTGGGACGTTAACTTTGTGAGCACCAATAACTTACCGTTCAGAAAGCTTCTTCTCTCAGGCAAATACATCATCACTTCATCCCAAAGCAAAAGACATGTGAAACCCGAAACTGATGGCTGCTGACTCACATAAACATACATAAGTAAATAAAGCAGCCAAGCCGACCTATATCACACATTTCTTAATATTAGATTCCGTATAGTGACTTTAAATATAATACAATTCAACATTTTATATATACCTGTCAAATTATATAGAACAAAAGCGCCTTAAGCAAGCGTTGAAATAGTAAACAAATCATTTGACGGTGGTACATGGAAAAACTTGCAAAGGGAAGTGATAATGTGTCCAGTGAGGAATTCAAATTATTGTTGAGAGGTGGTGGTGTTTATCAGTAATCGAGGGGTCTGTGGAGCACATTTGCGTTTGATTCCCAGTGGACATAACTTTACCCCCAACCCTCCGACTCATTTACACCTCCTACTTGGTTAATCTTGACTAGATTATTGATTTCCACCCATAAAGATCTCGGTTGTTTGATCTGGGCTTGGCAAAAAGATGCATGCTGATCTATCCCAATAGAAAATCGTCGAGATTTCACAAGAATACGTTAATATAATACATTTTAACACATTGTCAGGGATTTTATCATTTTTTACTGTATCTTTAAACATTTAATCCATTAAAAAGATTGTAGCATCTTTAACCTCATATATCTTATATTTTGGATTAATTTTTTAGTTTTATACTACTTACCCATTAGTAGTAATATGGAACACTCTAGCGACAATGGGAAATCCAGTCAAAAAGGGCTTGGGACACTTTAGCAACAAGATTTATAGTGACAATGGAAATCTCAGTCAAAAAGGTCGTGGGACACTCTAGCGACAAAGGTCGTGTGACACTCTAGCGACCAGGAGAAATTTAAGATGGTGGGTTTGTATAGCGACAAGGGGAATTTAACATAGTGGGTCTGTATAGCGACAAGGGGAATTGAACATGGGGAATATTATTTGTATTTGTATTTGGGACTATCTAGCGACAAGGAAAATGGAGGCAAAGAAAGCAAATATCTTTTCGAGGTATATGAGTGGCCCTGAAAAGGGCCGTTATGTGTAATGTTAACAGTATCTTGTTAACACAGAGGACATCTCACAGATCTTAATTTCTACCTTAAACTTCATCGCACTGCTAGGCCATAGAGGAGAACTCTCTTTAAACAACCTTGCCTCTCCACATATATCCTTCTCTTCCAAAAGGCTATATCAGTCATATGAGTAATAGTCCACGATGATCTGACATGCATGGGTAAGTCAGTACGAAATAGCATGGTAGAAACAAGGGTAGAAGATTCTACGTTGCTCAACATCTTGTGATGAGAAACAGGTGAAGCGAATACCTTGAACTGCGGTTATTTATAGGGGAAGAGCGGATCGAAATGGATTGAGTTTATTCACCAATCTAAACGTGCGTTACAAAAGTCAGTCACAGTCGTCCAATCGGAAGAGAGCAGTCTGTGACGTCACCTTCCCTATATGCGACAGAGTTGTCAATCATGTCGGACACTAAGAAGACGATGAATTGGGGTGAGCCAGTAGTGGAGACAGCAAGTAATGGGACAGCAGTGACTACCAAAGTCAGGACAAATCTACATCCAGAAAATGTTGATTTTAACTGGGATATTGTGGATTTTATAACTTCACAAGAATTTGTTCCGGAACCGTCGTTACCTTCTGCTTCTTCTTATGTACACGTCGATGATTTTAAGCAAAGACAAAAATAAGAATTGGAGCAATTTTTACAGCAACAGAAAGTAGAAGAACAAGCTTTTCTTGTTCAACAGCGGGAAGAAGAAGAAGCAAGAAAGAAACGCCAGGAAGAAACAGTAGCAGCAACAGAGAAGAAAGAAGGCCAAGGACAGAAAGAGAATAGTGAAAATCAAACGGTCACGACTGTGCTTTTAGATATTTTAGCAGAGTTAAGGAGTCTGAAACAAATATATCAGAATTCTTTATCACGACCGAAGAGAAAAAGACCTTCTCGAGCTAAACAACCCAATCTATCTGTGACTACGTCTACCATACCACCTTTAGTGATTTCTACCAAATCATTGAGAGAAACCACCAGTCCAGAAGTAGGCCTTTTCCGTGGCAAAGGCTTAAGACAGCTAAAGATGGTTACGTCACGTTTCTGAGTTTGTTTTGTTTTAAACAAACAAAACACCAACGGTCCTTTTCAGGGCCACTCAAACCTTTCGAAAAGAAATACTATTTCAATTGCCTAATACAATGAAAACTCAAAAGTCCTTTTTTATTTTTTTTAAACCCATGATGTACGTGTGAGTGTAAGAGTGTGTGAGTGTTGGTTCTTATTCTATAAAATGAAAACCAAGAGACACTTACGTTTTTTTTTCATCTGACGTATTCTGGTAGAAATGTTACAATTCAATATCACAACATAACATAACACAATACCACTTTTAAAAGTTAATAGGCTTCTTCTGTTCACTCTTTCTGTTTTTTCAATTTCTATACTGTCACGGGTTTTTCTTTTTATTCTTCCTCCTCACTTTCGTTTCGTCTTCTTTTTTGTCTTTGTGAACGTGTCGGGGTTCCTCCTTGGGAGAGGGTACCTCTTTCTCCTCCTCCTCCTGTTCAGAATTCCTCTTCCCCTCCTCCTCCTGCTCCTGTTGTTTCTTAGGGCAGTTTGGAGACCAATGTCCTTTCTCTTTACAATGATAACAGGTATCTTGACTTTTGTCTCTTCTGGTACCTTTTTTGTTTTGTCAAGATCTGGACATTCTGTAGCCCAATGTCCTTTTTTCTTACAGATATAGCAAGTTTCTTGGCTTTTATCTCGAAAGGAGGGAGAGTAGTCCGTCGGCTTGTCTGAAGAAAACTTTCGTATGACACCACGCAAAGCTTTGATGAGAAGTTCAACTTGTGTAGGTTCTTCCATCGTTATGGTCCATGTGAGATTGAAATGAATACTGAAAGGTTAGACACTGACCCTTTATATATAAATGCACGGATCGAACATGAATATATAGGGTTATGGTCTTTAAAATGTAGTCATTTGACATTTTGCAGACAAGATGAAAAAACCGCATCATGTTGTGGAGAAAGGAGAAGACAGTAAGAGACAGAAACGTGATGTATCGCCACGCACAGTAGCTGAAATCTTGGCTCAAATTCATGCTAATGAATTTGACGTTGACATGAGTGAATCCGAATCCACACCTAGACAATCGACGTCCAAGCAAAGTTCACCACCCTTAGTAAACCCTGAAAAGTACTATCACATTCGAGAGACGGAAAAGCGTTCCTCTCGGAAATTTAGAACTACGACTTACACGTATGCAACGAAGTGAAGCAGAACTCCTCTTACAGCAAGCGAGAATATCCACATTACACTTTGAAAGCTCACCCTCAAGAAGTGCGTGGACCTCCTTTGTCATTTGTCACCAAATCATGGACTTGGAGCACGAACGCTTCACTCAAAAATACCAAAAATCTTTCGAGGACCAAACACGTTATTCGATTTTGCCCAATGGATCTTAAACCCCGTCGACGATACGTGGAGTCAAGAAGACATCAAACGTTACGGAGATTGTCATCGCCATGCCACGGTAATGGCTCACAATTTCTCGGGATACGAAGGGCAATTTCTGCTCAGATACTATACGGAACAAAGTACCGAACGTCCTAGTGACTTTAAACGGAGCCAAAATCATTTCAATCCAAGTGGGACAAGTACAGTTTAAAGATTCGATGCGTTACTTGGCCATGCCTTTGACTCGCATGCCTAAAACGTTTTGAATGCCAGAAATAGCCAAAGTTTATTTTCCACATTTTTTCAATACAAAAGCCAATCAAAATGCCGTTCTACCCCATTTGCCTGAGGCTGACGACTACGACCCCGATAACATGCGCACCGAACAACGAGAAGCTTTCCATGCTTGGTACCAGACTCACGCCTCGGATCCCTTTGACTTTCAAGAAGAAATGTTAAAGTATTATCGATCTGACGTGGACATTTTACGACGTTGCTGTGGAAAATTTCGAGAATTGTTCATGGAGCACGGAGCAATCGATCCTTTGAAAGAAGCTTTACCATCGCCAAAGCGTGTTCCTTAGTGTACCAAAAACGCTTCATGCACGAAAATACTCTAGCTGTCATCAGTCCTCAAACGACGAACATTGTCAAACGTCAATACTCGGTCAAAGCCCTACGTTGTCTACATTACTTGTGTGACAAGGAAGACAAATGGATCCAACACGCCCACAACGCAGAGGCGAAAAGACCATCGGAACGTATTCGGTGGATGGCTGGGACTTAGTAACCCCTCAACGGATGCTTATTTCACGGAAGTCCCATGTGCTATCCTCAACATGACACCAAAAATCAGTTTTTACAACGGACTTTGGAAGACTTGTACCAGACAACTTGACAGCGACGTTTGAAGTTAGAACAGCAAGGATACCAGGTAGTGGAAATATGGGAACACGAGTACGATCAGCGTTTGAAAACCGATCCTGAGTTGAACGCATCGTAGAAAGTTACAAGTTAGTGAACCAAACTGAACCCACGGGATAGTTTGTACGGAGGACGAACGAAAGCCACCTGTTTTCTGTACCAGGTGGACGAGGAGAAGGGAGAAGAAATCAAATACTTGGAGGTGTGTTCGCTGTATCCTTACGTGTGCAAATATTGTCACTTTCTCGTAGGGCACCCAGAAGTGATGACAGAACACATTGAATTGGACCACATACGCCAGTACGAAGGATTGGTCAAGTGCAAAGTTTTACCTCCCACAGACTTGTACCATCCCGTTTTACCTCACCATTGCCAAGGAAAACTGATGTTTCCTTTGTGTCGAACTTGTGCTGAAAAGTGCAACCAAGACCAACCTTGTCAGCACACCCAGGAAGAACGTACCTTGACAGGAACGTGGGTTAGCGTTGAATTGTTTAAAGCTTTGGACCTAGGATACCAACTGTTAGAAGTGTACGAAATTTACCACTTTTCCAAGACACAACAATACCACAAGGGCGATGAGACACGGAAAGGTATTCTTGCAGACTACGTGGATGCCTTTTACAAAAATAAAACAGGAAGATAGCGGTTATCCTTCCTGGTGCCACACTCACGAAGACCAAAATATATTCAAAGAAAAATATCGGGAGCAGGAAAGCATCACTTTAGACCACATCGAGAAAAACTAAGGAAGGCGATCGTTTGCCAAAGTGATGTTAAATTGCTTGTGGGGTAAAATGGCACAACGACCGTCTTTACCCAAGACGGAGTATTTGTCCGAACCTTCAAGCTACTTCCAGATGATTCACGACAAAACCAAATACAACAAACACGTGGACGTCATTCGTGAGGAGTTGATCTTAGTCAATTACGAAGCAGAACTAGACTTTGTAGAAGCCGACAAATTTGGAAATGTCATCATTGCGGCTTACGTGACAGTCCACGCTCGCTTATAATTGTACGAAGTGTTAGAACTGTTAGGATATCGTGTTTTGTATTTTGACACAGACAGTTGCATCTACATTCAGCGACCGAACCAGTGAAACCCTGCCATCGAAGGAGACCGTTTAGGATCCTGGACCGATGAACATCCCAACGACAAGATTCTATGTTTTGCAAGTGGCGGTCCTAAAAATTACGGCTACGAATACCAAGACCCACAAGGAGAAATGCACACCGAATGTAAAGTGAAAGGATTGACTCTCAATTATCGCACCAGTCGAGTGGTGAACTTTAACTTGCTTCAAGAAGCCTTACAGTTTATACAGGATGAAACTTTTAAAGTGACCACCCACGAACCGCACAAAATTGTCCGTTTACCCACATACCAAATCTTCAGCCGACCTTTGGAAAAGGTCTATCAAATCGTGTACAAAAAAAGAGTACGACTTCCCAATCACTTCATTCTACCGTACGGTCACGTCGAGATTGGGCAGCATATAAAAAGAGACATCGTCCAAGACCACTAGTTCATTTGTAACTACAACGACCAAGCGAAAGAAGATGAATCCATTTAAACAGGCATCATTCAAATTTGGGGATTCTCAAGTGGAGTGCGATGTTAAACCTTGCGATTGCAGTGATGCCAGACGTTGCGACCTTAGCGATTCATCAGGACATCGTGGGAACTTTGCTATGACCACTACCCCTATATCTACCATGTAAAGTGATGCTGTACGTGTTAAACGTGAGGGATGCGAAAGCGGTATCGTGGACTCCTAGGAATTTCACCGTATCTGCATCGAACTGAATTAAGGAGAGTCGAATATTCGTTCCCTACGAGATTGCCTGAATACTGTCACTTTAAAAGTCGTTTGCAAACCTTCAAAGATAAATGGCCAAAATATCTGCCTGGACCAACTCCTGAAGAATTAGCCAGGGTCGGATTTTTCTACTTCGGCGAAGGGGATAAAGTCAAGTTTTTCAGTTGTGGTGTGTCAATTTACGAGTGGGAACAGAAAGATTTAGCTTACCTGGAACATGCTCGATGGTCTCCGAATTGTCAATACCTACCTTTAGTGGGACCTAGTGATTTAAAGTGACAATACTGTACCATGTCGTTTAACAAACCAGTTTGGCTTGGAGACAAACCTAGTCCAGTATATAAAACCTCTCTAAAACATAATTTACCACACGAATTGCAAGAGAAGATCTACAAGGACGTATGGTAGGAACATGCTAAAGAAAAATCTCAATGGGTGACTGTAGAACGTTTGTGGCGTGAAATTCACAAGAGGAAAGTGACAAAAATTAACCAACGTGTCAGATTTCTCTCTTTACAGATTCGAATTTCGTTCGTTTACATCGGAAGATTTTTTGATCATTCTTGACCGTGAATGGCAGTGGTCCGAAATTACACGTAATATTAGTCACTTTCGCTTTTGGAGAAGATTTTAATTAATTCTGTGCAGAATATACACTTTAGGTCTTCGACATAAAAAAGAAGTATAAAATAGAACTACCATGCCACAATTTTTATCACTTGTGATAAAACAGATTCCGTGGAAGGATATCAATGAAAATATTCACATGGTGAAGGATGAAGAAAACTTCTTATAAGAACTGTGTCCCATTAATTGGGGTCGAATTGTAGCGTGTGTTTAAGTGACTTGCTTTCTGGGATTTCGTTTACCTGTCGATTCCTTGTGGACACTTTACGAACACTACCTACAAAAAAGACAGTATGGTGACTTTTTTAAATGTCCACGAGAGACTCATTCTGTTAAAAGCCTTACGCTTTCATCTGGATACGTCTCGACCTCTACAGGAAAAAGAGATTCGTCAACTTTTACGAACGGAAGTGGTGTACTAAGATGTGTGTGTAGCTTGTGATTTACACCCTCATTGGACAGATGTACGTGACTGGAAAAGTTGGGGTTTTGAGGCTCGGACAAAAGAAACATCCCATTATACTCAAGCGATGTGTTCGTAAAATCCATCGTCGAGTGAAAAAAGTCACTTTTAAACCTGTGTTAGTGACAGTACCAGAAGAAGAAAAAGAATCTGTCACCCAGGACAATCACCCTGCTCAAGACAGGACTGTTATGGACATTCCCACACAAAGACCCTTCCGAGAGGACACCTATGTGACTGTACCCCATGTAGAGACTATAAGAACATTACACACTACCTCTAGGACACCTTCGTTACCCAAACAATGTTATACAGAGACTTGTTTATATGCCACTTTGATCGTTTCCATGTGTATTTTATTCCTGTACTTATACATTTGGCTTTTATGTATTTTTGTATTTTGTATTGTTCCAATTTAAACATACATCGAAATAAACGTGTCTTGAAAAAAGTATAAAAACTTCTTGTCTTGTCTGTTTTTGTGTCAATAGTATCATACCCTACACTACTATGGCTAACTCTACTACTTCTACTCCTTCCTCCTTGATATTCAAAGTCATTGACAAACACTTAGATCATGCTAGTTGGGAAGCCTTGTATCCTCGTCATCCTTTCAACATGTTAATTGGTGGACCGAGCTGTTCAAGCAAAACCGAATTTGTCAAACGTTTGATCGAACATAAACATCATTACATCTATCATTTACCTGAACGCATCGTGTGGTGTTACAAAGAGTGGCAATCGGCATACAGCCTCTTGCAAGAAAGTCAATGTGATTCCATTGTGTTTGTGGAAGGTATTCCTAGAGAAGACGATGGGATCGTGTCTGACCCTAGTCAAACTCATTTGGTCATTTTGACGACATGTTAGGAGAAGACGAAGATGAAATTAAACTGTGGTTTAAGCGTAAAGGGCATCATCGTAATGCCAGTGTCATTTACATTACACAACATTTATTTCAACAAAGTAAAGACCATCATACCATTAGTCTCAACGCTCATTACGTGGTCTTGTTTAAAAGTCCTCGAGATAAATCGCAACTTCTAGTCTTAGCCAAACAGTTAGGAACACCTTGTCTGACTCATGCGTACGATGATGCCACTCAAACGCCACACGCCTATTTACTCGTGGATTTAAAACCCATCATCCCCGATTATTTGCGATTACGTACCCATTTGTTTAACGACTGGTGTCAAGACGGAGGACCTGTCGTGTACACGTCCTCATCGTCGACATAACAATATGAACCACTAAACTATCTATAAAAACCTCTTTCACTTTGACCTTGTTTCATACATCGCCAACATGACGTCACTTTAGTCACATCTTCCCATCAAATTGATTCGGGCCTTGTACGGTATCAGTCGCGAAATAAATCCACAAATACGTGCTCACGTCTTAGAAGCCAGTCTCAAAGAAGTCTTACGATAGTTTATGGTGACAGCACGTCAAATACTGCAAGGCATCATTCCCATTCCACATCAAACCAAACGCTTTTTTTGACAGAAATAAAGTAGCCTTGACGTAACTGGCTGATCCTCGCATCGACACTCAAAACAAAAAGCAAATCATTTGGAAGCCTGGAGGTAACGGTTCTCTAGGAAGTGTCATCATTCGTTCCCTTTCAAAATGGGATCCCAATGCTCCCAAAGATCACCCCAAGAACAAAAAACCCAAACGAACCCCCAAGAAAAAGAACAATGGTGCCAACATCAAAACCCAGAAAAAGAAAAGTCCACAGAAAAGAGCTGACACCCTCAATAGAGGCACTTCGGCAAGGACGCAACCTTACGTTCGTAAACCACGACCTGCAACACCAGTAACCGCGTTTCCAGTAGTCTCAGGTTCTTCCACTTCTCCGTTGCGGGTGATGCCAGCCAAATCCAATTTGACACCAGTTCTTCGTAATTTGATGAAACTTTGGAAACCTGCGTCTCCCAAAACATCTCCTCCACCGGTGACACAAAGTACCTGCCCCCAAAGTCAAAGTCCAAAAAAGATCTGGCATGTTAAAGAGTTTACTGGATTTATCCAAACAAGAACTGACCCGATTTAGTCCGTTGCGACGTGTTTTACCTGTCATGAAGTTGATACGACGGAAAGATAATCAGTGGCGTCGCATTCCAGTATTTAAAAAAATCACTTGAGGACCACGACGTGAATCAGTATTTTCTGTGCCACTGTTGAACACCCAATGCTGCCTCCTCAAAATTGTGCACACCACAACCCTCGGCGATCTGCTGTTAAAAAAGAATAAGGAAAAAGACAATCTCGTCATCCTAGAAAACGCTTAAAAACCAAACATCGACGTCATCCCCTCAAAAGACGTAGTCGTTTAAAGAAAAAGAAGAGTCGCCAAAAAGTAGGTTACTTTGGTAATTTTAAGAAACACATCGTTACCTTTTTGACGAAGCGCTAGTTCCCAAAAAAGGTAGATAAAAGAGGGTGTGCACCAAGTCTTTGACGTCAGTGGTATTGTGGAACGAACAAACAAAAAATGTCACCTTGTAGAAAACAGTCTTATTCACCCCACAAAGGAAAGAAAAGGAAAGAACTACCTCATCGTTTAGCCAAACATCGACACGTTCCTCGTCAAATGGCTCAAAAGAAAATACCCGTCCGTCAAAAGAAAAAGATGTTGGTGCAACGCGGAGGACTTTGTGTTCCTAAAGAACTGATGCCTTTTATAAATCAAGTGATGCCACAACAAACAAAAAGATAAAAGGGTGTGTGTTCCAAGTCATTGACGTCAGTGGTATTGTAGAACGAACAAGCAAAGATGTCACCTCGCAGAAAACTTTTCTTTTTCACCCCAGAAAGGAAATAAAAGGAAAGGAACTACCTCCTCGTTTAGCCAAACACGGAGACGTGTTGTCCGTCCTGTCCAAAGCCTCTCCACCCGTGCGAAAACAAATCATTAACACGGCCACCAAAGATGTCATCGATACCGTGTGCGAATGTTGTTTGAATGTCTTGAAAGGGACGATACCTTTGTCTCAACACCAGACAAAATGCTTAGCCAAACATCGACACGTTCTTCGTCAAATGGTCCAAAAGAAAATACCCGTCCGTCCAAAGAAAAATATGTTGGTGCAACGCGGAGGATTTTTTTTCCATTTCTTCTTCCAATTTTGGGAGGATTAACGAAATCCGGCATGGGTATATTACCAAGATTGGTACAAGGGCTGGCACGAGGGATATCCCAAAGTTGATCCTTCCAGAAGATAAAAGGGACCCATGGAGCACCACGATCTCAGACGAAACCTTGGGAAGCCCATGGAAGGACGAAAATTGACTTTAGTCCCTTACAAACGATGGATGGTATACCATTGTTGGCAAGAACAACGTACCCCCATTTACCACCTAATCCTGATTTTACTGAGATGTCCTAATTACAACACGAATTGCAATCCTTGATGCATCGCCACGATTTGTCCGAAACAGAAAAATCGCAAAAGTACGGTAAACTCTTGAAACGACTGCAACTCTTTCATCGAAAAGCTGTGGAACAAACAGATCTACCCACTCTGACCGATTTGAAGACTCTGATGAATTGTCCGTCGCTCTCACAATCTACAGTGGCCAAAACAGACGTCACCCCACCATTACCCAAGGAAGAAGAACCCCATGATCTCTTTCAAACACCCACCGCCACTCCCATTCCGAATAAGATTGCAGCTTCCTTGTTGACCCCTTCCCACACTCCCCAACGAGAAGAACTCAAAACTTGGGTTAAAAAGATGATGGCCACTCCTCCTTCGACAGATGTGAAAAAGAAAGAAAGGAAACCAGAAGTGAGAAAAGAGAAGAAGACCAAAGCTATCCCATTACCACCTTCACCACTACCACCACAACCAGTACCCTCGACATCGACTCCTGTGGCACATCGGACACGTATAACCGTTTCCAAACAACCCCCATTTCGTCCCACCCAAGGCAGTATCATCGGTGACTTATTAACAAAACCATGGAGAAGGTTTTAGCCAACATTTACTACGATCCAGCCCATCATGCAGGTTACGGAGGCATTCAAAAATTGTATCGTGCTGGAAAAATTCGCCTGAAAAAAACTCCGTTTAGCTGATGTACAACGATGGTTACAAGAAGAAGCTACGTACACTTTACACAAAGCCATTCGACAAAAATTTCACAGAAGTCGCACTCAAGTGGAAGGCATCGACCATCAATGGCAAGCCGATTTAGCCGATGTCTCTCATTTAGACACCTACAATCGTGGCTACAAATGTTTGTTTTGTGTCATCGACATCTTTTCCAAATTTGCCTGGGTCGTACCATTGACATCCAAATCGAGCGGAGAGTTAGTACGAGCTTTGCAACTAGTGTTGAAACAAAGTGGTCGTCACTCTCTTCGATGACAAACCGACAAAGGCACCGAATTTCTGATCCAAGCTTTCCAACGAGAATTAAAGAAACGTAACATTCATTTTTTCACCACCGAAAATCCTGAAACCAAAGCCAGTATCGTGGAAAGTTTTTAACGTACCTTGAAAGAACGCATGTGGAAATATTGTACGCATCAACACACTCTCAAGTACATCGACGTCTTACCGCACTTAGTCCAAGCCTACAATCAATCTTACCATAGATGCATTAGACGTACCCCACAAGATGTGACACCTGAAAACGAAGTGACTGTTTTTGAGCGCCTGTTTGGTACATCCCGGACGATGGTTGTCCCCAAGAAAGGTAGAGAAGTGTTAACCCCTGGAAACTGGGTTCGCATTGGCAAAACCAAACGCACTTTCTACAAAGGTTACTTACCGAACTGGACCACCGAATTGTTTCGTGTTACTGGAAGAGTGCGTGATCGTCATCCTACCGTGTATAAATTGGAAGACATGAACGGAGAAGTATTAAAAGGAACGTTTTACTTATCTGAGTTACAACGTGTCACCAAAAAAGAATACGACGTGTACGACATTGAAAGCATTCTCGAACGAAGAACCCGTAAAGTAGGAAAACATCGTGTCAAAGAAGTCAAAGTACGTTGGAAAGGATATCCTTCTAGTTTTGATTCTTGGATTGAGGCTTCGCAAGTCATCAACTATAAAAAGAAGTGACCATCATGCCCTTTAATACAGCTTCAGCGACCACAGTGACTACTCCTTCACCCAGTTCTTCTCTGCAATATTTACAAAAGGAACCCTTGTGGGTGTAGTGTGTAGAACGTGTCCCTAAAACGCAAATCGTCTTTTTCTGTCAAATCTTTGTGGCGTATTGTGTCATCGGTGCAGTCATTGCTAATTTGAGTTTGCAACAAGGAGAAAAACAATTGTGGACCATTTTACTCAGCAGTTGCATCGGTTATCTTCTTCCCAATTGTTCCCTGAAATACTCTTACAACGGGAATAACAGTAACAATATTGGGAGTCTTGCGTCCAACGTTAGTCATTCTTCTAACAGTCACCCTTCCATTCAAAATCCTCTTTTGGACACTCCTTCAACCTTGAGCGACTCCTCGGACATAAGAACGTTGGAATTATGAACAACACTATTAACCAATTTTACTGAACGTTACCCAGTGACAATTTCATGGAGGTGTTTCCTAACAACAAGTTCTGCTGTTACACGGCTAAATTACCTCAGACCTTTCATTTGAATCAAGATGCTCATTGGGAAGTGCCTTTAGTGGAAATGATACACCCGACACAAATCAAAAACATCGTCGAAAATCAAAACACTTTCAAAGTACCAGTGCATGACGAGCAATTGCAAAATGCCTTAGACGAACGAGGCCCCACTGGCAGTGACACAAAGAAAACAGAGGGCCCCCAAACTAAAGGGACCACCTATGCGTTCACCATTCCTGCTGGTTATGATTTTAGTGGTCAACATTTAGTGACTACACTTGCTACCAGGTTCAATACTTTGTTTGGTAAAGCCAAGGAGAAAGCCAAACAAAGTGTTACCTTTGAGTATCATATAGTGGCTCGTCGCCTAATAATAAAATTTTCACAGGATAAAATGATGGCCATTACCTTTTGTCCTGAAATGTATGTTTTTTTAGGTGGAGACCAAAGGATGGTGGTCAAGAAAAATGAAATACCATCCATAACCACTAACTCGGATTTTGCGAAATATTTTCGATTCCCTGTAGAAATGAACCAAGGACTCAACTTGATTTTTGTGTACTCCGATGTGGTGGAGTACAACGTGGTAGGACACACCTCTGTACCGTTACTGCATGTCGTTTCTTTCAAACTGGATTCCGCCGCATCCGCTGACAATGAAGGTGGAAATACCTATCATGTTCACCGCGAATTTGTACATTCTCATTATTTGCCCGTCAGTAAGTCGTATTTCGACAGTGTCAACATGACTATAAAAGGAACACTGGGACAAAATATTCCATTTACCAAAGTGAAAGTCACAGTGAAACTCCATTTTCAAAAACAATTCTCGAACAACCGATAAAGTGATGTATCCTGTGTACCGAGGAGTCGCTCGACAACGAGGACATGGTTTAGTAGATATGTTTAAATCAGCCTTTCGTTCCGTGGTCCCTGTTTTGAAGCCCATGGTGACACGAGGATTGCACGCCTTAAAAGATGCCGCATTGACTCACGGCAAAGATTTTCTTCACAATGTCCTCATTAACAAACAAAATCCCAAAGAAGCTTTTTTGAGAGCAGGCAAAAATGTCTTGCTTCAAATGGGTAAAGAGATTTTGGGTGGACGAGAAAGTCCTATAAATGCCCTGAAAGGTACCAAGTCTGGCATTCCTGCTTCAATGAGGACACAACAAGGACAAGGCAGAAAGCGACGACGAAGACACCCTTCCGTACATCTAAAGCTAGAAAGACGAAGAAGAATAGAAGCGCTCGAGACTTAGACAATTTTGATTATTAAAAGTTAAACATAGAGACTGAGAGAAAAAATGATGCACCAAGAATCTTGTGCCTGTTCCAAGTCGAAACTGGATCTCTTTGCCATGCCACCCACGATGATGACCATGCAAGAAGCCCAATGGGTCGAATTTCATCCTGTCTCCTCTTTGACGGATTCAGCTTCCATCGAGTTTGAAATCAAAGGGCAACCCGAAGATTACATCGATATAAACAGCAGTTACTTGTATTTGAAAGTGAAAGTGATTAAAACGGACAACTCCGTTCCAGAAGCCGATGCCCGAGTAGCTCCCGTCAACAATTTCATGCATTTCATGTTCAGCGATGTGGATTTGTACATAAAAACAAACTGGTAAGCAATAGCATGGATACTTACCCTTACCGAGCGTACCTCGACGCTCTTGAAAGAAGGAAAAGAAGCCAAGAACACTCATTTAGATGCTTGCGTGGTATGAAAACCTGACACAGCAGGTGGTAATAAGTTTAACGACACAGCCCTGACCGTAGATGACGATCCTCACAATGTGGGTTTTAACGAGCGTCGAAAGAAAATTCTGCAAGGACGTAGTTTAGAACTGTTCGATCGTTTGCGTTTGGACATGTTGTTTCAAGAGAAGTATTTGCTGAACGGGGTGGATATTCGCTGAAGACTGAATCGTAGCAGTGCTGCTTTCCATTTGAAGGCTCATGCCAACGAATACAAAACCATTATCCAAGAAGCCAGGTTATACGTACGTCGTGTGGAAGTGTTACCTAAAGTGGGAAATGATATCAGTCACACTTTGAGCACAACGACCGCCAAGTATCCGATACGACTCGTGGAAGTAAAAACAATCACCATTGCCACTGGACTCCGATCTAAGATCGAAGATCAGCTGTTCCAAGGACAGTTACCCAAACGTTTATTCATTGGTATCGTCATCAATGCAGCCCTCAACGGTACCCACGATCAAAATCCTTTCCAGTTTAAGCACTACGGAGTATCCAAAATCGAAGTCAGTCGCGATGGCACAACTTTGTGTACCCGACCCTTCGAACCCGACTTTGCCCAGAAGAATTACTTGAGGTCGTACTTATCGCTGTACGAAGCCACAGGACAGTTAGGAACCAACACCAGTCACGGTATTTCCTACGACGATTATGCAGGAGGTTACACTTTGAGGGCTTTTGATTTCACTCCAGATCAAGGCAGCGACGAAGGACATTTCCACCTTATAACATCTGGGCAACTGCGTGTGGAACTTCAGTTTGCAGGAGCTCTTACCGAAACGGTAAATGTCATACTGTATGCCGAATTCGATAATACCATAGAAATCAACAGTGTGAGAGAAGTCAATCTAAACTATTAAACTCTATGGAAAACTCTTGTCCCTCTTTGAATAGTGGAGAATCGATGGAAATGGAATGGGAGGTTACAGAGAAAGCAGACCCCCAAGACCAACAAGAAGAAGTAGTGATAATGCAATCCAGATGGCCAGAACAGGAACAACATTTAATCACCTGTTTTGCCAAACACTTGGAGAATACAATGAGAGACATGATCAAAAAAGATTGTTATGGCTGTCACACAGATCATTCCAGTCAAATTCAACACGATAAATGTATGTTGATGAGTCAAAAAGAAAAATTGGACGATTATCTGAACGAAGCTTGGAGTCTCATCTCAGATGAAACCGTGTTACTTCAGTGGTATACAGACTTGCGTGATCATTCTTCTACTCCATTGTTTGCTCGAGAAATTGATCGCATCGAAGCTCTCTTAGCCAAGAATAAGGAAACGAAGCAAACAAACAGTTACTTAACAGACCTTTTCAAGTAAAAAGTCTGTATTGAATTGATGACTTATCATCACCTGTGAAGAAAGAAAAAAAAAACAAGGTGACAAAAACATGGATACCTGGGAACTTTATTATCTTTTGAACCGTAGTTCGTACACTGCTTCTTGGAATCCTGTCGTGTGTGCTAAAGATGAACTACCTCATCGCACACCTCAAGAGAATCAAGCTTATGTCATCAACACAGATGACAATCATATTCCAGGAACTCACTGGGTAGCTGTCTACTTTCCTCAAGAGGGTTGTGTGGAGTATTTTGATTCGTATGGATTGCCTTATTTGGAAGACGATATCATTGACTTTATGAGAAGAAATGCCCAGACGACACGATTCAATAATGTGAAATTACAAGGCACAGATTCTATGGTGTGTGGACAATATTGTGTCTATTATCTGCATCATCGCAGTCTTGGATATTCTTTAGGACATTTAGTGACTTATTTTGATCGTCATTCGTTTCGAAACGATGACAAAGTAGATCGATGGTTTTGTGACCATTATGGCTATCTGTTGTCTTTAGCTAGGAAACGTAGTGTACCCAATGGCCCAAAGACTTCCAACAGTGGAAATCTCAATTTAATTCACAACGTTGTCAACCATGTCAAAGATAATGTGTTGGTGTTATTGGAGAAAAAAATGTTTGTTATTTGAAGACAAAAAGGTTTGTTACATGACAAAATATTTGTTGTTTGAAAACAAATGTTTGTTATTTGAAAACAAAACTATTTGTGAATTAAAAAATGTTTGTTAGTTGATAAAAATTGTGTTTTGTGAGTTGTTTGTTATTTAAATAAAAATGTTGTGTTTTGAAATCAATGCGTCTGTCGTTTCTTTTACATTTGTATTAATATAGATACACTTTCACTTCTTTCTATCCCTCACATCAAACTATCCAAACGTTTCCATCCCTAAACCGTAGAGGGGTGTTTTCTGTTGCGTCCGCGCTTGAACCATATAAAGCAGGGGTAGTCTCCAGTCTGATTATCGATACTACAGAATTCTGGGCAATATTAGAGGCATTGAATCAGATTAAAATTCATAAATTTACTAAATCACTCATCATTAGTGACTCACTCAGTGTCCTCAAAACACTTGAATCTGGCCTCTCCAAAGGTCGTAGCAATTACCAAAGACAAGCTAGACTACTAGTCAATGATCTTGCTAAACTTAACCAAACAATTGAATTCATGTGGGTACCATCTCACATAGACCTGTTTGGTAATGATCAAGCCGACCTAGCTGCAAAAAATAACCTCAATAACAACGAGATAGAACATACAGAGTATTCGGTAACAGAACTATACAGCGTCATTACCAAAAAAATTATGAACAAGTGGCAAGAACAATGGGATACCAGCCCTAAAGGACGAAAACTATACTCTATTCACAAACAAGTATCCAGGAATATTATTGGCGCAGAGATTAAACATACACATCTTGAAAGAATTATCAATCGTATCAAGACAGAAAAAACTCTGCTAGCCGGCAGCATGGGCAAATATAGCAAGTCTAACCCCGGAAGAATTACATCTTGCCCAAACTGCCAAAAATTAGAAGACCTAACACATGTTTTTAACGTGTGCCCAACATATAGAGTAGCAAGAAATAAACTTGCAAACGCTCTTGGAAAAATCGGCTCGAGCACAACATACCCATCTTTTCTTTTTTCTACAAATCCTAATCCTAACTTAACTGCAGAACTGATTCTAATATTCCTTCGGGAAATAGATAAGTCTGACAGTATATAATATAACATTCCAACTAAAAATCACCCCACCCCATCCCCAAATACCCAAAATAGGTTCATTACCCTGCGTCAATCTAACGGACATGCGGTCTGTGGGCTGTTAAGGAAATGCAGGAGGAGGGTTTTAATATTCAGTCATAATGACTTTATGCAAACGCAAATTATCACAACCCTCTTGCGTGACCCGGTATAGCACTATAGATTGCATCTACCGTATGTCGCCGTATAACATGAACTATTAAGACCATATAATCAGGCATTGATTTAATGGACACTCTGACTGTACACTATCAAGGAAAAGTAGGAGGAGGGATATAATTAATCAGTCATAATGACTGTATGCAAAATCACTTGATATCAACCCACCTACATAAACTGGAGTAGCAATACAGAACGATATCGGCTAAAAATCGCCAAGCCTGAAATCACCCTCAACACAAATACCCGCCTCTACATCCCCAAAGAATCGATAAATTGGGCAAGCAATCTCACGTACCCATTAACTTACTATTTTCACAAACATCATAGCTTTAGGCCTCTAAATTTCTATACTTACTACCTCTATCTCTGCTCTACTATAATTAAAATTATATTATGGCCCTAAATAGTTCTATAAGGTGGTTATAAACTCAAAGCCATCAGCTCCGGCTACACAAGGTAGCAAAATAAATACTTGATAAGATAATTAAGACCTCAAATAGTTCTATAAGGTGGATTAAAGCCCAGAGCCATCAGGTCCAGCTGCACAATGTAGCAAAAAAAAAAATCAAGTAGTATTATTTAATAATAGGACCCTAAATAGTTTCTATAAGGTGGCTATAAGCCCAAAGACATCAGCTCCGGCTACACAAGGTAGCAAAATAAATAGTTGATAATATAATTAAGACCTCAACTAGTTCTATAAGGTGGCTTAAAGCCCAGAGCCATCAGGTCCAGCTACACAATTTGGCAAACGAAATTAAGTAGAACTAAATATGCCAATCTCTTTTACTACTACTCGAAACAGCACAATAATGTTTTATACAAAATTATTAACTGTAAGACGACAATAATTTTAAATTATACTTTGGGGATTAAAATAATTACTTGGATGTAGCACACTCCTTCCAATGCGGTCCCTTTCCTCGTTCGCCTCTGACTGCTCCGACGGTTGATATCAATTAATTAGCACAAAATTGTGTAATAAAGCGAGGGGGCGTGGCACTAATCCGCCCCCCGAAACAATTAAATAGCCCTTTCTTAGGGCATTAACCAGACGTACATGCCTTACAGGCGAAAACGTCTTAAATTAAACCAAGCAAGCAAGCAAGCAACCAGTCTGATTCATGCTACATCCTTCTTCCTGTTAAGACGTGTTTGCAGTACAGCGACTATATAGCCAACTGGGTTACCGCTCGCAAGAAGTGGGCCTGGAAAACAAATAGGAGTTGTACAAAAATATTCATAATTAACCTCCAACATTCCACAAAGACAACTATCACCAAATAAGAAGTCAAAGACACAATTATACGTTCTCCATTAGCAGCCTGCCAAGCAGATTACCCGACCTGCAGAAGTGGACTAGCAGCCCGCGGAGCAGCCCGCCAAGCTGTTTTTTCTACAGACGAGGCCCAGCAGCCCGCCCAGCAGCCCGCCAAGCAGAAAAATCTACAGAAGTGGCCCAGCAGCCCGCCAAGCAGAAGGCAAATCGTTTCCACCACCACTGCTATTTCATTCGAACAGGGAGTCAAAAGTTTAGTATATTTTCATTTATAACCTACTGGTTTTACAATTACATTATTGTGCTGTTCATCATCTATCTATCTATCTAAACTACTCTAAACTTTTTTCTTCTTCCTCTGTGCATTATTTACACAATTAGAATTTATACAATCTACAAACTGCTAAACATAACTACTACCATTACAAACATACTCTTTGTTAATATTATTCTACAATCCACACTACGCCAGTAGTGTATACATTGTGAACAATACTCACGCTAATCACTGTAAACCTACCATGTCTCAAGAGACAAGGTCAAAGGTGAAAATGAGCACAAACCGCTATGTGACCAAGAAGGTTTATAACCTAATGAAAATGGCCAAAGACATAGCAAGTACTCAAAATAGCAATAACAACAACAACAACAATAATTCTCCTACCCACTCAATCAACGTCAATGAGAGCCAAATTGGGAATGTTACACCTGTTAACAAACCGATTAATTACGCTACAGCAGTGGGCTACTTCAACTCTAGCTACACAGCAAGAAAAGTAGTTCCACGGGAACTGAAAGTGACATCTCACATCCCAGAAGTCACTTCAGAAAACCAAACACTCTCACCAAAAGTAAGCGGTTTTGTCAACAAACCCTCTGTTATTCAACCATGGCCATTCTTGAACTAAACAAGAGCCCTATGACAGGAACAGAATTAACACAGAGTGGCATTAGTGGATTGGTAGAGTTAAATCTACCCCCAAACCATACCCTCCCACTCAAACCCACAATAACTTGGGTACAAGAAACACAACATGAAAACTCGGATGAGTGCGATGAATGTTACTCCCAGGGACTCATGAATACAATGGTACGTTGTATAAATAAATACAACACTCACCAAAAAAAAAAAGCAGATGAAATCCAAGAAACTGGCTTCCTTTCAAATGCTTCACAGATCCCTACTTCACCCACTAACAATCAGGTCACCACTCCTAGTATAAACCCTCCTTCCCCAATTTTACTGAATCAGCCTTTAACCCCTCCCATTGTAACCCAATCGACCCCTCCACCCCCTTGTTCCCTACCTATTTCACCCATTTCTCCTATTACATTAAATACAATCCAGCTCCCATTGCAAATACCTGCATCTCCTTCAAATACACTTGCATCTCCTTCAAATACACCTGGTAAAAAATACACTTACCACAACAGCCAGCCCTCTGGGCCATCAAACCAAGCCATTAGTGAAGATATTATACCACCAGAGGATGAGGTCTCTGACTCTGAGGAATACATAAAAATGCTTCCTACCAAAGTACATAAGCAAAAATCTCTCAAGTACAGACGAACCGACAACGCCTCCAACTGACACAAGTAAAGGAAAAACCCCAATAAATGGTATCCCCAAGGCAAAGAATACCAAAAAGCAGCTTAACCCAAACCCAAATCCAAATACAAAGGGTAACTGCAAGCAGGTACAAAACCCAAATACCCAGACAAAGAAGGAACCCAACCGCCAAAATACATACAACAATAAGTATCATAGCCCGGAACATACCATATTCATCACAAGCGGTAATTCCAAAGTCTTCAACCTGAGTGGAAGAAACATAGCAGCAGCGCTACTTCAACAGCACAGTGGATCTTTTGAAATAATCAGACCAAGAACAAACTATATAATAGTTCGCTGCAGTACACTGTCACATGTCGCAAAGTACATGGAACTGGAGAAAATAGGAACAATGAAAATCCAAGTAACCAGGCACAAGTCTGTGACACAAGCTATCAAAAATTCCACGGCCACTAACAAGACTAGTTCCAGCAACATGGCCATCATCGCAACCACCCAAACAGTCAATACAGACAACAATCAAGGACCACAAGTTAAGGAACAGATACAACAGAGGATGCCTAGGAGAGCCAATAATCCAAAACAAGAAAACAACAACGTATATACCAAGGGGTTTCAAAAAGTCCTTGAGCTACCCAAAAAATTTAACCATCTAACAGATGATGAAATAGGGGAGGAACCTTACAAGGAGTTGACATTAAACAAGTGACCAGACTACGATCAACAAAAGATCATAAGTCTAGAAAGACTTTACTGGAATTTTTTACCACGGCGCCAATACTTGTCTACTTCCGTGGAACCTCATACCGATTAGAGGACTATGTCAACAAACCAAGGTTTTGCAATAATTGTAAGTTATGGGGTCACTACTCCATAGGCTGCAAAAACAAACCGAGATGTGGAAACTGTGGTGGTAACCATAATGGACAGTGCAATCATGCTGGACTCAAATGTGCAAACTGTAGAGGACAACATGGACCTACGGCAGAGGAATGTCCTTTTACCATTAGAGAAAAGGCAATAATAGCACAAATGAATACAGAAAAAATCCCTTATAAGCTGCCAAGTCCAATATCATGGTAGGACAGAAGCAATCAAATTCTGTAAAATATCAATCACCAACTATAAGGGAACCCCTTACCATTACAGCCCAAATCAATCCCAAATTAGTTTTACAATCGCCCTCTATAATGACATCACACAACCCTAACCAAACTAAACAGACATTGTCTAATATCACCAAAATCGTTAAGAATATACGTACTGAGGCAACTATCCCTAAAGTTCCTCAAGTGCTAAAATCGCATGACAAACCAAACTGCACTGATAATAATAAAGGGAAAAGCAGAACCATGGATAGTGGGATTGATATATTCCCCCACATCAAAATCTTTCATTATCTTAAAGACCTTTTAATAGGAATAATACAAATATCTAATAACCAGGGAGTACCTAGCATACCATATTTTAAACTCTTAAATGACCTACTCGAGACACATTTACATATTTAAATAGGAATATAACAATAATATATTAATCATAACATTATAATAGATAAAAATGGGAAAAATAAATTAATTATTTGGCAATGGAATAGTCGGGGATTAAACATCAATAAACCAGAATTATTAAATAAAATTCAAAATTCAATTAATAAACCCGACATTATTTGCATTCAGGAAACTCATACTAATACTACATCCAAATTCCAACCGAAAATTAACGGTTACTCTAATTACAATTATTTAACTAGGGCTAACGGAGCAAAAGGAGGTGGGTTAGGGATTTTTATTAATGACCTATTACCCAACACCTATTTTTGTAACAACACTAGTCAAAATAATCATACTCCTACAGTAAGCACAATAGAATTTCAATCAGTACACATACACGTTGGTTCGTTTTCTTTCGAACTTCTTAACGTGTATGACCCTGGGGGATCAGCTGCGATTTTACAGAATTATATGCAGCTAACCAGTTGTACAAAAGAGTTTATGATTTGTGGTGATCTTAACGCTCACAATAAATCCTGGGGGGGGGTGTGATCACATAGACAAGCGAGGCGCGTTGATTGAACAATGGGCACTCAAAAGAAACCTTGTCATACTAAACGATGGAACAAAAACCCGTCTTTCGCCAACAGATGGCTCTCTGTCAGCAATAGATCTCACTATTTGCACACCCAGATTGGCTGCAATCACCAATTGGGAAGTAGATAGAGAATCCACACTTGGCAGTGATCACTTCCCCATCATTATAAACGTTAATCTCTCAAAACCTATTGATTCTAACAAACAATTACCCAAATGGGTTTTAAATAAGGCAGATTGGACTAAATTCCGGAACCTCCTTGTAAATAAGGCCTTAAATGACCTACAAGATGACAATATTGACCAATTCAATAACAACATACTCCAAAGTATCAAGGAAGCAGCTACCCAAAGCATTCCCATTACTGGAACTGAGATAACCACTAAACAACCGATACCCTGGTGGAACGAACATTGTAAAAAGGCAATCAAGGATAAGAAGAAAGCAATCAATAGATTTAGGCACACTGGCAAATCAACAGACTATGTGGAATACAAAACCAAAGAAAAACTAGCGAAACAGATAATCAAGACTGCAAAAGAAACGTCGTGGCAAAACTATTGCTCCACACTAGAAATCAAGCAGACCAATTCTAAACAAATCTGGAATAAAATTAAATCCATGAAAAGTGGAAACAGCAAGTCTATTCCCAATATTAAGGTTGCTATAACAAATAGCGAAAAAGCAACTGCTATAGCAAAACATTTCGCCGGAATGAGCAGCAACAACCATCACACTACAAAATTCCAAATACATAGAGCAAAAGTAGAAGAGCAACATCCACATCTCTTTACCGATAGAGACCCTAGGAATTCAACTCTCAACGTGCCCTTTACCAGAGAGGAATGGAAAACGGCAATTAAACATAAGAAGTCAACATCACCGGGTGAAGACAACCTGGAATATGAAATCTATAAAAATATCCCAGCTAACGGCAATTAAACATAAAAAGTCAACATCACCGGGTGAAGACAACCTGGGATATGAAATCTATAAAAATATCCCAGCTAACATCGAAACAGCAATAATTGCCATGATTAACCAATCCTGGACCACAGGACAAATTCCAGATAAATGGAAACAGGCCATAGTCATACCAATACCAAAAGCGGATAAAGACCCCACAGAAGTAACATCGTACAGACCCATTTCCCTTACGGACACAATCTGTAAAGTGATGGAAACTATGGTCAACAATAGACTAAAACTTCACTTAGAGAGTAATAACCTTATATCAAGTAATCAAAGCGGCTTCCGGAACAATCGATCAACCCTAGATCAACTAGTTCGACTAGAATCACAAATTAAAATAGCATTTAAGAATAAAAGAAAAAGTAATCGACACGTGACTACTATGTTCTTGGAACTGGAAAAGGCATTTGATATGGTTTGGACAAATGGCCTCATAGCCAAATTAAACCACTATGGAATAAATGGCGAAATGCATGCCTGGATAAAACAATTTCTGTCCAATAGACGCATCAGAGTTAAAATAGGAGATACACTTTCTGAGGAATTAAAGCTGGAGAACGGCACGCCTCAAGGTAGTGTCATTAGCCCTACGCTATTTAACATCATGATTAATGACCTGGAAATCAACGTCGATCCCAATAAAGTGGACCTTTCTCAATTTGCGGACGATAGCACATTATGGAAAGCGGGCGATCCTAAAAGTCAAAGTGTCAATGATGAACTACAAAAGAGCCTTAACAAAATTAGAACCTGGGCCGATAAATGGGGGTTTAAACTCTCCAAAGGCAAAACACGAGGCATAATCTTCTCACCAAAACAAAAGCAAACAGTAGAAGCACCCAAATTATATATCCAAGGGGAATTAATTAAATTCGAGACTACAGTTAAATTCCTGGGCATGACATACGATCATTACTTAACATGGAAATGCCACATCCAGGAACTGATTCGCAGATGTAATAAAGATCTTGCACTAATGAAAAACATTAATGGATTAAAGTGGGGAGCTAATCAAAATACCCTTTTAATGATCTACAGGGCCCTGATTAGGTCTAAATTAGACTACGGATGTCAACTCTACGCGACAGCTCGCATTGGTCTACTGAGAAAACTCGACCAAATACAAACCAAAGCACTCCGCATTTGTACAGGTACCCTGAAAAGCACCTCAAAAGAAGAACTTCAAATCCTTACAGGTGAAATGCCATTATCCCTTAGAAGAGACGAACTTACTCTAAGGTATGCGGTCAGAGTCTCGGTACATAAAGCAAATCACCCCACCAAAATAACAATCAATAAGTGCAATACTGCATTCAGCAAGACGTTAGTACCATTTCAACCATCTGGGAAAAGGATTCACACATTATGCAACGAACTAAGCATAAAAGACCTTCAAGCTGAACAGAAGAGCCAGTAAAAATCAACCTTGAAGCCACAACTTACGGATCTAAAGAAACCACGCCTCATGTAATAAGAACGAAGATATTACATAACCTGGACGTCAACTATAAGGAATATACCAAGATATACACCGATGGATCCAAAACAACAAATCCAGATATAACAGCCGCAGCAGTTACTATCCCTGAACTACAAATTACAATAGGGAGTCGGCTCCCAAACCTATGTTCCATCTATACTACGGAATTCTGGGCAATACTGGAGGCGCTGAGATTGATAAAAGTACATAAATTCGCAAAATCACTCATTATCAGTGACTCACTCAGTGTCCTCAAAACATTGGACTCTGGTATCTCCAAAGGTCGTGGCAATTATCAAAAACAAGCTAGACTACTTGTCAATGATTTAGCCAACCTTAATCAAACAATTGAATTTATGTGGGTTCCATCTCATATAGACTTGTTTGGTAATGACTAAGCCGACTTAGCTGCAAAAACTAATCTCAACAACATTGAGATAGGACATATCGAGTATTCTGTAACAGAATGGTATAGCGTCATATCCAACAAAATCATAAATAATTGGCAAAAACAATGGGATATTAGCCATAAAGGACGCATACTTCACTCGATACAAAAACAAGTAACCAGGAACAGCTTAATTCCTTAGGTTACAAACAAACATCTGGAAGGAATTATTAATCGGATTAAAACAGGGAAAACTTTACTTGCCGGCAGTATGGGCAAATACAACAAGTCAAACCCAGGAAGAATCACAACTTGCCCTCACTGCCAAAATTTAGAAGATTTACCACACGTCTTTAATGTATGCCTAACTTATAGAGAAGCAAGAAATAAACTTGCCAACTCTCTTAGAAAAATTGGCTCAAGTACCACATACCCTTTTTTCTCTACCCTGACAATCCCAACCCCAATTTAACTGCAGATCTGATTCTACTGTTCCTCCGGGAAATAGATAAGATCAACAGTATATAATACAACAATTTTTACCACCACCACCACCTCCCCAACCCAAGACCATACTCCCTGTCCTCGATCTAACGGACATGCAGCCTGTACGCTGTCAGGGAAACGCAGGAGGGGGGTATCAATAATCAGTCACAATGACTGTATGCAAAAGCAAATTTATACCACCCTACCTGCGCGACCCGTCATAGCAATACAGGTAGTATCTGCCGTATATCGCCGTATAAATTAAAAACACCCTATACTTAACCACCACCTCCCCAACCAAAAACCCCATACCCAAGTGTAGACATAATGGACATGCAGCCTGTACGCTGTCAGAGAAACGCAGAAGGGGTGGGTATCAATAATCAGTCACAATGACTGTATGCAAAAGCAAATTTATACCACCCTACCTGCGCGACCCGTCATAGCAATACAGGTAGTATCTACCATATATCGCCTTATAAATTAAAATCACCCTATACTTAACCACCAATTCCCCAACCCAAAACCTCATACCCAAGCGTCGACATAATGGACATGCAGCCTGTACGCTGTCAGGGAAACGCAGGAGGGGGGTATCAATAATCAGTCACAAAGACTGTATGCCAATGCAAGTTTATACCAACCTACCTGAGTGACCCGATATAGCCATACAGACAGTATCTACCATATATCGCCGTATAAATTAGACAATACCATATATTAGTTGAAACCTCACATACGCAATAGCACATTACACTTCACACCCCATCTGAATCAGAGCTCTCGAAACTATTTATTTCTACTATATCTAACTCTATACTACTATGGCATAAATAACATCGACTTAGGTGATAATAAAACCTAAATTAGTACTATAAGGTGGCACTTTTCAGCCATCAGGATTATATATTTTCTGATAGCATACGGGCACTATAAGGGGTTTGGCTGGCACTTCTTTCTGTACACAGGCTCTAGGGATCATACTAGAATTGCCTGGATTGGGTCCACACGGGCGAATAGCATGGTTCACCCCTATGTGACTCCCAATCAAAGGAACTGAAGTGTTATCCTTCAATACCTCCAATATATAGTTAGTTTTATATTATGACCCTAAATAGTTCTATAAGGTGGCTATAAGCCCAAAGCCATCAGCTCCCGCTACACAATGTAGCAAAAAAAATATATAATTCATTAATTAAATAAGACCCTAAATAGTTCTATAAGGTGGCTATAAACCCAAAGCCATCAGGTCCAGCTGCACAATGCAGCAAAATAAATTTACAATTATTCAATTAATTAGGACCCTAAATAGCTCAATAATGTGGCTATATACCCAAAGCCATCAGGCCCAGCTACACAATGTAGCAAAATTAATATTAGAACAAAATATGCCATCCTCTACTCTTACTAATATAAACAGCACAATAATGTTTTTTTATTCAAAATTGTTAATCTACAAGATGGTACTATTTATAATTAGGACTATGGGACCAAAAGATTACCTTGGAAACAGCACCTTCCTTTCACTACGGTTCCTTCCCTCCTTCGCCTCTTCCACTTACCGCCTCCGATGGTTGATCTAATTTAATCAGCACAAAATTGTGCAATAAAGCGGGGGTGTGGCACCATTCCACCCCCCGAATCAAATAAACAGTCCCCTTTGGGACATTAACCAGACGTAAATGCCTTTTGGCGAAAACGTCTTTAATTCTACAGCAGCAACCAGTCTGACCATCTATTGTTTGACTCATCCTCCTATGAAGATGTGCTCAAGACTAGCCAGGCTGAACGAAGCTTACGTCATTCTGCATCGTATCAGACACAATCTGATGCCAAAGCCTGAAGAGATAGAGAATGTTAAAATGCTGCAATTAACGGAAGACCTCATAGAAGAACTCTTCAGAGAGGAAATTCAAAAAGACAAAGAAGAATGGACTGAGAAGTATAGACTTCATAAGCAGAAATGAGTGCAGAGAGAACAGCAGCAGCAACAGCAACAACAGCAGCAGGAACCAGACAGAAGTTTTGTCGACTGTCGGGTCGACACGAAAGAGTTATCTTTCTCTTTCCGAAGAGGCAGACCCTATCCTGTTGCCAGATGAGGACGTAATCTTAGACGATAAAAGATTGTCATCCCTCCTCGTATACACAAAAACAGCCCTTATCAGGGCTACCCAATATTCTCGAAAATAATTAATAATTCAATTTGCAAATGGTATGTGAGGAAGTTAGAAAAAAAAATAGAAGTGAGTCTATAATCACAGTCTCTTTTTACTTTTGTTTGAAGTGCGTCTATAAACACAGTGTATTTTTAAGTAACTTGTTAAAATTATAATTTATGTGAGTAAAGTAAAAAAGTGAGTGAGTGTTTTCTTTTAAGTCCGCGTCTTCTGGTGATGATAGGGCTAATGTAAGTTTTTTATCATAGGGGTGTTTTCCTTCACGTCCGCCCTTGTGCCATATATACAGAAGCACTCATCAGTCTGGTTACCTATCGTTGGCACATTGACCCAAAGTAGATGAGCAGACTCAATAAGATTAGGGAGCTTCAGATGCACCTGGATAATGCTAGGCGTCTCCTGGACGAGCTGGCTATAGAGGCCTTTGAAGAACAGGCCATAATTGAAGAAGAAGAAAAGGAGAGAAAAAAGAAAGAAGAGGAGGACAAGAAAAGACCAATCTTGCCTCACCTCATGATGGTTGAAGTCTGTCAGGTGAAACCTGAGGAGAGGACGACTCCACAAACAGAATCAGTTCGCCGACCACAGTCACAGCCCTAGTCACAACAACCACAACCTTAGCCGCAACAACCACAACTTCATCCACGGTTGCGGTATAAAGGAAGACGTGAACAGGCTTTCACTATCCCTCAAAATGAAGACTGGGAGATTGAGGCTACTCATTCTCCCTCTGCGCTCCCAATCACAAGAACCAATTGGGAGAATGATTGGAGTAGGAGATGTGTGTGCGGGGCTAGACCTGGGAGGTGCCAGTAATATTCATATGTGTATTTAGAAGTTTTTTTAAAATAAAAACAGCCCTTCTCAGGGCTAACCAAATGTCTAGAAAAGAGACTGTTCAAATTGCCAATGGGTATGAGAGAGAGGAGTAGTGTTATTATAAACACTGACTCTCTTTTTGATGGTAGATGGTGTGATATTGAATAGTAAATTATGTGGTTTGTTTTGGTTGCTTCCCCGTGTGTGTGGACAGTAAATGGTGTGATATTGGATAGTGAATTATGTGGTTTGTTTGTGGCTCCTTCCCGTGTGTGGATGGTAGATGGTGTGATATTGGATAGTAAATTATGTGGTTTGTTTTTGGCTGTTTCCCGTGTGTGGACGGTAGATGGTGTGATATTGGATAGTAAATTATGTGGTTTGTTTTGGCTGTGGATGATAGATTGTATGTTTTGTGAATAGCATATAATATGAAAAGTGAGTGTAAGGGATGTTTTCATTCACGTCCGTGCTTAAGATTTATATACTCAAGTGTCAGCTATGAGAACCATTCCACCGAATAACCATAGAAGATGGTGACAGCATCAAATTTATTCAACAATTTAAGACACAGCTATTTCTAGATATTAGACGGGGAATATATAGTGGAAAAACTACATAATGAATGGAAGTTTACGAACAGCCTGGACATTGCAAAAAGACTGAAAATAGCCAGGGAGCTCTTAGAAGGAATGCTAGAAGAAGCCGAAAAGTTACAAGGCTGCATTAACCCACCCTATGTCAGAGTGGGGACATTGAAGGAAGTGATAGATATTGTCGAAAACGTAAAGTGCTTTTTGGATAATATCTTGACAGAGTGGCCCCATGTCCAAATTGTTTTGGACCAGCTCAAGAAAGCTGAAGAACGGATGAGAAAGGAGCTATTAGAAGAAGTGAAGAAGATAAAAGATAACTGGAGTAGGAGAGAAAGGAGAGAAAGGACAATGAAAACCAAGAAAGAAAAAAGAATTTGAAAGATTAAATAACAATTGGATAAAGATACACGAGAAGTTTAGAGGTATGGGACATCCTGACTGGATTCCCGAGGACGAAAAGAAGAACAAAAAGGGAATCATTAATAAAATCAAATGGTGGTGGAACAACGGAAGAAAATAAAAGAAGAAAAAGTACCCAAAGGCCCTTTCCTGGGCCACTCATATACCTCGAAAAGATATTCGCTTTCTTTGCCTCCATTTACCTTGTCGCTAGATAGTCCCAAATACAAATACCAATAAAATTCCACATGTTCAATTCCCCTTGTCGCTATACAGACCCACCATGTTAAATTCCCCTAGTCGCAATACAAACCCAATGTTAATTTCCCCTTGATGCTAGAGTGTCCCACGACCTTTGTCGCTAGAGTGTCTCACGACCTTTGTGACTGGGATTTCCATTGTCGCTATACATCTTGTCGCTATTGTGTCCCAAGCCCTTTTTGACTGGATTTACCATTGTCGCTAGAGTGTCCCATATTACTACTGCCATTATTCTCCTATTAAAATCTTATTTTACTATTATTTCTTATTTTATTATTCATAGAATAATTCCATCGCAGTTATAATTATTCCAAAAGCTTATGATGTAACCTATATATTGCTTAACTGAGATCCAGATACATTATTCTTTATTTATATTGTTTAGGAATGTACAATGATTATAATATTTAAAATATATTCGGAAAACTAATAATGTTCATAGAATTGTCTCACAAATTTCATCTTATAAATACTAATTGTGCTCGTTAGATCCATTCCAAACTCAAAATAGCATTTCATCAGCAAATTTACGGATTCTTTTCTTTTAGGATTGAAAGAAAAGTCTATAGGGTATTAATTAAATCAGATATAAGAATAATTAGTCTCACCACAATTACCTGCTTACAAAACAAAGTCAGCTGTCGTTATGATCCTTTTTGTGAAATTGAGTAAATGCAGTTTATATGTGAGTTTTCCTTTCGACTGAATAGAATAGTTAAGATATAAAAAATGTATAACGGGGATGGCATATTCCAATGTTGCACCTTTACAAAAGCTTGACGATACAATGTATATTTTAGAGAAGCTTATAAAACAGCTTGTATTTACCGTTCTAGTCTTTACTGGAGTAAAGCTGACCAATCAATTCTACAGGAAATGCAACTGTACTCTTCTTCTTGCCAAACGTAGTTCGAGTGGTTTGAGCTGAAATATGCAAGATTGGATTGCATAACGGGTAAGAAAAGCAAAGGATCTAATATTGTCTTAAATACGAAGTCATCATCTAGAAATATTGGAATCACTTAGCAAACAAAATGAAAAACCGAACAAGTTCTTGACATTTTCACTGAAATTCGTTGTTGTTTTACGTTTGTGAAATATTTTAAAGACTTTCGTCTCTTTTCTCTATCCGACACCGCGCGTGAGTTTTAATACCCATGCTGTGAAAGCAATATGTTTATTTGTTTTTTAACGGCGCACCAGCACTTGTAGGCTATTTAGCGCCATACAATAGGTTGTATGTATACATGTTTACAAATACTAAAATATTTAATATCGACCATCACCATCATCATCATCATCATCATCAGTCTCGTGACCTAGTGTGGTAGTTGAGGCACTGTGCTGCTCAACATCTGACCAGTTCCCTCCACTTGTCTCGATCATGTGTCAATGCCTGTGTCTCCGCAAAACCTTTCCTGGTCCATTCTGTGATGCTGTCCCTCCACTTTTTTCTCTGTCTACCTCCACTTCTGCCACCTTGGACACTGTCCTGCAGTACTGTTGTGGATAGACTGTTTTCTAGTGACATGGCCATACCATTTCGGATTTCTCTTTTTGACAGTGGTGAGGAGGTCTTCATAATGGCCTACTTTGTGCCTGATGGTGTTTCACACTTCTTAAATTGTATGGTTCATGTAAGAAATGCCAAGAATGGTTCTGTAGCATCTCATTTCGAGTGCCTGGATTCTTCGTTGTAATTCTGCTGTCAGGGTCCACGCCTCACGTGAATACAGAACGATTGAGATGACTAGTGATTTCAATAGTCTGATTTTAGTTTTTAGACAGATATTCTTGTCTCTCCAGATGAGACTTAACGTTGACATAACTACCGTTATTTGTGCTGCTCGTGACAAAATTGCTGCTCTTGATCCCTCTTCGGTGATTATGTAACCAAAATAGTTGAATTGGGCCACTGTTTCCAGTTCATGTCCTCTGACTTTAATCTTGGTTGAGATTTGCTTGCAACTATTTGTCAGCTATGTCTTCTCTGCACTTATCTCCATGTCAAATCTGGAAGATGTTTCATCCAGGTACTTCATTAAGGTGGCAAGCTCATCTTCCCTGCCTGCCAGCCCATCAATGTCGTCTGCAAAGCGTAGGTTGGTGATGTTACGCCCTCCAATAATGACTGCCCCACAATGGTTGTATAAGGCTTCGCTCATGATGCGCTCAAAGTAGATGTTGAAAAGCGTGGGTGACAGGAGACATCCATGACGTACTCCAACTGTTGTCTTGAACCAGTCTCCCTTAGAATCTTGAGCAGTTACTGCACTATATAACTCAACAAATAATACTTACTACTGCTGCAACTACTACAATCTTGAACAACAACAATAATAATGATAATAGTAATAATAATTTCTTTATTTATAATGACAATATAATGAATATAATCAATATGCATATGAAGACAATGGTCAACAATAAAGACATCATAGCCCTTCCTTAATTGCTTTAATTATTGAACTAGTGAGACAGATAATCATTATATTTTGCATCAACATATATGGGATGAGTAGTTTGTGTGAAATCATAAACAACATTTACAATACACAAAGAGGAGTAATAAACTAAGTTTGAAAAGAGATAAATGTCTTGAAATTCCCCCATTTTGCATGCAAATGCATATTTGGTAAATGACAAGTAAACTTTTATGTAACATCATGGGTGATGTTAAAACTGTAAAAGACGAATTTGATTTGTTTCACCAAACCCTCATCTTCTTACATTACAATGGTTACAAAGTGGATCAAAAGTTCTGAACGTGCACAGTTTCAAATAAACAAAACGGTGCCGTTTCATCGAATCGGTTTGAAACTCAACACTTCCTCCGACCTACTAGTTAAACTGAGGGTCGTAAGTTTGAAAAACAAGTATTTACAAATCAACAATTTACTTGATGGAGAAATTTAACTGCTAACATGATTCTCGATTGGGCCATTCTTTGTGAAGTGGGTGTATGCTAGCATATGCTGGCACCCTGTGTATTTAGGAAAATATTTACTGAACTTGAGCGAATTGAACTGTCAAAATGAAATGGAATTTCTTATGAGTATTCTCGGGTAATAATGAATTTAGAAGATTACTTTTGTGATAGAAAAATTCACTCGTATTATTTCTGAGAATAAGCAATACATGTACTTGAATCATCATTAAATATGCTGTATCTATAAATACATTACTTCCATGAAAAGATAAATCAATTAGTAATATCATCTGGTCCCGGCATATATACTTTTTAGTAGATAAAACAATATAGGCGATGAAAATCATTATTAATCAAATCTAAAGCATAGTGCAAAAAAAATATTTCTTCGTTGTACAACACCCTCCACCCAAAATGGTAAACAATTAGTACTGCATATATGCATGGACGCTATAAGCAATTATCAACATTTTTATTTAGAAACGTTACTTCTAACCAAAATCGTTGAGATTCTAAATGGTAAATAAAAGTTTTGAAACCACTCAACGTCTTGCATATTATTAAATTCAACAAAAAAGTCCACTTAACCTTAGAAGTAATCTGAAAATAATTAACATTTAATTTATATTGTTTTCTACCTTTATATATATATATATATATATATATATATATATATATATATATATATATATATATATATATATATATATATATATATATATATATATTATATATATATAATTTGTGACAATTTCATAAAATTACCATTTTTATGAACAAATTATTCAAGTGAAAAATTCGCCTATTTCGATTTTTAAATTGCACTACATTCATGTCTGGAAACATTGCAAAAGATAACGTTGAAATAAATGGTATAAATAGGAGCTGAGAAGGGACTAAGAGACTATATATGAAACAGCGTAATGGTCGAGGTAAACTTAAGGAATGAAAATTTTCAAGTTGCTGTGGATAGTTTGTTCCGATTTGTGATAATTCAAGTTTTATTTTGTACGCAGTTAAAAGAAACGTCTGAAAGGTAAATGCATTTTAAAAGTAACAATTAAATTACTTTTGTTGCAAATAGATATAAATTTAAATTGATATTTTATCTGCATGAATGTTGATATTCTATTTCATTCCTTTATCTGCATGAATGTTGATATTCTATTTCATTCCTTTCCTTTTCATGAAAATATGTTTGTTTCGAACGGAATTTAGGTCGTGCGTTTGACCCTAAATTCGTAATCAACAATATACAAGACTCTTGAAAGAAAAGATAAATACATGTATGTGAGAGAACACAGATAATGACGCTACTTTTCTTTACATGTAATGAAGAAAGTAGAGATATTGCAAATAAATCAAACGACATTTGTTTATCATGAAGTGACGATGCGATACGGACTGCAGACATGTATTGTCTCTCTCTCTCTCTCTCTCTCTCTCTCTCTCTCTCTCTCTCTCTCTCTCTCTCTCTATATATATATATATATATATATATATATATATATATATATATATATATATATATATATGATTCAAATTTCCTTCTATGTTACACTTACATGCACGTAATTTGGATCTTCTACTAACATAATACTTGCCATGATATATATCTCAAGTCTCGTGGAACCAAAGATAAATTAAATATCATGCTATATAATTGTCAATATTATCTTTTTGCGATAACATTTCATCAAACTTAATTATCACTTGTGTTACTGTATTATTCAGGATATAATAGACTATGAGGATATATACGGCGCAAGGGGAATAATTTTGTTTTTTGAATTGACCATATATGTCTAAGGAAAATCTTGCAGAATGTGACGTTAAAATAAATGGAAAGGTTGTACATGAGAAACAACTTGGAGAGAGATTAAGTAGGAGAGTAATAGCTGTGGTAAAAATAGACAAAAGAAGACACATATGCATTCGATAGTTTTTTTCAGATTGTAGATGATTACTAATTTTATTTTAACTATGAGAATATATTGTTTTGTATTTTAAAACATGTAGACATATTGCATATTGAAAGTAATATATTCATTACTTTTGTAAAATAATGTATGAAAAAGTACCTTCATTGTATGATCCTCATGGGAATTGTGTCGTAGGTATACGATATCAGCTAGTGGAAAATATATTTTGATCTATGTTCACAATTCATAAAATACTGTACACTGTTCAAGTCCCTGATACCATCTGAAACATACGCGCGACAACCCTGAACTTTATCACCGTATCTCCACGCAGCCAGTCATTAAAAGATTACGAAGTCCACCTGTAAACGGTAAAGATATGTTGCAAACAGATAAAGGTGCAACAAACATTGTATCATCATGAACATGTATAGTCTCCTGTTTACTCCTCTAACACCATTATAGAAATATATATTTTCCTATGCAACATAGTACAAGCAAAACGATAGGATAGTCATTTAACAATTATGGGCATATTTTACAGTTATCAAAATCCCGATGAATCAAAACATAAATGCAAATATTCTTATAGTGAAATAGTGAAATAATTGTACTGTTTTGTTAATAAGCTACATTTGTTGCAATCGCGAACTAATTATTGATTTTGTATGTGAATGTTACAGTTTCGTTATCATGGTCCCTCATAATATAACGTTTCTAAGCTGTAAAGAATTTTGTCATCTTCTGCAAACAAAACTTGTCGAAGTTGCTAAAATGGTATGAAAACAAAATGAAATCCATTTTTTTACGATTTCTTTGTTTGCTTCCTGAATCAGATCCATTACAACAGGATATTACATTTTAATTACATGTTTTATTTTATTGTTTCTCTAACCCCCATCTTAAATTGCGTTTAAGGGGTTAAAAAGTTATTTTTATTAATGGCAATTTTGTATTATACATAACACGCGCAATGCATCAGAAAAGTGTGCAGTTTGTCATATTAAGTAAGTCTTTAGCCATTATGTGCTCGGTTTTTTCTGTCTTTCAAATGCTTATTATAGATAGGTGAAAATACCATGATTAAATGTACTATGTTTAAGTTATTAAGTGCTGAATTCGATGGTCTATTAGGGTCTGACTCGTATGTCACTTACCTTCCCGCCACAAGTCAAATATATGTCTATTGCCTATGAAAATTCTTGATCACCATGGCCACTGACAATATATAATTCCTATATCAGCAGGGTCACCGGTTAAATCTCTACCAAACATTGTATTTAGAAAATATATTATTGAAAGGTAAGTGGATATCGATCAATTTTAATGATTTCAAACAAACTTTAGATATGGGTAGTAAGTAGAAAGGAACCAAATACTCGTATCTATTCTGAATATTATTTAACTACTTTAAGATCTTGCTTTGCATGCATACGATTTTTTGTCGTGCTTTATATTCTTTTCCTTTAGTTGTCACACACGGTATTGTCTTTCATACTTCACCATAACTTAGCAGTTTGGTTTTATTATTTAGAATCTTTTGACCAATTTAAGATAATTGAGAAAAAAATCATTTTCTTCAGATAAAGTCGACAGCGAAGCAGTCTCATCAGGTACTATAATAAAATATCTATGTAGGTCAATTATATAAACCTCATTATCACACTAATACACCTTTTACTTTATCAACAGTGAAAATGTTATGTAGATTCAAACCATTTTAGAGATTATGAGTGTTCATAAGTCATCGAGACAGATATATTTACTATAGTCTGATACATTATGTTGGGCCATTCTTAACAAAGCCGTCCTGGCTTTCCCTGTATACATGTCAAGTATACATAGCGGTCCCTAAATAAGCCAAGGTCGAACCGCTGATTGACTCATACAGCCTAATTCATGAACCACGTATTTAGTACCATATTAAACTTATGATCAGGATGACATTTGTAGAGTGTCAAGAATATCATTAAGACAATAATACATATATGCCATGCAATAACAAAGAACAGTATTTAATGAATGTATATTACGACACTAAAAGGCGGATTGCTTTTACGAATAATCAACTGATGAGTACAGAAACATTGAATTTGATATAGAAGCAAGGGTAAAGTACGATAGGAATAAAATAGCGAAGAAATGTTAAAGTTCTATAAAATACACAAAACAAAATAAAGAATTTCTGATAAAACAGTCCATGTTGAAAGACACAGACCCACCGCTCAAACAGTTTATATGTAGAAGGGCTTCTGTTAGACATATATGAACGGTACCAGACAGATACCATTGATTTACAAGCATATAAAAAGATCATTGTGTACATCCACACTCCACATTCACAATATACTCCTGGTAAACATATTCATATCACAAGGCAGCAAATTTGGTGTTTCAGCCTTTTAGGAGTAGTTAACATATAACACTCATATATTTACTTCTCCTGAAGCACCATATGATTCTATCACCCATAATAATTTTGTGTAAGGGACCGCTTTCATGCGTTAATTTGTTGCCGCATCCACCTGCCTATTATAAAAAATAAAATCAACAAGTGAAGTAAAAAAAGAACCACATTTTGGGACAGCCATATCAAAGTAAAATATAAGATTAGTAGTCACTTGACCTGATAATTCAATGGTAGTTTATAGAAAAAGAAGTTTTTGCACCACCCTCACTGCGTGGGTTCGAGTCTAAGATTCGGCTAATGTAGTTATGTGAGAAAGCTTGCCAGTAGCTTCTCGTGGGTCGGTGGTTCTTTTCCGGGTTTATTTCCAGGGTTCTTCCTCCATTAATAATACTAGCCGCCATGTATAGCCTGTCGTGCGCTGATAAATGGCGTTAAACCCTACAGCAACAAGCACCACAATTTCATATTTATACCCGAGTCCAAGGGTCATTTGTATCCCAATTAATGCTTACTGTTCAAACACAGGCCTTTTCCGAGGTGATAATTCTGAGACGCATTTTCTTCAAAACAGATTAAATTAATCCTAAATATGCACTATCCATGCATTCTTTATATATTCACCTTGTCGTGAACCCACATGTCTAGTGCTACAAGTAGGTAGCTTTTCTTCCTAACCGATTATTGGTATTTTATTGCATGCCTTAAACCAGTTTGCAGCACAATACAAGCATGATACAATTAATTCAAACATATATCCATATCTTTAATGATTAAACAATAATATCTATATAAAAAATCACAACATAGCCCTTACTTAAGAATTGTAACAGGGTTCAATTTGCAAAACGTTTCCCTGCCACACACTCTAGGAGAGATATCCCAAAATATATGATGCTAAAAATGGATGGGTGAATGACCTCGTCAAAGTAGACTCAGCATGGGCCCAGTCTACTCCCCACACCAGAAAATGAACTGTCACGAATGGTTAGTAGGTGCCAGGATCAGCGGATGCAATACAACGTTATGCTAAACTATGTTAGAATACAGACACGCATTACCAAGCTGATAGTAAAGCATTTTCCTGAAGTTTTCCTTATTCGAGGTTTTTAAGTGAAATTTCTTGAACTGAACAAATTAGTATGATTTAAGCTTGGCTGATTAAGAAAATACCCAAGAACAGTCTCGCCACCTCAATCAACAACATATATTGCACTCTCAAAAGCGATGTATGTAAATAGGAATTGTTTCCAAGAAAAATACATGCTCATAATTAGAGAATTGTTTTCCTATTGCAAAGAGACATATTGTGAATTATTCACTTTTTATAAATTTACAATGCGTATTGACATCGCCACAAAATATCTATAATTGTTGAAATGTCATAAGGCTTGCATGATTTTTCAAAATATTCAACACAAAAGTTATTAAACGCTTTACATATTTTAGGTATTTCTTTATTTCTCCTAATGTACCTTTTACTTAATTCATGTTGCTTGTGATATAATGAGTTGCTAACAAACTTTGTGATTTCAGACAAACCGGATTGTTATCTTTTGAGATTTATGTGACATTACCCTTTAATACTTTCACATCATCAAATGACACAGCCTTTTAGATGATTCGGGTACAAAATGGCACCATCTCAACTTCACACAAAATGATACTCTAAATTAGTTCACTAAAATTATTTCATTGATTTATGTTTTTTTATTGAATGGGCTGGATATTGATGATTTTTTTAATTTTCTCGCTTCAAATATTCAGCCTTGGGATAAAACATCGAGGAAGTGTAGTATAAAAGCAGAACTATATAGAACAATCAACGAAACAAGAAAATTAATTGGAAATTTTGTTGCAGCACTAAGGCTCTTCTGAAATTTGCATTCCATCATTCTAGCGATTTTAAGGTTCGAATCGAAATTGCGGACTATATTTGATCACTTTTATCTTCTACAAGGAAAAGTGTCTTGAAGGAACTTATATTGTCTGACGAACAGTATGGATAGTAAGTCTCGTACTCTAAACAAGCAAACCGAAAATTAAGATGAGAGTAACCCTATAAACAAAATAGGGAGACCAAAAGGATTACATAAAATCTAGTACTAGAGTATTCCCGGTGTAGGCAACCAAAAATAAAGCCTCATTAAGGAATAGAAGCACCACCAGGAATGAGCAGGTACATCTTAACCGTCCTTGGAACCCCACACACCACGGTGGGCATGAGATCACCAAAGCTCATACAATGAGCAACCAAACCGAACAACAAAGACGCGAGTAACCATAGAAACAAACTAGGGAACCTAGAAAAATTACTTCAAAGCCATTTGAGTTATCCAATCACTCATGTAATAACAATTCAACAATATAGATGAAAGATAAAATAATAGGGGTATACAAATGCCAACGAACATATCGTGAAGACAATTAGGGAATGAAAACATCATGTAAAAAGCAGAAATAAACAAACAACTAACAATAAATAGGTTAAACAACAACAAATAAAATAAGTATAGGAACCTACCCTCACTCATCTTACCTTCACTAACTTTCTTTTCAATACAGCCTCATTGATAGCAAATAATAATTACCAATGCGTAATTAAATATATGTAAATGGTCTGAGACTAGACAATCATACAATTATTTCCCAATAGTAAGGTCCCAATTTAGACAGTATAAGGTAGTCTAAAAGTCCAAAACTAGCAGGCCCCGCAGCACAAGGCTGCAATTCAATTTTATCTAAGTTTAGGTATACAGACCCCCTACGCAACACTATAAGAGATGGGGTGTATGGAGCAGTATACTCTATTAACTCAAAACAGCACAAAGTGCATCCAATTTAGGGGAAAAAAAAGTTTGGATAAAGAGAGATCACCGCTGGACCAACACCGGAAAAACATCAGGAGAGAAACAACTTCAAAGAAGCCAGGACAAAGGAAAATGATGGCTGGTCCGACACCATGAGAACAGAATGGCAGCCTGACATTAGGGGCTACTTAAACAGACAAGAGAAAGCAACACAGAAAAGAATCCGATTGCTTTCATTGCCTGGTTATCAGGGTCTTCATTTGGTACGAGAACCCTTTTCGAACAATCTATTTCACGAAACCTGACTTGATCATTTTTGCACACCGTTCAACATTAACAAGCTATTTTTACTAAACTGTGACTATACTTATTTATGTCGCATATGCATGTAGATCAAACACTACAAATGAATCAAACACTATAAAAGAATCAAACCCTACAACTGGTAATTCTACGTACTAACGATTCTAGTAAAGAAGTATACATACTGCACATAATTAAAGTATAATTGCTTTGCCGTAAAAGATTACAACACTCAAGCAAATAGGTCACTGACCTGTTCGATGCTCCTTTGTAATTCACAGAATAAAAATGTTTCCCGCCAATTTGGAATGACGTCGGATAAGCTTATCTTTCATTATTATTCCCGCAAGATGATTTAGCGAAAACTGTCGTTTACCTCTAAAGATACTAGATTTAAGCTAAGCTAAGCTTGCTATTACAATTGTGACCACGCCTTGCTCACTATAATCCAAACAAAGGAAATTCATGATATGTAAAGCGTTTAATAACTTTTGTGTTGAATATTTTGAAAAATCATGCAAGCCTTATGACATTTCAACAATTATAGATATTTTTGTGGCGATGTCAATACGCATTGTAAATTTATAAAAAGTGAATAATTCACAATATGTCTCTTTGCAATAGGAAAACAATTCTCTAATTATGAGCATGTATTTTTCTTGGAAACAATTCCTATTTACATACATCGCTTTTGAGAGTGCAATATATGTTGTTGATTTCAGTTTCAAATATGAACATTCAGTAGATAAGAATAGTTACAATCTTGACTGCATCCCTTTGAGACCTTTGCTGAAATGTGTCAGAACAAAATCAGTTTGACGAGTATTTTATAACTTTTGCAGAATATAAATATATATATATATATATATATATATATATATATATATATATATATATATATATATATATATATATATATATATGTGTGTGTGTGTGTGTGTGTGTGTGTGTGTGTGTGTAAGGTGGAGAGTGTCGGTCAAAAGTGTTTGCGTGGGTGAGGGAACTAATAAATTTGACATAATCAATTTATCATAAAAAAAATGAAATAAGCCAACAGGTGCTAACAATCCTCATGTGCTCACTCCACCCTCACCCCCACCACGCCCCCTTCCCCCTTGAATAATCCTTTCTTTGTGACTAGAATTTCAGTATTTTTGTTCACATAACATGTCCAGGGTATGCATGTAATAACATTAGGTTACAATGATGACAAACATATGTTTAATTAATGTTTAAAGTACAGAAGAGCCATTGGTTAATTGCGGCAATAAAAGTCGGCAGGGGTCAACATAAATATGGTTACATGTTATGCTTATTATGTTATACTTATTTAGGATCGCGTCTTTCTGAAACGATATTGACTGAGGTATCAGGCAGTTTTCAGCAAAGCAGATTCTCTAATGAATTGTTTTAGTTTAGGTATATATACATTTTTCAGTTATCATCTTTCTCTCCTTCCATCCCATATCTATCTATCTGTGTCTCTTCATTTTAACCGTCTAATCTATTCAGTCGCTGAGCAGTACCTCTCATATAGGTGAAAGGTCAGCTGATTTATCGGTTGCACTCTACCGACCTTTATTAGAATGATACACACATCGCAACCCATATATTGTCTCGACCTTTATCAGAATGGGATATACATCATAACCCAGATATTAAAGCATATGATGGAAGTCATGATAGATTGAGTTTGTTTGTTAGTGCAGACAATATTGTTGCTTTATAAAAACATCCCTAATCATATATTATTAAATGTGTATGCATTCATGTATGCTTGAATCTTTCGACCAGAAGTCATTTTCAGTCTAATCTCCAATACACCGACATTATAGATATGTTTCTAGTGTGTCCTCAAAGATGGCAAGAAAAAGATTTTCCCATAGGTTGGTGGCAGATGCTGCTCTACCTAGTCAGTTAAAGTGTCTTGAACCACTTCAAAATGGTCTCTAGCTGAGTGGCATATATAAACCGTAGACAGGCACTCTGTCGTAGGTCACATTAGTTTATCATGAATCCAGGACAAGTTTATTTGATATAAATACATGATTGCTTTATCCGAAATATTGACATATTTTTCATAATCAATTGTAAAATTTCTGCTTGCAATATAGGCTATTCAAAACGTACTTGCTCATCGACCCTACCCTCGAAATATACACACACATACGCACACACACACACTCATATATATATATATATATATATATATATATATATATATATATATATATATATATATGTGTGTGTGTGTGTGTGTGTGGATGGTTGGGCTGGTGTTGAAACCTTAGCAGATCAAATTCCCATATTATGCAACGCCATGGAAAACTGTCGACGTTGTAAAATTTAACTGTTTTGCATAATTACCGCTTCTCGCATCTCAATAATTGCTAAAGTATCGGTAAGACATGCGCGATCTATACTCGATATAGCCCAGCTCTTTTTCCTGCATGCACGAACGTTTGCACGTTTATATTATAGCACCTTCAAATGGGATGGTCATGGATAGTGGATTACAGGAAGTTTATAAAATACATTAATTATTGACTTTAATCGTCCGTGGATGACCTGGTAGAACGTCTGAAATCCACACCTCTCGACAATCAGAATGTGGATACCGACTGAGCTAGATTCAGAGAGCTGGTATATAGCACAGCTGCGAAAATTCAAGAACCTTCAACCAAAAAGTATAAAGACTGGTTTGATGAGAACTGCGACGAGATCAAGATGTTTCTGAACCGCTTCACTACACACCTTGACCAAGGACTACTGCCAAAAAGCCAAAGTGGATTCTAAAAAGAACGTGGTACCATCGACATGGTGTTTGCTGCGAGGCAGCTAAAAAAGAAATGTCAAGAACAAAACAAAAACCTTTTCTCCATCTACATCGACTTGATAACGGCCTTTGATACTGTCAGCAGAGAAGGCTTGTAAAACAAATGGCGAATTACGGATGACCAAGAACATTTATATCCATGGGGCAGCATTTCCATGATGACATGCAGGCACGAGTCCAGAACAAAGGAGAGGCATCTTAGCCATTCACAGTAACAAATGGTGTCAAGCGAGTTTTTTCTGGCACCATCACTGTTCATGCAGACTAATGCTTTCCGAGACAGAGAGGCTGGAGTCGGCATCAGGTACCGTACCGATGGAAAACTATTCAATCCCTGGAAGCTTCGAACGAAAACCATGGACATGCCAGACATCATCAGGGATTTCTTATGTGCTGATAACTGCACTCTCAATGATGGCTCAGAAGCCGTGCTGCAATGCAAAATTATCCAGTTCCTATCCAAGCTTTGGTCTCACAATGAGTACCAATAAGACTAATGTCTTGCATTAATTGTGCCCTGGAAAACCCTATAGTGATCCCAACATCACCGTCTAAGGAAAATCCTCCATATCAAGTGACAGGACAAGGTTCCATATATTAAGCTACTATCCCAAGCACCAGCATCCACACCATTCTGAAGGAGTACCTGGTACGCCGTGCGGGACATGTACGCATGCTAGACCACCGGCTGCCTAAGATACTCTTTTAAGGCGAGCTACAGCAAGGACAGCGATCCCACGAGGTCAGAAGAAACGCTTTAAAGACCATCTGAAAATCATTCAACATAAACTATGATTCCTGGGAGCAAACAGCAAGCAAGCGAGTCACTTGGAGTTCCTCTTTTCACAAAGGCTCCAAGGAGTGCAAATCTAGCACTACATCAGCTGCAGAGCTGAAGAGGCAAGCCAGAAAAGCACGAGCAATCAACACTCCTGGAGATGTCCCACCTATTCCCGTCTCTTATGGAAACGAACATTCCGTGTTTGGATTGGCCTCATCAGCCCCCTGTGCACTCACAGAGCAGAACCAGCGCCTCCATCCCTCGGATGAATAGAGAGGTCCTCGTCGAATCGACGGACGAATAACACACACACACTTCGTAGCTACGTGTCATATCCAGTTGACATTGCATTTTTCATCCGATATCCTCGCTAGAGGGCGCATCTCAATACAAACAAAATTGTGCATCGCGTTTGTTAGAAACGTGTCTTCTAATTTTCAAAATTTGTTTTCTTTCTTGAAAATTCTCTGAAATGTTTATGAAAACATCGATAATAGTAATACCTTTCAAAATTTCTGCTTTTAATTCCACGATTCTTTCAATATATGGCTTTTCAAAACACAGGTCGACAAGTGTGTTTTTTTTTTAACTGTCGATTGTGAATTTGCATGATCAATTGCAGCTCTTGCCATTCCGTTTATTAATATTTGTCGCATCGTAATGAAATGTAATGAAAAGGTAAGTACTATTCAAGACTAGGGGCACCAACATGGCAAGGCCCAAAGTGAAAGGCTCCAATAAGCATGCACGTTAGTAGCCCAGTGCTTGCTTAAAATGGTTATGGACCACGCAAGCTTTTAATTCTGAACAGAAATCCGCCTTAATTGTTTACAAACGTAGATTGAAATCCGAACCGTTCTATTGTTTCCAACGTGGTTTTCATCTGATTTTCTAATGTGTATATTTTCTCGTCCATCGTTTTAGACTACATAATGGACCATCCTGAGTCCACATTAAAAGTATCATTTCCATATGAAGTGATATATACTCCTTTCCGCTGCTCCTTAGCTATAACGGAGTTAATGTACTCTCCAGGCTATTCACTAATCTCTTAAATATTTCAGGACTTTTCAGATGATCTCTTAGTTTTTTCTGCAAGGTATGCTGTCATATCATGCACGTGTTGTAAGACATTGTTGGTTTCATTAAATACCACTACTACTACTACTACTACTACTACTACTACTGATAATAATAATAATAATAGTAGTAGTAATAATAATAATAATAATAATGATAATAACGAACCGATGAATACACAATGTTGAAATGCATTACAACCAATTCTTTCAGTTTTATAAGTTACATCATTTGTTTTAAACAATATGAATTAGTTTTTTGAAAACTGTAATACACCAAATTAGGAGTTCATACTTACCTATACATATCTCATAGCTATTTATTATATACTCATTTGTTGACCGAAGATAATACAATAGACAGAAAACACTACGAGTTCGTTATGCCAATATATGGTAGGTGCATTATGTTTGAGGTGTGTGCTCCCAATATAATTAAATTATTATATAAGTCCCACCAATACTCGATTGTTGGTTGGAAGTTAAATTAGTGAAAGATATATGTAACGCTCTGAGCCGCTAGTCAGCTTAAAGGAATAATAATTTAATAACAATTATGTATTCCAGTGTTTGTAAACAAGTCAGTTTCTTATATGTTCTGAACTAAAACATCGTATCAACATGTTATATACAACTTACATTCATGTACAAAAGTTAGCGATGTAATCAAAAGGTTATTTAAATATTCATTTTACAAATTATCGTTATCCGAAAGAACAATCTAAAATCGTGAACAACAATGAATAGAACATAGATATACTTAAAAGAATCTAGTGAAGAAAACATATTTTTCCAATAAGCTTTTTTTTTTTACATATTTATAGCATATTATGTTAATATTATCAAAATTACACAGGAAAATGTATGAATAAAATATACAAAAAATAAAGAAATATTATATTTCAATATGATGTGTATCAAATGTATTCCTAAGGAATCTAACTCTATGTCAACACTATGATGTTTGATATCATTGTTTACATTAAATAAAGTTGTAAAACTGTGGTAGATAACAAAGAAACATAAAAATGCAAAACCAACACGTTAGTAAAATTTATAAACAATTTATCAAGGAAATGCTGAAATGTACGTCATTGAAAATCAAATGCTAAATAATCTGAATTATTAGATCACAAATTCAAAAGCATACAATGATCTGAATGAATTCCAAAAATATTGACTCTCCTGATTTACTATGAATCTTTAATGTCATGACGTACCAATAGTCTTGAATTTGTTTATGTAGCATTAGTCTTAAATACGTTAATGCATCAGTAGTCTTGATGCAACACAAATATATTTTCCGGAATGTCTCTGAGTCAAATCACAAAAATCACAAACTAGAGTTTTAACCTTTTATGTCAAGGAGCTCTTTGTAATTTTAATGAATATTTTAAAAAAAATGATCCCTTTTAAATTATTTTTCAACACAACTAAACGATCTGGTCATAGAATTTCAAAGACTGATACTAAAAACATGAATGCATATTTATTTTAGTACGTCCTTTATCAACAGGCTGACACCTGACCTATGACGCAATATAATTCCTAGATTAAAGTCAATGACGTCTAAACAAGGTCAGGAATTTAACTTATATTGTAGTAAATGCCATAACAAAGTATCAGAACCTTCAGGCATGACAATGATCAGGTAGGTAAAATATCTACTCTCAATCACATGCAAAGGTCAAGAACGCTATATATATATTAAATAAACTTTGACCTTCCATCATCAAGAAAAAATATATTTGTATACAATAGAAGTTTCTTTTACATGTTATTCACATATATATGGAAGACTATATATATATATATATATATATATATATATATATATATATATATATATATATATATATTACTATATATAACTATATTAATCATGTTTACACAGCAATTATTCTTATGAACAATACAAATTTTAACATTGTAATATACTCTAATGGTACAGACACATGCACTCAAATGGACTTTCAACCAACTGCAGTCATAATATGTATGCAAATGAATTATTATATTACGGAGCCCCTTAAGTGACATGATGAACATATTTTTATTTCGTTATTTCGAAATAGTATTTCGTTATTTCGAAATAGTATTTCGTTATTTAGAAATAGCATTTCGTTTAAACGAAATAGTATTTCGTTATTTCGAAATAGTATTTCGTTTAAACGAAATAGTATTTCGTTATTTCGAAATAGTATTTCGTTCAAACGAAATAGTATTTCGTTATTTCGAAATAGTATTTCGTTTAAACGAAATAGTATTTCGTTATTTCCAAATATTTCGGATTGGTTTTGAAATAACGCGTTTCATTGATACTTAGGCTTTTTAGTACTGCTGTAATTGTAAGAATGGATAAGGACCGTTTGGCTCTGATAAAAGTTTATTTTGACTTGGGTTTAAAGTATAAAGACATTGTGCGCATTCTGGAGGAAAGACATGGATATAATCTCAGCATTAGACAGCTGATTCGTAATTTGCATGTTCATGGTTTCTACCGGTATAAAAATCCCACTGATGTGATGACTGTTGCAGAATTCATAATGCACGAACAGCGGTTCTCCGGTACCATGCACGGTTATAGGTGGATGTATTATAAGCTGAAATGCAGAGGTATACGCGCAAGAAAAGAAGAAGTTCGCCTTTTGATGAGAGTATTAGACCCTAAAAATGTTGACCTCCGCCAATCACATGGACTTCACAGGCGTATGTACCTATCAAAAGGTCCTAATTATATCTGGCATATGGACTCCTATGACAAGTTGCGCCCCTATGGTATTTGCATCAATGGTTGTATTGATGGTTTTTCAAGGAAAATGATATGGTTAAATGCATATTGCACAAGTAGTAACCCTCGCGTTATCGGGGGATACTATCTCGAAGCTGTTAAAGGCTTCGGTGGTTGCCCCCTTATAGTTCGAGCTGACAGGGGTACAGAAAATGGTCATGTTTGTGAATTCCAACGTCTCTTTCGCCGGCATGGAACTGATTCATTCTGTGGTGATCGCAGTTTCATGTACGGGCGCAGCACAAATAATCAAAGAATTGAAAGCTGGTGGGGCTTCTTGCGCAAGGAATGTGTAGAGTTCTGGTTGTCACTCTTCGACCAAATAAAAGCTGCAGGTAACTTTGACGGCGGGTATTTGGACAAGAATCTGGTGCGATTTTGTTTTCTTGGTATGATACAGGTACGGACAGCATAATGATGTCTCTGTATGTCTGTCTCTCAAACGCACACACACACACACACACGCGCGCGCGAATATATATTAAATATGCTTAATTCATCGTAAGAAAATACAAGTGCCGATTACAGATTACAATGTTCAAAGAGCACACACTATGCAATACAATTAACACATAACTCTTCTTTAGAGTATTTTAATGCTGATTGGGAATATTTGTTTCAAAGTCTTACCTGTAGTATAGATTCCAAATCATTATTACTGTTATACGAGCTAATGTCACTGATTAAAATCACTCTTATATGTTAGTGTTGAGACTTGATACATTAGTTGTATATTAAACAAAGTTGTCTTACCAAATAATATCTAATTTATAGTGTTTCTTTATGCCACATCTAGGTCATATGTTCACATGGGGAACGTCTTTCTCAGCCTTTCAATTATTTTCATCCTTATTATCAAGTATTTAAAATGTGAATGTTTCTTGTCTTTTATTTCAAGGATGAATTAGACTCAGTAACCGAAGTGTGGGATTCCCATGTGATTCGACCATCCAAAAACTTAATGGTTCCAAGTGGAATACCAAAAATCATGTTTTCATTTCCAGAGTTGTATGATTCGGAGAACTACGTGTCTGATAGATGAGGAAGAATTCCAGTTATGTCAGAATAATGCAAGGTACCGCGATGGAATGGCTTCTGACGAGGATGTGTACAATCTGTGTATATATGTAATGGCTGAGCAAGGTTTACAAATGGCAAAAGATGCATATGAAGCTCTAGATCTGTATTTGGAGTTACGGCAACATATTAATGACGTACTGTAAGGGGCATCCTCCTAACAATGTATCTACCGTCATTTTATTCATCCAGTGAGACCAATATTTAGAAATAATGGGATCTGAAATTGAATGGAATTTTGTCATTTGTGTTTATAATCAGAAAAATATAAATCTTGTACGTAAATCGCTTGATGAATACATACAAAACTAAATTTCTTGGTCATTCAAGTTCATTTACATAATGTGCATCTATTTTAATTGGCATCAAGTGTGTTTATATGTTTGATTTTTCAAATTTAATACAATTGATCTCTGTTTTTGAACCAACGATATCTGACTGTAGTTAAAGAAGTGTAAACAGTTTCTTAGCTATAATCATTCTGCATCCGTTCCTTCTCTCCAGTCGCACAGATAAATGTTTTAATTATTATTGGGATCAATTTAAATTTATTCATTAAGTTTCATAAAAAACATGGAACAAATGCTCTGATTGTAGTTATGCCCAATCATTTTAATCTATATAGCCTTCACCCACCCACCTTAAACTTTAAAACCTTATTTTAAGCAGTTTTGATTCGCATTATTTTGTAGAAAATTAGGGTCAGTATCAGTCTGAGCTTTCCGTAATTTTGGTTCACTGTTTTTGTTAGAACTGAGAAAGATGGACTCATAATAGTTTTATGTCAGTTGCCAACCTCACTACCCTTCCTTTCTTGTGAAGGATTCACAAATGTGAAGTTAGATACTAAGAGAATCTGAGCAGAAATAAAAGATACCGACTGCAACCCTCCTCTCACGCTATCGTTAATAGTAGAAATTTTTTCGATTGACCAGATAACCCCAACATTGCATTAAACACCTCACATAAACATTTAATTTCTAATGTTATTAAACGTGTGCATATAATATGTGTGAAATTACTTAAACGTCATATAAGGCTCAATATAAAATATAAGGTTAATATGTTACTATTTTTAAGCCATTTATCTAACTTTCAGCGCCTATTAAATCTACATGTGTTACTGTTTTCAAGCCATTTATCTAACTTTCAGCGCCTATTAAATCTACATAATACTAAAAACATCTGACGTCAACCTTAAGCCGACAGTACAGTATAAAAGGAAATTAGATGACGTTTAAATTGTGGCCTAGTAGTGAATGCGTCTGCCTCGGATGCGAGAGGTCGCGGGTTGGAACTCAAGTTGAGTCATACCTAAGACTGATAAAATGGCATTAACAGCTGTCTCGATGTGCGCTCAGCATTAAGATGTTAGTGTTAGGACTGGTCATCCTGGTGTCAGGATAATGTGACTGGGTGGGAATGATACCGCAATGCTAGACATCACCATAAAATTGCACACTGCAGATATCGTAGTGATATGACTGAAAATTTGTTAAAGCTACCTTAAGAATCCAAATCAATCTCTCTCTCTCTCTCTCTCTCTCTCTCTCTCTCACACACACACACACACACACACACACACATCTCTCTTATTTGACACGTTTAAAATAAATATCTAAAAGATCTAAAGTTAAAACAAACTAAATAGATAACGTATCCTGGGTTTAATGTTTTAGAAATGATTGTGGGTGTACAGATCAAATTATAAAGCTTGAATGGCATTTAAGACATTTGGAGTACATTTGGTTTTACAGGCGTGCACTAATTTACGGTACGTAAACTGACAATGCAACATATGGACCGATAAGAAAATTAAGTATACATTGGCATTTCCCAAAAGAAATCCAGTGGGTGCAAGCAGATAGGTAAGTATTACATTATGTTTGCCAAAGCGAATGGATTGTCAGGTCCTAATATTCGACCTTCTTTCATCTTTTTTTTTTTTTTTGGGGGGGGGGGGGGGAGAAACGTGAGTGCATGGCCATGTGGGTTTGGACACTGATGATAGATGCAGTTACTCGCGGTATGGGTACGATTCATACTGATAGCGTAATTGACAAATGGTGATACCCATTAATCCTAATGAAATAAAAACAAATTTCCGCTTTCGACATTTTGTCACAAAATCAATAGAAATAAGCACACTCACATGTAGCTGAACTAATAAAATTTGTTTTAATTCCTAATTCTAATATGAAAACCGTAATACAGTAATTATTATTCCACGCTTTTTGGAGGCCATCGAGAAAAAGATTTCTCCTTTGACAATGGACTTGTTCCATGTCATATGGTAGATGTACAAAGTTCACTAAGAACGCCTTGATAGGGAGCTACAAATTATGGCTTTTCAAATTTTTATTAAAAGGAAGGAGGGACCGAGGAAAGGACAAATAGGTCTCATAAAAAAGAAAGAAAGAAACTTTTCAAAGTAGTTATACATCAAAGAAGAACTATGAAATTCTGACTAGAAGCTTCTTTCCTAGCCATATGGTAAGCAAAAGCAATTTATGTGAGTTGAGGCTCTGGTACTTTTGAATGAAAGGTAAAAAATAACACTAATCCATTCTTTTGCACAGTACGCATTTGCCAAGAATTTAAACATTTGATTCAGTTTATAACAGTATCTATGCAGGTTGCAAAAAGCCTATGTGGTAATGAGTTACATCTAAAAATGGACAGTAACTAATTTACTTTTGAATCAAACTCCCAACTAGTTTCATGTATGCCTAATCAAAGGCTATATACATATTAGATGCTTGGCCAGGCTACAAAACAAAGTTAATGGAGACCAGACAGAAAGAACAACCTTAATTAAAACAAAATATACATCAGAAACAGTATTTAGATAGAACAGCCATACTAAACCTCTAGTCCATACAACAATATTAACATATAAAGCAAATATCAAGAGGCAAACTCAATGTTAAAAGTACTCCTCAAAACAAAAGCTGTTTGCTTATTGATTACATCAAATGTTTGAGTCTACTTGAGATGATAGACAGGAACTTAAGGAAAACAATACTTGTAAAAGTCATATCAGTAATGTCTGATATCTGTTCTAATATGAAAAGTAATATTGTACAAATTAAAATCAAAGGTTCAAGAGCAGAGATATTCTGTATCATCAAAAGCTTAATAAAAAACTCAAGGACAGTTCTCTTATCTTAAGAAAACATCATAGTGTGCACACACACACACACACACACACACAAACACACACACACACACATTAATATGCCTATGGCATGGTGAACTCTTGTGTGCCTGAAGACAGCTTGGTTGAACCTGTTAAGTTCAAAATTGTTTTCAGGTCCAACAGAATTGCTTGTTTTTACATACAATATAATTTTTCCAAAATATTTAAACAGAAGTTTACAAAAATGTTTAACACGTATGTGGCTCAAAGCTATTACACACACATACACAGAATATTGCAGTATAGTGTATCAAAAATCCAACTCTTGCTACCATGGAGTGATTTGATTACATGCAAGTTGTAAAAATGGTTGATACTTTTTACCACAAAATTACAATACAATAAAATGGACACTAAATTCTACAATTAAAAGAACAACTACGCAATGTTCATTTGCAGGCATTCCCTAGAATCAAGCATGCTTTCCCACTCAGATCGAAAGTCGGGATAATTTGCATATGTTGATGGTAGTTCTAACATAGGTCCACAAGTGTGGATACTGGGAAGTCTTCCTTTTCCATGACGTACAATAAACTGAATATCAATCTTATCAACACAAATTACATCTGATCCAGTCAAAAACCTGAGTACCTCAACTGCCATTTATTTCTTCCTCAAATAAATCTATGAAGAAATCCAACAGAAGCATTTTCCTCCTTTGTTCTTGGTGAAGCACAGAGCAGCTCTATTACTTTTGGGACGGTTGGGTCTAGTCTTCCATACAGGGTTATGATTGATTCAGTATCTGGAAAATCAATTTGCCAAACACCTTCACCAACACCACTAATAGCATCTAGGGCATATTTAGATTCTTGGATTAATACTTTGTGTGCAATTTGTACAATTGTTGATGCCATCTCACTCAGCTCTGGGATTTTGTGACACTGAAAGCGGTCAAGCAGGAAAAGTAGCTCATCTCGGTCATAATGTGTTCCTCTTTCAATAGCCTCAATAACATTCTTTTCTGACTGTGAAATATATAAAAGGAACGAGTCTTTCAATAACTGTGGAGTGACAGAATTTTCCCCATGTACTACTGCAATAAAGAAAGCTGGAGCTAAACTTATTGGATAGTATTTGTGTTCCTTGTATCCCTTGATCAAAATTCTACCTACAGCCTCCCATTCTTCTTGGCCATAGTCTTGAGATAAAACAGGTATGCAATAAACCTCACCATCTGCATTTCTCAAAAAAAATGATTCCCAAAATGCTGCATAGGCATCTCTTGATACTCCATCTGCATCATGCCCACACTCATTTACAAACTTGAACTTTAATGTTGTATTCAAAATATCAGATGCTTTAAAATATTGCAGCATTTCCTCCTGTAAATTGGAAGGGTGCAGCAGAATGGTCTTAACACTTTTGTCATCTAATGCTTGTGAAAGGTCAATGACTGGCTGAAACTGCTCCTGGGAATGAACTGCTGTCATCAGAAAGTCATGTGAATCAAGTGTTAAGTCACACACCTCATGATTAGGACTGATCGAAGGCAAATTATCATTGGAGCCAAAAGAATGAATACTGCTTATTTCGAAGCAATCCCCATGACATGTGTTATTAGAAGAGGTATTTGACTCTTCTAAACCCATCATATTTTCAGCTTGGTTATTATCAGTAATCTGTAGTTCAATGGTGGACACAGATGCTATTGCCATTATATTGTCTTCTGCTTGAACCTGAGGAGACATCTGACCCAAATCAGACTGGTTTGGATGTATTAATTGGGATGAAATGTCTGGTTCTGTATTATTTCTTTCTTTGTTGTTGTTACCATTCAAGTGTCTTGTGTGTGCTGTTGTTACAACATAAAGCCTAAGAGTCTTCAGTTTTGTGGATTCATATATATCCTTCAAAGTCAGTTCATCAGACAATTTTTCACGAGTTTCATCAGCAAGATAGAAATCAAAGTCATCAACTTTTCCTTTCTTTGATATTCCACTGGGAATGAAAAGTTCTTTTCCTGTGGATAATATGTCAGAGACAGTTGCATCAAGGTGGACTTAAACAGCTCTTGTTCCGCCACCATATGTTGACCTAACTTGCTTCTGACCACTAATACCATAAGTATTTAACCAGCAAATTTCCACTTTTCTTAGGATTTTTTTTTTGCATTTCTGTTACCAGCCTGAGGTGCTGATCTCCTGAAATGCTCCTTTCTGTTCCCTGTTGCTTGTAATTTGTCCAGTAATCTATCTCTCAGAGATCTTTTTCTATCACTGCAAACGCTTGCAGTGTCTTCAAGAGTTCTTTGTTGTTTGGCACAAGCTATTGTTGCTAAGCAATCTCCATATCTGGGTAAATATGTCTGTAGCTGTTCTACATCCATCATGGAAATCACAATTACATCTATCTGAAATAAAAGAACAGGACAAATGAGAATATGAATTACAACATGCTGGTCTTAATGGTCTGTAGCCATATAAGTAAATTTAAACTTCAACCTTCTGCATTTTATTATATCCGTATGTTTTTTAAAGATAAGTGCCACTGGGGATTATGTAATCCTGCCCATCTGTGCAACCATCCATTTTTCTGTCACTTTGTAATGTAGTATAGCTCCATCTTCACCAATGAAGACATGGATTTGAAACGTTATGTTCATATCGAGTGCTCTATACATGTTCAAAAAGCTTAGAATATTGATGACTCCAATCTGAGCTGAAGGCATGAGTTTTAGTTCCTGTTCACAAAATCTCAAACAAATTGGTTATTAATACAGTCAATATAGCCTTTGTTCTTAGTTATTTATTTACTCCCTTGCATGTTTCTCACTCAATAGTGTCTTATGTGTATAATTACATAACTGTTCACACTGTTGAAATGAGAAAATTATCCCAAAACATAGTGCCTAGTTTGATAGTGTGTTTCACAGGTTACTTGTTGTGACATGGTACAAGCTCTAATTATATCCAAATTGTAGACTTTAAAATTAAAAACTCTAAAGATTGTTAAAGTGTAACTTCATTGCATGTCCTCATCCATTTTGCAGTAATGTCCCTTGAGTAGGTCTTATTACCATATAAACATGCAAAAATGGGCTTGTCATCCTTGATGACACTTTCCAAATTTTAGGCACTACTGTGAACTAGTAAGTATATGATGATTTACATCCATAGTTTATTTGACATTTTTTAAGAAGATGGTAACCCATGATTGAACTGACTCAGATAATGTATCACTGATGTAAAACAGTCATTATGAAATACAGCAATCTATAAGCCAAACAGATCAACAAATTATTTTACTCTTTGACCCTTTCAGGTTTGTGTTCCACTTTTAATTATTGCACTCTCTAAAACATAAACATCTGAAAAACACAAACCTAAGAAGCTTTTCGATCTTGTGTTATGGTATAATAAACATATTTTGTAGACTGGTACCATTGTCTACAAGTGCAAAAATGTTAATATTATGACTTGTATTTATTAGAAATTGGTTGATTAAATATACCCCATCTTCTTTCATCCTTGTGATGTTGTCTTCACTGATCTTTCTGTGTCTCAGGAATTCCTCCATTCTGTAATAGACAAATTAACATATTTCTTAAATAATGAAAGATTAATATAAAAGTTAATGCAAAACATAAAGATAATATGTGTCGTATTTACATAATACAAAGAATCAATGGACCAGCACCTGCCCCTAAAGTGTTTCTTATCCAATAGTGCTGTCTGAAATATCTGAAGCAAGGCTTCCATTTCCACATTATTTATGCAAAAAATGTCATTTTTTAGGCAACCTCCAGTCTATAAACAAGTTAAAAGCAAATGATGGTAGGACTTGAGTTGCAAAGGTTTTGTTTTTTCTAAGTCATGCAGTGCTTCTTAAGGTGCATATATCAATTACTTCACTATATATAAAGTTATACTATATATATATATATATATATATATATATATATATATATATATATATATATATACACATATATCATATTATATCCTATTTGCTTATATTCGGAACCCCGAGTGCTGTAAAGTGCTCACTGTTATGGATCACTGCCATCTCACCTCTACGTGGGTTTGATTCTCGAGCTCATCCAATGTGGTTACATGAGAAAGCTTGCCAGTAGCAGCTAGCTTCTTGTGGGTCGGTGATTCTTTCTAGGGTTTTCCTGGGTTCTTTCTCCACCATTAATACTGGCTGCCAAAAATGGCATTAAACCATATAACAACAAGTACTAAAATATACTATCATTTATCATGTTATATCCTATATACATATATTAAGTTGTATCATACATACATATATCATGTTACATAAATATGCAGTAATATTGTCTAAGAAACTGTTCCCAGTGTAATACAGTAATATAGATACAGATTTCTGATCTGTTAAATATAGTTCACAGTGATATAATTTTGATCGATGGGTGAAGTACTAACTTCTTAAGTACTTACATACAAAGCTCCATGAATCTGCTGGGAACAGTGTATGAGAAACAGTTCAACACATAAACAGTCAACAATTAAACAAAAGGTCCTAGTGGACTGATATCACATACCTGGATAACACAGCTTAACAATGGACCATTTTACTAAACATGTTTTTATTCTCTTTGTTTTAATGTTACTTTTAATAAACACATTATCGCATATATCATGCCAAGAAAATTGGAGCAAAGTGCCTTTCCCATGGACAGACCAAGGCAGTTAAACATAGATTGGTGGATAGGCCCATGTAGTATTGGAAGAACACATCCTATGTAAACTATTGGTATCTTCAAAACTTACACATCATGTTGAGTTTACCAATTTTATTTTATCCTGAAAACATTTCCTTTTAAATATAAAGCATAATTAATACACATAGTTTCTTGCTCATACAAAAATATATAAACTTAAGATGGAGAAAATCCTAACTGGAGTGTTACCAAACTTGTCCAATAGCTAAAAGATCACTTTATGTTTATGTGTTGATCAGGCTAATAATCAAACTCATGCAAAATCTGTATGATACAAGACTATTTATCAAGTTTGTTTGATTAAAATCTGATCAAAAATATAGTAGTTACACTGCTGACACTTTCAGCTAATTAACTGCATTATCACACCATTAATGTACATGCTTGTCTCTCATAATCATACTCAACCAAGATCTTGATGACAGACGTCCTGATTGCCAACGGTGGTCAAAATCGGATCATAAATAGTCTATAGATTGATACAAATCTCCAGATCAATTGCAACATCACATCATGCATATGCATATGTGTTTCTTAATAAAAATTCATCCAACATCTTGACAATATTAGCCCAATCCCAAAATAATTCATAAGATATCTGTGCATTTCTCACATGAAAACTGGTATTGATTTTTCAAGGTAAAAAGAGCTCAACAAATTTTAAAATTTTAATTTATCATTGGTATTTAGCATATATGACCATATTACTGAATTGTTTTACATGTTTTTGAAATTGCTCTTAATTAGTTTGATACTATTAAGTTTAAAAACAAAATATATTCATAAAAAATGTGGCTTTTAAAAAGCGGGTGTATAATATTTAAAGAGTTATTTCAACTCTCAGTGTTTTGACAAAAATAACAGTGCTTGGTTAAAGTGAATTCATTAAATGCTCAGTGTTTTTTCCTTTCAACATAACAACACAGGAACTGTAATGACATTATTAAATATTCATGAAAAAATGTAGCTTTTAAAAACCCAGGTTATAATACATTAGGAGTTTGTTACCCCTTATATAATTATTATGATTCCCTTTGACTTTTATGTCAATTTATTCACTTTAAAATACTTATCTGATATTCACCGGTGAAAAATTATCAGATAATGAACTTTCAATTGTGAAGCGTTGATAGATAATATTGACTAATACATTTGGAACAGTGAATTTCCCATAGACCTTGATCAATACAAAATGTAAATACAATTTTCATCAAGAGGTAATGTGTTGTCTCTCTATGAATGTTATAATTTTAATTTGACCTTTCATAGAAATTTATGATTAGAATTGCCACATTTTAATACACAGAATAATACAAATAATCAAGCTGTTTAATTTCTATAATATCTGTACAAATAAATATTACCAGATAAATTTATTGGACTAGATTGATCTACTGAAGCTCATTATTATCAAACCATGATGCATATCCTTAAATTTCCATTCAAACACCACAAGGCAAAGGTAGAACATAAACTATTAAAAACAAGATAACCAAGCCAGGAATCATGTGGAGATGAAAATCACTCACCCAATACCTCCTTGTTTATTTGAAAAATTCATACAGCCCCCTAAAACATTTCCTATTCCATTGGTTTTAAAATTAGGGTGCCTACTAGGTAGGTATTTTTTTTTACAATTCTTTTCTTTAAATGTTATATTTTATATTGTAATGATAAGAATATATAATGTATTATGTTCTTCAAGTACTGGACTAGGCACAAAACATTTTCAGAAATTATTGTTTTTAAAAAGATATTTTTCTATTTTAGATAGGGTGGGTGGGGGGTGGGTGCTATGGTTGACAAACAAAAACAGGGATGCTCGGCTGGCCAGAAATACACACCATTTTTTGGCAAATTATTTACAATGCTAAAATACAAATACACCAACAAGAATACAACCACTACTATTATAGCTTCACAAACATGCAGTATCATTGTTGGGATTTTTAATATTCATAGCGATATTACAAATAACTAAATCTGGACCCAAATGAAATATCTCAGAAAAACATTTCCAGAAAAAGTGCTCAGATTTACTTGCATTTTCTTACAACAGTGATAGTGAATGAAAGACCTGTGTGTGCTGTACATTACTGAGAAAAGTATGTACTGTGCAACTGTTTAATGATTTAGATTCGTGTTTGGTATACATAACTAAGTAAAGCATGCAACATGCAACTGTTCAGTACTTCAAGGTCATGTTCGTGTTATACATTACTGTGAGTATACATCCATACTTTATTATACGGAGTTTGCAGGCTACTACACCACAACGATAAATATGTATTTATTGCTAAATCTACGTCTTACACAGGACTAAGCAAACACTTGACTCACCTTCGTATCTTTCAAATCAAAGACGAGACGCGGGCACAACACTGTTTACTGCAAAATCTACCTCCACGTGAAGAGACCGAAATGCAAAGGGCGATAATCTTTACGTTCATTAGTTTTCAAATCTAAGTTACATATATGATTCCAAAGAACGAAATACTATTTCGAAATAACGAAATACTATTTCGTTTAAACGAAATACTATTTCGAAATAACGAAATACTATTTCGAAGTAACGAAATACTATTTCGTTTAAACGAAATACTATTTCGAAATAACGAAATACTATTTCGTTTAAACGAAATACTATTTCGAAATAACGAAATAAAAATATTTTCATCCATGTCACTTAAGGGGCTCCGTATTATATAGTGTTCATTATAAAATATTATGTTTATTACATTTTCTTTGGAACGGTAATTGCTGGACGTGTCTGTTATATTTTATATTGACCAGTATGAAAAATGTGCTCGTTCGCGAGCTATATAGAAAACTAGATGAAGGTAATCCTTACCTTCATCCCGATGGCAGAACATTTGTCCATAATTTCCTATTGTCGACTTCTTTGCTCCACAAGTAGGATCCAGCCCCATTGATCTGAATATCTCAGTTTGTTCATCTCCGTCATAAATGTATGTATTCACCTTCAAAAAGAGTCATGTTCACTTCTGATCACTCCTTTATTTAATCATGCTAACATATGGTAGATAGTTCTTATTAAAGAGCTCATCACTTCACTCAACTAATGATACTATCTCTTGAAAAGTATGATTCAGATACACTATTGGAAATTCGATTGTATATAACACTACTGAATATCCAAGGTAGTAGTAATATGGGACGATCTGGCGACAATGGAAAATCCAGTCAAAAAAGGGCTTGGGACCTTCTGGCGACAAGGGGAATTTAACATGGTGGGACTGTCTAGCGACAAGGAGAATTTAACATGCTGGGACTATCTAGCGACAAGGGAAATTGAACATGGGAAATATTATTTGTATTTGGGACTGTCAAGCGACAAGAGAAATTGAGGAAAAGAAAGTTAATATCTTTTCGAGGCATATGAGTGGCCCTGCAAAGGGCCTTTGGATACTTCTTTTGTTTTCAGCCGTTGTTCCACCACCTTTTGATTTTACCAATGATTCCCGTTTTCTTCTTCTTTTCGTCCTCGGGAATCAAGTTATGATGTCCCATAGCTCTGAACTTTTTCTGAACTTTGATCCATCCCTGATTTAGTTGATCAAAGTCCTCTTTCTTTATTTTTTGTTCCTTTCTCTTCTTAGTCCAGTTATCCTTAATATTGAACACCTCTTCTTCCATCACCTTTCTCATCATTGCTTCTGCTTTCTTTAGTCGGTCTAGTCCCCACTTCACATAATCCCACTCTATCAAATTTAATGTTTCTTCTAGAAAGCACCTGACTTTGGTGATATTATTAAGTGCCTCCTTCAAGTCCCCTATTCTTATATGTTTTATAATAAGTCTTCTTAATTTCTTGACTTCCTTCTCTACCATACCTTCTAATAGATCTCTCGCTAATTTCAAATTGCTTACAAAGTCCAGGTTACACTGAAATTCTTCCTCAAGTCTTTCCACCACATATTCTGCATCAATGATCCCAAACCAGCTGTCTTGGAGTTGGATAAACAAGTCGATGGCCATCTTGATGTATTCAAACTTGAATGGTTCAAATGACGGACGATTGAATATATATATATATATATATATATATATATATATATATATATATATATATATATATATATATATATATATATATATATATATATATATATATATATCTTAAGCAAAGACGTGAAGGAAAACATCCCTTACACTCACTGTTCAAATTATATACTATTCACAAACCATACAATGTACCATCCACACACACGGGGAAGTAGCCAAACCAAAAGATATAAATTGCTATCGATATCACACCATTTACAACCCACACACACGGGGAAACAACCCAACCGAACCATATAATTTACTATCCAATATCACATCATTTACCATCCACACACACCGGGAAGCAGCCAAACCAAGCCATATAATTTACTATCCAATATCACTCCATTTACCATCCACACACACGGGGAAGCAGCCAAAACAATGCACATAATTTACTATCCAATATCACACCATCTACCATCCACACACACAGGGAAGCAGCCAAAACAACCCATATAATTTACTATCCAATATCACACCATCTACCATCCACACACACACACACACACACACAAACACACACACACACACACACAGGGAAGCAGCCAAACCAAACCACATAATTTTCTATTCAATATCACACCATCTACCATGCAAAAAAGAGTCAGTGTTTATAATCACACTACTCCTCTATCATACCCATTGGCAATTTGAACAGTCTCTTTTCTAGACATTTGGTTAGCCTTGAAAAGCGCTGTTTTTAAAAAAAAAAATCCTAAATGCACCTGGCTAATGCTGACACTTCCCAGGTCTAGCCCCTCACACACATCTCCTGCTCCAATCATTCTCCCAATTGAGTGCTTGGGAGTGCAGAGGGAGCTTGAGTGGCTTCACTATCCCAATCTTCCATTTGAGGGATAGTGAAAGCCTGTTCACGTCTTCCTCTATACCGCAACCGTGGATGAAGTTGTGGTTGTTGCGACTGGGGCTGTGACTGTGGTTGACGAGCTGATTCTGGTGGTGGAGTCGTCCTCCCCTAGGTTTCACCTGACAGACTTTGACCATCATGAGGTGAGGCCAGATTGGTCTTCTCTTGTCCTCCTCTTCTTTTTTTTTCTCTCCTTCCCTTCTTCTTCATCAATTTTTGGCCTGTTCTTTTAAGGCCTCAATAGAATGAAGTCTATACTTCTCAGTCCATTCTTCTTTGTCTATTTGAATTTCCTCTCTGAAGAGTTCTTCTATGAGGTCTTCCGTTACTTTCAGCATTCAAACATTCTCTATCTCTTTAGGCTTTGACATCAGATTGTGTCTGATCCGATGCAGAGTGCGGAAAGCTTCGTTCAGCTTGGCTAGTCTTGAGCACATCTTCGTAAGAGGATGAGTCAAACAATGGATGGTCAGACTAGTTGATTGATTGATTAATTGGATTTAAAACGTGTTCGCCCAGCGGGCATTTACGTCTGGTTAATGCCCAAAAAAGGGCTATTTAATTGTTTTGGGGGACGGAATAGTGCCACGTCCCCACGCTTTATTGCACAATTTTGTGCTAATTAATTGATACCAACTGTCAGGAGCGGTAGAGGCAAAGGCGGAACGAGCCTGTGTTGGAAGGAAGGTGATTTACCCCATAATTTAATCCCCCGATTATAATTTAGAATAATTGTCGTCTGGCATTAAATATTTTGAATAAAACATTATTGTGCTTTTTTGAGAAAAGGTGAAGATAAGAGAAGAGAAAATAATGTGGCATATTTAGTTCTACTTATTATTATTGCCACATTGTGTAGCTGGACATGATGGCTCTGGGTTTTTAGCCACCTTATAGAATTAATTAGGGTCTTAGTTGTCCTATCGATTAGTTAGTTTGCTACCTTGTGTAGCCGGAGCTAATGGCTTTGGACTTTTAGCCACCTTATAAAAATTATTTAGGGTTCTATTATAAATAAAACTTCCTATTTTAAGCTTGCTACCTTGTGCAGCGGGACCTGATGGTTTCTGGGTTTAAACCACCTTATATGTCTATTTGAGGTCTTACTTAACTTATCCAGTATTTATTTGCTACTTTGTGTAGCCGGAGCTGATGGCTGTGGGTATTAGCCACCTTATATAGCTATTGAGGGCCATATTGTAATTCCCTATTTATATATGCCAGAGTAGAAGTTAGAATTAGTAAGTAAGTAAGTGTAGAGTGTAGAGTGTAGAGAAATAGAGTTCTATAGTTGCGTTATAGTGAAAAAGTAAATTATTGGGTATGTGAGATTGCTTGCCTATTTATCGATTTTGGGGCATTGATGGGGTAATTTAATTTTTGGATTATTCAGGCTTATCGATGTTTGGTCGATACCTTCTGCATTGCTACACCAGTTGAAGCAGGAGGGTTGATATAAACTCCTTTTGGACACAGTCATGTGACTGAATAGTATACCCCTCCTCCTACTTTTTTTTAGATAGCTTACAGCAGGAGTTTCCATTTAATCGATGCCTGATTATATGGTATAAATGGTTCAAGTTATTCGTCGACGTGAGGTATATACTATCTATAGTGTTGTACCGGGTCGCACAGGAAGGTTGTGTTAAATTGCGTTTGCATACAGTCATTGTGACAGTTTATTAACACCCTCCTCCTGTACTTCCTTGACAGCATACAGACCGCATGTCCGTTAAATCGACTTTAGGTGAACAACCTATTTGGGTGGTATAGGGTGTAAGGTATAGGGTGGTATAGGGTTTTTATATAAAGAAAAAAGGGAGGAGTGGGTGGTGGGTGGTGGGTGGATGGGGTGATTTGGGTTGGGATGTACTATTAAATACTGTCAGACTTGTCTATTTCCCGAAGGAATAATGGGATCAGTTCTGCAGTTAGATTAGGATTAGGGTTTGTGGTACTAAGAAATGATGGGTAGGTTGTGCTCGAGCCGATTTTTGTAAGAGAGCTTGCAAGTTTATTTCTCGCTACTCTATATGCTGGACACACATTAAAAAACATGTGATAAATCTTCTAATTGTTTGCAGGATTGGCAAGAAGAGATTATTCCAGGGTTGGATTTACTATATTTGCCCATACTTCCGGCTAGTAGAGATTTTCCTGTTTTGATACGATTGAAGATTCTTTCGAGATGCGTATGTTTGATCTCTGCTCCAATAATATTCCTGGATACTTGATTTTGGATAGAGTATAGTTTGCGTCCTTTATGGCTGGAGTCCCACTGTGTTTGCCTTTTAGACATGATTTGTTTGGTAATGACATTGTATAGTTCAGTTACCGAATACTCTATTTGTTCATTTTCAACGTTGTTGAGGCTATTTTTTGTAGCATGGTCAGCTTGATCGTTACCAAACAGGTCTATATGGGATGGGACCCACATGAATTCAATTATTTGGTTAAGGTTAGCAAGATCATTAATAAGTAGCCTTGCTTGTTTTTGATAGTCGCTACGCCCTTTTGAACATCCAGATTCAAGTGTTTTAAGGACACTGATAGAATCACTAATGATAAGTGATTTTGGAAATTTATCAATTTTGATCAGCTTCAATGCTTCTAGGATTGCCCAAAATTCTGTAGTGTAGATGGAGCATAAGTCAGGAAGCCGCCTCCTTATTGTTATATTTAATTCAGGGATGGTGACTGCTGCAGCTGTTCTGTCTGGATCTGTTGATTTGGATCCATCGATGTATAATTTGATATAATCCTTGTAATTGACGTCTAAGTTATGGAGGATTTTTGTTCGTATCACGTTCGCCATTGTTTCTTTGGGTCCAAACGTAGTGACTTCAAAGTTAATGTTTATTGGTATGTTCATCCAGGGAGTATTGTCCGGATAGGCGATTTGAACAGCTTGGAGGTTGTTAATGCTAAGTTCTTTGCTTAGGGTGTGGATCCTTTTCCCGCATGGTTGGGATGGTACTAACCTCTTGCTAAAGGCTTTATTGCATTTTTTTATTGTTGTTTTGGTGGGGTGATTTGCGTTATGAATTGAAATTCTGACCGCATATCTAAGAGTTAGCTCATCTCTTCTAAGTGGTAATGGCATTTCTCCAGTGATGATTTGCAACTCTTCTTTTGAGGTACTTTTCAAGGTGCCTGTGCAAATACGTAGTGCTGTAGTTTGTATTTGATCTAGTTTTCCCAGAAGACCTTTTTTAGCAGATGCGTATATTTGACATCCGTAGTCCAGTTTAGATCTAATTAGGGCCCTGTAGATCATCAGAAGTGTTTTTTGGTTAGATCCCCATTTTAATCCTTTGATGTTTTTCATGAGGGAAATGTCTTTATTGCATCTACGGATCAGATCTTGGATGTGGTATTTCCATGTTAGATATTGATCGAAAGTCATACCCAGGAATTTGATTGAGGTTTCAAATTTAATTAACTCCCCTTGAATGTATAGCTTTGGTGCTTCTACTGTTTTCCTCTGATTTGGCGAAAAAATTATACCCCTTGTTTTGCCCTTTGAGAGTTTAAACCCCCATTTGTCAGCCCATGTTCCAATTTTGTTGAGGCTGTTTTGGAGGGTATTGATGACTTTTTGACTTGTTGGATCGCCCTCTTTCCATAGCCCGCTATCGTCCGCGAATTGCGAGAGGTCTACTTCCTTGGGATCAACGTTGAGTTCCAGATCGTTGATCATAATGTTGAAAAGCGTAGGGCTAATAACACTCCCCTGAGGTGTGCCGTTTTCCAAAAGGAATTCCTCAGAGAGAGTATCTCCTATTCTAACTCTGATGCGCCTATTAGACAGGAATTGTTTTATCCAGGCATGCATTTCACCATTTATGCCGTAGTGATTTAATTTGGCTATGAGGCCATTGGTCCAAACCAAGTCGAATGCTTTTTCTAAATCTAGAAAAATTGCAGTTAAGTGTCGGTTTTTTTTCCTTTTATTGTGGAATGCTAGTTTTATTTGGGATTCTAGTCTGACTTGCTGATCTATTGTTGATCTATTATTCCGGAATCAGCTCTGGTTGTTTGATAAAAGGTTTTTACTCTCTAAGTGATGTTTCAGTCTGTTGTTAACCATCGTTTCCATTACCTTACATATTGTGTCCGTAAGGGAGATGGGTCTGTATGATGAAACTTCGGTGGGGTCCTTATCTGATTTTGGGATTGGGATTACAATTGCTTGTTTCCATTTCTCAGGTATTTGTCCCGTGATCCATGATTGGTTGATTAAAGCAATTAATGCTTTTTCTATGTTAGTAGGGATGTTTTTATATAATTCGTATCCCATGTTGTCTTCTCCTGGTGAAGTTGACTTTTTTGGTTTAATTGCAATTGTCCATTCCTCTCTAGTGAATGGCTCATTGAGAGAAGGGTTTCTGGGGTCACTATCCTTAAAGAGATGTGGCTTCTGTTCCTCCACTTTTGTTCTATAAGCTTGGAATTTTGCAGTGTGGTTTTTGTTGCTGCTCATTCCTGCAAAGTGAGTTGCTATCGCTGAAGCTTTTTCCATATTTGTTATTGCTCCTTTGATATTTGGTATGGACGTGCTAATTCCTTTTTTCATGGATTTAATTGTATTCCAAATTTGTTTGGAATTGGACTGTTTGATAACTAAAGTGGAGCAGTAGTTTTTCCACGATGTCTCTTTAGAAGTTTTGATAATCTGTTTTGCTGATTTTTCCTTATTTTTGTAGTCCTCGAAGTCCTTTGACTTTCCAGTATACCTAAATCTATTGAGGGCTTTCTTCTTTTCCTTGATCGCCTTCTTGCAGTTGTCGTTCCACCAAGGTATGGGTTGTTTATTTGTAAGCTTTGTTCCCGTGGAAGGAATACTATTATTGGCTGCTTCCTTGATACATTGGATTATGTTGTTATTAAACTGGTCGATGTTGTCGTCTTGTAGATCCTGTATGGTCTTCTTTTCCAGTAGGGACCGGAATTTCGTCCAGTTTGCTTTGTTTATAATCCATTTGGAAATTGTTTTGTTGGGGTCGATTGGCTTTGATAAGTGTATGTCTATAACTATTGGGTAGTGGTCACTACCTAGTGTAGATTCTCTGTCTACTTCCCAGTTGGTGATTGCAGCCAATCTGGGTGTACAAATTGTGAGATCTAATGCAGACACGGAGCCATTTGTTGGTTATAGACGGGTTTTTGTTCCGTCGTTTAGTACGACAAGATTTCTTTTGAGTGCCCATTGTTCAATCAGTGAGCCTCGCTTGTCAGTATGATCCCCTCCCCATGATTTATTGTGGGCATTAAAATCCCCACAAATCATGTATTCTTTTATGCAGCTGTTTAACTGCTTATAGTTTTGTAAGAGCGCAGGTGCTGCTCCACCAGGGTCATACACGTTAAGAAGTTCAAATGAAAAAGAACCAACGTGTATGTGTACTGATTGATATTCTACTGCGCTTACTGTAGAATTATCTTGTTTTTGGCTAGTGTTAGTACAAAAGTAAGTATTGGGTAGTAGGTCACTAATGAAGATTCCTAACCCACCTCCCTTTATTCCGCTAGCCCTTGTTGAGTATTTATATTTTGAATATCCCTTAATTTTTGGTTGGGATTGTGATGAAATGTAGGTATGGGTTTCCTGAATACAGATGATGTCAGGTTTTTTAATGGAATTTTGAATTTTAATTAATAATTCAGGTTTATTTATGTTTAAACCCCTGCTATTCCATTGCCAGATAGTTAATATATTTTTCCTTTTTTTGTCCATCGGAATTATGGTAATTTTTACATTAGAGCTATTTCCTATTTAAATATGCAAATGTTTTTCGAGGATATCATTTAGTAGTTTAAAGTACGGTATACTAGGTACCCCCTGGTAGTTTGAGATTTGAATAATCCCTGATAAAAGATCATTAAGGTATTGGAAAATTTTTATGTGGGGAAAGGAATCGATCCCGCTATTAATATTAATGTTTATATTGTCCACTTTGTTATTAACAGTACTGGTTAATAAATCCTTTGTTTTTAACACTTTAGGATTTACAGTACTGGTTCCTCTATTTCTATTATTTTGAACAAAATTATTGATCTCCGATGAAGTCGGTATATTTTGTTTTAGGTTTTTAGAGGGCATTGAAGAGGGCTGAGGTAATAGTGGAGTATTACCCTTTTGAGTACAGTTTTTAGTTTTGAATAAAGCAGGGTTGCTTGGGGCTGTAGCATTTGGGAGTTCCTTAATGTTTGTAGTCTGAGGGTTTACAGAAGTTTGTTTCTGTGCTACCTCAGAACTGGATTTAGCCAACTTATACGGGATTTTTTCTCTGTTCATTTTGGCTACTATTGCCATTTCCTTAATGGTATATGGACAATCTTCGGCCGTTGGTCCGTGGGGTCCTTTACAATTGTGGCATTTGGGTCCAACATGTTTACAGAGATCACTGTGATTACCTCCACAGTTTCCACATCTTGGTTTGTTTCTACAGCTGACAGTGTAGTGGCCCCACGATTTGCATTTGTTGCAAAATCTTGGTTTATTGATGTAGTCTTCTAGTAGATAGTTGGTTCCATAAAAATAAACAAGTATTGGTGCTGTTGTATAAAATTCCAGCAATATTTTTCTTGTTATATGATCTTTTGTAGATCGAAGTCTGGTGACTTGTTTGATGTCGGATCCCTGAAGTGAAAGCTCCTGCCCAATTTCTTCATTTGTCAATTGGATGTACCTCTTTGGAAGCTCAAACACTTTTTGGTATCCTTTGGAATACATTTTATTGTTTGGTTCCGTTATGGATTTAGTAACCAAGTTGGTTTTCTTTTCCTTCTGGTTGATTACTTGAGGTCCTTTGTTGCCGTTGTTCTGTGCGCCAGGGGGCGGTATTTCAACGGAGAGATGATTCTTGCGAGTAGTATTGTTAGTGGAAGGAGTACCTTTGATATTTTTGGTTACCGTCTTATGTCTGGATACTTGGATTTTCATCGTTCCAATTGATTCCATTTCCATATATTTGGCAACTTGTGATAATGTGCTGCAGCGCACTATTATGTAGTTTGTCCGTGGCCTGATAATTTCAAACGCTCCACTATGTTTTTGTGTTAATGCTGCTGAAATACTTTTTCCACTGAGGTTGAGAGTTTTGGAGTTACCGCTAGTAATGAATACGGTATGTTCCGGGCTGTGGTACTTGGTACCGGTTGTCTTCTGATGGGCTGGAACCTTCTTTGTTTGATTTTTTATTTTTGTTTCTGGACCTTGTTTATTGTCACTTATGGTATTTAGTGATTTTTTAGAGTTTTTTGCTTCAGGTATGCCGTTTTTTGGGGGTTTTCTCTTTACTCCTAACAGTTGAAGGCGTTGATGGCGCTTCTCTTCTGTGTTTGAGTGTTTTATTCTTGTCGGCATTTGTTGAAAGCATATTGATGTAATCCTCAGTGTCTAGGTCCTCATCCATTGTCGATAATAAGTCTTCAATGTTGATTTCCTTTGAGGGTCCCGAAGGTTGGCTATTATGAAAAAATGTTTTTTTTCCATTTGTTTCTGTAGGTGAGACCATTGTATTTGAAGGAGATGCGAGTATTTGTGTAGGAGTATGAACTGTACTGGGTGAAATAATAGTGGCGGTTAATGGGTCAAAGAATGATGGTGTTGGGGGGGGGGGTATTTGGGTTAGGGGGTCAAAGAGCAAAGGGGACATCTGAGTTTTGGAGGGTGAGGTTTGGCTACATTTAATTGGGGGGATACGGGGGTGGGTACGGGAGGGGATAGAGGGTGAATCGATAAGTTCTGAGTGAGGGGGGATTGCACTAACTGAATTTTCATCATTGTCAGTGTTAGGTTTGAGAGTATTTGATGCAACTAAATTAGAACCAACTTCTTGGTTCCCATTTGTGCTGTTTATATGTTTGTTGCATTTATTCATGCAACGTACCATGGGGTTTATGAGTCCTGGCGAGTAGCTCTCGTCGTCCTCATCCACGATTACAGGTTGAGTTTCCTGTATCCATGTTACAGTTGGTTGCAGTGGGAGGGGGGTGTGATTTGGGGTTAAGTTTAGTTCTACCAAAGCACTAATACCACTGTTTGGTAAATGTTTGTCAGTCCTGTTTAATTCAGGAGAAGCCATGACCTTGGAAGGAGTCGTGAATGATTTGGTATTTGAGGGTTTTTGGTTGCGATCCAATACTTCTGATTGAAGCATTTGATTCTTTGGAGTGACTTCTGGGATGTGAGATGGGATGTGAGATGTCACTTTTAAGTCTCTTGAGATCACATTCCTTGCTGTTATGCTAGGACTAAAATAGCCCACAGCTGTTGCATAGGTAATTGGTTTGCTACCCAAGGTAACGTTACCATTTGGGTTGCCACTCCCATTGCTGGGATTATTAGGGGTAGTGGTAGTGTTTGGGCTGCTATTGGTATTGGTAGGGGTAGGGGTGGGGGTACCGTCTATTTCTTTGGCCATTTTGATAAGGTTATTAACCTTTCTGGTCACATAGCGGTTAGTATTCATCTTGACCTTCGACCTTGTTTCGCGAGACATGGTGAGGTAGATGATTATTGTTCACAAAAATTGTGCGACAAGTAACAAGTTGTAAACAATTATGTGGATAGCACAATGCCGGGATGCCGGAAAAGCACTAAATGGACTTAACAATTATAAATGATTGATTGTGATGTTTCTAAATAAAAATAATTGTGAAGGAGAAATAGATGTAGTATAGAATAGATAAGCTAAATGAATTATACAGCACAATAATGTATTAATAAGACCCGAAGGCTTATGTTAAGTAATGATACCCTACTTTTTTGGTTTCCCAGTCCAAATAATTAGCGGAGGTGGTGGAAACGTTTATTCCTCTGCTTGGCGGGCTGCTGGGCCACTTCTGTTGAAAAAACAGCTTGGCGGGCTGCTCCGCGGGCTGCTAGTCCACTTTTGCAGGTCGGGAAATCTGCTTGGCGGGCTGCTAATGAAGAACGTAATGTAGATTTGTGCGATGTGTAGACAGTAGATTGTAGATTGTTGGCGGTTAGGTTGGCGGTTAGGTTAGATCTCTTTGGTACAACTCCTATTTGTTATCCGGGCCCACTTCTTTCGAGTGGTAACCCAGTTGGCTGTATAGTCGCTGTACACGTCTTGACAGGAAGAGTGCTTGTTGTGGAAGATGAATAATGATGAGGTCAGACTGGAGACTACCCCTGCTTTATATGGTTCAAGCGCGGACGCGATAGAAAACACCCCTCTACGGTTTAGGGTTTTAAACGTTTGGATAGTTTGATATAGGGGATGGAAAGAAATCAAAGAGCATCTATATTAATAAAAATGTAAATGGTTTCAAAACAAATTTTATTCAAGTAGAAAACAATTCACAAGACAAAATTTTTATCAACTAACAAACATTTTTTCATTCACAAATAGTTTTTCAAATAACAAACATTTTTTTAAAATAACAAACATTTTTTTTCTTCAATAACACCAATACATTATCTTTGACATGGTTGACAACGTTGTGAATTAAATTGAGATTTCCACTGTTGGAAGTCATTGGGCCATTGATGTACACTACGTTTCCTAGCTAAAGACAACAGATAGCCATAATGGTCACAAAACCATCGATCTACTTTGTCATCGTTTCGAGACGAATGACGGTCAAAATAAGTCACTAAATGTTCTAACGAATATCCAAGACTGCGATGATACCAAAATGGATACAATATTGTCCACACACCATACAACCTGTGCCTTGTAATGTCATATTATTGCATCGTGTCGTCTGGGCATTTCTTCTCATAAAGTCAATGATATCGTCTTCCACATTAGAATCCATACGAATCAAAATACTCCACACAGCCCTCTTGAGGAAAGTAGACACCTACCCAGTGAGTTCCTGGAAGATGACTGTCATCTGTGTTGATGACATAAGCTTGAGTCTCAAAAGATAATAAAGTTCCCAGGTATCCATGATTTTTTTACTTTGTTTTTTTTCTATCTTCACAGGTGATGATAAATCATCAATTCAATACAGACTTTTTGCTTGAAAAGGTTTGTCAAGTAATTGTTTGTTTGCTTTGTCTCTTTACTCTTGGCCAAGAGAGTTTCGATGCGATCAATTTCTCGAGCAAACAATGGAGGAGAGTAATGATCAAGCAAGTCTTTATACCACTGATTTAACACGGCTTCCTCTGAGATGAGACTCCAAGCTTCGTTCAGATAATCGTCCAATTTTTCTTCTTGACAAATCATCATACATTTATCGTGTTGAATTTGACTGCGATGATCGATTTGACATCCATAACAATCTTTTTTGATCATGTCTCTTATTGTATTCTTCTTTTTGGTCTTTGGGGTCTCCTCCTTCCATGGGCTTCCAAAGGTTACGTGCGAGATCGTGGTGCTCCATAGGCCCCTTTTATCTTCTAGAAGGATCAACTTTGGGATATCCCTCGTGCCAGCCCTTGTACCAAACCTGGCAATATACCCATGCCGGCTTTCGCTAATCCTCCCAACACAGGAAGAAGAAAAGGAAAAAATCCTTCGCCTTGCACCAACATATTTTTCTTTTGACCCACGGGTATTTTCTTTTCGACTAATGAACCAAGAACGTGTCGATGTTTTGGCTAAGCATTTTTTCTGGTGTGGAGACAAAGGTATCGTGCCTTTCAAGACATTCAAACAACATTTTCACACGGTATCGATGACATTTTTGGAGGCCGTTTTAATGATTTGTTTTCGCATGGGTGGAGAGGCTTTGGACAGGACGGACAACACGTCTATGTGTTTGGCTAAACAAGGAGGTAGTTCTTTCCTTTTCTTTCCTTTGTGGAGTGAATAAGAATGTTTTCTGCGAGGTGCCATCTTTGCTTGTTCATTCCACAATACCACTGACGCCAATGACTTGGAACACATATCCTTCTATCTTTTTTTGTGCCACTTGATTTATAACTGGTATCACTCGGTCTCTTAACAAAGGATGAATAAAAAATCCTCCGCGTTGCACCAACATCTTTTTCTTTTGACGGACGGGTATTTTCTTTTGGACCATTTGACGAAGAAAGTGTCGATCCTTGGCTAAACGAGGAGGTAGTCCTTTCCTTTTCTTTCCTTTGTGGGGTGAATAAGAATGTTTTCTGCGAGGTGACATATTTGCTTGTTCGTTCCACAATACCACTGGCGTCAATGACTTGGTACACACCCTCTTTCATCTACTTTTTTGGGAACTACCGTTTCGTCAAAAAGGTAACGATGTGTTTCTCAAAATTTCCGAAGTAACCTCCTTTTTGGTGACTCTTCTTTTTCTTTAAACGACTACGTCTTTTGAGGGGATGACGTCGATGTTTGGTTTTTAAGCGTTCTGTAGGATGACGATATTGTCTTTTTCCTTTTCCTTTTTGGACAGCAGAACGACGATGGTTGTGGTGTGCACGTTTTTGAGGAAGCATCATTGAGTGTTCAGAAGTGGCACAGAAAATACTGATTCACGTTGTTGTCCTCAAGTGATTTTGTATACTGGAATGCGACGCCACTGATTATCTTTCTGTCGTATCAACTTCATGGCAGGTAACACACGTCGTGAAGGTGCTCGCAATGGACTATATCGGGGCAGTTCTTGTTTGGACAAATCCAATAAACTCTTTAACATGCCAGATCTTTCTTGGACTTTGACTTTGGGGGCAGGTACTTTATGAGCCGATGCTACTGCCGCTAATGTGGACGAGGGTGTCACCGGTGGAGGAGACGTTTTGGGAGACGCAGATTTCCAATGTTTCATCAAATTAGGAAGAACGGGTGTCAAATTGGATTTAGCTGGCATCCCCCGCAACGGAAAATTGGAAGCACCTGAGACTATTGGAAACGAGGTCACTGGTGCTGCAGGTCGTGGTTTACGAAGGTAAGGTTGTGTCCTGACCGAAGTGCCTCTTTTGCGGGTGACAGCTTTTTTATGTGGACATTTTCTTTTTCTGTGTTTTGGTCTTGACACCATTGTTCTTTTTCTTAGGGGTTCGTTTGGTATTTGTTTTCTTGGGGTGAACTTTGGGAGCATTGGGATCCCATTTTAAAAGGGAACGAATGATGACACCTCCTAGAGAACCACTACCTCCAGGATTCAATATGATTTGCTTTTTGATTTGAGTGTCGATGCGGGGATCGGCCAGTTGCGTCAAGGCTACTTTGTTTCTGTCAAAAAAGCGTTTGGTTTGATGTCGAATGTGAATGATACCTTGCCGTATTTGACGTGCTGTCACCGTAAACCATCGTAATATTTCTTTGAGACTGGCTTATAAGACGTGAGTACGTATTTGTGGATTTTTGTCGCGACTGATACCATACAAGGCACGAATCAATTTGATGGGAAGATGAAACGGAAGGGACGTCATGGTGACAATGTATGAGACAAGGTCAAAGTGACCGAGGTTTTTATAGATTTTTTAGTGGTTCATATTGTTATGTAGACGACGATGACATGTACACGACAGGTCCTCCGTCTTGACACCAGTCGTGAAACAAATCGTTACGAAATCGCAAATAATCGGTGGTGGTGGGTTTTAAATCCACGAGTAAATAGTCGTGTGGAGTTTGAGTGGCATCATCGTACGTATGAGTCAGCCAATGTGTTCCTAACTGTTTGGCTAAGACTTGCACTTGCGATTTATCTCGAAGACTTTTAAACAAGATCACGTAATGAGCATTGAGACTAATGGTACGATGGGCTTTATTTTGTTGAAATAAATGTTGTCTAATGTAAATGACACTGGCATTACGATGATGCCCTTTACGCGTAAACCACTGTTTAATTTCATCTTCGTCTTCTCCTAACATGTCAAAAATGACCAAATGAGTTTGACTAGGGTCAGACACGATCCCATCGTCTTCTCTAGGAATGCCTTCCACAAACACAATGAAATCACCTTGACTTTCTTGCAAGAGGCTGTATGCCGATTGTCACTTTTTGTAACACCACACGATGCGTTGAGGTGAATGATCGATCAAATGATGTTTATGTGCGATTAAATGTTTGACAAATTCGATTTTGCCTGAACCACTCGGTCCAGCAATTAACATGTTGAAAGGATGACGAAGATACAAGGCTTCCCAACTAGCATGATCTAAGTGTTCGTCAATGACTTTGAATGTCAAGGAGGAAGGAGTAGAAATAGTAGAATTAGCCATAGTAGTGTAGGGTATGACACTAATGACACAAAAACAGACAAAACAAGAGGATTTTATACTTTTTTCAAGACACGTTTATTTCAATGCATGTTTAATTTGGAACAACACGAAAAACAAAAATACATAAAAGCTAAATGGATCAGTACAGGAATAAAATACACATAGAAACGATCAAAGTGGCATATAAACAAGTTACTGTACAACATTGTTTTTGTGTCCTTGAGGTAGTATGTAATGTTCTTATAGTCTCTACATGAGGTACAGTCACATAGGTGTCCTCTCGGAAGGGTCTTTGTTGGGGAATGTCCATAACAGTCCTGTCTTGAACAAACTGATTGTCTCCGGTGACAGATTCCTGTTCTTCTTCTGTCACTGTACTGACTTTTTCACTCGACGGTGGATTTTACGAACACAACGCTTGAGCATAATGGGATGCTTCGTTTATCCAAGCCTCAAAACCCCAACTTTTGCAGGGTCCCACTAAAGGTAGGTATTGACAATTCGGAGACCATCGAGCATGTTCCAGGTAACCGGAATCTTTCTGTTCCCACTCGTAAATTTACACACCACAACTAAAACACTTGACTTTATCCCCTTCGCCCAAGTAGAAAAAACAGGCTCTGGCTAATTATTCAGGAGTTGGTCCAGGCAGATATTTTCGCCATTTATCTTTGAAGGTTTGGAATCGACTTTTAAAGTGACAGTATTCAGGCAAACTCGTAGGGAACGAATATTTGACTCTCCTCACTTCAGTTTGATGCAGGTAAGGTGAAATTCCTAGGAGTCCACGATAATGTGTTGCACCGCTTTCGCATCCCTCACGTATAACACGCACATCACTTTCCATGGTAGATATAGGGGTAGTAATCATAGCAATGTTCCCACGATGTCCTGATGAATCGCTAAGGTCGCAGCGTCTGGCATCACTACAATCGCTAGATTTAGCATCGTACTCCACTTGAGAATTCCCAAATTTGAATGATGCCTGTTTAAATGGATTCATCTTCTTTCGCTTGGTCGTTGTAGTATTGGTATTGGACAATGTACCTTTTTATATGCTGCCCAAACTCGACGTGACCGTACGGTAGAGTAAAGTGATTGGTATGCCGCGCTCTTTTTTGGTACACGATTTGATAGACATTTTCCAAAGGACGGCTGACGATTTGGTGTGTGGGTAAACGGACAATCTTGTGCGGTTCGTGGGTGGTCACTTTAAAAGTTTTATCCTGTCCAGACTGTAAGGCTTCTTGAAGCAAGTTAATGTTCACCACTCGACTGGTGCGATAAGTGAGAGTCAATCCTTTCACTTTACATTCGGTATGCATTTCTCCTTGTGGGTCTCGGTATTCGTAGCCGTAATTTTTAGGACTGCCACTTGCAAAACATAGAATCTTGTCGTTGGGATGTTCATCGGTCCAGGCTCCTAAACGGTCTCCTTCGATGGCAGGGTTACACTGGTTCGGTCGGTGAATGTAGATGCAACTGTCCATGTCAATATGCAACACACGATCTCCTAACAGTTATAACACTTGTAGCTGTCACGTAAGCCGCAATGATGACATTTCCAAATTTGTCGGATTCTACAAAGTCTAGTTCTTCTTCGTAATTGACTAAGATCAAGTCTTCACGAATGACGTCTACGTGTTTCATGTATTTGGTTTTGTCGTGAATCATCTGGAAGTAGCGGGAAGGTTCGGACCAATACTCCGTCATGGGTAAAGACGGTCGTTGTGCCATTTTACCCCACAAGCAATTTAACAACACTTTGGCAAACGATCGCCATCCTTCGTTTTTCTCGATGTGGTCTAAAGTGATGCCTTCCTGCTCCCGATATTTTTCTTTGAATATCTTTTAGTCCTCGGGAGTGTGGCACCAGGAAGGATATCAGCTAGCTTCTTGATTTAGTTTCAAAAAGGCATCCACGTAGTCTGCAAAAATACCTTTCCGTGTCTCATCGCCCTTGTGGTATTGTTGTGTCTTGGGAAAGTGGTAAATTTCGCGCACTTCCAACAGTCGGTAACCCAGGTCCAGAGCTTTAAACAATTCCATGCTAACCCACGTTCCTGTCACGGCGCGTTCTTCCTGAGTGTTCTGACAAGGTTGGTCTTGATTGCACGTTTCTGCACAAGTTCGACACAAAGGAAATATACGTTTTCCTTGGCAATGGTGAGGTAAAACGGGATGGTACAAGTCTGTGGGAGGCAAGACTTTGCACTTCATCAATACTTCGTACTGGCGTATGTGGTCCAAGTCAATGTGTTCTGTCATCAATTCTGTGTGCCCTACAGGAAAGTGACAATATTTGCACACATAAGGATACAGCGCACACACGTCCAAGTATTTGCTTATTCTCCTTTCTCCTCGTCTACTTGGTACGGCAAACAGGTGGCATTCGTTCATCCTCAATACAAACTATCCCGGGGGTTCAGGGGGTCCACCAACTTGTAACTTTCTACGATACGTTTAACCTCGGGATCGGTTTTAGAACGCTGATCGTACTCGTGTTCCCACGTTTCCACTACCTGGTATCCTTGCTGTTCTAACCTCAAACGTCGTTGACAAGTTGTCTGGTACAAGTCTTCCATGGTCCGTTGTACAATCTTTTTTTTGGTGTCACGTTGAGGGTAGCATATGGGCCATCCGTGAATAAGCATCCGTTAAACTCGTACACGATCTGAGTGTTTTCTAAGTCCCAGCCATCCACCGAATACGTTCCGATGGTCTTTTCGCCTCCTCCGTTGCGAGCATGTTGGATCCATTTGTCTTCCTTGTCACACAAGTAATGTAGCTAGCGTTGGGCTTTGACCGAGTATTGACGTTTGACAAAATTCGTCGTTTGAGGGCTGATGACAGCTAGAGTATTTTCAGGCATGAATCGTTTTCGTTACACTAAGGAACATGCTTTGGCAATGGTACAAGCTTCTTTCAAAGGATCCATTCGTCCGTATTCCATGAACAATTCTCAAAATTTTCCACAGCAACGTCGTAAAATGTCCACGTCAGATCAACAGTACTTTAACATGTCTTCAGGAAAGTCAAAGGGGTCCGAGGTGTGAGTCTGGTACCCAACGTGGAAAGCTTCTCGTTGTTCGGTGCGCATGTTGTTGGGGTCGTAATAGTGAGCCTCAGGCAAATGGGGTAGAACGGCACGTTGATTTGGCTTTGGTATTGAAAAAGTGCGGAAAATAACCTTTGGCCATTTCTGGCATTCCAAACGTTTTAGGCATGCCACTCAAAGGCATGGTCAAGTAACTCATTAAATCTTTAAACTGTACTTGTCCTACTTGCATATAAATGATTTTGGCTCCGTTTAAAGTCACTTGAGGACGTTCGGTACTTTGCTCCGCATAGTATCTGAGAAGAAATTGCCCATCGTATCCCGAGAAATTGTGAGCCATTACCGTGGCATAGTGATGACAATCTCCGTAACGTTTGATGTCTTCTGGACTCCACGTTTCGTTGATGGGGTTTAGGATCCATTGGGCAAAATCGGCTAGCGTGTTTGACCCTCGAAATATATTTCTCACGTCCTCCAGGAATATTGCTGCAGTGAGGGCAATGACTAAAGATAGGCTCTTGGATGCAGTTCTCGCGCGCACGGTGAGTCACGCAGAAATTAGGAATGTGAATACCAGTCTCTTGCATGCATTCGAAATCAAAACAGATAAAATTCCCTTTTTTCTGGGTATCTTCTTGTTGGGGTTGATATTTTTTAATGAAGCATTCGTGTTCTAAGTCCACGATTTGGCGACAAATATGACATCGTTTTTTACCTCGGCAAACGTGAAACTTGGCATTACTGGTACGTATGCCTTGTCCACAAGTAGGGCACAATCTCAAAAGCTGACAAGTACTTTTCTGTTGTGAACCTTGCATCTTCAAATGTTGTTGGTAACAGGTATGACCGACAAACGTGCGCTGACAAACAGGGCAATGCACTCTTCCTTGTCCTTTGTCCAGACAATGTTTAGAGGTCAAACATCCCTCACATTTTGATCCACAATGCTTGTGTTGTTCTCGATTTTTATAACCATTTGTCACATTTTTCACAGTAATAGCCGTATCCCAGAAATGCAGTAATACTGGTAATGGTATCAAAATGACCATCGTGATGATAGACGTGAATGTATTTTCTGTCTTTGAAATCGTGGCCTCGAAACAATAGAAGACCACGCACTTCTTGAGGGTGTACTTTCAATGTGCAATGTGGAGCCAAGACACCTTGCAATTTTTGCATTTCTGGAATACCGCAAGGTGTGTCTTTGGATATCCCTGCTTGCTGTAACAGGATTTCTGCTTCATTTCGTTGTTTGGCTCGGTCCGATTGTCGAATAGTTTTCCAGGCTCTTTTCCATTCTGCCGTCTCGTTCTTGTTGGCATACGTTTGTCCCACGACGATGGCACGGTCTAAACACATCTGGTCTTGAGAATTGTTAATTTGGACGAGGCATGTTTTGGTGTTGCGAAGGCTGTCCACCAATAACACTTTTTTGCGTTGTCCAGTCCCCTGAGGAAGAGACACGTGGGTTATGAACAGTGTGGTTTTTCCATCGGTGATGTGAAACTTGTTGGATTGTTGCACTTGTTGTATTTTGTCGATGACTTTGGAAGGTGTTAATTGTGATGGGCTACTAAACTCGATCCAAACAATAGACTTCAAATTATCGTGATGAATAGAAAGTCTCAAGCGATCGTCTTCTTTGGCTTGACATTTGCTGTTTCAGTGTAGTTAACATAGAATTCCACACCTCGGTAATGAACCCTTCTGTATTCTCCAAAGATACATTGGACTTGAAATCTTTAAACTTTACTGCATACGTGTAAGCCATTCTTCTAAATTTTCGAAAGGAACGTTTTTCCGTCTCTCGAATGTGATAGTAATTTTCAGGGTTTACTAAGGATGGTGAACTTTGCATGGACGTCGATTGTCTGGGTGTGGATTCGGGCTCACTCATGTCATCTTCAAAATCCCTGGCATGAATCTGAGCCAAGACTTCAGCAAAAAGTCCATTGACTACATCTTAAAGACCATGACCCTATATATTCATGTCCGATCCGTGCATATATAAAGGGTCAGTGTCTAACTTTTCAGCATTCATTTTATTCTTACATTGACCAGAACGATGGAAGAACCTACACAAGCTGAACTTCTGATCAGAGTTTTCTTCAGACAAGCCGACGGACTCCTCTCCCTCCTTTCAAGATATAAGTCATGATACTTACTATAGCTGTAAGAAGAAATGACATTGGGCTACAGAATGTCCAGATCGTAAAAAAACAAAAAAGGTACCAATAGAGACAAAAGTCAAGATACCTGTTATCATTGTAAGAGAAGGGACATTGGTCTCCAAACTGCCCTAAGAAACAATTGGAGCAGAAGTAGAGGGGAGGGGAATTTTGAACTGGAGGAGGAGGAAGAGGTACCCTCCCCCAAGGGAGAACCCCGACACGTTCACAAAGACAAGAAAAGAAGACGAAACGAAAGTGCAGAGGAAGAAGAAAAAGAAAAACATGTGACAGTAAAGAAATTAAAGAAACAGAAAGAATGAACAGAAGAAACCTATAAACTTTTTAAAGTGGTGTTCTGTTATGTTATGTTGTGATATTGGATTGTAACGTTTGTACCAAAATACACCAGAGAGAAAAAACGTAAGTGTCTCTTGGTTATGATTGTATAGAATAGGAACCTACACTCACACATTCATTCACTCACACGTGCATCATAAGTTTTAAAAAAAGGACTTTTGAGTTTTCATTGAATTAGGCAATTGAAATAGTATTTCTTTTCGAAATAATTTGAGTGGCCTAGAAAAGGACCGTAGGTGTTTTATTTGATTAAAACAAAACAAACTCAGAAACGTGACGTAACCATCTTTAGCTGTCTTAAGCCTTTGCCACGGCCAAGACCTATTTCTGGACTGGTGGTTCCTGTCAATGATTTGGTAGAAATCACTAAAGGTGGTATGGTAGACGTAATCACAGTTAAATTGGGTTGTTTAGCTCGAGATCTTCTTCTCTTTGGTCGTGATAAAGAAGTCTGATACATTTGTTTCAGACTCCTTAACTCTGCTAAAATGTCTAAAAATACCGTCGTGACCGTTTGATTTTTACTATTCTCTTTCTGTCCTTGGCCTTCTTTCTTCTCTGTTGCTGCTACTGTTTCTTCCTGGTGTTTTCTTCTTGCTTCTTCTTCTTCCCGCTGTTGAATAAGAAAAGCTTGTTCTTCTACTTTCTGTTGTTGTAAAAATCGCTCCAATTCTTCTTTTTGTCTTTGCTTAAGATCATCATACATAAAAAGAAGCAGAAGGTAACGAAGGTTTCAGAACAAATTCTTGTGATGTTAGAAAATCCACAATATCCCAGTTAAAATCAACTTCTTCTGGATGTAGATTGTCATGAATTTGGTAGTCATTGTAGTCATTGCTGTCTCATTACTTGCTGTCTCCACTACTGGCTCACCCCAAGTCTTCTTAGTTTCCGACATGATTGACAACTCTGTCACATCGATTGACTGCGCACAGACGTTAGTACCTCTATATAGGGAAGGTGACGTCACAGACTGCTCTCTTCCGATTGGATGACTGTGACTGACTTTTGTAACGCACGTTTGTATTGGTGAATACACTCAATTCGTTTTGATCCGCTCTTCCCCTATAAATAACCGCAGTTCACGGTATTCGCTTCACCTGTTTCTCATCACAAGATGTGGACCAACGTAGAATCTTCTACCTTTGTTTCTACCATGCTATTTCGTACTGACTTACCCGTGTAGGTCAGATCATCGTTGACTATCACTCATATGACTGATACAGCCTTTTGGAAGAGAATGATATATGTGGAGAGGCAAGGTTGTTTAAAGAGTGTTTTCTATGGCCCCGCAGTGAGGAGAAGTTTAAGGAAGAGAAGAAGATCTGTGAAATGTCCTCTGTGTTAACAAGATACTGTTAACATTACAGATAACGGCCCTTTTCAGGGCCATTTATATGCCTCGAAAATATATTAGGTTACTTTGCCTCTATTTCTCTTGTCGCTAGAAAGTCCCAAATACAAATAATATTTCCCATGTTCAATTCCCTTTGTCGCTAGATAGTCCCACCATGTTCAATTCCCCTTGTCGCTAGATAGTTCCAGCATATCAAATTCCCCGTGTCACTAGACAGTCACACCATGTTAAATTCCCCTTGTCGCTAGAAGGTCCCAAGCCTTGTTTGACTGGATTTTCCATTGTCGCCAGATCGTCCCATATTACTACTCATGGTATATAACACTCTACTGAACTTCGATTGTGTTTAACACTACTGAAATTCGATTGTATATAACATGCTATTGAAATTTTACTTTATATAACACTTCTGACATTAGAAGGTAAAATGTACTATACTTAAATTATATGGCAGAAAATAATCCACTGAAATGCAATTGTATTTAACTCTCTACAGAAATTCGAAGATACATAACACTCTACTGAAATTCGAGAACTATATTGAAATTCTGTCATTCAAAATCTATGATAATTAATTCTATACGGAATTTGATGATATGTAATAATCACGTCAGGTGAGATTCGATGTTAGGTGACACTCTAATGATACATAAGTCTTTACTGAAAATCGGGGGTACTGATACTCTTCTGAAATTTGATGATAAATGCCACTACTGAAATTCGATATCATTTAAGACTACTGAAATACGATATCATTTAAGATTACTGAAATACGATTTCTTAGAGAAGGAAAGATGCAGTTTTTATTGTTGAATGATATGATCACTGTCACGTAGTTGGATGAAATCATCAACGACATATACAATAAAACAACTGAAGGCTTTGAGATGTCATCATATGATCTGTTACATTGCCTTAATCTTTATCCTGATAAGATTTACATAACCCAGATATATAGCGATTAAGAGTCGGGTTGTTAACAATTAGAACATTTGTAACATTATCTTCATTACTTCACATAATGTGACGAGCCTAGCCCAGCTAAAAGCTAATCGATCTGCTAGTTTCTACCTTTTATAGCATGCGAATTAAAGAAAAAAATTAAAACTACATTAAATTACATTAAACATTGATCTCGTTTTTTAGGTCTTATGAAAGTAAATGTTAGTTATTATCTTTTGAGAAAGGCTCAACAAACATTCCCTATGATTTATTATCCAATATTCCTGCATTCAGTCTGCACGATCCTTTCGAAAAGAGGTCGTTTTGAAGTAAACCGGTTTTGGAAATATTCTTTTGGCTCTAGTTGTCAAAGTAAAGCACTGTGCGTCTCTTTATTTTAGCAATGATTCTTAGACTAAGGCGATAAAAGGAAAGAAGAAAACACAAAATCCAGAAGAATACTTCCAAATGAAAGCTATCCCGCCTTGTTGTACTCTCGGTACATTGATACGAGGCTTGTCTAACAGCGCCCATGTCCATCGGTACAAGTACTCTTGCTACAGATACAAAGACTGGTACATTTTATCTTATTGAAATTATGAAGAGCCTGAAACTATATTTACTCCTTACCGAGCATAGTAGAAAGAAAACGAGCACGTATTGTTTTGGAAACCATCTTGGGCAAGTCATGTTGAACATATTTCAGTTGTCTATGTGAGCAAATGGGGTCTGCCTGCAAGTTCTCGGAGCTTAAAATTAACTATCTGTAGAAAGTGAACAACGATATATATATATATATATATATATATATATATATATATATATATATATATATATATATATATATATATATATATATATATATATATATATATCAAACATGGAACGCAGCAAAAGTTTATTCATTCTAAGAAAATGAAATAAATATTCGACAATTTTTGATTTGTATTTCTCTCTCTCTCTCTCTCTCTCTCTCTCTCTCTCTCTCTCTCTCTCTCTCTCTCTCTCTCTCTCTCGCTCTCTCTCTCACATGACTTCCTGTTCATAGTACAACTGTTAGATAATATATGCTACAGATTTGTCCAGAAGGGAGTGAAAGGTATTAATCTATCTGTGTACATATAATGCCTTGAACCACTTCAAAATGATCTTTAGTCGGGTGGTCTTAGATATTTACTGATTAATAGGATCAAAGTCAACTAAATTAACTGGTTAATACGAAGATGACTACCGAAAACAAAGATAATGTATTAGCACTTTGTGGTAGGTCATGTCAGGACTGTCCTTGGTGATATGAGGTTGTTATTTGCTTGATCAGCTCTTGTTGAGCTATTGATTATCATTATCATATAGTTTATTTAACAAATGCACTCTAGTGTATTTACTCGTCAGAATTAAATAATAATATTAATTATAGGTTGGAGTTCTTAAAAACCTAACTAGTCGACTTGAAAAACTTTACACTATGATAGACAAATATCGTCGTTGTTAAACTGATCTGTTCTGTAAATTTATCATAAGTTATGAAAATTTTTATTTGAAACAAATTTGAAGCACTAACCATATTTTTTTTCACACTAATTGTAAGGTTTCAACAAATGTTGTAAAATCAATTAAAGTAAATCATGCGATAGTTTCACCAGTTAAGTTAATTTCTCGCAGCATTAACATGGTAGTTAACGGATGTTGGCCTGTCAAAGAAAACTAGAATGCATGCGTTACTAACATGTGCCAGTATAATCGCCCGAAAGAATTCATGGCTCACCATTATGTCATTTCAAGGTATTGAAGATCAAAATCAACATCACCTCTGTTGTGTTGCATGTTAATATGGATTCTTTTTGGGTGGATTTGATTTAAGTATGAGTGTTAAATATCTTACTCTGCTTGATTAGATTGCCACCGGCTGGTCAATAAACCTGGGGAATTAGACTACCGGTTATACACCAATAATAGTTTATGGCACTTGGGCGACAATGGGACTAACTATAGAAAATAGGTGAAATGGAATATAGCGATAAGGACATGTATAGCAACAAGAGTTACGTAATGGGACTTTATTGCGACAAGGAGAATAAAACAGGGCTGACATTATAGCGACAAGGGAAATGGAACAAAGGTGACGTCATTCGGGTTTGGAGGAGTAAAAGAGTTTTATAGTAACAAACATCATAGATACACAAACAAGCACACATATGTATACAAAACAAAGACAAACATTATTAGGTCAATAGCAGAATCTTTTATCTTTTCCAGGCAAGTGAGTGGACCTGTGAAGGGTCACTGGGTGTTCTTCTCTTATGGACAAATCCTATGGGGGGGAAAGCTAGTATCTAGTTTTAGCTACGATTTGTGGGGAAAATTATATGGTAAAACCTTGTATCTATTTAAAGACTCTATTTCTTTGACAATGCTCCAAAGAACTAATATATATGTATAACTACAATTATGGAAATTCCAATGGAAAAACTTAGTATCTATTTTGTGCCATAATATGTGTGAAAAAGCTTTGTATCTGTTTAAAGCAAAATTTGAGGAAAACCCTTGGAAAAACGTAGTAACTATTTATGGCTAAAAAAATGTGGATATTCCTATGGAAGAGGCCGAGTGTATATTTATAGTCTCATTGCACAGCACTGATAATAAATGGTTGACCTTGACTGGGCGGTTATTTAGTAACAGTGTTCAAGTTGACCTCAATACGTGATAGTCTAGGTAAGTATGAGAAATCCTATGTTAAACGGACCATATAGTAGACGTGCGGGGTACTATGTGGTCTCAAAAAGGGTTTATATAGTCACAAGGGAGCTCCTTCTTGAATGGCTGGAGCAAAATTCAATTGCTCTGGCTACCATGGACAACACCACTCATCGGAGGAATACCACTGCATAACTGTATACGAAGATATCTAGAATGAATATATTGCCAAGCACGAAGCACTGCAAGCTTTAAAAGAAGAATGCTTCTCCAATCTGCTAGGGTCAATGCCAGACTTTGTGCTAGGTCCTTACCGCTGGTGTGCTATCTATCTTTCGTATCAAAATGAAGGACAAGGTCTAGTTACTCTTGTCTTGACAAAAAAACTGCAGGAACTTCAACAAAACATCATTGTCGAGATGGCTGTCTCAGTGGTGAGTGTACGGTCTAAATTTAAAATCAGTGAGCTTCAACAAGTCCAACTTGCAGCTAGGGAGGGTGAACTCATTGTATATCTCCATATAGATTACAATTTATGACGAAAGACTTCGCAATCAATGTTTACATTATGTACAAGTTTTGCGTAAGGACACAAACTTTAGCGTGGGGCGAACACTCTTTCGTGAGCAAGGCGTCATAATCATCTCAGTTTTCTAAGGCGCTAGAGTTTATCATAAGTACGAATGTACTCGCATTCACAGACGACACAGATGCAACAAAGCCATATCCTGCATGTACTCGCACATCAGAGTGCTTGGTACCGGTTTGAGCTGCTTTTGAGGCAAGTAGAGTTCAACGTCTTTGTGCTTTATTGGCTTTGGTTGTTGGGTGCGTTTTACACTTGTTCGGACACTTTTGGATATATTTCTGCATAATTAATATCAACGTTGGTGCATAATGCCATATCGTCGTACTTCATAAACAAACATACATTGTTGGAAATCACGTAGATATCGCACCCAAATAACTAAATTTAGCTTTCTACTAGCATATACGAGAGCGTTATAAACAATCATTCATACTCCAGATTTATTACAATATTTATTGACTGTCGGAAGTGAGCGCTGATGTCTGTTATATAAATTGTAAATAAAAGTTCTGTAATTGGGTTTTATATAAGTCATATTTTTTTGCACATGTAAGATGCAGTTTTTCAAAGAATCATATTAATCGAATTAGGAACTATACAATATATATATATATATATATATATATATATATATATATATATATATATATATATATATATATATATATATATATAGAATACAAATCATATGGCATATAACAGTCCTTTCAAATGCACTATATCCAGCAAGGGATCACGTTTGTCAGGGATTGAATAAGATAAATGCAAAAAACTGACAAGCAACAGTGCAAAAACTAGTATCACTCTAGCCTGAGCGCTTTCGACTCTCAATGAGTCTTTATCAGAGGCAAATACAGAACATAGACAAGACAGACAATTAAAATACAAAAACCGTTTTTACAGAACTTTACATGCCTGTTTCTACAGTAATTAAACCTTGAAAATTATTTCGAAACCAGGAAAGAAAAGGAATCTTACTGGATACGACCCTTCGAACATTGAAACCAAGCGGTTTAAACCAAGAAGACTAGAAAAAGACAGCAATGCACAAATGTAATTATTTTTTTCCAGCTGACACATTTTCTTTTAAATAATTCTCTAAATTTGCTTAATAGACTCTAACTACTAATATAAAATATTCAGGATATAATTTGCGCGTACATAAATTTACATACATAAACAGATGTGTCGCTTTGGCTCATCGATTTCACATTTTACAGCATCCGCATCCAGTTAAAAGAAACTAGATTTAACGTTATAAATAACCATGACCTGGATATGAATTTATATTGTTTGCGCTGCCGATTTAAGATTCCAACTATCAATCTATCTACGGGTACAATAAAAAATAAAAACTAGCATACTGTGGAAAATGTTATGTATGTGACAAAAAGAAATTTTTGTTTTTATCTAGAATTCTACGTAAAAATGGTGGCGATATTGCAACGTTAATGTCAAAATGTCCAGAAACTCCATGGGCTAAATACCCAGGAGAAAAATATTTACCAGGATATATTTATTGCGGTCCTGGAACTCGATTTGATATTCAACTTGATAAATAAGATCAACAAAAATCTGGTGAATATCCGATAAACGCGATTGACAGAACATTTCACGTTCATGATGTTGTGTATAAGAGTAATGATTTACAGCATAGACATATTGCAGATGTGAAGTTGATTCATGCGTTAAATTCCATAAAAAATAACTCTCTTAAATAAGGATTTCTAATTGGTTAGTTTAATCTGCGATGAAGGCAAACTAGTGTTAGGTGTTAGTAATTAATCATATGATTATTTAAATGGAATCAATTTATTATAGTCCAAGGTGATATTGAAAAGGTAAATCAGTTATTAAGCAGCTCGCGTCCGCAGCAAATGTCACACATTCTGCCGCCGCAGCATGGTTATCAAGACAGGCAATATGACAAATTTATCTTCCACCGCCAAAAGAATCGAATACGCACATTTTGATGTTAGGGTTCCCAATGAAGTTCATCAAGCTGATATTATGCTTTTACTTCATGATACTAGACGTCGAGTAACGTACAGATACGTGTTAGCCGTGTCATTGACGTTGCAAGTAGATACCAAGAAGCATAACCATTATCGACAAAGACGGCAACATACGTTGCTTCTGCGTTTGAGCGAATTTATCAACGAGTACCCTTGAGATGGACACGGCTATTATATGTTGATCCTGGTAAAGAATTACTTTGTGAAGTGTCATCGTTTATGTTTCATCACAACGTTAAAATACGACGAGGACATACTGAGATTCATCGTAATCAAGCAATCATTGAGCGAATTAATCGAACACTTGCTGAGCAATTATTTGGATATCAATATGCCAAATAATGTATTTAGAATACAAGATCTCGTGAATGGGTTGCAAGATTACCTAGTGTAATGAATTTACTCCAACAACTTCCATGAAACCTATTAACGGGATCACAAAAAACATACACAACAACGACATGAATTTTCACAACAATCAGTGTTAGGCAATGTGATCGAAATATTAATCATATCTTTTTTGCTGTCGTTAGAATTTGCAGTGGTATCGGTCTTCTTTTATTGAGCAATGTCTAAAGCTTAATAAACATTGTCTGACAAGGATTTATGCTCTTTAAGTTAGTTAAGTATTGCTAAAACTACAAATTCTGTAAATATTATATTGAATTCAGAAAGCAGACAAGTATGTATTGACAGTGAAAAAAGGATATTATTGAACAGTATTAATTAGATTACAATATGAAAAATTGCTTTTAACAAAGTTGTGGATTTGCCGGAGTTCGCATGTTTTCGGCTATGTAAATTGCTCCTAGCTAATTCTAATTTTTAAAGGGGAGCAAGTGGTATCGTAACCTATGCGTTTTCATCGGGGATATTTATATCCAGTATTTTTATATAATATATAACAAGACAAGTGTTGAAGACAATTACAATATTCAAGACATAATGCTAATAATGCACGAAAAGTGACGTTTGACCAACCAAATCACAAAATGTAATCTGTACCCATCTGACAAATATATTAAATTATTTTCCTAAACTGAAATGTGGTTGAGTAGATTTACTACTTCATGTTGTAGGTTTATATAAATTTCACATGACGACCAAAAATCCTAATTACTTTCCTTGAAACCAGCTTCCAAAAAACCTAACTACTTCCTTGAAACCAGCTTCGAATATCTTCCAAGAATCCTAACTACGTCCTTAAAATAAGACTTTTAACTACTTTCCTTAAAACCAGAACCCAATATCTTCCAAAACGTTTAACTACTTTCCACAAAATCAGACTCTAATATCTTACGAGTAATGGTGAATATGTAAAACTGTTGAACGTATATATTGTATCTAAAGTAAATGAAAATATGCATCACACGTATATTTAAAAAAAATGTCCATAAGATTGCAATTTGAAATATGTGGCATTTACAAATCAGTCAAATGCATTGCGCATGCGTTACATTTAATTAATTTAACCCAAGAATGTATGAATGGGTAAGTTCAACATCACAATAGACCAAATGTGTTTAAAATAGTATCAATTCAAGAATGCCCCTTTTATATCAGTTTCATATGTAGAGATGTTTCTTCTCATGCAACACGTTTTGTATTTCTTAAATATGGTTGTCTTCAAACCAATATTGATTGCTTAATCGAAACTGATCGTGAAATTGCTTTGATTCATTTAATGGAAGAAGATAACATATTGTACATATTACCAACGTTAGTAGGACAACCCTATATTTACACGCCTACATTAGGAAGACCTCTGACATTAGGAGGATATCTTCATAATGCTTCCTCCTAATGTATGTGGAGCAACATGTGAAAATAGATAAAAATATAAGCTTTTCATCTTTCAAGGAAATCAAAATTTTACGAAACAGGATTATATTTTGTCACTTGCTAATGAACCTTTTCGTCAAAAGCAATCAAAGTGCAATATGCATCGTTAGCACAAGTAATTATATAGACCAGGATCAAACAGCAGGTAAGATCAATCTTTATTTCAGTGAATTCGAACGAAACTGTGTTAAGATTGTACAAATGATGCTCATCTGCCATCTAATAAGGCTGCCATTACTAAAAATAGGAATATTTTAATGTAAAAAAAGATCATTATGATATAATTTACCTTGCGAATTTCCACGTCATTTTGGTGTGTGTATGTATGTGTAGTTTGGAATTTTAACGCAGCCTTAACAATTTGTCAGTCATAACGCTACGATGTCTGCAGTGTGGCAGTTTATAGCGATGTCTAGCTCTGCGGCATGATGCCGCAGACATGTAGCATGATGTTTCACTCAGTCACATTATCCTGACACAAGGCCGACCAATCCTAACACTAACTGTTAATGCTGAGCGACAAGCGAGGCAGCGTTTTGTATCATTTTTGTAAGGCTTTGGTATGACTCGACCAAGGATCGAATCCACGACTTCCCACATCCGAGGAGCGTTCCAACGTCATTTGGCATTTTGAAACAGTTTTTCAGTCATGCAAGAAATCTCAGGCTCACCTGGGACTATTGTTAAATAGTTGTTCCTGTTTGAAAGGGAATGGAACTTAATACATACGCAATGCATTGTACTGATTGGTATATGCCGCATATGTGAAATTTCAATTTTAAGTTTTAAAAAATAAAATACAAATGCATGTGATACCTTAATCAATATGTACAGCATCTGATCTTTTTTGAAACCAAATCTGTCAAAAAATGTAAATAAAATTTAGTTTTAACAAAAGAGTCTAATGGGTTTGCATGAATGTAACTAAAGCTGTCTCCAACGAATGAATACACCGAGATATTTCACTATTCATTTTATTTATAACATCAATTTTACTACCAATATGTATACAACTGGAACATATGTAACTATACGTGAATTTATAAGTATAACTTTGCATGTTAGAATCCTGATAATATATCAGCACGTGATTTCTGTCATAATGTGTCCTCAGGTAACTCCAGTTGCCTCCTTGCAAAAAGAGTCTATTTGAGTTGCTATGATGTAAAGAATCTTAATAAAATAAAACCATGAATGTTTGGAGCAAGTCCAACAAGGAATAATTTATTAAGGAATCAAAACCCACTGCAATTGTAATGATGATGATAATAATAATAATAATAATAATAATAATAATAATAATAATAATAATAATAATAACAAAGTAGTTCAGTTCTGAATAACAGTCAAGTTAATCCAACAGTGTGTATTTTACATCCTCATTATTGAACGAACTTACCATAGATACCTATTGTAAACCATATAAAATCAAAAATAAAATAAAATACTAGGTATTTTTAGAAAGGAATTACTATCATTTTTGTTTAATATACTCAAAGGAAGAAAACAATATTGAAACCAGCATATGCTATGATGCTTAGTAACATTTTTTTTTTGTAAACAACATACTATATAGCTACTTTTTTATACGATTGTGAATTAATTAGTCAAATAATTATTAAGTAAACATATTTGTCTCTGGCTCTATGACACTGGAATTTCCCCCATACAAAACCTGGTATATCTGATATTTGACATGTTCTTAACTATCATTTAGTATTAGACCATATGTTGTTGACAACTTAATGATCTTTTTAGAAATGACCATTTGACTCTCATCCTGGTTCTCCTATGTCTTAAGTTTTTAAAAATATAACTTGTTTACTTGAGAAATTACTAATTCTTGCATTTAACATCTGATGCAGAATAAGTATTATTGTTAATTTCAATATTTCATCAGGGCAGAATAATTAATTCAAATTATTATTCACCAGAGTTACTAAGTGTTCATCAAAACTATTCTTGGACTGGAACTTAATTTGGAAATTTGGGGAATTAAGACAAGAAGACATTTGGATAATATTGTTGTTATTCATTAAAATACTGTTAGCATATCGTGACACTACATACTATAGGCATATTAACATAATCTAGATTACACGCGCAACAACATAGTCCATATTAGACATTATTTGGAATATCACTGGAATTTAGTTGAAACATCATACATGTGAACTTATGATAACGCTTTTAGGACTATTTCGAATTTAATTCGCATTACATTTTTTGTTTGTTAGCAATAAGACTGTAGTGACTTTGACGTAACCAGTCTTCTGAATTCCGATATTTGACATACTCTGGGCCAGATTTCTTATCTACATACACAAACATGGTATGGGTTATAGTTGCTAATTTGTGAATATGTGTGCTTATTTCCAGATGTTCAAACAAGAATTACTAAATACTTTACCAATGTGCACTGACTTCAGAACAGTGAACAGTGTCACCATAAAAAGATTCATTTGCAATACCAACAAACAATGACTGCACAAGCAAATTTTGAAATGAAAAATATGTCACCAATTTCTACATGTAGAGAACATTTGGGCAAATTCCACTTACGGAAGAGCATACGAAATGTCGTTATTTGCATTTCCGGATATACTTTACTAATAAAAAGTGATACATTTCGGAATGAAATATTCTCTCGCAATATTCGAGTGTTTAATGAAAATGTTACATCTCATGTAGATGAATACATGTAGATGATATCGAATACATCATTATACACAGTGACACCTTGAACGACCACCTGGAAACTATCTGGAAAGTTTTATATTTTGTATTGCATGAGACAAATTTGACAATATTTTGGACTAAAAGTGAGTTTTCGCTAAGCTTGTGTTAAATTGGAAGGAAATAATGTAAAACATGGTCAAGGGTTACCTATTAAAGTTAAAGACTGATCTTTCAGTAATATAACTGTGCAATTAGGCACATCAAAAGAACTGTGAATTTGATTACAGAAGCACTTTCACCTAGTTTTGTACTATAGTGTTTTGTTTTACATATTTTGTGTCATTCTCTTCCGTTATGGGAGGAGGCGTTATGTATATATACGTTTTTTTGTTGCATGTCTGTATCTATATTTGGTTTAAATTCTGTCACGTAGATTTCATAGGATCTGTAAATAGATGTTGTCAAGTTTCTAATAATCAAAATATTTACAAGTTCGGAGCTATTTATGATTCGCTAGTTAGATCAATCTAGTAGGTATATTGTGAAATATAGTCGTCATAGTTTCTTGGAGATATAAACAAGGATACAACTGAAACATTACATCATTCCTTATTCAGATTCATTAAATAAAACAAATTGCATTACGTATACATATACACACGTACATTATGAAAATTTGTTTTTCACATTCAAATGGTTTCTCCCAGACACAACAGAGCATTTAAATAATGAACGGCAGTTCAATTTTCATACATACGGGAGGTTTATATTGTAGAATGAATCAACGGGTAAGTTCAAAATCACAGTAGACCCAATGTGTTTGAAATATTATAAGAATAAGAATAAGAATACCTCTTTTATATGAGTTTTCCTATGCCCAAATAATGAGATGTTTATCTTCATGAAACACGTTTTTTATTTCTTAAATATGGTTGTCCTCAAACCAATATTGATTACATAATCAAAACTGATCGTGAAATTGCTTTGACTCATTTAATGGAAGAAGGTAACATATAATAAACATTACCTATAGTAAGAGGACAACCCCATGTTTACTCGCTAACAATAGGAGGACCTCTGACATTAGGAGGATATCCTCATAATACTTCCTCCTAATGCATGTGGAGTAACACGTGAACATATTTAGATCTTATAATGTATATGAGCTTTTCATCTATGAATTAAATGAAATTTTTGACGAAACAGGATTCGTTTTGTCACTTTCTAATGAAAGTTTTTAGCAAAGGCACTCCATGTGCAGTATGCAGCGTTAGCACAAGTAATGTTACAGACCAGGCTCAATCAGCCTGTAAAATCAATCTTTATCTCAGTGAGGTCGAATGAAACTGCTTGAAGATTATACAAAAAATGATAACATGCCATCGAATAAGGCTGCCATTACTAAAAATATTGAAACTTAAAATGTCATAAAGTATCATTCTAACCTAATTTGTCTTGCGAGTTTCCAGGACATTGGGCTTTTTTTAATGTAGTTTTCATTCCAGAAAATACCTCTCGGGCCCACTTGGGTTTATTGTAATAAACTTACTTGATCCTGTTTGTATTGGAATGAAACTTAATGCATACGCATTGCTTTTTCCTAATTTGTAAATGTCGTATATATGAAATTTCAATTTTATTGAAATCAATAGGTACATTATCCGAACGTTTTAAAACCAAATCTGCAATTAAATGTGAATAAAACGTAACGACATAATCAGATAATTGAAGGCTTAACTTTGTTTAAACACAAGAGTTTTGATGAATTGACCTGAAGCTGTCTTGAATAAAGTGATTAAATCGAGATATTTCACGGTTGTATTAATTTGTAAAATCAATTTTACTACCACTATGTATACAACCGGAACATATGTAACCATACGTGTATTTATAAGTATAACTGTGCAGGTTATAATCTTGATAATATATCAGCACGTGATGGCTACCATAATGTGTCCTCATGTGTTACTTCAGTTGCTTGAGTACAAAATAACATATTTGTGTTGCTGTGACGTAAAGAATCAAACGAAAACAAACGAAATCAAAACATGCACCTTTGGAGCAAGTATAAAAAAGAGGAGTTTATTAAGGGATCTAAACCCATGTCAATATTATTATTATTATTATTATTATTAATAATAATAATAATAATAATATTAAAAATAATAATAATAATAATAACAATAATAACAACAATAAGAAAGTAGTTCAGTTCTGAATAACAGTTAAGTTAATTCAGCAGCATACAAACCTCATTATTGAACTAACTTACGACATATACATATAGTAAACCAGATAAAAATAAAATAAAATGCCAAGTATAACGTTCGGAAATGAATTACTATCATAGAGATGAAATATGCTAATGGAAATAAAACATTACCGCGACCAGCATATTCTATGACGTTAAGCAACACTTTTTTGTAAACAATATAATACATAGTTACTATTTTTCTATGAATGTCAAACCAACATTTTAAAACTGGAATTATTCATTGCTGTAATTGTCTGAAAATGGAAAATGTCATCTATTTATGACTTAAGGTTATAAGAATGCAGATTCAAGGTTAACAATAAAACAATATCCTCTCCTTTTACTATTTTAAAAGTGGCATAATAACACGATGTATTAGTCTATATCCAGGAACTCAAGAATATATGTTTCTTGGTGTGGTGAAAATGTTATTTATTCAAGAAATGCGGTTAATATAGTGTATTAATGTTAATGTTAATATAGAACACGTGTTTTGAAATACTTTTATATAATATCGAGGTCATTTATGATGTGATGAAGAATACCTTAATTAATACAGAGGCTTCCAAATTCAATACCTTAAAATAATACACTCAGTATTAAAATTGGGAAAAATGTGATCTGCACAATTTTTTCGTAAAGTGTTTCCATAATAGTTTTGAATACTGTAGAACCATTTTTAAACGACTACCCCTGGCAAGTTAAATAAGTAGCCTCTGGAAAAAATTGTTCATTTTAAAGAGCTTAATTTCTTCTACTTGTTTGATGCAAAATTATTAAACATGTAACTGTTAAAGAAATGAATGTACGTGCCTAATGGTAATGACCTTTACGGTAAATTATAGTAATGTTAGGACTGATCTACAGCATGTGTAAATGTATCACTACAAACGTAGTTGCATATGATTGTATCAAGTCGATGTACCATAATATAACTCTTTCATTTATCCTTTTGATACAAAAGAAATGAAAATGTTTTTATAACGACAATGTTTCAGCAATAGCCTTAAAATGTATAAGTTAACGTCTACTGAAAGTGATGTGTTAGCCACTGATGACTGGTGCTACTTTGTCATTTAAATCAATTGTGTGCACGTGTCACTATCATCACAGTCATAAGTGCTTGCTGCTATTAATACTGCTGTCATCGAAACTATCATAAAGCCTAAGAACACAAATAATGTGCGTGTTGATTACATTTGAAAACAAAATTCATAGCATTATTAGATGCTGTTTGGTCAAATATTGGTTCAAAATAAGAACATATATATAAAGGACGACTTACAATATCATTATTATTGGCATGAAAAATATATTTTAATTATAAAAACAGATTGGAATTTTACAATGAAATACATTCTTTTACGTAATCAGGTTTACTCTGGATATCTGCAAAATATGCCTGAGTAGTGTTCTATAAAGTAATGTAATTCCAAAACAACCAAGTAACATGGCATTCATGGTGCATTTAATTGTCCTTAAACATTTATCAATTTGCATCGGTTTGCCTAGCTGCTGGGTCAGAATATTGAACAAAGTTTTATTTCTTCTTGAAATTCTGTTATTTTGCCAATAATTGTACTGCCACTCTCACGTTCGACAAAAGTATCGAGACTGTCTGTTAAATTTAATAGACACTTAAAATGGTTATTTTGCATGGTCAGCAAATTTTATTAGTCATCAACACGCTGACATTAACACGCCGTTTGGCATATTATCACGAACTCTAATCATATTTAATTTAAAATTACTTCAGTCCATTCTACGCAGGTGTATATGCTTCCGAAAAATTTATAAAATATTTCGAAACATTTTAAACACCATCTGCATAATTAAATATATGAGCCTGCGAACTCAAACTTGTCACTTGTAACTTCACACTTTTTTAAAGGTAGATGACACCCAGTAGGGTGGTATGTATGTATGTATGTATGTATGTATGTATGTATGTATGTATGTATGTATGTATGTATGTATGTATGTATGTATGTATGTATGTATGTATGTACGTACGTACGTACGTATGTATGTATGTATGTATGTACGTATGTATGTATGCATGCATGCATGTTTGTATGTATGTATGTAAGGTTTTACATCATGTCAGCACACTACTGGCTATATGTGTCAAAAAGGTTTCCGTTAACAAGGACGGGGGTGGGGTGCTACCAGTATTATTTTAATTATTACAGAAAACCCACCCTAGCTCGTTTTTGTTAGAAATTGAAGTACTGATAAAGAGATGAAAAGCTCAAATCCCTCAATCAGCGATACCGACAGTTAAATTGCTGAATATACAAAAGGTGAAATTCAAATAAACAACAATTTAATACCATTCAATAACAGTCATTTCTGAAAAGAAATGTAATATTTAGAACCTTATCACTCGTCTTTCACTTGACGAAGCGACGATCTATTTCATCATATGACGTAGTGTGATAGATTTTCTTCCTGCCCCGTGTTTCCACTCGTCTATATTATGCCTTCTGTGGACTTGTACTCCAGTTCCCCTCTTGTCCGTCACCTTCTTCCTCCATTCTCTACTTGTCTCGTCTCCCAACTGTATTAAAGTATGTCACTCTGCCTCCTACAGATCATCTGGTCCCTTTTAGCTTCTTGTATTAATACACAAGGACATTAGTATATTTGTCTAGCTATCTAGACTCACACTAAACAACAATCTATCATCAGATAAGCCATTACCTTCTTTGGTCCTGCATTGATGCAGATCGAATTACCCTAACTTTCTGATATGGTGTCCACGATATCAATTGCTTATCATGCATATTTCAATAGATTTCATCACAGAGATATATGCGTATGTATAAATATATATATATATATATATATATATATATATATATATATATATATATATATATATATATATATATATATATATATATATATCTATATCTATATATATATATATATATATATATATATATATATATATATTCTCAACCATAGGATACATAATATCATCTACTCAGACGTATTTCTATTCATTACACTTATATCCTTACACATGATACTCTTACGAAGTATACACAAATATTCAAATTTCCCTATTAACCCTATTAAGTAATGTTTCACACTGCAACCATTATACAAAGTTATAATTCAGTTCAACATTTGCAAATGTAGAATATCACATGAATAAAACTCACGAGGTTACTACGAGTAAACCAAATAGCGAATTACAATATTAATTCTTTACATAAACATTGCTCATATCTCAAAATATGCATGTAGATCAAACACTACAAATGAATCAAACGCTACAAATGGTATTTATACGTACTAACGATGATAGTAATAAAGTATACACACTGCGCCTAAATAAAGTACAATTACATTGCCGTAATAGATTACAACAATCGAGCAAATAAGTCATTGACCAGTCCGAGGCTCCTTTGTAATTCCCAGAATAGCAAAGTTTCCCGCCAATTTCGAATGACGTCGGAGTAGTTTATAACTTTCCGCAAGATGGTTTAGCAACTACAAGATTTAAATTTGAGAATCCAATGGTGGCAACGCCTTGCTCAACTCTGAGTAGATGCCGATTGACCCAGGGTCTATATAATTAGCAGACACTTCCCCCTGCCAGTAGTAAATCAAGGGTAGATTTACGACCACCTCTTGATGTATTCCTTTTCCTCTGGACCATGTTATGACAGTGTTACACATACTAGCTTTGACACCTCATTGTTCGCAAGGCTGACATCGGAACATTTATGACGTGGATTTATTAGCCTCAGGATCTATAATATACATGTTGCAATATGGCTATTGTTCCTTACTTACAACAGGATAACGATGGACCCTTCTTTAACACTTTACCTCTAGAGAATAGAGACTACCAACGCCTGAAGTCATGATGTATGTGATTGAGAGGAAACAGTGAAATCAGAGGCGTCACATGGGTTCCGTTTATAAAATACACGCAGATGCTAATATATTGTATCAGTAGTGTGTACGGAGAGTACTCCAACTTATAGTAATTTGGTTTCAACGTCTATTGTGCGTATTTAAAAAGGGGACCGTTCTAACAGTAAAAAGAGATTGATGAAAATTCGTCAAGCAGATTTTGAGAATTATTCAGCTAGATAGAAGAAGCCGATTACAACGCATGTGCTGTTAGATGCGGACATCATACATATAATGTTGGACCATTACGTTCCCTCTTAGAAGTTTTGATATTGACCTTTCTTTAGTATTTTATCTATAAGAGTCCATCCACGAAGGCACTCCTGCTGAATTTCGTCGAGATGTAGGAATGAAATAAGAGGCGACCCATCGGTGAAGGGTATAAAAACACACAAATGTTAATAGATTTTATCACTGGCTTGTAATGATTGTATTCCAACGTAGATGATTCTGATTTGAGCGTTTCTTGGACAGTATCTAATTGGGGATCCATTTAAACCGATACAAAGTTTTGAAAAAATTCGTTGAACCGATTTCGAGAAAGTAACGGCTAGATAAAAAAGCCGAGCAGAAGACACGACTAATGATTATATCTTAAGTTAACTATTGTGTCATTAAGTCACCTCTGTCTACTGTTTTGACATGGGTACTTCTGATATTCTGTAGCGGATAGAGTCCACCTACGAAGGATAGCTTGACGAATTTAATCGAGAGGAAACAGCAAAATAAATGGCACCTTATGTGTCCTGGGTATGAAAAACACACAAATATTAATATCTAGTACAAATTGTACTCCAGCTTAGAGACGTTTGATTTAAACAGCTCTTGCACAGTGTCTAGTTATGGATCCATTCTCATAATAGTAAAAGTAGATGAAATTTCGTCGAGCCAATTTTGAGAAATTCGCGGCTAGATAAAGAAGATTGAGTACAATACATGCCGTAAGAAGATGATATACCACTTATGAAGCTGGGCTATTATGTTCCCTCTTAAGACCCTTGACATGGGACCTTTCTTCGATGTTTTATCTGTAGGGGATAGAGTCCAGTCAGGATGAATGTCCGGATGAATTTGTTGAGAGGAAACAAGAAAATAAGGGGCATCGTATGAATAATGAGTATGAACAAACCCAAAAATCTTAATATATTTGTATCAATAGTTTGCACTCATTAGCTTTTAACTATGAGTATTTTGAATTCAAAGTCTTTTGGATATTATTTACTTAGTTTCCTTATAGTACGAAAGTTTTGAAGCAAATGCGTCAAGGCCATTTCGAGAAATTTTCGCAAGATGAAGGAGGTCCTGAACAACACACGCCTTAATAGGATTATATCTTATTAATACAGCAGATTATTACGTCCCCTCTTTAGACTTTTGATATGGACTCTTATATAATATGCTATATTGAGGGGATAGAGTGCATTTATGAAGAAAGTCTGGACGAATTTCGTAGAGAGGAGTCAGCGATATAAGGAGAAGGGGGATATATGTACCGTATATAATAACGCAGACGTTAATTGATTGTCTCAGTTGTCTAATTAACTGTACTCCAATTTAAAGGGGTTTGATTTCAAAGTCTCTCTTACGGGATTTAAATCAGGACCCGGTCTAATGTTTGAAGAAAATTCGTCCTGCCGATTTCTAGATTTTCGCGGCAAGAGACAGGAGTTTGAGTGATATGTTATCTCTGAAGGAAGGAGTGCACAAAGGAAGGAATCCTGACGAGTTTAATCGACAGGGAATAGCGAAAAAAGGGGCCCACAATGCGCATCAAGTATGAACAACACGAACATGTTAATATATTGTTTCAACAATTTACTAATAAAATTCCTAGTTAGAGGATATCTATTTCAGCGTCTCTTGGACAGTATCTAGATAATTACCCGTCCTAGCAATATGACACTTGATGAAGAAATTAGAGTTCAACAAATGTCGTAAGAATATATCTTACAATTTTCCATTTGGGTTATTATGTCTCCTATTTGTTCAGGTTTTATATGGACCATTCTTTGAAATTTTAGCCCTAGGGTATAAAGTCCACCAACAATGGAAGTCCTGCCATTTCGTCGAGAGAAAACAGTTCAAATAAGGACGCACTGTGAGTGTCGGGTCGGGATGAACCATGCAAAAATGTTAATAGATTGTATCAATAATTTGTACTAATTGTACTCATGCCCATACAACTTTGATTTAAACATCTCATGGACAGTATCTAATGACGGACCAGTCCGATCAATACGAAACGTTTCTAAAATATTCTTTTAGCCGATTTCGAAATATTCGCGGCTGGTTAAAGGGGTTCAGCTCGAACACATGCTGTAAGAAGACTTTATCTTGTTTAAACTGTTTGGATATTACCCCCCCCCCTCCTTAAAGAGTTTCGACATGTACCCGTCAATGATATTTCATCTTTACTATACCTTTGTAAGCAAGTCCATACGAACGTCAAGGAGAGTAGTCTTCCAAATAATGGGCATCTTTTGGGCACCGGGTATGAAATACACGCACACAATAGACCGATTGGACTACGAATTTGTTCTATTTCAAAACACATTTAGAGGGTTTTGATTTGAACGCGTCCTGGAGAGTATTCAGCTTGAGATTTGTACAGCAGTAGAGAAGTTTGAATAAAATGTGCTGAGTTGATTTGAGGAAAATCGCTGCTTGATAAAAGGGTTTGGGCGCAAAACATGTTATACGGAGATTATGTCTTGTGTACACCCAGAGATATTACGTCCCATCTCAAAAAGGTTTTTGTCATGGACCATTCTTTGAGATTTTATGTCATGGGGATATAATCGACCTGCGATGGGGCACTATATGGATACCGGCTATGAAATACATGCAAAATGTAGATCGATTGGATCAATTTGTGTAACAATTTGACACGTACATAAAGAATTTTGACTCAAACTCCTCGTCGGCGGTATGTAGACTTGTACAAGTTCCAACAGTAGTAAAACTATAAAGCAATTTCGTGGAGCCGATTTCGAGATAATTTTGGCTAGATAAAGGGGTTTGGCTACACAGCTTGCCATAAGATGATTATATATTACGCATACACTTGGAACATTAAAGTCCCACTTTAAACAGTTTTGAAATGTATCTTTCCTTAAGATTTGATCTCTGTTGTATTGAGGCGACCCATGAAGGAAGTCTGACGAATTTCGTCGACGAAAATCAGCTAAATTAGGGTGTTCCTATTGTTACTAGGTACGAAACAATGCACAATATGAATCGATTGGATCATTATTATATCTTACGTATAAAGTTGGTACAGTACGCACCCTCCTAACAGTTTTGACATTTACTATTCTTTGACATTTTATATCGAGGTAATAGAGGCGATCCACGATGTAATTGTCGTTTCATATAACCTAAGTTTTGTTTCGTAAAAGTTCATGTTTAATTTTAAATGTTAGCGGGCTTTGTAGTGCCGTCTTGCGTCTTGGTTTGGGCCACGTGATTACCCCTGGGTAAATATAAGTGCCAACTGTTGATGCAATGCAGGCGCGTTATGAAGCAGTGTTGTGTGAAGATGGCCTCCGCAAAGTGAAGCAGTATAACCATCCGCTAGAGCAACCATATTTCGTCGTCGTTCGCCGAGCAGGAAAGGTCTAGGCCATGGGATTTAAAAGGGGTTGGGACAAGGACTTTCGTAAACCAGGATTTAGGCTCCTCCAAGAAATGTAGAAATACTGAAAATATCAGTTATGTCATAATTTCGAGCTTGATAGAGTAACGACACGAGATCACAACATATACGGTGATACAGTTAGCTTTACAGCCCGCGACTCTGGCACCAAGTCAAAGACACAATCGTCGCTTTGCGTCCAAGCTGGCGACCTTGACAGCAACCATGTGGAACAGCCAGCGATACAGTCGACGACTCAACGACCCTGTCGGCGACTTGTAACCAAATCTGCGACCCAGCCGGCGACCTTTTAACACAGCGAGCAACACTCTGCCATAGAATTGGGGAACACACGACACCCAGTCGACAACTTTGAGACTTGGAGACGAACCGGTTTGCAAGTCTGTGACTTATTCAGGGAACCAGTCGGCAATTCATTGACACATTCATCAACACTGTCGACGATTCTTTGACTCACTCGGACACCCAGTCAGCGAATAGCGATCACGCCGGCGTCTTCGCGACCGAGTTGACTACTAGACGACCCAGTCTTAGATCCAGTCGGCGCTATGCGATCAAGTCCCAGTCGACGATCTGACGATCTAGTTACTCAGTTAAAGACACCGCCGCTGACCACAGTAAACCTAGTCGGCGATATAGCGACACAGCGACTCAGTGCGCGACACAGTTTGCTACAAAAAACCAGTACTAAGACGGTATTCCGCTGGTGTAGAAATCTGACAGATTCAGTAGGGTACCACCACAAATACAAAGACATATCCTAAAGAACCCGAAATAGCGAAACTTTGGGTAGTGTAGCCACGGAAGATTCCTCTATAATATGAACAAATCAAAACCCTACTTAGATGACTTTTATGTAAACTTCTTCTCTGCGATTGCTAGGTAGGTATGTGTTCCAACAGTATGCAAAGTTTTAAGAAAATTCAATGAACCGATTTAGATAAATTTGTGGTTATATACAAAGGTGGTAAGGTACAACACATGTTGTGCGAAGATTATATTTTGCGTATACAGTTTGGCTATTAAGTACGCCCTTTAAAGACACAGTTCCTTCAATAACATTTCATCTACTTGAGATTGAGACTATCCGCAAAGGACGTCCGAACTAATTTCGACGAGAGGAATCATCCAAGTAAGAGGCACAATAAAGGTTCTCGGTTTGAAAAACATGCCAATGTAGATCGAATTGAGCTATAATTTAAATTAATTGGACACAATATAGTCATTACATCCCCTTTTTACATAGTTTTGACATGGATCCTTTTTTGATATTTATCTCTGCGGATGGCATCAACCTACGAAGGAAGTTCCAATGCATGTCTTGAAGAGGAATCAGGAAAATAAGGGTCACTATTAGGGGTGCAGTGTGAAAAACACTCATAATGTGCATCGATTATGTCAATATATCTTTACTGCCCGGTTTCCAACTTATAAACTTTCTATGTCAACGCCTCTTTGGGATTTTCCAGCTATGTATGTTTTCCAACTGTATAAAAAGTTTGAACAATATTTATCAAGCCGATTGTGCCATATTCTTGGCTAAATCATGGGATTGGGTACAACGCAGGCCGTAGGAAGGATATTACAGATGTTTTACATGGACATTTACATTTTATCTCTAAGGGTCAGCGTCGACCCACGACGAATTTCTTCCAGAGGAATTAAGAAGCACAATATCAGTACCGGGTTCACTGATTTTGATTTCAATGCCTTTTGGACACTATATATCCTGGGATCTGCTGCAACAGAAGGAAAAACGTTTTAAAAATTCGTCGTGCCGATTTCAAGAAATTCAAGGCTACATAAATGTGACCGAGTACATGCCGTGAGAATATTATATGTTACGTATACAGTTTGGTCTGTACGTACCTTCTTTAAGCATCTTTGACACAGGCCCTTCTTAGACATTTTATAGCTATGGAATAGTCTTCCCACGAAGGATGTCCTAAAGAATTTCTTCTAGATGAAACAAAGTAATAAGCGGCTCCATATTGCTTGCCAAGGACCTGGGATCTGGTGTGCTGCTGTAGACGGCGTTGTCGTTGAAACAAGGTTGGATCACGGCACGAGGTTATGCTGGAGGTCAGTTTGAAACGCCCTCTTATGCGCCCTGGCGAACCTGGCGAACCTGGCCCAGTAAAGATGAGAAATATTGAACTATTGAAATGCTTAAATCTTTTCGTGGTCATAAATATGATATACCTTAATGTGTTCAGCGAGACCGCCAGTAGACCAAACTTCTCTGACTTAGACTTTTGTTCACTGCTACTAAGGCCTAGCTTAGTGGAGGTGCCTGTGTACACTTGGAGGTATTAAAGAAGGTACGCTTTTCAAAGGGTGCAAGCTGGTAAATGTTATGATAGGCCAAAAATGACGCCTCACAAGATATGTTTATTGTCATGACAATGCCGCAAAGACGAAACAGTAACAATGTGTTTCGACGAATATGACGAATATGACGTCTATGAAGTTAAATAGTCTGATTATAACATATTTTTTTTAGATTGTAGCGAAATGTCGACAGTAACCATTATACATATCTTATATTGTAAATTTACGATTTACGATAAATTGGTAGATACACTTTTTCTTATGTGTTCTGGAGACTGATTAACATAGAATTATCTGTAAACAGTTTATTTTTCCGGATGAGACTGTCGGCAAAGATGGTAACGTGGACAAACATCGGCTTTTCATACAACTTGCTTTCTTCAAGGATTGTAGAAACGAAAGAAAAGATAACTCTGCAGAGTACTCTGGCAGGCATCTCTGTAGTATCAATCAACATACTAAAATCAATGAATGAATGGTATCATTTGCTGTGCATTTATATTCTTCCCAGTAGATGTATTATATATATATATATATATATATATATATATATATATATATATATATATATATATATATATATATATATATATATATATATATATACAATCATTGGTATATGTACATTGATCATTTTATGCTTGTACAAGATGCAGATAAGGTCGAACTTTGAATAACTTAGAATTGAAGAAATTGTCAGTGGCAGTTTGTATACATATGATGCGTGATACCGAATATGTTTATTTACAAACTATATTGAAAGAGTTCATTGAAGTTTTTATTTCCAAAAGAATATTTCAAGAGTGTGACAGGCAGGTTGAGATCATTATATCGTTTGAATTAATCTTAAAACTTCAATTCATCGTGTAAGAAGCACAGATGTTGTATAAATTCTCCGAAATAGATATTCAGACCACATTTACCTATTACATCTGGGAATGACATTATAAATCGAAAGAACCATCCTTGGGTAAATTATTTATGCAAGAAAGACCTAACGGAATCTGCGGCATAGCATGCATGAAAGAGTACACCGTCAATAGAAACATAATAACTCACCCACGTAATCTGCAGATATTAGGTGAGTAGCGAAAATGTTTCAGAGGCTAAGTAAACAAATATTTACGGCCATAAACATCAGAATTACATCAGAACACAATTAGTCAAAATATGTCGCGATACATAACTAGAAAACGCAGATATCTCACAAAGTATCTACACGCTCTCATCAAGCGCAAAGTGGACGAAAGTCTACATTAATGGATCCATGAAAAGATCCCCTGAAAAAAATTATGTGACTGTCATAATAGATGAAGACCCATACGTGCGCATTGAGACAGAACCGTTTCTGAAAGATGTTTAACTCAACACTGGACAAACAGTTCACTATGACATAGGTGTAATTATTTATTTGGCATGGGATGATTTATTATTTCGTGTTTGCCATGGAGAGTTTGAGCTAGGGTAATGTTAAAAATAAGAACGTAAATGTAGCAGTGTTTTTGTCAGTTAGATAAACGCTCGCACATATGTAAATAAGACACTCAATGGAACAGAACGCAACAAAAACAATGGCTTGGAAAATATGAACTCTGTCATATTGAATACTGTTGAATACACCCTCAAATGTTGCGTGAGAGATTATGGGCACGACCGAGCCTTGAATGCGGCATTGGAGTCAAATCACGTAACAAACTTTGTGGATCTGTTTGTGAGTACTATAAATTATGAACTTGTAAAGTCGTCTTCGCGACCATCGTTAATTCACTAACATGGCAAAAATTACGCCGCTAAAAATCCATCACATATTTGTATATTGATGCCCGCTGAAATCCAAACGTTGGATACTCCTCGATGTAATTATAACTTACGCGTTTGTTCATCCTTTAATGTAATTGATATCGATTAATGGCGTCTCATAAGAAATCCTGGTGGTAGTTACGTATTAGCTGGAACGACTTGCATTTCTTCTCACACAAATTCTAATCTGGGAAGAGGAGGGCCTCAAGGATGACGGGTTGGTTGTCTTGGAGTATCATTCAGTTCCGAAAAGGTGAATACGTCTACAGAATATAATGGGTCAGTGGTACGACATTGCTGCCTATTTTTTTAACTCTCCATGTACATGCAGATACCGGTAAAACTAGTCTCCGAGTGGTTGTAAACGTGACAGCTGGGAAATTATTTTTCAATAACCGTGATAGACTGTTGTCGAATTCCATTAGCTGGTCTTAATCCGTGCGTGTGACTTCATTGTTCAAGTCTATTATGACGAATGTAAGTCGGGTTACCCAATCTTGAGAACGTTTTGGCCTCATCAGCAATTCTTGTGCGTACTGATGTTAGTATAACTGTTCCGCAAGAGTACGACTTAATCGTTTCAAAATATCTAGGTCACTGACATGCCCGACACATACTTGCGTATAGTGTTTGGCCGGCATCACAACCACAGATCTTAGAAAGTCTTTGCCAGGATTCACTTGTAATAATAATGGCCATGTGAGTGGCCACGTGGTAGATTGCATCTGCGACATTGGTGGAGTCTTTTGATATCAACGTCTGCGCTTCTCTGTATGCGCTGACCACCTCGACAATGGTGAGCTTCTATTAATGGGTGCTTCATCGACCTTGTTGATAACAGACACAACTGTGTGTGGGAAAAACTTCTCTGATCAACCCCGATTAGATTTTTGACATCGAACAATACTCGCATAATGGTTTTTGGTACTGGTAAATCAATTTGCTTGTTTTGGTCAGCAATATATCAAACAACTGTTATAGCCGGACAATTTGCTTGACATAAGTACCCAGCATGGTCTTACTGCAAAAAAACATTCATTTTAAAACGTAAATCGAGATAATAGCCAAGAGCATAGTATTAGTAATTGAAATCTTGGTAAACTTGCGAAGTAAAACTGGCATCTATGAAAGCTCGAGAAAATGCCTAATATTAGCACAGGTGTATGATAATCTGTGAGTTTCCCAACACATTCGTACATTGTACCCCTTCTATTACCATTTATTTCCCGTTCGCTGGAACACTTGAAGTGGTTTAGACAGTACATTGTTGATGTGTATTTTCTTGCACGTGTAATCCACGCTGCTATGCGTATATTTACACTAATTCACAGATGTATTCGCAGTGACTATATTTCGGTTCAAGAAACTTGATTTTGCGGGGACTATGTGGTCGAAGCTGTGAAAAATCCATAATTAAAAGACACTTATTTAATAATAAGGTCTTATCACGAATCTGCAGGCCGGCCTTAATAAAGTGGCAGAAATCAAACACGGCAATGAATATCAATTGTGGTCCCACTGAAAATTTCTCCAGGACAATTAACTGGAAATGTCTCCGTGATGAATCTCCAACTTCATCTCGAACCAGCTTCCAATGCTTAATTTTTCCAACACAAAACAGTTCAGTAACGTTCCAATCCCTTGATTTAAGCTGAGATACTATACAGTTATTAAGTTAGAATAGAAAATTGATTTTGGAAGTCTTTAAGAAGTGATTATATACATCCACGTTTGCATTTTTGCTTCCATACAGTCTGAGTTTCAGATTTGGTTAGGCCATGACGTTGAGATATTTTCCACTCTTTTCTTTGTCCACTCGTCTCGTACTTCATGTGAGTAAAATTAATGGACATCTAGTTTCCATAAAAGTATGAAACCCAGAAATTTGTTTAAAAATGTTGGTGATCGTGATGGTATTTAGCTTCATCTTTTTCAGATCCTTCTTTGTAAATACATTTAGAACAGAAGTAGAACCCGGGTCAGAGTGGGCAACAATGCACCCGAAGTCATTAATGAGGCATTTGCTCACTAATCATCTTTTGAACAGAGACACATATCACGCGCTGATGCATTAACATTAAACATATCCAAGTCATAGGTATATGGAAATAGAAAATTGTTAGCAGGAGTCTCTGTGATGTGTCAATGCCAACACGCGGCCAGCTTGGAATCGTCGAAAATGCACGTGAAAAAGCAGAAGCGTGAGAGTCAGCACCAGATGCTAAAGCCCGCACCTATTGTTTATACAATTGTGAAGTGGCATCCAACGATGTATTCCACACCAGTTACGTTTACCATCGAATAATTTAGACTGGCATTGACTCAGTCGAGAAAAGAAAGATCGTGATTGTTATTCAACAAAAATGCACTTGTTCGAGTGACAATTTTAGGCCAAAGAGGATTGTTAGATTCAAATGTTCTGGTGTAATTGGTATGTCTTTGTATGAACAAATGAGAATTGTGCCAGTCAAAAACAATAACTGGTTAGAAGTACTGCGCTTGTACACGATGATGAGACCGAACAAGGCCTACCTGTCGTGCAATTAAAACACGTGATTGTAATATTAATAGTCTTGATTGTTTGATTACATTTCTCTCTGCGGGTACCGGTATTGTCTGTCGTTTCTACGATCACCGCACACTAGAGCAAGTCTTATCAAAGGCCGGTGGTTGCTCCAGTGGTCTTTTCTGAGGGAATTCCCATCCGGGCGAGGCTCTAAAAACCATGATGGGATCACGGTGTACAGCCAAATTAAAAGTGAACAACAGAAAATGATTACGTAAGGCCTAAATGGTCATGGTGGGTGTAGGCTAGGACGGGTAGAAAAGGCACATAGTGGCATGTGGTTTAAAACTCGCAGTTCGTACTAATGCAGAACATATTTTAGTTATGCATAATATATTTTCATCATCTGGATGACGCGGGGTACCATTGGTTCGATCTATGTTCTCGGAAGTGATACAATCGGTTGCATAAGTCGGGTTAGAAAGTGAGTTATGTTATTTAAGTTTATTAATATACTAAAATTAGTTATATGGTATAAATGTTTACGATGTATTGGAAGAAACGATTTCTGACTTCTGCATTCCACTTCAAACACAATTTAAGTAGAACTGCATCGGTAGCGAAGAAAGGGAGGTACCTGTTACATTTTTTTTTTATAAAGCTTAGAAAATACATTTTGATATTTATTGTGGCATTATTTTTGGGAACTGCTAATTTGATTCTTTTCAGACATTTTTTTATTATTGATTAAATAACATAAGAGACATGTTGATGTTGAAAACATTAAAGACGGTATAAATTAAAAAAATTGCAATACATAGCTAGCAAACCGGAATGAAAAATGGCTAACATTTGTATCGGCTCATGAAAGGAGGTACTTCGAAATTAATTAGGGAATATGCCAAACGAAATAACAAACTGGAGGAATTTTAAGTATTTAAGATTATTTAATACTGATTACAATCATTATTCTTATAATTGCTAGAATTTGTATAATATCATGCAAATCAGCCATCCCTCACCGTGTTGCTTTGCTTTTCAGGTTTTATTTATCAAAATTATTAGAACCAGAGATAAACAGATGGAGGCCTTCAGGCATTTAACATATATATATATATATATATATATATATATATATATATATATATATATATATATATATATATATATATATATATATATATATATATATATATATATATATATATATATATATATATATATATATATTTATATATATATATATATATATATATATATATATATATATATATATATATATATATATATATATATATATAATTATAAGAAAGCAACACATAAATCACATGATGCAAATCCAATGAAAAATGCTCACGATCATTATAACGGCTCCGATTCTTGAACATTATTTCGGTTGTGGTGTATATTCATGTAAATATTTTCATTCAGCTCTGTTTCTTTCCTCCCTCTGACTTAAGAGATTTCGACTTCCTGTGTGTTCTTCTACTGAGAGAGAGAGAGAGAGAGAGAGAGAGAGAGAGAGAGAGAGAGAGAGAGAGAGAGAGAGAGAGAGAGAGGGGGGGGGGTTCTACGAAACTGCGTATATGTTTAATTCATTAGTAATTTAAGTTAAACGATGAATATGACTTTGTTTCTAGCTGTTTTCATATTTTGCTAATGACTAATAACTGGAAATTTGATAGTGCTGTAGAGAACATATTAGCAACGGTCTTTCTCTTGAAAACATAATTTTATACTTATTCATGGGCAGTGGGCGGTAGTTAGATCAATAGATTCAGGCTTTTAGGTTGTCGTTGTGATAATAAATACGAAAAGACGGAATCGCAATATATTGTGTTTATTATTTTAAACAAGCGATATAAATATATGTAACTTATGAACACTGGTGTTCTCCGGTCAGTCTTGTCTTATCAAGCCTAAAAATGTGAAACACTTCTTAACGGTTTTAAAAGAAATGATATCAACAAATTGAATACGGCTTATTGCTGTTAAAGTCTTGACCAGTTGGATAGGGTAAGTATTGTCTAGTATGCAATTTGTTATACAAACTATTTATTCTTTATGACTAAATCAAATTATATGTTTTCAAAACGTCAAGTTTTAACTTAAAATATAAACAGTTATATTCATATAGTATTAAGACATACATTATAAAATTATAATCTTCTGTATTCTTACAATGTAACCAACAGTTATACTTTGTAGTAGTCAGCAACAATGTAGCAATATCTCCCAGGCTATCATCAACCATGCTTTGTATAGCAAAACAATACCTTAGAAGTTTAAACTTTTTAATAGCCTTTATATTCATGTATAAAAACAATATTTAGCAAATCATTCAATGTTTCAATTTCCTGTTAAACTTTTCCCTGTTATCATCATTTATGATGCATAAACTAGCATTACTAAACTAAAATTTGATTTGTGCACGAAGATATGGAATTTATAAAATAGTTTAAATTTGGCTTTCATTTTTGCCCCATTCCTTGATAAACTAGTTACACGCGTCGTCCATCATTTACAACACTGGCGAAGTCGATTGATTTATACGGTAGTTTTTTTCCTATTGATTGTTCACTGGTAACCCACCAATACAATAATATAATGTGTTTCCCTTTCGCTTTTTTCCATACAACAAAGAAGAAAATTAATTGGGGTATGTTCATTTAATTATCTTCATAATATTATTTCAAGGCTTGTGATTTACCCACCTATTAATTATTCTACTTATGGATCTAAACTCACGTAAACAAAATCCAGTTTCACATTTTTAATTTTAATAAAGAAAAAGTTTATTTACAAGATTCAACTGTTCGTTGGTTTTTCTATTAGAGGGGAAAGAGGTGTATTACTGAAAATTATGAATTAAAAGGATCATTCATCCAATATATATATATATATATATATATATATATATATATATATATATATATATATATATATATATATATATATATATATATATATATATATATATATATATATATATATATATATATATATAATTACAGTTAATTTAAGGTAATACATTCCATTATAACCAAACGTTTTGTTAAAAACTCAGCCGCATATATAATTGTTTACACAAGCGGTTTAATATTATTAGTAAATGTGCAAATGTAAAATGAGTTGTTGCAGTATGCTTTCAATAGTTTCAATATGTTTGACTGCTGATCTAAACTCTTAATAAAAAATTTAACTTTGTTAAAATTCGTCTAAAAAATACCAAACATTTTGCTTTTTGACTTATCGTGACCGTTCTTTGTTTCATTTTGGCAGATTACATCGCAACAAAGTCAGGAAGTTTTAAAACAGAATGTAAGAAATTTACCTATTGACTCTGAAATAACATTTTAACCTCAAGCTACTGTGATGTCAAAACCTGAAGGCCATGCACACATACTGATTCCAATGAAAGATATTTGATTGATATTATGTATATAAAACCAAGAAAAGACATTCAAATAATTCAATCAATAAAATATTTGCATCTGGAAATAATTAGTTTACAACTGTGAAAAGTGACAAGTATTGTAGAGAGATTAACCTCCCTTGAATACTTGTGATCACCATCTTAAGGTCAGCTCTTAATGGGAGTGATATTGGTGGAAATAACAAATTATGATTTATTTAAAAATGCAGAGATATAAGTCAAACTCATCTTCCATTGAGCACGAGTCATACAACTACAATTATTACATTATTCTGAAGCATATTCATTTGTCTTCAATAAATAGCTTTTAAGATTTCCTTTTCCTGATGATTTGAAGGATCTGCGAAGCGAATATATTGATTACAAGGGATTAATTATGAGAGCATATGATGCCGTCATATGAAAATTATTATACTATATTAAAATAATGTATATTATAGGTGGAATATACTTCGTTATATTTCCTTGATTATTGATATTGACTAAATAAATAATCTGCAAAATTTCATCTGCACGCAAAATATCTCTCCATTCTGGTCTAGTCCTGTCGACATCAATATAAAACATTTCAAAGCATTTGAAATCACATTACAGATGAAGATAGGATGAAACCGTTATTACGTATTCAGTTTTTGTTCATATAACTGTAACATTGCTTGACAACTTTAAACTCGTCATCACTACCTGTTAGACACAAATGTATGAATGTTCGATTTATATGTATTACAATCAATTTTTAAAAAAAATTCAAATGCAGATGCTGACCAAAGATGATATAAAAAGAAAATCATTTAGGGCTCGACAAACATCTGATACAAAACATCTTTTAATGCAGATACATAATGAATTGTATTTATAATACATATAAATTCAAGTAATTATACAATGTCTCATATACATTTCTTCATTAATTTTCAGTAATTTCAACTCTCAATGAACCAACATATTTCCATATTCCTCTTCGTGTTCTGAGAATCAAATTTTTATTTCGATAATATAGGTAGCAACTTATATGCAGCTGAAGTATACAAATTATGCAGAGGTAAACTTTAGAACATAGATCAAGTAGAATTATCTGTGTTTGTATTTCTTGATTGATTTATTTATTTCTGTTATTTTGTTTTCTTTCAGGTTGGGGCTATGGGTGAGAACACAAATGATGGTTAGAGTAAAAAATATAAAATATTGTTTTAATTTCTACATGTTAGATACAAATCTGTCTATTGGGACAGTCTAAAAGTTGGGAAAGAAGGGTATATTACCGATATTACATTCTTATAAATTAGTGAAAAAGGAGATATCTCAAAAGATTTTGTTACATACAGGTAACGTCTTTGGAGCTAAATAACTAAAGGATTCGATGAGAATATATCAATAAAATATTTTGTTTGTATCCTTATCCATTTGCCGTTTTCAGATATATTCAGAAAATGCTGATAAATGGGGGAACCTATGTATTATGTCTTTATTCTACGTGGATGTAGTTATTTACAAAATATATTCGTATTGATCAAATAAGGAGCACATTTTTAATTTATTTTCTTCTTACATTAGTTTTCATCTGTTAGAATACACATTTGCTGCATAACACCAAGATTATGGCACGGTGATGTCATTTAAACATATCATACATCAAACTGTTAGGAAAAGTAAGCAATACTTGACATCATGAATCAACTGTCAACATCATTTCAGAGAGGCCATAAAGGTAAGTAACTTTAAAACAGGTTAAAGTTCTCACATTAACATTCCATAAACGACAGTTCAATAATTCTAAAGACACCATTTATTTTACGTTCAATAAAGTGTCATTGGACTTTAATTTTCTGCTACAAGAACTTAAATAAATTATTTCTTTATATGGACAGTTTGGACATACTACCGAGAAACGCTCGTTTTGTACATGTGAACTAAGAACATTAATTATAATATGGACCGGAAGTTACGAGTACGTGATAAAAATTGTTTACTCTAGCCTAAATGCATGTTATCGAACAGACTTCTGATTTTATTGTAAGATTTATGCAACCATTCTCTCTGTGTTGATTACATTAAATAGCGTATGAAAACAAACAGTATGGGCGCTGATTGCTCCCAGAACGTATGTTTTATTGAAGAAACCTATCTATGGGTAAAGTATACGCAACATTGGACTTAAATACAAAACCAATTTCGTTTGATTTCTGTCAATGCACATTTCGCATCGAATATTAACAGATAGATATCAACGTACCAAATGTGTGCTCATGGCACAGACAAGGGGTTTTGTTTCTCCAAACCGGGCCACAAGGCATATCTCCATGTAATGTTTTTGTTACTAAGAACGCAATGTAGGTTCTAACTTAGCCAATTATTACAATTACAGTTCTTTAAAAACTGAATTATTTGTTTGTTTCATTTAGCAACAAATACATAAATTTCAAAATGGCCATCATAACGCCATGTCCAACTGCTTTATCATCCAGCTATTTAGGGTGATGCTGTTTGAATGTTTAAGAATAAATTGTCTGTTGTGTACGTTTGAGACGGTTGTAGACAGTGTTAGTTACAAAGCCAATTTTGGCTTCGCTGGATCGTAGCAACGCGTACCTGAGGACAGCTTAGGGATCTACTCTGTGACGTATATTGCTAACTCTTGTCCTTTACAATATATCTGTCATAAACTCGAGCAAGTAAATATATCCATAACACTTCTAGGTTTCAAAGAAGTGACATTATTTCATTACAATAATTAAAGATTTTGAAATGAAAAACGTTTTGCTTTAGATTTCAATTGCCTAAAGATGTTGCATTTCCCTATTTTACCAACTGAGTACATTTATATTTTACGATCAATTTTAGAGTTGAAGATTTGAGTTCTTTGTAATGATGATACTTTTATACATCTAAAACAAAATGGTTTTTATAAGGAAGGAACAACTAATGACATATTTACGAAGTCCAGCACCAGTAATCATTCGACATTTTTGGTAACGTGCACAATACATTCCCATGATTGCTTTGTCTTGTAAACCTACGTTGTCCGTCAATCACGTCTTATTTTGCTGTTGTAACTAGAATTCTTTTAATAGACATTCAAACACTTTTTCTGCCTTTGGTCTTTTGTTCTGATCCACATCCCAGCACATAGCAATCAATTTCTCCACGATTTCTGGAGGTCGAATATCATCAAACTTAGGTCTCTCTCCCCTGCACACGATCAACTCGTTTAGGACCTTACTTCGTTTCGTGTGTCGTCCATACCATAACTCCCACAAAAGGATTCCTAAACTATAGATATCAGCTTCCAGACCGTATGTACCATCTTTAATTACCTCGGGTGCTGTATGGTATATACATTTTTCGTGGTCCCTGTCTTTGTAGTATGGAAGCACATTCACATCGCACAACTTTGGGACCATATGGGTGCCACATAGCTATAATAGAAAATGAGAACGTACTTAAAATTTAAAGAGGGTGAAGATGTTTACAGCATATTTGGAGGGACTAGTGAATATTTTTATTGTTTTGTTTCTTCAGATTGTAAACTAAGTGTGTTATTACGGTGGGAAATAACTATTTGCACTGCATGTTAGCAGCGATTTCGCTCCATCGTGACTGCTTTCTTTATCTCCTACGGTACATGACGTATACATGCCAACGATTTAATCAAATTTGTTTGTTTTCTTTTTCTTGCAAAAAGAATTAAAACTAACTTTCGTGACCAGTTGGCGAATAAATTGTCTGGACTATTGCATAGTTTATGTGATGGTATTTGAGAAAGATAAAATAAATAGTTGTATGCTGAAAGGCTTTCTTGTAATATTTAAAGTCACAAATTTTCTCATAGACTATCTCAAATTTTTTATATTTGATATTCTATGATAGATTCATCATTATGGGGTCGTCATACATACCAAAATCGCTGACAGTTGCAGTTGGCCATGGACAAATTTCTTCCTATGGATATAGGCGAGTCCATTACTAATACCAGAGGAAATCTGCACAAATGTTGCTCTAGCACGTTCTCCAACAACACATCCGATTTTGTTCCGGTTGCTAAAGACATATGTCTCAAGATCTCCATATGAAGGCTCAATAAGTACCTTTAATGAATTGTCATTACAATCACAAGTTGCAATTGAGTCTGGTAGTTTGTTTAATGATGACGTCGACAATGCTATCGCCAGATGAGACACAACGTTTTCATGTTTCATTGCTCTAAAAAAAAAAACAGAAAATATTATTATAATGACTCAGTACATCCTAACCGTAAATGGTTTATTAGAGATCATGATTGTTATCTACTATATGCTAAGCATGATTGTAAATTTCGTTTAGTTGAACAAAGAACTGTGAGGAAGATTATACTTAGATTTCTTAACTTGACATAATTCGAATTATTCTCGTAATATACGGTGACACACGTAGCTTAAATTGTCATTGCATCTCTTTTTTTACCCATGTATATTCTCAGATACAGATATGCATGTCCTTTTATACCTAAGTCAGCACTTTCCATATTTATTATATAAAAATTAATTGAAAATTATTTGTGACATTTATTACTCATTGGAAGGAGTCTTCATGAATTCTTTTATGACTAAAGAACTATTTACCAAAAATACCAAACATTGGAAAACGCTGTCCAAACATTTTTAATCCTCCAATATCGAGAACATGGTCATCCGTTCCTATCCAAGTTAATTGCGTTATTTATCGATCTTAGGAATCTTACTATAGGTACGATTGGAGCACAACTTGCAGTTTCTGATAAGCATATGTAGGTCAAAAATACTAACGGTAAGTACAATCAATTTGTAAAAAAAGATGTTTCAATGTTAGTACTTTTTTTTGTTAATGAAATCAGCTGCTATTCTTAGGAATATTCGAGAATAAATGAATATTACCCTGTACTGACTTACATGTAATCGCTAAATATATGTTGAATGATGACCAGTAGTGAAAAGAATTACAACACAAGTTTATAACAAAGTATATTAGCACAATATAGCCGATTATTGAATGTACTTTTTCACTTGCCATGTAAAACGGGTAAAATAAATATCAGTATATCCGACAACATAAAACAATGTAAATTGACACAAAGCATGAAGCAAACCGTTGTATGTGTTTCCTTTTATTCCTTTTATCTGGCAGTCTGTATGTTTTGACAAATATTGTTTAACAACAACTTTAGCTATATATTTCAGAAATTGTGTTGAATAAGTTCTACAAAAATGTATTTTCATTTACCATTGAATTGCCATTAAATACACAACAAGACAAATTATTTTCATATGCAATCAACACCAATTATGTGCAACTAATTTGAAAACAATCAATACAAGTTTGACAATGACAGTACACCTTAATCAACGTCACTCCTATTGGTTTTATATAATTTGAAGACGGTATTGTAAACTTGAATCTTTATTTTGTATTTAAACCAGTTTAGCACTGGTCCGAAGAGAAAACTTTTAGCATAAAATAGAGGTAAGAATATATCAAAGAATCAGTAGTAGATTTATTGAAGTGCCCATTAATGTATAGTTTTATTGACGATACTTTGTAGGAATAAGTTTGCCACTTGTAGTCAAGATTGAAACATACAGCAGATTAGGAAGAAAACAAAACTGAAAGGTTATATGAAGAATAAATATTCACCTAATATTTTCTATTTCTTTTAAGTAGAAAACAGAGAAGCTTGAGTCCAGCACACGCAGTGTGATTCTCTTTCCTTCAAATTCGTTTTCAACGATATGCAAATGAAACACATCTGTTTTGGACAAAACCTTGCCGATTCTGAGATGCTCAGTAAGGACAATATTTTGATCGCCGTACAAAATGTTTGCGAATTGAAGACGTCTTGAAAAGTCTTTAATTTTGTTTTTGAATTCATGCAAAACACTGGATCGATTTCTTTTCTTCAGGGCATCTTTTTCCGTCTTTGCTATTGTCTTCAGAAGGAAGCTCATTGTACATTTAAAATCTATTTGTAATTTATTGATCTTTTCAGTATATGGCATTTCAAAACAGTTGTGGACAAAAGATTTTACGACCGATTGCTCTTTCGCATGCTCAATTGCACTTCTTGCCATTCTGTTTATTAAAACTGATCGTAGCCGAACGAACAAAAACGCACTGGAAACAACCAGGGCTATCAAGAAACTAATTCCCATGGTGAGAGGCATGAATATGAGTCCAATAGCTAAGAATACTATTACCCCAATACTTGACTGTATTGGTCCTGGGCCATCCCAACTTTTAATCTTGGAGAGAAAACCACCTTCATTTCTTGCAAACGTTGTTTTAAATCCGAACCATTCTATTGTTTGAAAAGTTGTCTTCATTTGGCTTTCTAGATTGTTTATTTTCTCTTCCAGTGCTTCTGATTCTTTGCGAATTGGACCAGTCCGAATCCACCGTAAACAAATCATTTCCATATAAAGTGATTGATATTCACTTACGCTTTCGCCCATCTTAACCCACGACAGAGTCAAATTATTACTAAGGCTTTTGACTAATCTCTCAAATGTTTCATTGAGTTCGAGATAAGTTCGAAGGTCCTGTGCAAGATACGCTGACTTTGTTTGCAGAATTTTTAAGGCATCGACAGTTTCCTATAATAATAATAATAATAATAATAATAATAATAATAATAATAATAATAATAATGACTTTAATGTAAACTAAAAGCATATAATAAATTCTAATAAAGTCATTAAAACCACATTTCTGTATTATCGGTTACTGCATTTGTACTGGAAAATATGAACAAGTTTTTTACCGATCCATATTACACCACGTTAGAAGTTCACGGTTGAGCATTTCAAAGCACTTGGAACCGTCGAAACCTTTTAACTTTCATTTTGTTTAAACAAGAAGTCATTTTAATTTACTTAAAATTGAAATTTAGGGCCGTATTGTAAATGACGTCACCATGAAACCTTTTTAGTTGGTCCGGAATTGTGGAATTTTGTTTTCTGCTGGTCCAACTAAATTAGGCGTATCTAGTTTTGATGAACTCGAGTTATTAGCTGATTCATTTACATACCATGTACATATTTATAATTGCATATGTGGTGTTTTAGGTTGTCATCGATAGTTTGGAATAGGGAAGTAGAGATAATAAATGTGACGTCAATGTAATTAAAATTCTCAAGAAGACGCAATATATAATATTGGTTTTGTTTGGGAGGGGGGAGAATATACAATTTATATGGTTTGAAACTGCAGTAATTTTTTCTTTGAAATGTGATTTCTGTTGAGAATAAAGTTTTTATTGCAGTATCAGTGTTGTCCAAGCTAATCTATCCCCAAAGTACAAAATGTATTCACCCTACTGTCATCAACATATAAACAATTAGCAAACTAAAATGTATACCGTCAATGTATGACTAACCAGTTCATGGTCTGCCGAGTGAACTCAAGCGGTGACAGTCTTTAATGTGTGATGATCTCTGAAGTTTTATTAATGATTTCTTAATATCTTATGATCTCTGGCGTTTTATTAATGATCTCTAAAATAGGATTATTGAATTCTTAGTAATGACCCCCAATGTCTGATTAATGAACTAATAATAACGTTATGTAACATCTGAAAAATGATGCGATTACCGATCTACAATTTCTTTGTAACAATCTCTAAAACTAGATGGTTTATATTTACACACAAGCTGACTGTTCATACTGTCGGCACACAATCAACTTGTAAATAAATAGCTTTTTAACTACTTTTATTCGATTGAGATTAACATCAGTTTCATTATTTTAAACTTTCTTTAAACGAGATTGTCGAAGTATCAGAACTCTATTCAGTTCAGAGCCACTAAGTGCTTTGCGAATAAAGATGTAACGACCATATTTTAAATTATTTAACAACACTGTTTATTATGGTGCAAATTAATTTAGGTAACAGAAAAAGTGAAACCAACAATTAAGTATATATATATTGTCACGTTCTAAGGATTAACTGGATTGCAACATGTATATGTTAGACCCTGAGGCTAATAATTTGTATGTAAGAAGGTCAATTCGGCGAACAATGAATTCTCAATGCAGTTATTTGACATGGTCATAACATTCGTGACTGGCCTTATTTTTGAGCAGCCAGTTATATAATAATTGCCATCAAATGGTTCACAATAAGTGATGAAATTCTGTCTTCTGATCAAAGGAGCATCACGTTGGAGTCGTAATCCACCCTTGATAGACTGTTTGGAGGGTGCAGTGTCTGTGATAATTACGTGAATAGGCATCCGCTCGGATTTGAGCAAGGCGTGGCCAACATTAGAATAGCAAGCACAAAAGTATTAACTTGAGAATTAAATGACAGTGGTAGCTAAACAAGCATGCGGGAATTAAAGGAAGATAAGCTATTCCGACGTCATTCCAAATTAACGGAAAACTTGTTATTCTGGGTTCAGTACAGGTCAGTGTCCATTTGCTCGATTGTTGTGAAATTTATTACGGCAAAGTAATTGTACTATAATTATTGTAGTATGTATACTTTAGTACGTAAAATTACCATTTGTAGAGGTTGATTCATTCGTAGTGTTTGATATACGTGCATATTTTGAGATATGATTAATGTGCATGTCAAGTATTAATTCGCTGTTGGGTTAATTCGTAGTAGCCCCGTGCATTTATCCATTTGATATTATAAATTTGGAAATGTTGAATTGAATTATAACTTTGTATAATGGTTGCAGTGTGCAACATTAGCTAATAGGGAGTTGTCTTTTTGAGTATACTGTGTAGGAGTATCATGTGTAAGGATATATCAACACATGGAAATGTGCATATCTGTGTACAGTTTGTAGAAGTGCAATGTACAGAAATGCGTCTGATTATGTGATATTGTTCTGTATAATAAGATTGAAAATCTATAGATACCGAGTACACATATCAGAGAGAGTGTGTATTTCGATGTGCACGAATGCGTGATCAAAGAAGGTAATGGCTTATCTGATGATATTGTTGTTTAGTGTGAGGTTAAATAGGAAGGTGAGTATGGTATGCTAATATCCTAGTGTGTTAATACAGGAAGGTTTTAGCGACCAGAGAAACTATAGAAGAAATAGGGAAATAACCTAGTGTTGTTGGTCCGAGGCTCTGGGAGACAAAGAAAAGGAAGAACGAATGCAGAAGTTAGATGGACTGGAGGGAATTGGATTACTTGTCCAGAGAAAGATCATACAGATGAGTAGGAACATAGGACAGGAGGAAAATCTATCACACTAAGTCAGATGATGAAATAGGCCATCACTTGATATAATGAATGACCACAAATAGGGTTTTAATTTGAATTGTGTTTGAGAGATGACTGTTATTGAATGATATTAAATTGTTGTTTATTGAATTTCACATTTTGTGTATTCATTAATTTAACTGTCGGCAAGGCTGTCTGCGGGCTCGGAGGTTTGCATCTCTCTTTCACTACTTCAATATCTGACAAAACGGAGCCATGGTGGTTCTTCTGTAATAATTTTAAAAAAATATTGGGAGCACCCAAAATGATTTAGAAAATTGAAAATTGGCAGGCTCCAGATTTCCAATGGAAATCAGTATACAATAAGATCTAACTTTAAAATATAAATCCTGCTCCCAAACAAAAATATTTTCAGATCGGTTGGATTCTTCAAGGAACATTGACAAACATGCACACATACACCCATTGTGAAGAACCACACGCATAATACAAATAATCGATAAATCCTGGCACGTACAATAAAATCTTTTAAAATAATGACGAGGTCAAAACGGAAACGGACGATCGAAAATAAAATGTATCTACATGTTTTAAATATGGGCTAGAAGTCTATGCATAAGGTGAACAGATTACACTATACTGAACTTTATGTTCAAAGGGTCAAATCTTTTCAATCAATATTCAACACAAGGTGTTTGGTAGAAGATTAACAATAGATCATGCATCAGTAACAGACACATTTGTGTGATAAAGAGGCATAATATTCACAAGTACTTCAAGAGACAATATGGAAAACAGCGAATTATTTCGAGAGATGTTTAGTTCTTACTGGGACTAAGCGCCATATAACTAGATTGTACATAATATTATCTGGCATATATTAGTACCATTATATTTGTAAATAACTATTGTACAATGTCATATATACTGGAAAGTAAAATTATAGTATAAGTCCAGCAGCAAAGAGGGTGGACAGACCGAAACTATTTCAGACAAACCGAAACTATTTCAAGCAAGGCGAAACTATTTCAGACAAACGGAAACTATTTAGCAGACAAAAAAAGAGAAATTGTTTCGGTTAAGATCCTAAAGGATTTTACGCTACAGACCAGGCACCAATTGTGCTGCGGAGACGAATTGAAAATTATTTCGGATTTCAACCGAACATTTGATCAAGTCCGATACGATATCTTGATCTAGGGTCATGCAAATTTATCGTTACAAATCCATGTGGGGTTGACTGAGCGTGACTAAAGAAATTGCTAAAGAGATTATAATCCATATATCCACTGCACCAGGTCTGGTGAATATTTCGTAGCGTATGAATGTCAACTCCATTAAAAACCGCAAGAATATTACAGTTTTCCCTTATCTGTTTTGGTATTTGTGTATATGTCTGAGTAAAATATATCACATCGGTATTTTTATGCCTACCTCTGAAAATATCCTGGTAGGGTTTGGTTGTCTATCTAACATCACATCATCATATACGACTAAATTGTTAATATTTCTATCAAGAGAATCAACACTCGGTGCTTCTTCGATATCGGTTATAAACTCAATAATATCCTCATCGATTTCCGATTTTGCTTTCTCGTTAAAACCTTTAACTCCTCGTCACATCGCTGATCGTCTACACTTGGGGCTACTAAATACAACTTATCCCATTTCATCCATCTTGTTATCAAATTAAGTAGCAGTTGTGTCTTGCCACTTCCAGATGGTCCGATTATAATCATGCGAATAGAATTCGGTAGCGCTGCATGATGCTTAATGGGTTCTCGTTTTTTTTGTCACAGAACACTCAATTACCGTCATGTTATTATAAATAAATTATGGATCTAATACATTGTGTGAAATGACTTGACGACGATTACAACAAAGCAATAACAGATCAACACTTACTGGTAAGTGTGTTCAATGCGGTACCAAAAAATTATTTAGATTTGTTTCCCTTGATAAAATCAAGGATTTAAAAAAAAGTGAGAAGGTAATATTGCAGCCAAGTTAGTAAAACTCCCAGGAACACCATGGGCAAAATATCCGGGAGAAAAACACCATCCAGGGTATAGTTATTATGGATCCGGGACCAGACTCGATATCCGACTCGATGATCAAAACCAACCCCAACCCAGATAATATCCAATAAACGCTATTGATAAGGCGTGTCATGCTCATGATGCTGCTTATAAAAGCAGCAATCTGCAACACAGACATAACGCAGATGTAAAATTGCGTTGAGTTCTATCACTGATAAATGCTTCAAAGAAAAGTTGGCTTCATGGCTGATAACATCGGCGATAAAAAGTAAATTGATGTTGGGTGCTGGTAATTAATAACATCATGGAATCTATTTATTATTCCCCAAGAGGATACTAGAGGGGTAAATCAGCAATCAATAAACTCGCTAGCGCCGCAAAGGTGAAAAGTACCACTGGCAAATTTATCTTCCACCACCTAAACAAATTAATTTCTTGCATTTTTATGTTAGCGTCCCTAATGAGGTTCATGAAGCTGATATATTATTTCTGCCGCATGATGGTGTTTACAACTACGCGCTAACCGTAGTTGATGTTGCGAGTCGATACAAACAAGCAGAACCTCTAAAAACAAAATCATCAACTAAAGTTGCTTCTGCGTTTGAAAGGGTTTATCGACGAGGTCCTCTGCATTGGCCAAATCTATTACAAGTTGATCCTGGCAAGGAATTTTCAGGGTGCAGTGTAATCAACAATGAAGAATCATGATGTACCATCAGACAAGGACATACTGCATTACATCGCGATCAGGCAATTGTTGAATGATTTAATGGGACACATGCTGAGCAGTTATTTGCATATCAATACGAAAAGGAATTTTTCAGGATAAACGATCTCGTGAATGGGTCAAGAGATTACCAGGCGTAATTACCGCGCTAAATAACGAGATTACTCAATCAACATGAAACCTAACAATGCGATTAAAAAAAGAAGTATATACCCATAAAACCGCAAAATGATTTTTCAAAACAGCGTGTACTCGGCAATGTCACTGTGAGGTATTTGTATGAACCAGGAGAGCTTGAAGGCGGTAAACAAAAGAGCCACTGATCCTATTTGGAGTATCCACTCACATAAAATATCTAGTATAACACGATTCACGGGTAGACCGCCAGTCTATAGGTTGGATTTAATTGCTCCTCAGCGAGGTTTCACTCGGGAACGACTACAAGTGATACCCGAGATTACTCAATTACCGCTGCGTGGTCTTAACTAGCACCTCTGCGTCTGTTACACTCAAGACAAGTCAGCATCACATTATCTCTGGTATGACCAATACTGCTATTGTTTCTGTCGTCGGTAAATTGGCTGGGGTCTTTATTCGACCAACACCGACGCATTATACGATTACAAATCGTGCAGTGATTACTCTGTTGTTGTTTTAGTGTAATTATAAATTCGGCATCAATGTCAAATTTTCGGTTATATTTTTTGTCTTGTTGTTTATAACCAGCGAGCTTTTTCTGTTTATATCATCACTGACAATATCACTGATTGTGGTGTCATCAGCATCTAAAACAACTCTTCGACGTTGATTTATTCTTCGTACCCTGGACACTGCTAGATAAACTAAATTCGACCACTCGATGCGATTATCTATGATCCAAACAATTGTATCGGATATAGTCTATCCCTTCGAAGAATGTATCGTCGCTGCGTATCCTAGCTTCCAATATCATTTAACACTAGAATCTGAGTTTCACTTTGTCCTGGAATATCAACTTCGATATTTTGTCTTCGTGTATCCTTGGGTCTATAACACAACGGCACTGGATGTGTTGCAAATTTTTCTTTATGCGTGTTAAATAACTTCCTCTGAAGTATGTCTCTGACTATTTTTCTACTTGCCACTATCAAATAGTTTGGTATCCACGCTTCCCAGAAATCATTTAATGGGGTTTCTGAAATTATTTCACTCGCTATTTCACATTGGATTCTTTCCGGTTGTAATCTGATTAATTTCTTAAACTCGCGTAATTGTTTATCAAGTGATCTATGATCAGTACAAATTTCTTCATAATAGTCTGCAAACTTCTTAGCCAATTATGTGGGGATACATCGACAAACGGTGGTGGTTGACCGAGATCGCCACACATTATCCTTTTTGTATACGCTAGAAATAACCAATGGAGAAACCTTTGTAATACATCTAACGACACTGTGCATATCTCATCCCAAATAATGATTTCAGGAATATATTTTTCGCCGATTCGATCAGGAGTCCATTCGTCACCTTTCCATCGAAAGAAACTGTGATAAGTGCAAGCATTAATTCCTCGCTGTTTCATCTCTCTTGCAAGTCTGTGTGTTGGTGTTAGCACAATCATGTTTGATTTCCCTCGAAATAATTCAATCGCACGAGTCGTCTTCCCTGACCCACCACAGCCGTTTAAGTAACTGGTTTTATATCTGCATATTGGATCGGATATCGAAGGTGCATTAGATAGTTCTGATATCTGATTATTTTTCAAGTAATTGTTTTAAATCGTAACATCTGCTGATTTAGAATTATGACGCAGTATTTCCTTTTTAATTCTTCATGATCCCCAACTCTCGTCGGAATTTGTGAATTCGGCTTCTGCTTCTTTATGTTTTATATCTATATAAAATGAATCAGTGGCTACCCTAACTGAGGATTCAGGAAATCTATTTATCATCGAAAGTAAATTAATAGAAGCATAAGCCAGCATAGACGCCCTTAAGAAAGTATATTGAGGATTTTCTCCGTCATTATAAGTAACAATTGTACCTAATTTGGTTCCATCTGACAAGAAAGCGTCTTTACGATTGACGTATATACCCCTAGATGTTACATCTGCGATTATAAAATTGTATTCAGCATCATCTGTAATCAACCGCGAAGAATGTCGTTTATGGTCGTATTTTCCACCTTGTGTGAATTTACCAATTATTCTTCTACCGAGATCTTTTGCGTGTTTATTTCTAACTTCAAAGATTTCCTTGGACCACCTTACGATATATTCTTTGTCTAAATTAAGAAATTGTTTTTTTTTCGCTGATTATACTATCTAGACTATCGGGTTGTGGTAACCTGACTTGAGTTTGTTTCCGATATGATATAATTGCTTCACTGACAATCAGCGATATCAGCATTTTAGAATCAATCATATACCGTAATAACACTATTGGCATCCAGTGTTTTTTCAGATATGTGTCTACCAAACCAAACATAACAGCACGGATGAAGTCCTTTAGCCAGTTCAAATGATATCACACGAGTGAATCCGGTAAAATCAAAATCGGGCAGTGGTTCATTAATCGCAACACGGGTCATCTCATGTGTGGGATGCCCAAATCGTTTAAAATACTCAGAGCATTCTCCGTACTCGAGAAAGCGCCCTGGATAACACGCAATCATATCAACCGAAATAATACTTTTTGGGTCATATTTTGTATTCCATAATCCACCACGGCCATAATCAACATAACTATCTTGGATATCTGAGAGAAATTCTGCGCGTGTTGGTTTCCATAGATTTTTCTGTCTCGTGAAATGAGCTGCAACTGACGGTATTGTAAAACAGTTGTTAGTAATTTTTCATCATGTTCCGTTGAAAAACCACTAACTAGTTTTTTCGTCTCATCATGGAGGGCTTCAGTACGATATAATTCGCCATTGGATTTTTCAAATTTATCGAATTTACCCTCTTCGTTTTCAAAACTCTGGAATAACCACACTGACACAGAGTCGTTTTTACTTCACTCGTAAATAAAATCAAATAAATTTCCCGTGTAATATTTCATTGTTCTATCCCGAGGAAATATTGTTACCGCGGATGTTCACGCGAGTACATTATGGTCAATAAGCTTGAGTGGAGATCCTCACGATTTATATTTCGGTTCATATAATATCTCGCCTGTTACTGTCGCTACGGTAATTGGAAATTTAGTATCCGTTCTAACGCGGCCACATTTTGAATTATTGCCTTATTCTCCTTTCATTCTCATTCGTTTTGTTTTGCGTCTTGGATCCGTCAATTTGTTTCCACGCAACGCATTTGTAAAATGCTCTATTATTCGTTCTGATACACAATTCAACGACGAATATTTCATTGGTTTTAATTTTTCAATACTCAGTTTATCATTTATCGGATAGATCCCATAAACAACCGCGGTTACAGGATAAGCTCTCTCGTAATACGGTTTGGAATCCTGACTCACAGTGACAGTTCTCTTATTTTTCAGGATGGGTCCAAATTTGTCGCGTATAATCCAATTCCCTGTTTCTGAACGAATAATGAATTTCACTATTAAAACATACTTTTTCTTGTCAAGATGCGAGATTATCACTGCTGCTCTTTCGTCGTTCATGGTAGCATCAACACTACCATCAATTCAAAATGTTGACCATGCTCCATCGCGCTTGAATTCATTTAAACCATCACGGATTCTAACTATCATGCTATTTTCTATCACTTTTTAGACTCTTTTGTACATCAGTGGAGACTCTATCGAGATTGAATTTAACATTTTTCCAAGGCTTAATTTTCGATAATCTCTCGAAAACTCATCCATATTATAATTTAAACAAGTATTTAAATAAAGAATTTATTATATAATGAATCATTGCAAATGGGTTATGATAGGATCAGCAACCGCTTGTAACAAATCATGCAGAAATGAATTCTGTGGATATCATTTACAAAGCGTACGTCGTGGAAGTTTTGGGCCAGAACCCTGCATACGATGTGGGGTAGGTGTGCGTGGTAAATCGCACTTGTGTCTCAATTGCGGTGGTAAGCGATACAGAGAGCTAAAGCGCTTTTATGATAATAGAGTTGAAAACTCCATCAAGAACTCCATCAAAGAATCCGACTCTGACTCTGTCAAGGATAAAATCATAAGAACACCTCAAGACTACATTGAGAGATTCTCAAGTAATAATTAAACCAAATAATTAAATAGACAAATAATGTATAGTATATAAATGAACCAGAATTTCAATCACATCCTACGATCATCGATTATGAAGCATCTCGTGAAGGTATTGTCAGACACCGCAGGCTAAAGAAACCAGTTGGTGTTGTTAATAATCTTAATAATATTTGGTGCTGAAAAGAAAATATATCTTAATCATAGATTTGTCTACGAGGTATTTAACGGAGAAATCCCGGATGAGTTTGTGATTTATCACATAAACGGTTTAAGAAATGATAATTCTTTATCGAATTCACACAGAGTAAAAATACTGCATTTGGGAAAACTGGTACTTGTGAATCAATTGGAAAAAGACCAATACAATCAAAAAATACATCAACTAACGAAAGAGTCAATCAATGAATGAAGCTGGAAAGTATTTCGATATTCCGGAGTACAATATGTTGCAGAGAGTATCACTAAATTCGTATATACCTGAATTAATATATGCATCATTAATGGAAATAACTCGTGTGGGCTTGTATGTGTAGTTTTGAAACAGAGATAATTGTCACTGGATCTCAATGGCATTTTTTGATGACTCTTGGTCTAACTGAATGGCATTTTTGGGTTGGTTTATACACCATCCGTAATAACCTTCACGTGATATACTTATATTATATTTAAAATTATATACCCGTAGATTACGAACACTAGTGTATTCCATACACGGTTGGGATCTCGTCTTGGGGCCCAGCGTTCGAATCTCGTGGCAGGCATTATTATCGACGGTACCGATCGGAAGGTTTTTATATATATAATTGGGGCTTTAAGCCATTCGAAATTCAAACCGTGAAACCACCATATGTCACACACCGTTACACGGTGGAAATGTGTTTTTGCATTCAACCCGGGGTGATTATGTTGGGGATATGGTGCTTTCAGTTTGAATGTAGAACAGCCCCTTATGTGTATGTGCCGTCCTATTTCATATATCATTGTAAATACCATATATCATTGTAAATACTTGTAAATACTTGTATATATGTAAATATGTAAATACTTGTAAATATGTAAATTGTATATATCTATATATCTATATGTAAATGTGACGTCCATTCACCAAGCATACCTTCTTGTGGTTCTAACCCGTTATTTAACGAGTTAGGTCCTTTCTCGGAGACTATGCTTCGTGGTACCTCGGGGCCTTTCAGATGTGAATAACACCTGAGAGGTTCCAAATGGGGACGTGTAGTCTTGCATGTATATATATATAACCTCTGGGCCCGCTCAGATATGAATAACACCTGAGGGGTTCCAAATAGGGCTCATATTCTATATAACTAACATGTATATATCATATATAACTTGCATATATATCTCTAGGCGCAATAAGATGTAAATAACACCTTAGAGCGAATGGAGTTCATATCATATATAACTTGCATAAATATCTCTAGGTGCAATAAGATGTGAATAACACCTTAGAGCGAATGGAGTTCATATCATAACTTGCATATATATCTCTAGGTGCAATAAGATGTGAATAACAACTTAGAGCGAATGGAGTTCAACATCTCATATCATATCATATCATATCATGTCATGTCCCATCCCATCCCATCCCATCCCATCCCATCCCATCCCATCCCATCACATCACATCACATCACATCACATCACATCACATCACATCACATCACATCACATCACATCACATCACATCACATCACATCACATCACATCACATCACATCACATCATATCATATCATATCATATCATATCATATCATATCATATCATATCATATATAATCATATCATAACTTCCATAATATCTCTAGGCGCAATAAGATGTGAATAACACCTTAGAGCGAATGGAGTTCATATCGTACGAAAACGGGTCAAAATTGACCCTCAATATTTATTAGATATATAATATATCATATAATGAATTTCGAAAATATGAATGGCGTTATAGATGAGATTTCAAATTTGAAAAATCAAGGAATACAATTATCAGATAAATTAGATTGTAATCAGATTCTATCTGAATTTCATGATCTTGATGATAGTGCCCGGAATAATAGGTATGCCCTTTCAAGGCAGTATGGGTTGATCAAACGAATTAAACACGCGGTAAATGACTCACTTGCATTTTGTAACGACATCAACAAATTTATCCCGCTGTTCACTGTTGTCGAAAAGGTCAGAGGTGAATTGGGCAAACAATATGAAATCAAACGCACAATAAACTCGAAAATCAAAGCAATAAGAGAAAAAAATCATCAAACAAAATGAAAATCACTTCACCCATTTTGGTTGCCTCAACACAGTGAAAAATCTCTCCATGGATTAATTGACACTCTAAACACAAACATGTACATTACCCATACCTGTTTGCAAGTATGAGTAATCCACAATTCTATAGACAGGTATGCTTATTCACGCAGAACAGAAACTCTATAATACCCTTCCATGTGTTGTGCTTATTTTGCGTGGTAATTTATCACCAACCCGGAAGTAATGAAACAATGTAGTGAAATTCCAAAGAATTTCGGGTGAGTGAGAATTCACGGATTTTATTTTATTTGTTAATTGCTCAAAGATTTTCAGAGATTTTATTTTTTTAATTGATTTTTGGTCATTTTTGGTCGTTTTTATGGTGTTTTCTTGCAATCCGTTGACAGATTTCATGTGAAAAACGAGGGCAAAAAGCCCAGGAATTCATTTAGAGAAAAATCGATTTTGATGAAATTTACATCTTGTGAGGCAAATTTTGTGGTGTTTTTCATCGTGATCGTCGAATCTTCGATGCTTTTTTCATTGATTTTGTACTGTTTTTGGCTAATGAAACGCGTAGCTATCTGTGGATTTTTCACTTATTATTTAGATCGTATATTATATTTATAATACTAGGTGAAGCCCTAACAAATAGATCAGCACGCGATAGTTTGGCTGCGATTAAGAGATTTATTCCGGTTCGTGATCCGTTCAAAATAAGCTAAAAACAAGACTGGAATTTCAAACTGTTTTCGGAATGGATACTGAACAATTATTTAAACCAGTGACCACTGCTACTAAGGAAGTCGCCTCGACCACTAACAAAGTTATATTGGGAGATATTACTGAGGAACATATAGGAAAAACAGCCCTTCTTCCTGTACTTGAAAAAATAGCAAGGGAAACTGATCAAACACCAAAACTGCTACAAAAATCCTCCCCTGGTCAGAAAAAAGTCAACACTTTACGCGATAGATTTTCTCCTGCATTCTTAGCTCTCATCGATAGGATTACAGAGGGAGAGTTCCATAAATTTGTTGCTACACGGTACGAAGATAAAACTGATTTTCTAAAACCCGAACAACAAGGATTTATTAAAAATCCAGGATCTTGGAAGTATATACTTTATAAAGTTAGAGAAAAAACAAATCACATTAATGAAAAAGGATTCATCATACGCTAGATATATTAATAATGTACTTGAAATATCTAATCGAAATACAGAAACGGAAGAGAAAATGCAACTTATATGAAAAGAAAGGTTGCGAGAACTACAAGAAGAAGAAGAAGAACTATAAAAAAGGAAGAACAACGCAAAGAGGAAGAAAAACAACGAAAAATATTTGAGAAACAACAAAAAGAGGAAGAAAAACAACGACAAATACTTGAAAAACAACAAAAATCTTCAAAGAAATATCTTTATCTCAACAACAACTACCACCTGATGATTCACAACCATCTGATGATGATAGTCAGGGTGCAACTGGTACTACCGGTAAGGGTTCTTCTCAAAGTGGAGCCCCAAGGGGCATTTCAGGTAGTGGTGTTGTTCGTTGTCCTAATAATATTCTCGGGGATATATCACGATTAGAAATTCTCGTAGGAAGGAAACAAGCTGGAAATAACTCACCGGAAATAATTAATGAGGCCGCTGATATCTGCAGACGATTATTTAAGGATGGTATCATGGATATTGGTGTATACCGAAAGTTTATTGATGAGCTAGCGGACGGTTACCACAGTGATTAATTTGATGACTTTGTCTGTGATATTTTGTCATTGATAACTTTGTCACTAGAGATTTATCACCAAAATTGCTAGCGATGAAAATCCAAGGGATTGGAAATAAGATGATCATACACTACAACCACAATAAACCAACCATGACTTATGTAGTAAACTCACGATTGCCTGTTTATAGAGCGTACTATGGAGATGGTCTCGGCAATACCATTGCAAGGTTATTTACAAGAATGGCTCTAAAAATAGCACCAATCACAAAACAGTTATCAATGAAAGCTATTGATGTTATTCGTGATAATGTATTAGCGCAATTGGTGATGGGTTAGCATTTTCCGCAGCTAAAGAAAAACTTCTAGCGTTAGTTCGGTGAAGAACGAAACCAATGACTTCGTCATCAATGACAAAGTCATCAATGACAAAATCACTAGAGAAACTACCATCTACGGAAACTATGCCCGCGAGTATTAGCGAAATAATAAACAACGCGGCGGAGAAGATTATAGCATCACAGATAAATGAAGGATATGACAGGGAAATATTACTGCAAATATGATAGCGGGAAGTGGTTTGAAATCGCGAGCGAGATCGCGATTTAGATCAAGAAATATATAATAATATGTTCAAATCGGCTCCTCATCCAGCGTTCGAAATGGACACTCCAGTACCCAAGGATGATTCTGTACGCGATTATCAGTTTTATTCCTATCATTCAGTACATCCGGATCTTCGATCAAGAATCGAACTTCGGGTCCATTATACCAGCAACTAATTTCTACCCGCTGAAGAAATTATCGAAGTAGAAGGAGAACTCGTAACAAATGTTGCAGCTAATATACCATGAGCACTTGGTGCCAAAGTCGGCTTTGTCAATATCATGGCGCTATTTGAGAGTGCTAGATATATGATTGATAAAAGAGAGATTGAATCCATAGAGCCCGATGTTGATATTGCCACAACAATAGTGGGGTTAGCAAGATATTCTGATGATTTTACAAGATCAGCAGGTCCATCTGTGATGTTCGCTACGGATGTTAATGATCGCGCTGAAAAGACTCCATTTATAATAAGACGACCAAAGGATCGTGCTGCTCCTGCTGTTGATGCTGATATAGAAATTATGGTTATTAATAATGATCCTGATTACAACCTTGGAACTGCAACACGCGTATCAATGTTGGAAGGACAGCGTAGATTATTTTCCTGCGCAATTCTACTATCTCCTATATTTGGATTCTGCAGAAATGTTTGAAAAGTTATCTATGGAGCGAAGCATACAGTAGTCTTAGTGCAAAAAAGTGATGATAATGATGAAATCTGGAGGATTCCAGCAGATCCTGCACATCCAGAGGTTGACCCTGGCAAGGTGAATATAACAAAACTATCACTGTGGATGCCAGTAATGACTACATCAATCACCGCAGAAGAAAAATTACAATCATTTATGGATCATGGAGGAAAATCATTGATATCATGGATAACAACAACGACGGATACCATGCAGTCCTCTATTAATGGCGTATTTACGTGGCACATGGCATCAAAACAAGGTGTTGCTGCACCCCGACACATATTTGTTGCGTTACATGATATTACGCGATTAAATAACCAAACACGCAGCAATATGAAATTTGATCAATTGGGTGTTAATGAAGTCTCGTCGAGGATAAACGGCCAGCAGGAACCATCTGAGGATATTTTACTTAATTACGGACAAAACCAAATAGCACGCGCGTATCATCGGTTGCTGACATTTATGGGGCGCGATAATAATGTGGATGCTGGTCTGCAAATATCACAGGGGGATTTTAAAAACCTATATCCCATCTACTACTTTTCATTGGAACATCTTGACTTAACCAGACAATCCGTCGTTGACATACATTTCCGAGCTCGTGTAACTCTTCCGGTTGCTCCAGCTCCACTTATCTCGAATTACAGAGCAGTTGCTGTCATTCTCAGTGACAAATCAATGCTACTCGAAGGTGTTGGTGGCCGAATGAGAGTAATTGATGCACCAGTGGAAAATATGTAATGTAACAATTAGATCAATCTGTTATTAAATAAAATGTCATATAGTCATGTTAGTGTTACGTTAACTCCTGGTCAAGTTAAAAAATTGGAATCGGAATCAGCTAAAAAATGTGGAACCACAATATCGCTGAAGCACAATCAGATGTCTGGAGGTCAAAATAAACTATCATTGACAACTCGTCAGATAAAACACTTCAATTATGACATCAAAGATAAAAAGGTGTTCAGGTCACACTCTCTCTCTCTGCGGCTGCAATAAAGAACATGATAAAATCAGGTGGTATATTTCCACTTTTCGCTGCGTTACCAGCGTTGATTGCAGCCGCGGCCCCAGCGGTAGCAAAAGCCGCCGTTCTAAGAGCCTTTTGGTACAGCGGCAGGGATGGCACTAAAGAAAGCAACTAGAAAATGGTCCCAAAAAAAGGAAACGACCAGGAAAGGGTCCAAGAGTACCAGGAACTCCGTATTCATGGTACAGCGGAAAGGGCCTGAGACTAGGAACAGTTTACTAACTCGCGAACCGAAGGTTCTGTCGCCGATATCAAAAATTTAATTTACTCGATGCTGCTAAAAAAAAACTAGCGATAAAAAACTTTAGAAGTGTCTTTATGAGAGATCAATTATCACAACAAACAAACAACGCTGAAACCGGTATCATTAATCTCGATAACAGGACCGGACCCGGAACTCACTGGGTTGCATACGTGATTGATCCACATGCAATTGTTTTTTTTTTATTCATATGGGTTAGCGCCGCCTAAAGAATTCATGCGTTATATACACCACATAAAATTTCCTATCTGGTATTCCACGCTACCAACACAGAAAATGAATGACCCACCAATATGCGGCATAGAAGTATTAAATGTTCTAGACGCTATTTCATCATTGAGAAAACCACCCTATGAAACCATCCACGAATATACGAGTAATCGCTTTTTAGAGAGAAATGATATAAAATAACATCATTGATATTTGGGGAAGATACCTCTCAAGTCTGAAAAACCCCACCGCGCAAATATCTGCAACCGGTGATGTAAAAATATTATCGAAGATGAAATATCCGAGATGTTAAACCTCGCAAGTGTTGATCCCAATGAAATAGTTGTATTTCAAGATCGTCAGGGTAAATTGAAAACTAGTAATGTTTCCCTTGATGATATTTTAGTTAAACAACGCGGTGTAGCGGAAATGCTATCGCGGTTTTTTCCGATCAGGGTAATCTCAAACCAGATGTTCTCATTTAAACTATTGTGGATAGAATTAACAATTTAAAAATATTTAAAAAAAACTACGCGATGAATATGACGAACATATAATTAAATTCGATCAGTTTTCTGAATTACAAAAAAGTATAGTTGACAAACCTATGTTGGATTTCTTTGGAAATCCACCGGTAACTGAACCACCACTTACAACGACACAACCTCCATGGATAATGTCAAAGTTGCGATCCGATTATGACGTTCATATCGAACAATTTACAACGTTACGTAAAAACTTTTAAAAAACCGATGATGCCGTCGATAAATTTGTTGGTAAAAATGCTAAACCCGAAGAAATTAAAATAGATCTCAATGATATTATTACGACACTCCATGAAATAACCGCGATTAATCGGCAAGTAAAAGCTATCAACGCTGATATTAAAACGACCAGTGATGTCATCAGGGATGATCTACCGAGGATGATAGAAAAACTTAAAAAAATAAAAATCACTCACGAACAAAAAAAATATCGTAAATATTTTGTACGCGATCCAACACGGATCATTTGAGTGGACACCATAAAATAACATATTAAATATCACCGCGACCGTCAAAGGTATTTATCGATTAACACTAGTGTCGCCGACTCAATGTAATATTTCATCAACGAGTTCATCTGGGGTCAACAATATCATATCAACGATCATCGACAAAGGAACAATTGAACAATTCACAATAATATCCACTGATAATAATATGGCTAGAGTTTCAATAACATGGTATGTGGAATTCGTAGCCGATTTAAGTAAACAACTTAATTGAAAACGCCAGCGTTTTTATTGCTAGCAATTTGAAATCTATTGTAATAAATAAAATATCATCATTGGCAAAGTCACAACAGTATTGCTATGATCAGGTCAGAGAATTTCAAACTAAACTCAAAACACTCACTGAGGAGTATCAAGTAAAAATAAAAAAATTACCGCAGTTGACGTTACCGTGTACTCGGTATCAGATGTAATCACCGGAGCCGGTATAATACTATCTTCGGTGACAATGATTTCCCCGATAGCTGTTCCAATTTGTATATCAGCGTCGACAACAATCGCGGGAATAATCTCAATAACAAAAAAAATATCATCATGCAGCCAGTGTAAACTGCAGGATTACGTAGTTAAGTTCCATATTGTATCAACCGCGTACTCCCAATAATTCTCAATAATATTATCCTCCCTCGATGACACATTAATATCCGATAATGAGTTTTCATCGATGGTACGTGTTTATGATTTCGCGATGTCTCAATTAGAAAAACAACATGAATATAATAACAATGTCAATAGCGACAACGAAATTACTTCAACAAATAGCAGAAAACACAACCCCGGTGAAAACCAGCATGATATCAATAACCTCAACAAACCCTGAATTCAGTCTGAATTTCCCTACTGCGGTTCCAGTTAAGGAGATAGCACTAGAAAAATTACGAGTATACCATAGTTGGCCAAATATTAAATCAGTACCATTCGGTGGTCAGCAACCGAATAATTCCCTGGTGTTTGCGAATAAGAATAAACAAGACGGAACTCCTGACTGGAACGTTATTTCGCTACCATCTGGGTCCTACCAAATTGAACAAATTAATAATGAATTACAACGCAGAATAAAATCCATTACTGGAAACGAATCGAAAATCGCTATAACAGTTCATGAACCAACACTATCATCCGCGATTGAAATAAACTCACCCGGGTATGCCGTAGATATCTATCAGTTTGATCAGAACAATACTAGGATGGCCTAAAATAACACCACTACCCAAGCCTAAAAAAATATGATTATATCACGGATAAACAATCATACCATGAAATTACCACATCATATAAAGAACACCTCCGTGATATAAAAAGTCATCACATCCGGGAAGTTATTTTAATTTTGTTGATCAGGATTCCACCTTTTGGAGATTTAATGTTGGACAGACTCCAGAATCAATTACATATATACATATATATCATAACAGAATTATTGAATACTTTAGAGAGATCAATCAAAAACACAGTCAACAACTACATCGACTACAACAGGCTTTCCAGGAGTCTAATCGGAGTGAAATCATTAAACGAATTGAAATATTAAATCAACTTGTATCCCACATGGAATATATCAACCAGCGAATAATTGAAGTAATAATTGATCATAGCGATGACAACATTAATTACTCTAAACGAAATTTCCTAACTGTATACAATATAATAGAAGCCGATCTACCGATTTTCAAGTTTCCTGGGTATAACGTAAACGAACTATAAAAAAATCCGTTAATGATCTTATCAATGAAAAGTTTACTGCGATATTCACCGCATGGAGACAACAACACAAGGGTTCAACAATCCTCAAACATAATAATGACCCATATGGTGGTGGTAGGCATATTGCTCCTCAAAACCTCAATATATCCTAGGTGTTTGCAGTGAATTTAGTATGTGATGTCATCGAAGGAAGTTACCAAATAAATCTCGAAAAATCAAAACAAGCTCAGCAGGGATATATTTTATATTCATTTGCACCAGCAGCTTCTCCAGGATTTTTAATAATTGAGGATCCAACAAATCCAGTGTATATGTGATGTCATAAGGATTCATTAACGAGATCTAATTTCAAACTCACTGACCAATCCAATAATCTCATTGATTTACGAGGTGAGGTTTTACAAATTAGTCTATTTGTGAAATCCTAAAAGATTTTCGTCTTAAGACTTTCATCGTAAAGACATTTACCATAACAATTCATCTCCGCAGCGCAATTGGTGCCTGATCTGTAGCGTAAAAACCTTTAGGATTTTAACCGAAACAATTTCTCTTTTTTTTTGTCTGCCAAATAGTTTCGGTTTGTCTGAAATAGTTTCGACTTGCTTGAAATAGTTTCGGTTTGTCTGAAATCGTATCGGTCTGTCCACCCTCTTTGCTGCTTATTCAATTTGAGTTATGTTTTTAATATTGACGTACATTGATGAACTCACATGTCTTATTATCTCTAGTATATGCATTGGACTCACATGTCTTACTATCTCTAGTATATGCATTGGATTAAAACATTATGAAGTTTGCACGATAAATATTATATTTATCACAACTTCATTGTTTTGTCAATTTCTTTAAAGGTACAAGTTCATCTGTGTAATAACTGGCAGTGTACGAGGATGGAGGGTTGGGTCTTTCTTTTATTCTTATTAAAGTGTATAATTTTAATTTTAGACAAAGCTTTACTGAAAATTACTCAATGTTAATGGATAGCCTAAACTGAGAATTCGAATGAAAACATAAGAAATTGTTTTACCAAAACAGTATTTGTATTAATTGATCATGCATTAGAATTGAGAGGTGTAAAAAGAACCACAAATGTGGTGGTTACATTCTAGTCCTGCTAACACTACACTACAAACAGTGACAACAATAAATCGGAAGGGTAATAAATTGACCGGTATGGAAACGCTGTCCATGTGTGTGTGTGTGTGTGTGTGTGAGAGAGAGAGAGAGAGAGAGAGAGAGAGAGAGAGAGAGAGAGAAAGAGACTTACTTTTGACAGTTTGTCTGAGCCACTTGCCAAAATTTCCTTTGCAGCAGTTGCTTTGGTTTGCAATATCGACAAATCGGATCCAGATCCAGCAATCAGTGTATCAATGAGATTATTCATCTCCGTCATAAATATGTGTATCCACCTACAGAAAAGAGTAATGTACATGTTTTAAATTTCATTCATTTAATATCAAGTTCATGATTTAAAACACACTGCTGAAATTCAATGGAGCATAACTAACTACTGAAATTGACGATATATAAAAATCTCTATTGAAATTATATGGTATATAAGATTATCGAAATTCGATGTTAAATAACGCTCTACTAAAACTAGATAGTTTAATACACTCACAAAAATTGATATATAACTCTCCGCTAAAATTCGATGGTATATAACTTTCTACTGCTATTCGATGGTATATAACTCTCTACTGAAATTCGATGGCATATAGGACTCTACTGAAATTAGATGGTATGTAACATGATAATGAAATTCGATGTTATATACTTTTCAAGTGAAATTCGAATGGTATATAACTCTCTACTGAAATTCTATGGCATACAAGGCTATTGACATTCGATGTTACATAACGCTCTACTAAATCAAGATGGTTTATAACACTCTTATTCGATGTTACATAACGCTCTACTAAATCAAGATGGTTTATAACACTCTTATTCGATGTTACATAACGCTCTACTAAATCAAGATGGTTTATAACACTCTTATTCGATGTTACATAACACTCTACTAAATCAAGATGGTTTATAACACTCTCATTCGATGTTACATAACACTCTACTAAATCAAGATGGTTTATAACACTCTTATTCAATGTTACATAACACTCTACTAAATCAAGATGGTTTATAACACTTTTATTCAATGTTACATAACACTCTACTAAATCAAGATGGTTTATAACACTCTTATTCGATGTTACATAACACTCTACTAAATCAAGATGGTTTATAACACTCTTATTCGATGTTACATAACACTCTACTAAATCAAGATGGTTTATAACATTCTTATTCGATGTTATATAGCATGGTACTGAAATTTGATGGGAAATAACCCCCTACTGAAATTCGATGATATATAACACTCCACCTAAATTATTTGGCATTTGAAACTACTGACTATCGATGGTTTGAAGGTATATACCACTCTACTTAAATTTGATGTTATATAACTCTTCTGAAATTCTATGTTAAGAACACTCTACCACAATTTGATTGGAAAACACACTGCTGATATTCGATGCTTTATAACACTTTACTGAACTTTGTGTATAGCTCTCAACTTTATGTAATAAAACATTCTGCTGAAATTCGATGGTATATACACTACTGAAATTTGATTTCTTATTGAAGTATGATTCAGTCTTTATTGGTGAATAATAAGAACACTGTCACAGAGATACATGCAAACCTCAGCAACATTGAAAACCATACGAGTATTTATTATTGATTAAGGATTAGCAAAGCTTAACTTACAAAAGAGGAGGCTCTATGGAACTTTGGAATGAACAACATATACATATTGACATTGTTTGAAGTATGTAGGTGTTCATTATCATGCAGAATCTTCCTGTACTAAGAAATAAAACCACACACACACACACAAACTTAGGCGATATAGATTCAGCGGAAACACTAGCTCATGATATGGCGGATTCGATCTTTTGTGAGCAATGCATAATGCATAACTTTTAATAATAACACTTTGCCGAGATTAACTAAGTACTTAATCAGGCATATGGCGTAGGTGAACTCAATTATACATATACAAACAATGTAGGAGAAAGTAGAATTAGTCAATAAATAAGTTTTTCATTATTATATATCTCTGTTGATTAAAGACGTAATTATTACAAACATGCGTGGTACAAATAAATCAGTAGTGATCGGTATACATTTATTTAACTTTCATTGATATAAACTCTTGGACATATTTAAGAAAAGCAATAAAAGCAGATCTTTATACACAAAAAAGTAACTGCTTATGTAGTTAGCCACTACAGATATACAATTTTGTCCGAGACGTCTAGTTGAGAACTTTCAAAGAAAGTAGCTGATTACAGGTATATGTTGTACGTTCTTAATTTATTGCGTTGTTCATGATCATGTTTTCTCAGATACTGCATATTTTCTCAGTCAAACAATAGTAAGTGAATTGTCTTTCTTTAAATTCCCTTTCATTGGCTGACACAAGCTTTTAAGTTATAAAAGTCAACCACAAGATTGATTTTATCTCCAGATTGGTCGATTTGAACATACCGAAGCTTTTATATAAACTTTGAAACCTCCTAACCGGTACTTAGATGTTTAGGTGAGAAAAACTGAAAACTCATTCAATTTATACACTTTACTACAATAAAAGTGATTACTTGACGGAATTTGTTTGGTAAGCACTGTACTGTATGAATTAACGTAGAACCTTACACAGATCAAGATATCACTGAAACAATTAAAATATACCCCATCTCTTTCTAAAAATTGTATTTCATTTTAATCCAGGATGTCTGCTTGTGAAAGAATGCAACATTTAATAGCCAATAGTTTTATTTGCGTTGTCGTACGTATATTCTTCATTTAAAGATACGTTGATTATACACTTATTATCATGCATATTGCCGACACTTATACAGTTATGTTTGTCCATTTGCACTCAATCTAATTAATAGTAAATGGTACGACGAATACAACCTGATTTTGTTTTTACAACGTTGTTTAAATGGTGTGAATATTTCCATTAGGTTTGCCCGATCACTTCTGTCACTTATTTTTGTTTCATTTAAAATGTTTCGCTTATGTTTGTATTTAACGATGAACAGCCGTCACAATATTGCTCGAATCGCCCCAGAAAAGACCATTTTTGTATTGCTTGATAATTTCTTGAATATAATGCATAAACTTTGTACATGTATAATAACCTAATGTTGTTCTCTGCAATCATATATTCAAAACGTCAGCGACGAAAGCTGTTTTGTTTATGTATTCTTCAGGGAAAAAACTTTCTTTGTGATAATAATAAATTCGAAAATCTTATACCTTATGATGATGGCTGATCCTAAAATTTGATAAATGTAGTTTAATGTTATGAGAGAGAGAGAGAGAGAGAGAGAGAGAGAGAGAGAGAGAGAGAGAGAGAGAGAGAGAGAGAGAGAGAGAGAGAAGGGGGATGGTACAATACCTATAAACAAATACAACGTGTGAGGGACTTCTTCAACATATCTCGCGTGATTGTATTACTTGACTGACAGAGGATACCGTTTTTAAAAATAATACATTTATTATCAAGACGATGGGTGAACATACACTTTTATCGCATTTTATATCAAATACGTATCTAGTTGGATGTAATGATGAAAAAGAAATAACAGTAAGACAGATTAATTCAAACACATTTGTTCCAGTGCGCACTGTTCCCACTTCAGATAGGTTTATCATCGACTACATTACTTTGACGTAACCAATTAAAACTCAGTATGATCTCATTAAGTATTTTATGTTTTTTAATGCAGGCTATTTATACCTATAATCAGGGCGCGGGTTTCAGAAAGAGTTCTGGAGAAGTTCCTGTATTTATTTCCAGGTATTCATCCATTTTATATTAAACGAGTTGGAAATTATAAATATCCGTAATAAATATCCATTTATCACTATAGCAGTATCCCTTTGTGGCATGCTTTGTGGCATGTAGTTTGTATTTCAATCCCCCCTACCTACAGCCGCCAGCCCCCACCCCAAGGTCAAATAGCATTGAGCAGCTATGGTCGAAGATCTTGCCCGCTTTTGACGATCGGCATGCATAGATGCATGTAACGTTTAAAGATTAAAGAACATAATGCATATGTCATTGAAAATTCAGCAACTGAACACAAGCAAGGATGCGAATGTTATAATTCAAAAGGATCATTCGCATCCAGTTTCTTTTTGACATACATCAAGCTTCTGTAATTCTGTCCACAAGCAAAATAATTGTATGAATCAGTTTAATAAAACACTTTTAAAGTAGATATATAGTCATTCTTATATAAACATAATACATTTTATTACAATCATTTAAATTTAAAGCCTACTTTGATTTCAAAATCGGCCCAAATCCAATTTGGTTAATACAGTTTGAATGAATTAATCGTAAATAATGTATCGATGAAATCCGTAAACACTTCAGGGAAACATCTTTTCTGTGATAAATTCTTTATTTACAACGCCGGCTATTTCATGATACTCTTGCTGTATAATATCATCAACATTGCTTGCTCATTTTAGCAGAGTTCCAGCTTAGATGTAGTTACTACTTGATATCGTTCAAGAGATGCAATGTATCAAAAACACTGACAGTGTAAATAAATTCTTTTTCACGTAATCCATATCGGCAGCCGAAACATTATCTAGTAATATGTTATTCACGCACACCTTTATATTATGTAAAAGATTTTAATTGATTGTTGGGTGTAGACCTCCATAGTGTTCTCAAAACAATTGTAACCCTACACAAATACGACGTCTTATCTAAATAATTTTTCATCATTTGCAGAAAGGCACGAGTTGATCTACATAGCAGATCATGTATACTATCTCTTGCTGTGTTAGTTTATTCATGTGGAGATATGTAGCTCATTCTTAAATGGAATACGCAGAATCAAGTCATAGAAAAATGGACTTGACAAATTATATGTTTTACACCTACTAGATTAGCTGTGCAAATTATTAATTTTATTGCCTTAAAGTAGTATCGAACTATAACGGTTTTATCAGCAACTGAATTGAACAATTAAAATCTTGTTATCTGTGGTGGCAACATTTGCGGTGATTGTCTTTTTAGAGTTTGTCATTTAGATATACGTACTCAAGTTTGCATCCAGTCCTCTTGTACATAGCTCCCAGCAGGACGTTTTCTATCCCGGTCAATACGTCTACATAGGTGTATGTATGATTTGCTTCCATATGTAGTAGTTGCAACTCCTATGAAATAATAAAAAAAGAGGCTAGATTAGCATATCAGCTTTTATTCACGATAATGAACCTATATAATATATTGGTAGAATCAAAAGATTGGTAGGAATAGAGAATATCTGACAAACCACCTATATAAATCAACGCAACAGTTTGTACACAAGAAAAGAATGGCTGTCAGATAAAGATGAGCATATATATTTATATCCAGTTTCGTCAATATACATCATCAAAATTTTTAAAAGGATATAAAAAAATATATAAATAAATAAATACACAAATGAACTGATAATCTGAAAGTTTGAATGAGCCCAAGATAGAATTATAAATAAAAACAAGGTATGAACTACTTTACCAGTGTTGAACAGAATTTGATGACCTGCCATTTTGCTAGCCTTCCACAAACCAGTTCTAACTTGTTCCAAGTATCATCCCACACACTGTCGGCATTTTGTAGTTCTACCAGATCCCATTTGTTGCATATGAACATAACGTTGCTAAAATCTCTCATTTCGAGGCCTTGTTTCTTTTTGATTTCCCGAAGTAAGATTTGGATCTGAAACAAAATCTGTTTTATATTTGAAGAAACAAACAAATGAGATCAATATATTAAATATAAGGCCACTAAAATAACCTATGAGAGAGAGAGAGAGAGAGAGAGAGAGAGAGAGAGAGAGAGAGAGAGAGAGTTTGTCGCCATACTAAGAAACATATGCATTTGTGATTTTCTGAATAGGTAATGCTAATTTAGAATTTGAGTTCGTTTGTAGATCTTAACAAATATAATACAATATTTAACAATTGAAACGTTAAGAGACAAATATGTGTTGCAGTGTTTAGTTTCTTGAGAGCTCGAGAAAGGAGCAAGAGGACAGTACTAAAAGAGCTAGAGTAATGTCTTGTACTGAAGTTATTTTAGTCCAAATATTTGACAGCTTATTTTGTAAATCAAAGGGGTAAATCTTCATAGGTTGGTCTGCAAGCTTGCCCCACTGCACTATTGTCCCGACCACAATATCCAAAAGTGCAAAGGCTATATCTTGATTAATTATATACCTCTCCCTTTCTAAGACTCACTTTTAATTATTACTATTTCAGAATTGAAAATAACATATCACAGAAGAAACGACGTTTTCATTTAGAGTATTGTACAAGTCTTCGACCGCAATGCGAATGACACCACCGAATACCATCTTTTGCCTTTGAATACCTGTATGTCTTGCGAGTCATAATTATGAAAATGGATCTGATCAATGAATGAACTCTTCTGAGTTAAGCACAGTCACATATATTTCACATTGTGTTCATATTAAATGCAACTGTGACGTGAAAAAAACATTTAAAACAATCCATTAACGAATGTTTCCATAACAAATAAATCAATAATCATTCCTAAGTAGTCGTGGTGTGGTAACGAGGCTCAGGATTCAAAGTTATATATAGTACACTACACATGGTACACAACCTAACATGTAGTACATTATAATTCTGTATTAATGTAGTCAAGAGAAATGAAATTTACATTATCCAAGTTATGTAATGTCTAATTTATTCTGAATTACATTATTATTGAAATTTTAAACATTGATAATATCACCTTAGAACGGATGTGAAAGACAGTAATTCGGATCGCTAATCTACGTGTTGGCCATATTCCGGGTTGTCTACGGTTGTAAGCTGGTGACAGTGGAGGCGGCATCTCATTTAATGTAGATTGTTTTGCTCGAGGAACACAAAGGCTAAGTTGGAATTCATCTATACGTGAACCATCTTCGATCTTAGAATCACGCTCTGGATAATCATTTAGTTTGCAGAGATTTTTTTATTTCGAAACCCATTTTCTTTAGGTCCATTTTTCTCTAAGTTTCTGCTTTATTTTATGGAAGTTTTTGTCAGTAAGTTTTTGTTTTCCATGTTTTTGAGAAAAAGTTCTATACCTTGTCTTATAATCACGAAATGTACGATGGAACTCAGAACTGTTAGTTCTAACAGAGACAAACATTTCAGGGAGTTGCTCATTTAATTGCTCGAGAATAATATTTCCTACTGATTTAGGATCTTCTCAAAGTCCCAAATGTCAAATTGGGAGATTTCGCATATCACTTGCTGCCATTTTACTCTTGCTGTCTATCAATGAATGCTCAGACAATACATTTTCCTGCACGACAATCTGTGTTTGAAGTTTCATTTGTAGCCATGTTGATAGAGCTGGACCAATTGAAATGGTCAGTATAAGGCATTATTCTGGAAAACATTGCATTGTTTTCTTCAGTGCCTAAAAATTCTAATAAAATTTATGTAAGTGTCTTCATAGGTTACATGTGATAGCGAGGCCACCACATCATCGGCATAGTCAATGGGGCCATCTCATAAAGTTTGCATTGTACGTAGGTAGTTTTATGAAGCACCTGTTGACATAAGGGGATTTAACATTACGCAGTATGTTTACGTTTAGGACACAACGGGACATCAAATGTTAAAATGTTTGTATGTTTATGATTGAGGCTGCATTGTTGCATTGTCAGACGTGATCTAAAGTGGGACTACATTGTTACATAGTTAAAACTGACCTCATTATAAGTCACATTGGATATGGAGGGGGCATAACGGAAAATCCTATTTTAAAAATGTCGAACATGTTAGGGACACTTGCGACGTATTGGATATCTCCTATACATTGTTTAATTTACAGGTTTTTTTCCAAGATGAAGAATGTATAAGGCACAATGGACATGATAATCTTAAAAATTTTAATTTAAGTCCGTCTTTGTGTTGAGTATTAGCCAACACCGATATTTTGATTAATATACAACACTACTTTTACTCTCTTTCGAACAATCACTATTTGATCTCGGTCCAAACACTCACTTTTTGTGATCAATCCAACAAACTGGGTGAAGTGAAAACATACGACCATATTGTTTTAAAACAACAGTTTTTTCTTTAAAAGCCCGCTCAATGAAACATCAACGAAGATTAACGCCAGGCCCTTCCTCCTAATTTGCAGATACAACATTATACATGAAAGGACACACAAGCGTGACAACCCTGTTGAGTGATACCAGATCTTAAAGTTTCTAACACAGCCTCGAAGAACAAATGCAAAGCTATTTTAAAGCTTTATCTTTGATGTTATCTGATATATCTCAATTATTTTGTATCCCTGACCTCGTAAGCTGTAGCAGTAAGACTCAACATGTTGTTTGCATCCAATTCTCTGGCTAAATTTTGAAAATGATCATTACAGAATTCATTGCCATTTTCAGAGTACCGGTAGTCAGGGCCATAATTACTGTAATCATCACCATCACATGTATCTGAGATATCCTTAATGTGTACAATGTCCAATTTAGAGGATATACTGACCTACTATTCCTTAATTAAGAACTTTGTTGCACAGGGCAATAATCTTCATAACTGTTTTTAGTACCCGATCGTAAACACTAAGGATCTTTACGTTAGATAGTGCTTACAATTTTATTCTTGGAACATATCATGTATTTTATCTCGCGTCAAGACCTTGTATCAAAATATATTGAATAAAACCGCGAAGACCGGAAAAAAATAAAACGTGGCAGTTACAGGCATGATAATTTAGTGGTCCACAAGACCCAAACATATCGAGTTATACTAATTACAAGTTAATTTAACTAGCTGGGGCCCAAGGGAAGGTGGCAATGTCGAACTCTCGATAGTGGTCACTATTTTTCTCTTTCTTCTTTTTGTATGTCTCTTGCTTTTACCTGGATTTTTCGTTTGTTTTTCTTTCTTTTCTTTGTATTTGTAATTCCATCTACATTTCGTCTTTCTTAATTTGTCTTTGTCTTTCCTTGTCATCTTTTAAAAGCTCAAGCTTTCTTCACTTTATTTCGTTATTGTATTTTAATTTCAATTAAATAACGTAGCAGCAGAGGGGGCGAATCAGACAACCTTTTTTTGTTTTTATTTTTTATTATACCCTTAAAACGGTACGAATAGACCCTTCTCGCGAAATCTCATGTTTTTAACCTGAAAAAAAAATGACAGTGATTTTTGTCTGAAAACATGAGTTTTCGCAGGTGATACTGTATTCGCGTTTTCGTTGATGAATCATAAATGTCCGCAATGATGTTGTGACTCGCCCCCTCTGCTGCTAGAACTTTCAGTTCTGGGTTACGGAATACCCTCTCTGCTGCTTCAACCGAATATTTGATCCAGTCCTTAGGACGAAAATCACTACGACTTTACAAACAGACTAATCGCTAACACCTCCTCTTGTAAATCAATCAGATTATTAGACTGGTCAGTGAGTTTGAAATTAATTCTGGTTAATGAATTATTATGACATCGCATATAGACTGGATTCACCGGAGACTCGATTATTAAAAATCCTGGAGGAGCTATTGGTGCAAATGAATACAAAATATACCCCTGCTGGGCTTGATTTGATCGTTCTAAATTTATTTGATAGCTTCCTTCGATAACATCACATACTAAATTGAGCGCTATCACCGATGAAATATTCACATTGAACGGAGCAATATGCCTGCCACCGCCATCTGGGTCATTATTATGTTTGAGGATTTTTATTTCCTGTGATGGTGTTTTTTTCCATTTGTCATGGATTTTTTTGAAACCTTCATCGATGGCATCATCGAGAGATTTTTGTCCGGCTCGCCTCCTCTGCTGGGCTCAATTTAACCTGTTTTTCATGGAAAGTTTTTAAAAACTCTTCTGGAGTCGGTATTGATTTATTTTTTCGTTTGAGATATTCTATTGCAGAACGATATTGTGGACAACCACACGCTATACAAATTTGATATTTCCCCCGTACACCTTTCCCACAACCAAGACATGGTTTTGGCCCCTCGGGGCACCCTTGTTTTGCAGTACAATTATGTACTCCACAAAATTCTCCGTAGGAATTTTTCCCACATCGCTGTGTAGATCCTAAGAACAACCACGAGCATTTATTCACCGCCAGTGCTGGATTCACCATTATTATTAATTGTTAATCAACATTCAATTAGACGTTAAAAAGTATATAGTATAATGATTAGTGATTACTCTGATAACGATGATGAATTTTTTCAAACACCACAAACATATCACGATCTTCAAGAATATTACAAAAAGAGTTTAGGACCATCATGGAGTGTTTCTAGTAAAAAATCCGCCATTGAATTACTCACCGAGGATAGTTATTTGCTCCGTGGTGTAATAATTCAACAACGGGAACAATTTTATGTTTTTGTGAATGATCCGGACATCACAGAATTTCAAGGATGTTCTGCGGTGAATGAAATAATTCCGAAACAACGATTGAGATATCCCACAATCGATATTGATTCTAAAAATCCATCACTGGATGAGTTGTTATTGTATTTCAATGACTTAGTTGACTCTGTCAATGATGTTTTGGTTTTTGAAACCAGTGGTGGTTATCACATTTTATTGAAAACGATTCCGATCGATTTTGATAATCATCAACAATTGTTGAAGAAAATCGCCGCAGACAGACCATCATGGAACGTTGATATACAAGCTGGACTTCATAGTATCAAATTACCCGGGACAAGATCAGCAAAACAAAACAGCATTGATAAGCGATTAATTTATCCTGAAAATCTGAAAGATATTAGTTCATTATTGTCCTGTCCTGCTGCTGTACAACCATGCTACGAAAAACTCACTGGCGACGATGATAGTATTTTTGACGAAGATGGTGATTTTATCACTAGTGAACAAATTCAAAAGATTTCAATAGCGCTAACTGGACAATCCGATCAAATCACTGGAATTACAAATCAAACCAGTAATATGATTTCGCTAGGAAGGGTTTCAGGGTCATTTTGTAATATTTGTCAGCGCCGACATGGATACAATGAGATTGGTGGATACAATGAGGGAAAAGCCATTGATGCATTTGTGTGTGTTTACTCTGATCGATTTGTGATTGGTTGTTTCCGGACTACAAAAAATAAAATCACAATTGACAGAACTGATGCTAGTATTTCCAATGATTACGAAAAATACCTAAAATCATATCATTATTGCCGTGGAGACCACAGCGGGGAATTTCCCAGAAGGGTTCCGGATTACACTTACTGTGAGCCTCCCGTTCATGAAAACGGCCAAGGGTGTAAAATCATCCTCAATGACGACTATATGGATGGTTCTGCTTGTGGGATGGGAAAATCAAAATCGGCATGGGAATCAATACGAGATGATCAATCTGTGCTCTATTTGTCATACAGAAAGACGTTTACCAGAAAAACCACCATCGACTATAATCTCGAATCGTATGAAACAATTCATGGAACTATTATTTTTGATACAAGAACTCATCGAAGGGTTATTTCGCAGATTGAATCGATTGTACGAGTGAAGGGAATTCCTGATGTGGTGTTGTTAGATGAATGGCATGGCATTCTTCGTCAAATAATTTCATCGGGTCGTGGGAAACAAATTTGGGAAACACTCACATGGTTGATTTCATCAGCAAAACGGGTTATTGTGTTAGATGCAGATGCCAACAATGATGATCTAGAATTATTTAAAAAATACTTAAATCGTCCGGACATGAAATTTATTATCAATGAGTATCAACCCGATCATGGAAAGAAATTTCTTGTGGAACCGTCCCATCATGACAATTACGTTAAATTGTTAGATACACTTCAACAGGGAAATCGTGCCGTAGTTTTCACACAGAACAAACGACACGGGAACTATTCTGTAGAAGCCCTTGCTAAACTATTACAGCATTTAGGATACCGTGTGAAGTATTATCACGCTGATACTGATTCGGCTGAAAAACAGCGAGACTTTGCTGATCCCGTTGAAGCGTTTAACACCATCGATGTGGTGATTTATAATTGTACCGTAGAAGCAGGAATTTCAATCGTGGATGAACGATTTAAGTACTTGGCGGTGTTTTCTGAACAATTAGGGTCTGTAGAAGCCACTAAACAAGCAATTCATCGGTTTAGGAACATTAATGATATTCATTATTCGGCCACTAAACGATCTTCACACACAGTGCCACTCACACGTGATGATATTATTTCTGCCATTGAATCTCATGAGAGGGATTTATCGTCGGCGGAATTGTTGTTCAGAACCCCAAATCTCAATGATGTGAATTCTAGTTACGGGTATGCATTTATCAGTGCCATTATTGACGAAAATAATTCGAAGTGTTATTTTACGGGACGACTTGTTACGATGATGAAGAGAACGGGATATGAGGTCACGTGGGAATTACCAGATGAATATGATGTGTGGTGTGAAAAGAATAAACTCAACAAAATTGATACCGCGGCCATTCACAATAATCCCGTCGTAGATGATTTTTTGAAATCTACCATCGGGGAAAGAATTGCTCATGCGGGAAATATTGACAGTGAACAACAAAAATACCATCGATATGACCCTGATGAGCAGCTGGAACCTTACAAGAAAAAATTGATGTATCTCAATCATGTATTTCAGACCGATGTGGGAAAATTGGACACAAATCAAATAGAACAACTTGATAAAAACGTATCACGGTTACAACGATACCAGCGAGTCCTTGTTGATAAATTCAATCAGGGAAATGCTATAACAACTACACCGTGTAGATCTGATAAAATTAATCCACGGCAACAACTCGAAATTGTTAGAAATGTCCTTGAAGTATTAAAACTCCCTGATGTGGTTCCGGATCAGTTAGATATGAAAAATGTTTCTGTAGACCGTGTTGAATTAATCAAGAATATCAATCACATGTTAAAAAACCCTGACCAATTTGATAAGTATCAGATGTTGCTAAAACATTTCAGTGAGATATTTCCGGACGTGTGGTTCAGAAAGGGCACATTGTCAGTGAAAAATATCATCGAAAAAATAAAATTGATTTACAAAGGATTCGGTGGAAAACTACAATCTGATGATAAAAATCATTCTAATCGATCCGATTACACGTTATATTACCCTGAATGGCCCAAATCTGACTTTATAGATGATTCTATATGGCTCAATGAAATTGTTGACGATGTAGGATTCGCTGGTAAAGATGTAACTGCAACTGATACACACACTACAATGTTACGATTCCATATATGGACCGTTAATGGATGGTTTTCCCGATATGATATGTCAGATTGATCAAAATAGAATGGCGAAACTGCCAGTATTAATTATTTTATATACAATTATGGCACTTTCGCCAACCTTGATAGAAGCTGTTATAGGATAAAATAAGACTTCCATGATGGTGTTAAAAATCATCTATGACGATGTGACTTTCCCCCCAATGAAAGACTTCCACGATGGTGCTTTTTAATCAGTCGTAGACATGTGTGATCACAATTCTATTTCACGGTTTGAAATCTCTAGATGATATTTTACTGCGTTACGTTTTTCTTCATCGAGACTATTAACTGCGTTATCAAATAGCGTTTCGAGGTTATCAAACCAAGCGCATTTTTCATCAGAGATGTCTCCGCGGAGTATTATCCAAATATCTCCGACGCCATCAATGAAATAATCTGGAAGATAATCATTATAGTGTTGATAAATTTTGAAATATTTAGCGGTTTCTGGTGCCGAATCAAATTCAATAATCTCTTCCTTTGAGATATTCAAACATATTGTATTTTTTTGCCAGCTCATAACGACATCGTCAAAGGGGCATTTTCGGGTTTTGTCGTATTGAAATCGCCGTGGTGGGACATAAGGTGGTAAATCATTATTGCTACGATCAATCCAATTCATCCTGTCGTGAGGAACAAAATGTGACCCGAGTCCCATGTATGTATTATTCTGATATCATTTTAGTGTTTAATTAAATAACAGATGATGTAGGAACTTTACTGCCAGGGGTTAAATCTCACCAGAGAAGGATTTTCTTTTATCATCGTTATGATTTTGACAGCTTCTTCTTCTTCCAAAGTCAGTGGTCTTCTTAAAAACTCAGAAATATATTCACGAGGTAACGATAAAAAGTAAAATCTTCTCATAAATTCTCTACTAAATGATTTCATTATTGCTATTGTCGAAAACGGTGTTAGATTTGTTGGTATTTTTCCTAACAGTGGAATTATTTCATTGTTATCCATTCTAAACGATAGTTTTGTGTTAAGCGGTGGCATGTAGTGTTTTTTATCGGTTACCGGATCTATTATCATTTTATCCCGAAAATAACCCGGGTAAATGATTTTCAACGCGGACATATCTTCGATAGTACACATTATTCTGATATCATTTAGTGTTTAATTATAATATAATGTCGTTGTTTGAAAACGCATTAAACGATTATAGACGCGCTTATCCCACAGTGACCATTCGTGATAAAATCACTAGTTCTGGTAGAAGGATAATTACGGAGAAATGCCCTGATGGTGTTACTCACATTTGTCATATCCATGAAAACAGAAATTCTGCAGCACGTATTCGTCTACAACAGAAATACCGTCAAAGGAACCAATACATGTTAGATATCATTGAAAAACTTCTTAAACGAAAACAACACAGCGTAGACAATTAAATAATTGATTAACTATTAGTAATGACATACTTGAAATGTGATATAGACCATTTACCAGAAATCATTCAAGGGCAACTATCAATAAATCCGCATTCAACTGTCAAAGTGAAATTCCACAATGAAAAATTTCGGATGGTACAAAAATCACCAGGAGGGGGGAAGTTTGTAGCCAAAATGCTTGAGAACCGATCGGAACATGCAAGGCAACGATTGCAACACAAATTTTATCAACGACAAAATCTCGTTAAGTAGTTATTTCCCATTTAGTTTTCTTCTGGTCTGTTCTTCTAGTTGTTCATATTTCTGTGTTGCTAATCTATTTTCACGATTAAATAGTTCTTCTGTTTGCTTTTTTGGATAAAGAATTTCATCAACTTCACGGTCCTGGTCAGGAATATGTTGTTTCCATGAATCATTGTCATTATCACGTGATTTTCGTTTTCGTTTTCGTTTAGTGATTTTATCACTGACCCTGTCATTATTGTTAATGGCTCTGTCACCATCAGTGGCCTTTTCCACAGGAATCCTTGAATACACTTCATTGATTTCAGCGGCAATAGAATTGTATTCAGACAATAATGAATTGTATTTGCGAGTCAGCGATGAATACTTTTCAGTGATAGATTTTAATTCACATCGCACATCATTGAGTTCAGTCCTTAGCCGTTCACGGTCCTGAATTACTTCATTACGACGTTGTATTGTATGATCTAACCGATATTGTAGATCATTGTCTGTTATTTTCTGGTGCTGTAACATAGATAGTTTCCCTAGTAATGATTTGTTTTCATTAGTGATTAGATACTTGCTGTTGTAATTGACGAATGGTTTCTTTATCAATGATGTTATCAGTGACTCTATCACTGTCAGCATGATCTGTTTTTCCATCTAGAAAATTTGTTACTTCATTTTCAACTTCAGTATCAATAATTCTTTCAACGGGAATGCTAGCATTTCCATCATTAGATTTCCAGATCTTATAAATACGCTGGTAACTGATTTTATAACGATTAGCGATTTCTGATAACGGGATAATGTCTTTGGAGGCTTTTATAGCGGATATATCATCATGAGTTAGTGTTCTGCGAAGAGGCATTATATATAATGAATGATATTTTTCAACTACAATGATAATGATAATGATAATGATAATGAATAGAATGGCGAAACTGCCAGTATTAATTATTTTATATACAATTATGGCACTTTCGCCAACCTTGATAGAACCAGTAGAATAACAAAATAACACTTCCATGGTTGATTACGGAAAATCGACTAACCATCAAAATCAATCCTAACAACTTTTCTTTACGAGAATTTCCATACAAAATCGACTACTTGACCCTACGAGGTTTTTTGATGAAAATCGATGAAAAATGACCAAAAATCGCTGAAAACAGTCAAAAATTGATGAAAATTGGCTCAAAATCATTGAAAATCAATCCTAACAGCTTTTTCTTATGGAAAATCCCATGCAAAATTGACCATTTGACCGTAAAATTTCAACTGAAAACCATCAAAAACAGACAAAAAATGCATTGAAAACCAGTGAAAAACAACCAAAATGACATAAAAAACCACCAATGGCACTAAAATAAAAAATATTTCAAGGGCACTAGAATAAAAATCTTTCAGTAATAAAATTATTTCATTGACTCTGTTGCAACAATCAGTGATTATATCAGTATCATTCATTATACAAGCCTCAGATGGTGAATTAACAACTATAACACAATCTCATCTCAGATGATAAATATAACAGCATTGAGATTTTTCAAAATCATTTATTTTTTCTGCACTAATAATATGTCATGGCTTTTTATTGTTGTTGTTGTTATTGTGAAATTGCTTTAGTAAGTAATAACAGTTATTAGTAATCAATAACAACAACAACAATAAAAAGCCATGACATATTATTAGTGCAGAAAAAATAAATGATTTTGAAAAATCTCAATGCTGTTATATTTATCATCTGAGATGAGATTGTGTTATAGTTGTTAATTCACCATCTGAGGCTTGTATAATGAATGATACTGATATAATCACTGATTGTTGCAACAGAGTCAATGAAATAATTTTATTACTGAAAGATTTTTATTCTAGTGCCCTTGAAATATTTTTTATTTTAGTGCCATTGGTGGTTTTTTATGTCATTTTGGTTGTTTTTCACTGGTTTTCAATGCATTTTTTGTCTGTTTTTGATGGTTTTCAGTTGAAATTTTACGGTCAAATGGTCAATTTTGCATGGGATTTTCCATAAGAAAAAGCTGTTAGGATTGATTTTCAATGATTTTGAGCCAATTTTCATCAATTTTTGACTGTTTTCAGCGATTTTTGGTCATTTTTCATCGATTTTCATCAAAAAACCTCGTAGGGTCAAGTAGTCGATTTTGTATGGAAATTCTCGTAAAGAAAAGTTGTTAGGATTGATTTTGATGGTTAGTCGATTTTCCGTAATCAACCATGGAAGTGTTATTTTGTTATTCTACTGGTTCTATCAAGGTTGGCGAAAGTGCCATAATTGTATATAAAATAATTAATACTGGCAGTTTCGCCATTCTATTCATTATCATTATCATTATCATTGTAGTTGAAAAATATCATTCATTATATATAATGCCTCTTCGCAGAACACTAACTCATGATGATATATCCGCTATAAAAGCCTCCAAAGACATTATCCCGTTATCAGAAATCGCTAATCGTTATAAAATCAGTTACCAGCGTATTTATAAGATCTGGAAATCTAATGATGGAAATGCTAGCATTCCCGTTGAAAGAATTATTGATACTGAAGTTGAAAATGAAGTAACAAATTTTCTAGATGGAAAAACAGATCATGCTGACAGTGATAGAGTCACTGATAACATCATTGATAAAGAAACCATTCGTCAATTACAACAGCAAGTATCTAATCTGACTAATGAAAACAAATCATTACTAGGGAAACTATCTATGTTACAGCACCAGAAAATAACAGACAATGATCTACAATATCGGTTAGATCATACAATACAACGTCGTAATGAAGTAATTCAGGACCGTGAACGGCTAAGGACTGAACTCAATGATGTGCGATGTGAATTAAAATCTATCACTGAAAAGTATTCATCGCTGACTCGCAAATACAATTCATTATTGTCTGAATACAATTCTATTGCCGCTGAAATCAATGAAGTGTATTCAAGGATTCCTGTGGAAAAGGCCACTGATGGTGACAGAGCCATTAACAATGATGACAGGGTCAGTGATAAAATCACTAAACGAAAACGAAAACGAAAATCACGTGATAATGACAATGATTCATGGAAACAACATATTCCTGACCAGGACCGTGAAGTTGATGAAATTCTTTATCCAAAAAAGCAAACAGAAGAACTATTTAATCGTGAAAATAGATTAGCAACACAGAAATATGAACAACTAGAAGAACAGACCAGAAGAAAACTAAATGGGAAATAACTACTTAACGAGATTTTGTCGTTGATAAAATTTGTGTTGCAATCGTTGCCTTGCATGTTCCGATCGGTTCTCAAGCATTTTGGCTACAAACTTCCCCCCTCCTGGTGATTTTTGTACCATCCGAAATTTTTCATTGTGGAATTTCACTTTGACAGTTGAATGCGGATTTATTGATAGTTGCCCTTGAATGATTTCTGGTAAATGGTCTATATCACATTTCAAGTATGTCATTACTAATAGTTAATCAATTATTTAATTGTCTACGCTGTGTTGTTGTTTTCGTTTAAGAAGTTTTTCAATGATATCTAACATGTATTGGTTCCTTTGACGGTATTTCTGTTGTAGACGAATACGTGCTGCAGAATTTCTGTTTTCATGGATATGACAAATGTGAGTAACACCATCAGGGCATTTCTCCGTAATTATCCTTCTACCAGAACTAGTGATTTTATCACGAATGGTCACTGTGGGATAAGCGCGTCTATAATCGTTTAATGCGTTTTCAAACAACGACATTATATTATAATTAAACACTAAATGATATCAGAATAATGTGTACTATCGAAGATATGTCCGCGTTGAAAATCATTCACCCGGGTTATTTTCGGGATAAAATGATAATAGATCCGGTAACCGATAAAAAACACTACATGCCACCGCTTAACACAAAACTATCGTTTAGAATGGATAACAATGAAATAATTCCACTGTTAGGAAAAATACCAACAAATCTAACACCGTTTTCGACAATAGCAATAATGAAATCATTTAGTAGAGAATTTATGAGAAGATTTTACTTTTTATCGTTACCTCGTGAATATATTTCTGAGTTTTTAAGAAGACCACTGACTTTGGAAGAAGAAGAAGCTGTCAAAATCATAACGATGATAAAAGAAAATCCTTCTCTGGTGAGATTTAACCCCTGGCAGTAAAGTTCCTACATCATCTGTTATTTAATTAAACACTAAAATGATATCAGAATAATACATACATGGGACTCGGGTCACATTTTGTTCCTCACGACAGGATGAATTGGATTGATCGTAGCAATAATGATTTACCACCTTATGTCCCACCACGGCGATTTCAATACGACAAAACCCGAAAATGCCCCTTTGACGATGTCGTTATGAGCTGGCAAAAAAATACAATATGTTTGAATATCTCAAAGGAAGAGATTATTGAATTTGATTCGGCACCAGAAACCGCTAAATATTTCAAAATTTATCAACACTATAATGATTATCTTCCAGATTATTTCATTGATGGCGTCGGAGATATTTGGATAATACTCCGCGGAGACATCTCTGATGAAAAATGCGCTTGGTTTGATAACCTCGAAACGCTATTTGATAACGCAGTTAATAGTCTCGATGAAGAAAAACGTAACGCAGTAAAATATCATCTAGAGATTTCAAACCGTGAAATAGAATTGTGATCACACATGTCTACGACTGATTAAAAAGCACCATCGTGGAAGTCTTTCATTGGGGGGAAAGTCACATCGTCATAGATGATTTTTAACACCATCATGGAAGTCTTATTTTATCCTATAACAGCTTCTATCAAGGTTGGCGAAAGTGCCATAATTGTATATAAAATAATTAATACTGGCAGTTTCGCCATTCTATTTTGATCAATCTGACATATCATATCGGGAAAACCATCCATTAACGGTCCATATATGGAATCGTAACATTGTAGTGTGTGTATCAGTTGCAGTTACATCTTTACCAGCGAATCCTACATCGTCAACAATTTCATTGAGCCATATAGAATCATCTATAAAGTCAGATTTGGGCCATTCAGGGTAATATAACGTGTAATCGGATCGATTAGAATGATTTTTATCATCAGATTGTATTTTTCCACCGAATCCTTTGTAAATCAATTTTATTTTTTCGATGATATTTTTCACTGACAATGTGCCCTTTCTGAACCACACGTCCGGAAATATCTCACTGAAATGTTTTAGCAACATCTGATACTTATCAAATTGGTCAGGGTTTTTTAACATGTGATTGATATTCTTGATTAATTCAACACGGTCTACAGAAACATTTTTCATATCTAACTGATCCGGAACCACATCAGGGAGTTTTAATACTTCAAGGACATTTCTAACAATTTCGAGTTGTTGCCGTGGATTAATTTTATCAGATCTACACGGTGTAGTTGTTATAGCATTTCCCTGATTGAATTTATCAACAAGGACTCGCTGGTATCGTTGTAACCGTGATACGTTTTTATCAAGTTGTTCTATTTGATTTGTGTCCAATTTTCCCACATCGGTCTGAAATACATGATTGAGATACATCAATTTTTTCTTGTAAGGTTCCAGCTGCTCATCAGGGTCATATCGATGGTATTTTTGTTGTTCACTGTCAATATTTCCCGCATGAGCAATTCTTTCCCCGATGGTAGATTTCAAAAAATCATCTACGACGGGATTATTGTGAATGGCCGCGGTATCAATTTTGTTGAGTTTATTCTTTTCACACCACACATCATATTCATCTGGTAATTCCCACGTGACCTCATATCCCGTTCTCTTCATCATCGTAACAAGTCGTCCCGTAAAATAACACTTCGAATTATTTTCGTCAATAATGGCACTGATAAATGCATACCCGTAACTAGAATTCACATCATTGAGATTTGGGGTTCTGAACAACAATTCCGCCGACGATAAATCCCTCTCATGAGATTCAATGGCAGAAATAATATCATCACGTGTGAGTGGCACTGTGTGTGAAGATCGTTTAGTGGCCGAATAATGAATATCATTAATGTTCCTAAACCGATGAATTGCTTGTTTAGTGGCTTCTACAGACCCTAATTGTTCAGAAAACACCGCCAAGTACTTAAATCGTTCATCCACGATTGAAATTCCTGCTTCTACGGTACAATTATAAATCACCACATCGATGGTGTTAAACGCTTCAACGGGATCAGCAAAGTCTCGCTGTTTTTCAGCCGAATCAGTATCAGCGTGATAATACTTCACACGGTATCCTAAATGCTGTAATAGTTTAGCAAGGGCTTCTACAGAATAGTTCCCGTGTCGTTTGTTCTGTGTGAAAACTACGCCACGATTTCCCTGTTGAAGTGTATCTAACAATTTAACGTAATTGTCATGATGGGACGGTTCCACAATAAATTTCTTTCCATGATCGGGTTGATACTCATTGATAATAAATTTCATGTCCGGACGATTTAAGTATTTTTTAAATAATTCTAGATCATCATTGTTGGCATCTGCATCTAACACAATAACCCGTTTTGCTGATGAAATCAACCATGTGAGTGTTTCCCAAATTTGTTTCCCACGACCCGATGAAATTATTTGACGAAGAATGCCATGCCATTCATCTAACAACACCACATCAGGAATTCCCTTCACTCGTACAATCGATTCAATCTGCGAAATAACCCTTCGATGAGTTCTTGTATCAAAAATAATAGTTCCATGAATTGTTTCATACGATTCGAGATTATAGTCGATGGTGGTTTTTCTGGTAAACGTCTTTCTGTATGACAAATAGAGCACAGATTGATCATCTCGTATTGATTCCCATGCCGATTTTGATTTTCCCATCCCACAAGCAGAACCATCCATATAGTCGTCATTGAGGATGATTTTACACCCTTGGCCGTTTTCATGAACGGGAGGCTCACAGTAAGTGTAATCCGGAACCCTTCTGGGAAATTCCCCGCTGTGGTCTTCACGGCAATAATGATATGATTTTAGGTATTTTTCGTAATCATTGGAAATACTAGCATCAGTTCTGTCAATTGTGAATTTATTTTTTGTAGTCCGGAAACAACCAATCACAAATCGATCAGAGTAAACACACACAAATGCATCAATGGCTTTTCCCTCATTGTATCCACCAATCTCATTGTATCCATGTCGGCGCTGACAAATATTACAAAATGACCCTGAAACCCTTCCTAGCGAAATCATATTACTGGTTTGATTTGTAATTCCAGTGATTTGATCGGATTGTCCAGTTAGCGCTATTGAAATCTTTTGAATTTGTTCACTAGTGATAAAATCACCATCTTCGTCAAAAATACTATCATCGTCGCCAGTGAGTTTTTCGTAGCATGGTTGTACAGCAGCAGGACAGGACAATAATGAACTAATATCTTTCAGATTTTCAGGATAAATTAATCGCTTATCAATGCTGTTTTGTTTTGCTGATCTTGTCCCGGGTAATTTGATACTATGAAGTCCAGCTTGTATATCAACGTTCCATGATGGTCTGTCTGCGGCGATTTTCTTCAACAATTGTTGATGATTATCAAAATCGATCGGAATCGTTTTCAATAAAATGTGATAACCACCACTGGTTTCAAAAACCAAAACATCATTGACAGAGTCAACTAAGTCATTGAAATACAATAACAACTCATCCAGTGATGGATTTTTAGAATCAATATCGATTGTGGGATATCTCAATCGTTGTTTCGGAATTATTTCATTCACCGCAGAACATCCTTGAAATTCTGTGATGTCCGGATCATTCACAAAAACATAAAATTGTTCCCATTGTTGAATTATTACACCACGGAGCAAATAACTATCCTCGGTGAGTAATTCAATGGCGGATTTTTTACTAGAAACACTCCATGATGGTCCTAAACTCCTTTTGTAATATTCTTGAAGATCGTGATATGTTTGTGGTGTTTGAAAAAATTCATCATCGTTATCAGAGTAATCACTAATCATTATACTATATACTTTTTAACGTCTAATTGAATGTTGATTAACAATTAATAATAATGGTGAATCCAGCACTGGCGGTGAATAAATGCTCGTGGTTGTTCTTAGGATCTACACAGCGATGTGGGAAAAATTCCTACGGAGAATTTTGTGGAGTACATAATTGTACTGCAAAACAAGGGTGCCCCGAGGGGCCAAAACCCTGTCTTGGTTGTGGGAAAGGTGTACGGGGGAAATATCAAATTTGTATAGCGTGTGGTTGTCCACAATATCGTTCTGCAATAGAATATCTCAAACGAAAAAATAAACCAATACCGACTCCAGAAGAGTTTTTAAAAACTTTCCGTGAAAACCAGGTTAAATTGAGCCCAGCAGAGGAGGCGAGCCGGACAAAAACTTCTCGATGATGCCATCGATGAAGGTTTCAAAAAAATCCATGACAAATGGAAAAAAACACCATCACAGGAAATAAAAATCCTCAAACATAATAATGACCCAGATGGCGGTGGCAGGCATATTGCTCCGTTCAATGTGAATATTTCATCGGTGATAGCGCTCAATTTAGTATGTGATGTTATCGAAGGAAGCTATCAAATAAATTTAGAACGATCAAATCAAGCCCAGCAGGGGTATATTTTGTATTCATTTGCACCAATAGCTCCTCCAGGATTTTTAATAATCGAGTCTCCGGTGAATCCAGTCTATATGCGATGTCATAATAATTCATTAACCAGAATTAATTTCAAACTCACTGACCAGTCTAATAATCTGATTGATTTACAAGAGGAGGTGTTAGCGATTAGTCTGTTTGTAAAGTCGTAGTGATTTTCGTCCTAAGGACTGGATCAAATATTCGGTTGAAGCAGCAGAGAGGGTATTCCGTAACCCAGAACTGAAAGTTCTAGCAGCAGAGGGGGCGAGTCACAACATCATTGCGGACATTTATGATTCATCAACGAAAACGCGAATACAGTATCACCTGCGAAAACTCATGTTTTCAGACAAAAATCACTGTCATTTTTTTTTCAGGTTAAAAACATGAGATTTCGCGAGAAGGGTCTATTCGTACCGTTTTAAGGGTATAATAAAAAATAAAAACTAAAAAAAGGTTGTCTGATTCGCCCCCTCTGCTGCTAACGTAAATGTTATACTGTCATCACGACTTACTAATCAAGCCCAAAGCACATTAATCCAAAATATTCTTTTCTACCAAATACTGAATCAAATTATGTTTTATTTCTTGTTTAATAAAGATGGATTTTTCTCCGTGGGATCATATTGTCTGGCAAGTTGGAGTAATCATCCTTTCTCGAAGATTTCGAAATTGCGTATTCGTGTAACCTAGCCTAACCAATGGAAAATTATATAATTATTTTAGAACCCTTAAAACCTTATTAGCTACTGAGAAATTAAGCCATATGCGCCATTGAAGCTTATTGTTCAGATTATTAGTATTAATTGTCAACGCACATGTATGCACCTATTTATAGATCCTATGTAATACTAAACTAATTATCAGACCAAAGTAGGAGCAGCAGAGAGGGTGAACCCTACAACTTTCTGAGCGTCGATTCGGAAATCTGAGGCTTCTACCAAATAGTAAAAAAAATGGCGTCTATTCGATAAAATAAGATTTCCTTATATACGCCATTGTCGTTGTCATCCACCCTCTCTGCTGCTATGGGTTAATAATTCTTTTACGATTTCAACCAAATATTTGATCCAGTCCGATACGATATCGTGTCCGAGGATCATGTAAATTTATTGTTATAAATCCGTGCGGGGTCGACTGAGCGTTACTAAAGAAGTTTTTAAATTGATTGAAATCCATATCAGAACACCATGTCTGCCAAATATTTCTAAGAGTATGAGTATCAACTCCGTTAAACACGGCAAGAATATTACAGTTATCTCTGATCACTTTTGGAATCTGAGTGTAGCGTTGAGTGACATATATCAAGTCAGTGTTTTTATGCCTGCCTCTGGAAAAGATCCTAGCTGGGTTTTTTTTGATTGTCTAACATCACATCGTCGTATACGACTAAATTGTTAATGTTCCCATCAAGATCATCCACGGATGGCGCCTCGTCAATATCAGTTATAAAATCAATGGCGTTCTCACCCTTAATTTCTGAAGCGTTTTCATTAAAATCTTTTAGCACTTCATAGCATCGTTGATCATCTACTCTAGGAGCAACTAAATACAATTTATCCCACTTCATCCATCTCATTATTAAATTGAGCAACAATTGCGTCTTGCCGGATCCAGATGGCCCGATTATAATTGCGCGGATAGAGTTTGGTAGCGCTGCATGATGCTTAACTGGTTCTCTTGTTTTAGTCGCTGAAAAATCAATTATATCCATATCTCTATACATAAATTATGGATCTATATTGTATGAAGTGTAAAACGCGTACTGGCACAAATGATGTGACGACGATTCCAACTAAAAATAACAGATCAGCACTTACTGGTAGATGTGCAACATGTGGTATAAAAAAGTTTAGATTTATTTCTACAAAATCAAAGATTTTACAATCCGGAAATGTTTTTTAAAAAAAACGAGGAGGTGATATCGCAGCCAAATTTGCAAAACTCCCTTGAACCCCATGGGCAAAGTACCCCGGAGAAAAGCACCTTCCAGGATATAGCTACTGTGGCCCCGGAACACGATTAGATATCAGACTTGATGATCAAAATCAACCCCGACCCGGCGAGTATCCGATAAACGCTATTGATAAGGCATGTCATGTTCATGATGTTGCATATAAAAGCAGCAATCTGTAAAACAGGCATCTCGCGGATGTGAAATTAATTCATGCGTTAAATGCTATTCCTGATAAATCTTTGAAAGAAAAATTGGCTTCGTGGTTGGTAAAATTGGCTATGAAAGGCAAATTGATGATGGGCGCTGGTAATTAATAATATGGAATCTATTTATTATTCTCCGAGAGGATACTGGAAGGGTAAAGCAGCAATCAGTAAACTCGCCAGCGCCGCAAAAGTGAAAAAGGCCACTGCGGCTAATTGGTTATGGCAAATTTATCTACCGCGTCCTAAACAAATCAATGTCTCGCATTTTGATGTTACCGGACCCAATGAAGTTCATCAAGCTGATTTATTGTTTTTACCACATGACAACGGTTAGAAATACGCGCTAACCGTAGTTGATGTTGCGAGTCGATACAAACAAGCAGAGCCGTTAAAAACAAAGTCAGCTACTGAAGTAGCTTCTGCATTTGAAAGGATTTATCGAAAGGGTCCTCTGCGTTGGCCAAATCTATTACAGGTTGATCCTGGCAAGGAATTTCAAGGCGCTGTTTTATCAGCGGTGAAAGATCATAATGTCACCATCAGACGGGGGCATACTGCACTACATCGCGATCAGGCAATTGTAGAACGATTTAATCGGACTCTTGCTGAGCGGTTATTTGGATATCAATACGCAAAAGAATTCATCCAAGAAAAGCGATCCCGTGAATGGGTCAAAAGGTTACCAGCTGTGATTACCGCACTGAATAATGAGATTACTCGAACAATTAACATGAAACCTGTCAACGCGATTAAGAAAGCGTCTATATCAAAAATGGAAATCCAAGGAATTTCACAAAAAGATTTCAAAGAACCAATTCTTGGTAGTAATGTCACTGTTAGGTATTTATACGAACCAGGAGAGCTTGAGGGTGGTAAAAAAAGAGCTACCGATCCTATTTGGAGTGTTACTGCACACAAGATATCTACTATAACACGATCAACTGGTAGACCAGCAATCTATAAATAGGATTTAACTGCCCCTCAGCGGGGTTTTACACGCGAACAATTACAAGTGATTCCTGACGATACTCAATTACCACCGCAGGGTCTTAACTAGCGCCGTTGCGTCTGTTGCACTCAAGACAAGTCAACATCACATTGTTTCTGACATGACCGAGACTGTTATTTTTTCTGTCTACGGTAAATTGGCGAGGATCTTTATCCGAATAACGCCAATGCATTATACAATTGCAACTCGCGCAGTGATTATTCTGTTGTTGTTTCAGCGTAATTATTAATTCAGCATCAATGTCAAATTCTCGTTGTTTTTTTTTTTGTCTTGTTGTTTGTAACCGGAGAGTTTTTTATTAATGATGCTAACATCATCCATTGTGGTGTCATCATCGCCTGACTCTGTCAGGACAATTCTTCGAAGCTGATTTATTCTTCGTACTCTGGATACTGCGAGATAGACTAAATTCGACCATTCGATGTGATTATCTACCATCCAAACAATTGTATCCGATATAGTTAATCCCTGTAAAGAGTGTATTGTCGCTGCGTATCCTAACGTCCATGGGGATTTATTAGCACGCAATGCATCTTCAACGACGCTGATATCAACCAGCACAATATCATTTAATACGAGAATTTGTTTTTCACGCTGTCCTGGAATATCAACTTCAACGTTCTGTTTTCGTGTATCCGAAGGCCTATAACACAACGGTACTGGAAGTGTTGCAAATTTTTCTTTATGCAATTCAAATAACTTCATCTGAAGTGTGTCTCTGACTATTTTTCTACTTGCTACTATCAAATCATTTGGTCTCCACGTTTCCCAAAAATCATTCATTGGAGTTTCTGAAATTATTTCACGCGCTATTTCACATTGGATTTTATCCGGTTGTAATCTAATTAGCGCTTTGAACTCGCGTAATTGTTCATCAAGTGATCTATGGTCGGTATTAATTTCTTCATAATAGTCTACAAAACCCTTTAGCCATTCATGTGGGGATGCACCGACAAATGGTGGTGGTTGGCCGTGATCACCGCACATGACGACTTTTGTGTTTTTGTTTAACAACCACTCGAGAAATGTCTGTAATACTCTCAACGATACCGTGCATATTTCATCCCAGATTATGATTTCAGGAATGAATTTATCACCCATTCGATCAGGGGTCCATTCATCGCCTTTCCATCGAAAGAAACTGTGATAAGTACAGGCATTTACCCCTCGTTGTTTCATCTCTCTGGCGAGTCTGTGAGTTGGTGTTAACACAATCATGTTTGTGAAATCCGTAGGATTTTCCCCACGGAATAATTCAATTGCACGAGTTGTCTTTCCTGACCCACCACAACCGTTTAAATAAACTGTCTTGTATCTACATATTGGATCAGATACTGGTGGTGCATTAGAAAATTCGGATTGAATCTCATCACACTTTAAGTACTTTTCATCCATGGTAACATCTGCCGATTCACAATACTCGTGTAGCGTTTCTTTTTTAAATCTCCAACATCCCCAATTTGCCTCTGGATCTGTGAATTTAGCTACATCTGATTTGTATTTCTCGTGGATATAAATAGAATCAGTGGCTACTCTAACTGCGGTATTAGGAAATCTATTTATCATCGAAAATAAATTGATAGAAGCATAAGCTAGCATAGAACTTCTCAAATGCGTATATTGTTTAATATATCCATCACAGTAGGTAACAATTGTACCTAATCGTCTTCCATCGGATAGGAAAGCGTCTTTACGATTTACAAGTTTTCCCTGTTTCGTTAAATCCGTTACAATAAAATCGTATTCAGCGCTGTCTATGATCAACCGCGAAGAATATTTTGCATTGTCGTATCTTCCACCCTGGGTAAATTTACCGATTATTCTTCGTCTAAAATCTTTTGCTTGTTCTTTTTTAATTTCAAATAACTTCTTAGCCCAATTCATGATTTGTTCTTCATTGAAAATCTCCGATTTTCCATTCGAAGAATTTCCATCTGGAAACTGTTTTCGCTGTTCGCTAATGATACGATCTAGATCGGGTTGTGGTAGCCAAACTTCTTTCTGAGCTCGATAGCATATAATAGCTTCGGAAACAATCAACGATATTAGCATACCACAATCAATCATATATCGTAGTAACACTATTGGCATCCAGGCCTTTTCAGATATATGTCTACCGAGCCAAAGATAACTACACGGATGTAACCCTGTAGCGAATTCGAATGATATCACACGAGCGAATCCGGTTAAATCAAAATCAGGTAATGGCCCATTAATCGCAACACGAGTCATTTCATGTGTGGGGTGTCCAAATCGTTTAAAATAGTTACTACATTCTCCATACCCGAGGAAACCTCCAGGATAACACGCGGATATATCAATTGAAATCATACCGCCACGATGGTATTTTGTATTCCACAGTCCTCCATGACTAAATTTGACGCAACTCAATTTAACGTCCTCGAGAAAATCACTTTGTGTTGGACGCCATGAGTCTTTTTCTCTTGCGAAGTGAGCTACCACTGATGGAATAGTAAAACTATCCGTTAATAGTTTTTCATGGGAACTCTCCGGTGAAAAATCACTAGCGATTTTTCTCATTCTGTTATCTAATTCTTCAACGCGATATAATTCACCATTTGGTCTACAAATTGATCAAATCCTATTTCGGGATCTTCATCACTTCTAAGTAACCACACTGACACAGGATCATCTTTACACAGCGTGTGAATAGCATCGAATAATTTCTCATTATAAAAAACATCCCCGACGAATTCCGGGGGGATATATCTCACGGTTCGTTCTCGTGGAAATATTGTTACTGCAGGTGTCCACGCGTGTTTGTTATGATCAATAATTTGTATTGGCGCTCCATTTTTGTTATATTTCGGTTCGTATAAAACTTCTCCGGTTATCGTCATAACGGTTATTGGGAATCTTAATGATGTTTCTAATTTAGCTATATCAGAAATCTTTGCACCGTGCTGTTTCACTGTCAGTTCCCATTCGGTTATTTTCCTACGTCGCAGATCAGTTAGTTTATTTCCTCGGGATGCATTTGTGAAGTGTTCCATTACCCATGTTGCTACACAATTCAGTGAACTAGAATATTTCATAGGAGCTAGTTTTGCAATATCGGGTTTATCATTTAACGGATATATCCCATAAACAATTGCTGTTACGGGATAAGATCTCTCGTACTATGGTTTGTCAATTCCAGTCAGAATTCCTGGTTTGGAATCTCTACTTACAATGACAGTTTTTTTATCCTTGAGGATTGGTTCAAATTTATCCCTGATAATCCATTTGCCTTCGACTTCGATAATGAATTTTATTCTGAAAAAATACTTCTGTTGGGAATTGCTTTGTTGAAAATCTTTGATTGGAAATTGCTTGGATGAAAATCCTTGGATTTTCCATCTTCGATTTTTAATTTCACCTTTGGATTTCCAACTCCTTGGCGGGCCAAGGTGTGAAATTATCTCAGCTGCTCTTTCATCATTCATAGTAGCATCGATGTTGGGTACATTGACATCTTCATCAATAATTCGAAATGTCGACCAACAGTATGCTGCACAGTCTCGGTAGAATTCATTAAAACACTCCCTGATTTTACCTAGTATAGTTCTATCACCGATTAGACGTTTTGGTGTATCAGAGACTCTATCAAGATTGAATTTAGTATTTTTCCAGGGTTTAATTTTCGATAATCTCTTGAACTCCTCCATGTTATAATTAAAACAAGTATTTAAATAGAAAAATATAGCATAATGAATCACTGCAAGTGGCTTATGATTGGATCAACAACCCCGTGTAATAAATCATGCAGGAGCGAATTCTGTGGGTATCATATGCAAAGCGTGAGAAACGGTTCAAAAGTTCCTCTCCCATGCCTCCGATGTGGGGTGGGCGTTAGAGGAAAATCACAGTTATGCCTCAGTTGCGGCGGCAAACGATACAGAGAACTAAAACGCTATTATGACAAACGAATAAAAAATGCAGTCATTGATCCTACCGATGACTCCGTCAGCGACAAAATCATAAAAAACCCTCAAGATTATATCAAGAGATTTATAATAAATTAGACAAGTAGTATTATTATACAAATGAGCCAAGATTTCAGACCTCACCCAGTGCTTGTTAATTACGAAGCATCCCTTGATGGTGTTGTCAGGCACCGCAGACTAAAAAAACCGGTTGGATATCTGAATAGTATGGGGTATTTGTTGTTTAGTGCTAGAAATAAAACATTTCTCTGTCACAGAATTATTTTTGAATGTCATAACGGATTAATCGAAGACGGATTTGTGATTGATCACATAAATGGCGTGAAGACTGATAATTGTCTTGTGAATCTTCAAGCCGTCTCACAAAGTCTGAATGCAAAATTAGGTGGAATTGGCAAACATGCAAAACGCCCTAGGGGAGTTAAATCGTTTGATTTAGAAAACAATGAAGAGAGAAGCTTTCAGTCGATAAATGAAGCCAGTAGATACTTTGACATTTGTATGCCTTCAATACGATTTGTTGCAGAAAATAAAATTAAAACTGCTCTGTCTAAAAAAATGGTCATAAAATAAAATTCGTAAACACCTGAAACTATTCAAGGGAGATAAATCCTTTATGGATAAATCCGACGCAACCCACTAAGTTCCCTTGTATTATGACGTCAAAGGAATTTGTCGTCTGTTAACTAGGCGCGCGCACGTGACAGATGATCCCGCCTTAGATATGGAAGCCCCAGTGCGCAAAGACGATTCCGTCCGCGATTATCAATACTATTCCTATCATGCAATACAACCCGACCTACGATCGCGAATAGAACTTCAAGTTCAAGATACCAGTAAATACTTTTTGCCATGTGAAGCATTTATTGAAATCGAGGGAAAACTCGTAACAAACGATGCTGCTTATAATGATCCACCATATGCAAATGATCCAAATATCCGAGTTGGTTTCGTCAACAATGGTATAATGGCGTTATTTGAAAGTGCAAAATATCTCATTGATGGAAAAGTAATTGAATAAATAGACCGTGATGTTGATGTTGCAACAACAATAATCGGGCTAGCAAGATATTCCGATGATTATACAAGATCGGCTGGTCCGTCTATGATGTTTGCAAAGGATGCCTCTGATAACGCTGACCACCTTCAATACATTAAAGTGTTAACACCGCAAGACACTTGAGTTGATAATCAACGAGAAGCAACTAATCCAGAACGTCGAGCTAGACCAGGAGCTGCGTTTGATATTTCTCGGAGGCGTTAATGATAATTTCAATTTAGGATTTGCAACACGAGTAGCAACGTTGCAAATGCCACAACGATATTTTTCATGTGCAATTCCACTCCATCACATATTTGGATTCTGCAGAAATGTCAGAAAAGTCATCTATGGAGCCAAACACACAATTGCGTTAGTGCGAAAAGGCGATGACAACGATGCAAATTGGCGTACTGGTGCCGTAGATGGTAAAGTTGTTTTGAGTAAAATAGTATTATGGATGCCAGTAATGACCCCATCAATTACCACGGAAGAGCGGCTGCTCTCATTTATGGAAACAGGCGGCAAATCATTGCTAAGTTGGCTAACAACAACAACTGATGTCAAACAGGATGATGTTGATGGTACATTTACATGGCACCTGGCATCGAAACAAGGCGTTTCAGCTCCACGTCATATATTTATAGCACTGCAGAATCGGAATCGATTAGGCTCCCAAGAACGCAGTCATATGATATTTGATCGATTAGGGGTAAGTGAGGTTTCGCTGAGAATAAACGGACAACAAGAACCATCTGAGGATATACAGCTTGATTACGAGAGCAACCATATAGCACGTGTGTATCATAGAATGCTGTCATATATGGGTCGTGATCAAAATGTTGATACTGGTTTACAAATATCGCAACTTGATTTTAAAACAAGGCAATCCGTTGTTGACATACATTTTAGGGCTCGTATATCCCCTGGTGGTGTTAATTATAGAGCGGTTGCTGTTATTCTCAGCGACAAATCAATGCTACTTGAAGGTGTTGGTGGACGAATGAGAATCACTGATGCACCAGTGGAAAATCTATGATTTTCAAAAATATGTAAATGAAACTTGAAGAGTTTCCAATTAGATCAATTGAAAGCATAAATGTGTTTTACAATAAAATGTCATATAGTGTTGTTAGTGTCAGGCTGACTGATGGTCAGGTCAAGAAATTGCGATCAAAATCCGCTAAAGAATGTGGAACCACAATAACGTTAAAACCAGCGCAGATGTCCGGCGGTACACATAAAATATCATTAACGGATCGTCAAATAAAACATTTCAATGATGCAATGAAAAAAAAGCGGGGAGTTCAAATTGAATTTTCGAAAGCTGCAGTCGCCAACATGATAAAATCAGGTGGTATATTTCCATTGTTAGCTGAAATACCAGCATTGATTGCAGCGGCTGCCCCAGCGGTGGCGAAAGCGGCAGCGTTGGGAGCCGTTGGGACCGCAGCAGGGATGGCGTTGAAAAAGGCAACTGGGAAAGAATATAAAAAAAAGGAAAGGGTCTAAGACTACCAGGAACCCCGTATTCATGGTACAGCGGGAGATCCGTGAACGGATCAGGTCTAAGAATACCAGGAACGGTTTATTAGTTGAAAACCCAATTATTCCCATGTCCAATTTTAATTTAAATTATGCTGCTAAAAAAACTAGCGATAAAAAACTTCAGAGGGGTTTTTATGAGATCAATTACCAAGAAAACCTAAACGCGTTGAAACCGGTATCATCAATCTTGATAACAGCAGCGGATCGGGAACTCACTGGGTTGCATACGCGATTGATCCGCGTGGGATTGTCTATTTCGATTCATATGGGCTAGCCCCACCGAACGAGTTTATGCGGTATATAAATTCTTCGACGAAACTCAAAGAGTTTCCGATTTTTTATTCCACGCTGCCAACACAACAATTAAATGATCCACCGATATGCGGCCGTGAAGTATTAAATGTCCTCGCGGAGATTTCATTAAAATCCTTTGGATCTCCGTGGAAACCACCTCATATTGTTGTAAACGAATATACCAGTGGGAAATTACAAGGTAATTTTAGAGAATTAATAAATTAAAAATACTAGAGTCTTTACAATAATGATTGATATTTGGGGACGATCTCTGTCAATGTCGAAACCAACCACGAAAACATCTGCGGGTTCTATCGAAGATGTAAAAAAAATAATTGAAGATGAAATCGCTGAGACGTTAAATTTAACAAGTGTTGACCCGAATGAAATAGTTGTATTTCAAGATAGCCAGGGTAAATTGAAAAGCAGTAATATATCCGTGAATGACATTTTGATACGGCATCGCGCTGCCGCTGAAAACTCTATTGCGCTGTATTCCAACGATGGACAACTTAAACCAGGCGCACTTGTGTCTACGATCACCGACGCGATTGCTACCAACGAACGTGAGCTGAATGATCTTATTCGAGGTTATAATAGTTTTCGCAAAAATGTCGTACATAAATTCTTTGGAACCCCGCTTGTGGTTGGCATGACTCTAGCTGAAATTAAAGACTTGTTGAATTCATTCTTCGCTAACAAGGAAGCTGGAAGGATGATGACTGCTTCAGAAATCAAGGCAAATTATCTCGAGATTTTTAAACTAAGCGAAGATTTTGAGAAGGTACAAAAACTCACAAACGACGTAGTTGTTAAGTTTTTTGGAAACTCGCTTGTGGCAGACATGACTCTCGTTGAAATTAAGCGCGCGCTTGACAGACAAAAAATCACCATCGACGTAGCTAATAAGTTCTTTGAGGGCATTACACTCCAAAATATCACGATGAAACTTTCTAACATCGAAACTTATTTTAGACTCCAATCACAGTTTGATAGACTTTTGTCTACACTTTTTTTCAAGAGTGATGGGAAGATGATGACTTCCGCCGATATCAGGGCAAATTACCTCGAAATTTACAATGATATTTCTAAACTAAAAGAAGATCAAAAACCCACTAACGACATTGTTGGCAAGTTCTTTGGAAACCCGCTTGTGGCAGGAATGACTCTCGCTGAAATTAGCGAGTTTATTGGCAAGCATACTCACAATGCCTACATCGCTAATAGTTTCTTTGGTGTCCCGGCTACATCTACGATGACTCTCAAAGATATTAATATGTTTATGGTGAGACAAACAACACTTAATACCATCGTGGATAAATTTTTAGGGAGAACACCTGTGTCTGAAACCACACTGACAGGTCCGACCCTCGCGGAAATTAGCGCGGCCATCAATAAGGTAAAAATTCCACATAGTGTAAGCGCCGTTAATAACATCGTGTACACGGTTGATAGTGGGACCTTTGATTGGATCCGAGGAAAAGAAAATTATCTTCGTGTGGGCCACAGACATACTAGTGTACCAGGCTGCTACCGACTTACAATAATACATCACCGTAAATTTGATTTGGGATTCAGCAACACAGGTATCAGCGGTGTTAACACGCTGACATATATTCTAGAGAAAATACCAAAACCTCCACCCTCTATACCAATCCCGTTTACGATTACTATAAACAATTCCGACGAGTCTGTGATTAGGGAGTCGCTACCCTGGATAATAGAATTTTTATACGGTATCCCCGCGTCCGATCCTAAAGCCATTTCAATAATAGGATAATTGAAAACGCCAGTGGGTTTAAAATAACAACAACAATGACTTTGTCATCGACAATGATTTCATCATCAATGACAGCGTCAATGGCTTCGCCATCGATGACGCCTTCATCGCAATATCGATTCGACACCGTGAAAGAGTTTTCCGCGAATTTGAAATCACTTTCTGAGCATTATCGTGAAAAAATAAAGAAATACCGCAGAAGAATTACCGCCATCGATGTAACTGTGTACTCGGTGTCCGGTGTGATGGCCAGCGCCGGGGTTATTTTGTCGACGGTGACCATGATGGCTCCGATTGCAGTTCCAATTGCTATCTTCGCGGCAACAACAATTGCGGCAGTCGCCAACGCGATAACTAAAAAAATATCATCGTGTTCTCAGAAAAAACTCAGTGATTATACAGCTCGGTACCGGGTGGTATTTGACACGTACTCGAAATTATCCGAGTTGATCTCACTGTCAATAGATAATTCGTTCATATCCGATGTTGAATTTTCCGCGATGACCCAGTTGTATAACTCCGCGATGTTGAAATTGGAAATTGAAGACAGCGTTAACAATAATGTCACTACAATTCAACGAATTGCAACTGCTTCAACGAATCGCGGAGAATACCACTCCGATACGAACAAGCATGATATCAATAACATCAACGAGCCCTGAATTTAGTGTGAACTTCCCTTCTCCGATTCCAGTGCATGAGATCGCGCTGGCAAAATTACGAGTATATCATAGCTGGCCTAATATCAGATCGGTTGCATTTGGTGGTCAGCAACCCAATAACGCACTGGTGTTCTCGTATAAGAATAAACCCGATGGTACTCCAGCGTGGGAAACTGTTTCGTTACCAACTGGGTCGTACCAAATTGAGCAAATCGATGCTGAAATTCAGCGTAGAATAAAATCAATCACTGGAAAAGAATCAAAAATAGCTATTAAACTTCATGAACCAACGCTCTCGTCGTCGATCGAAATAAGCACAGAGGGATACATTGTAGATATCTATAACAGCTCGTTAAGAACAGTGTTAGGATGGCCTGAAAAATCACCGGAAAAATCCACCGCCGACTTAACCACGGACGTACAATCATATCATGAAATCAATCCCAGTTATCGAGATAATTTATCTGATATAAGAAAAGGAAAAATCGCCGATAGATTTATATTTACCAACAAAGACACATTGCAATGGGATTTTATCATCAAAAGAACAGCCGACTCATCTGTTACTATTTCATTTACGCTAACTGACATCCGTGGTTATTTTAATGAAATTAAACAATTATATGAAACACAACTAGAACAACTACGGAAAACAAAATCGCAAAAACACGTTGAAATAATAAATCAACTTATATCTGACATGGAATATATATATGAACTAATTATTCAAACAATAATTAATGACAACAGCGACAGTAAACAACGATTCCTAACCGATTACAATATCACAGAAGACAATCTGCGTAATTTCAAGTTTCCCAAATACAACGCTGATGAACTAGCAAGAATTGTTAGAACCGATATCAAGGCGCTACAAAAACCAGATTCAACTGTCCTCCTCAAATATAATAATGACCCAGATGGCGGTGGTAGGCATATTGCACCGCACAATGTAAATATTTCAGCGGTGATTGCTCTCAATTTAGTATGTGATGCAATTGAAGGAAGCTATCAAATTAATCTAGAACAATCAAATCAAGCTCAGCAGGGATATATTCTTTATTCGTTTGCACCAACAGCTCCTCCAGGATTCCTAATTATTGAAAACCCAATTAATCCTGTCTACATGCGATGCCATAATAATTCGTTAACGAGAATTAATTTCCGACTCACCGACCAGTCAAATAATTTAATTGATCTACAAGATGAAGTGTTAGCGATTAGTTTGTTTGTGAAATCATAAAGACTCGATCAAATATTTGGTTGAAATCGTAAAAGAATTATTAACCCATAGCAGCAGAGAGGGTGGATGACAACGACAATGACGTATATAAGGAAATCTTATTTTATCGAATAGACGCCATTTTTTTTACTATTTGGTAGAAGCCTCAGATTTCCGAATCGACGCTCGGAAAGTTGTAGGGTTCACCCTCTCTGCTGCTGTAGGCATATTTTAACTAAAGATATACCCTCTCTCTCTCTCTCTCTCTCTCTCTCTCTCTATATATATATATATATATATATATATATATATATATATATATATATATATATATATATATATATATATAAACCCAGGTTTTGTCCACAATACACACATATACATATTCAAAGTAGGACACTAAAGAACATATTGTTCACACTTTTTAGTAGGAAAAAGTAGGGATGACGTTGCATGATCATATTTCTTAATTCCAGTCATACATACCCTGTCTTCTTGAACTCCACCTGCATGTGAACTATCGATTATATAAATATATCCATCTGCCTTTGGTAGATATTCAACGATTTGCTTTGTTAATAAATTCGTGTTGCCTATTCCGGGTGTATCCACGAGAATGACGTCTTCCTGAAATTGAAATCTAAATTTCAGCTCATACAGGTTTTTGATAGGAGTAATATAATAGTATTTATAAAATAACAAAACAAACTAGAGACAAACAGTTATGCATATAACTAACAATTACATATGACAGATGTAGTCATATATAATTGTTAATTATATATTATATATAATTATAAAAACAATTATATACTATATAAATAAGTATATATGACATGTATATTTCTAGTATTTCTATTAATTATTCAGCATAGTTCATGTAAGATAGTTTTACAAATAGTTAAAGCTAGGTGGAAAAGCTACTACAACACCTAAAAGGAAAACTTGCTTCACTTGTTCAATTGGCTTTAAGAAGCACCCTGATGTGCACAAGAAAGTTTGAGTTCGTGATGAAATATCGTCACTGAGTTACATACAGAGTCGTAATATTTACTAATAATGTTAAACATTAAGTAATATCTTCATTTTTGAATAAAAATTCATACAGCATTATTCAACTCTGACATGTGTTTTATGTTTTGAATTTTTGTTTTATATCTCGGTGTTCTTTGATGAATAAATAATTATTTCAGGTATAATTGAAATTCTTGGAGAGTTTATGACCAATATCCTTACTGAACATATTCAAGCAGTGATTCTCTATGAACACGTCTAATATATTAATATTCAAATAATATGTCAGCGAATAGTGTGGAAGTTTACGAACCTGCAGTAAAGGTATAGGCCAGTAAATATCAACTTCTATCAATGACTTCGTATTATTGTCCTTTGTTGGGCCGATATTCTTCAGCAGCTCTCGTTCTATCTCATTAGGATCATCCGAAGTCAACTGCAATATTTTTTTGTCATCCTTATCTCCATAAGATACTTTTTTTTCAGGACTATTGTGCAGTCTGCAGATACATGTTGTTGTGTGCAGTAGGGCACTGGGTAGAATCTTCTCTCCAAGTAGTATATTCAGAAACGTACTTTTCCCTGCACTTGTCTCACCTGTCAAAAACGTTAATTGTTAATCCCATATTATATAAGGTCGAAAAATGATCTACTTATAAACCAATATTAGGACCCGCAAAAGTTATTCTCAGTCAACATATATACCCTCAACAAAATGTTCTAAGTTTCTAAACAGAGAAGACAGACGTGGAACTGACTTATCTCTCCATTAGAGCAATCTCACATTGTACTTCTTGTGTAATCCATAAAGTGTATGTTAACAAACATTATTCTCATCTAAAGAAACTATTGAGAAGAAACTGCTCACCAAAAACGGCGATTTGAAACTCAGATGAATCCTTTTTAAGAGTTTCGAGCGTATTCCTCATCTCTTGGATGAAGCCAGGGAATCTTTTTATCAATGGCTTTTGTAAATCTTGTTTGAATGTGTCCATATTCGTAATGTCAATGAAATTCGAATAGCTGTCTACAAGTTGCCTTTTAACTGCTTTATATTTCTTCATTGCTATGTCTACCATGTGTTTGGCCTGCAATTCAAGGAAGTATGTATTTCACTAACATAATGTAAATGGTGGAACGAAAATTTGTCGAATGACACAGAAAACGAAATATGCTAATGAACGCAATCAAAATGAAAGAAAGTCGTTAAATGTCTTTCAGAATCAAGACGGAAAACGGTGTAAAGAACATTGTAATGTAGCTGTTATCGGAAAATCAGAATTAAAATAGTTTACAAAATATTCATTCTATCAGTTTGATGTTAGAGAATGCTGCAAAACTTTTGAAAATTTAAATACATTTATCTGAGATACCGTTAGTTTATAAGAAAAACAGTTTACACTGTAATCACTTCTAGTTATGTATGTATCTTGTTAAGATGCGAATTTGTTAGGATCAACAATATATATATCATTTGATTAAGATATTCAATTTTTATTATTCTACCTCAAAACGTTCATGACTCCATTTGCATGAATGTGGCGAAACATATTTCAGGAATATTATGACCCTAATCAATTTCTAAACTATCATCATTTTTTAACTATTGATGCATGAAATACTATTGAACAAGCACATTTAATGGTATACGACCTTTTGCTATTAAAACGAATCAATTACTTGTCAATGAAAACTGATCCACTTAGTTTTCTTATCGTATGGATATCAATAAAAATATCCAACCACATTATATCAAATTTAGTCACCGCTTATTTATACCACTATGTATGATCTTAGCACCGAATTAAAAAAATATGATTTGACCATTTGAAGTTTTTAAAATAGTTTTAATAACGACTCTAAACGTTTATGGATGGTAAATGTCACAATTGTTTTTTCATATTTTATTCTGTTAGTTTTCCAAAAATGCTTCATATTATTAGATATGGTGAGTAATAAACGCTAGTAGAATAGAAGATTTCTTACTTAATATAGGATATAAATTTAACGTTCTTCATTGTTGTACTCTTTGAGTAGCAATCTATCACGTAATCTGCAACATACATTTCATATTACCTTTTTATCTGAAGGCCCCCTGCCACTGCCACCATAAAGTTTTTCTTTCAATACAAACTAGAAAATATAATATTTTGTCATGGTAAAATAGAAATGACATTTTACAAGCAAATTTCTTCAGGATAATGATAGGTTAAGTTGAAACGACCGCATATCTTCTGATCCAAACTTTTCTATTCTAATTAATTTATATATCAATTCTTTGAAAAGAGTAATTAGTTGTGACGGCTGCATTAAGAGTCGTTAAATCTATTGATTACGTTTAGAATAAATATGGGCCTGGAATTCCTCATATTGTCTGTGCAATTGATTATCACTTTTGCGTTATGCGATGAACTTTCTAAGGCATCACTTGAGTTCTGCGAATCATTCATGATTTCCCTTGGGAATTAAGTTTTCTGTTAACAAATTGTTTTCCTGAACTAAATTCTTGAAGTTGAAGAATAAGAGAGAAAATATATTTACGAATTCAAATACATTGCATGTTTTGAAAGTGATCTTGCAATTAAACAAGCCTTAGCATGCAAGAAAACACACAAAACATGAACAAAGGAATAATTATTCCATTAATGTATTATGTGTAAACACATATCGTGCTTGTTAAATGTTCGTGAAAATCCAATGAAAGTACCCAGGAGATGCAATGTCGCCATTTAGAAATACTAGCAAAACTGTATGGTACATCATGGATTTGGTATTTTCATAACTAACAGAGCCTATCCGTCCACTTCTATTTTCGGCTATAAGTAAGCTACACACTAACACACAAATCACAAATCACATGCTTGTAAGGTCAAACAAAGCTCAATAAATAATTTCCCTCATACTCGTCAAAGAGACGAGTGGGTTGCATCTATTGATTAAGTTTAGAATAAATATGGGCCTGGAATTCCTCATATTGTCTGTGCAATTGATTATCACTTTTGCGTTATGCGATGAACTTTCTAAGGCATCACTTGAGTTCTGCGAATCATTCATGATTTCCTTTGGGAATTAAGTTTTCTGTTGACAAATTGTTTTCCTGAACTAAATTCTTGAAGTTGAAGAATAAGAGAGAAAATATATTTACGAATTCAAATACATTGCATGTTTTGAAAGTGATCTTGCAATTAAACAAGCCTTAGCATGCAAGAAAACACACAAAACATGAACAAAGGAATAATTATTCCATTAATGTATTATGTGTAAACACATATCGTGCTTGTTAAATGTTCGTGAAAATCCAATGAAAGTACCCAGGAGATGCAATGTCGCCATTTAGAAATACTAGCAAAACTGTATGGTACATCATGGATTTGGTATTTTCATAACTAACAGAGCCTATCCGTCCACTTCTATTTTAGGCTATAAGTAAGCTACACACTAACACACAAATCACAAATCACATGCTTGTAAGGTCAAATAAAGCTCAATAAATAATTTCCCTCATTCTCATCAAAGAGACGAGTGGGTTGCATCTATTGATTAAGTTTAGAATAAATATGGGCCTGGAATTCCTCATATTGTCTGTACATTTGATTATCACCTTTGCGTTATGCGATGAACTTTCTAAGGCATCACTTGAGTTCTCCAGATCATCCATGATGTCCTTGGGAATTAAGTTTTCTGTAAACACATTGTTTTCCTGAAATACATTGTGAGAGTTGAAAAATAAGGAAAAATTACATTTACGAATTCAACTAAATTGCATGTTTTGAAAGTGATCTTGCAATTAAAGAAGCTTTTTATATGCAGAAAAACAGAGAAAACATGAACAAAGGAATTAGTATTTCGTTAATGTATTATGTGTGGACACATCTCGTGCTTGTTAAATGTTTGAGAAAATCAAATTAAAGTACCCAGAAGATGCGGTGTCCTTATTTAGAAATACTAGCAAAACTGTATGGTACATCATGGATTTTGTATTTTCATATATAATATAGTGTATCTGTCAACTTCTACTTTAGGCTATAGGTAAGCTACACACTGAAACAAATCACAAATCACATGCTTGTAAGGTCAAATAAAGCTCAATAAATAATTTCCCTCATTCTCATCAAAGTGCCGAGTGGGTTGCATCTATTGATTACGTTTAGAATAAATATGGGCCTGGAATTCCTCATATTGTCTGTACAATTGATAATCACCTTTGCGTTATGCGATGAACTTTCTAAGGCATCACTTGAGTTCTCCAGATCATCCATGATGTCCTTGTGAATTAAGTTTTCTGTTGACAAATTGTTTTCCTGAAATACATTGTTGGAGTTAAAGAATAATGGAAAATGCATTTACGAATTCAACTAAATTGCATGTTTTGAAAGTGATCTTGCAATTAAAGAAGTCCTTTGTATGCGAGAAACAACACACAAAATATGAACAAAGGGATCATTATTCCATTAATGTATTATGTGTGGACAGATCTCGTGCTTGTTAAAAGTTCAAGAAATTCCAATGAAAGTTCCCAGGAGATGCAATGTCGTCATTTAGAAATTCTAGCAAAACTGTATGGAATATCATGGATTTGGTATTTTCATATATAATATAGTGTATCCGTCCACCTCTATTTTAGGTTATATGTAAACTACACACTGACACACAAACAAACAAAAAATAATTGTGGGATACTTTGTCTCAAAGGAATGAGGAGCATGAGAGTTCGAGTAAAGTAAAATTGATTCGGTAGCCGAGTAAGCTCCCGCTCTTTCAAATGTCACGTGATTTACAGTGCTTGGCTATAGAACCAAAGTGTAAACAAGGTTGCTCACGCCAATTATTTTTAAGTGTGCGCCTGCAAAAACTATCCTAGTGAACTGTTTCGTTGAAAGGAGGTTGTGAATTTACTCGCTAAGGTGTCCCACACACATCTTTGAACATATGTAGATGTGTCATCAATCTAGGGATTCAAATAAGTATTAACGGAAAGGTGATTCCCATCAAAAGGCACATAATGACGTAGCAACTTCTTCATGGTTTCTTGAACGTTTCTGTCGGCTACACCTTTGGATGCATTAACGAGTTTTCAGTTTGAAATATTCCTTGATATCTATTATGTTACATTCTGTAAGGAGAAGATGTCACAATTTGCCCTGAGCATCTAGAGTTCGAATGTACTAAAGTTCCATTTACATTATTAAAGCAATTTAAGTATGGGATTTGTAGGAGAGTTTCACTGCGAGATATCAGGGTCTTTTAAGTTTCCACATGCTCTAGGCTTCTAAACTTATAGAAGCCCTCAATAACACTGATACATCCTTTCGGAAGTCTAAGAGGCTTTTAGCTCGATTGTAAGTACGCACTACTACAGTGGTCAGCTTTTTCTGTTTCTGTGGGTTGCTAGTCAATGTGGATAAAGGTTTGATGCTCATTTGTTCGCTTGAACAAATTCCCAGCTAGTAGTGTTGCCTTTCTTATTAATTGCACTGTCTAATTAATTACTTGCGTTATATGCTACACAGTTTGTTATCCCTAGTATGTGCGAGGCACCAATGCTTTTTAATTCAATATGGAATATTATACGGAAAATCAGTTGCATAAAGAAAAAGGAATTGTATGAAACACTAAATGAGTTAAAGAACTCTAATGAATTGGTCACAGTCCTACAAGAAATATCAGATACATTGTGTCAACGTGTCACAAAGTTCCTTAACGAGCAGTTCTTTAGACAATACTGTAGTGTCGTAACGTGAGAACGTCTTTTTTAGAGTAAACATTTGTAATAATTATCTGATATGTGTCTCAATAGATCTTTTAACATTTAAAATAAAATTACAGATTCATTGTTATCTCTTGTTCACCTAACTTTGTATGTGGATTCAGGTGTGAGAGAAACACAATTGACCATCTATATTTAATTTGAATACTAGGGACACAGTCATAAAGTGATGATATATATTAGCTTGTCTTAAATGCCGCCTACCTATCTATATAAACATATGTCTTTAAATATAGAACTTTTAAAGTTATTTTAAGTCACCTTATGGTAAATAAATTAACAATACAATGAAATTCAATTTCAGAAACTGTTTATTTTATGTTGACGCTTGTTTAACCTTCTACATATATATGACTGAAATTCAACTACTTAATTAATGACGATCTAGACTTCTGTTTCGAATGTTATTATGGTTCTGGGTTCTTTGACCACAGGTGCTTTGACCATAGGTGGTTTGTCCACAGCGGGGGTTTGACCACCGGGGTTTCGTCCATAGGTGGTTTGTCCACATGTGGTTTTTATAATAATAATAAACTGTTATTTAGAGTTTAAAATTATGGTTCAATTAATGAAATTTTATGTGACAAGTTTCCTTTGAGTTGCCTATAAGTGAATGCTAAATAGTAATTAACATGTAATAAATAATAGTCAATAACAGCTTGTTTTCGGTCCACATAAAGGCTGGTGCCAGGCCTACTCGATTTATTATTAAACAGAAAACGAACACCAATTAGGCAACAAGTCCAACGTTTCACAAATTAAGGCTGTAGATCTACTAGAAAATTACACTCAATCCTACAAAATACATACCGCATATAAATGATAAAATCAAATCAAAACATTAATGTCATGCAAATATTATAGTTAATGGAATAACAGTTTTATGGTTAACTAAATCAAATATGTGCAATAGCACGCAAATATAATCCCTTGATAACGTTAAGATATACATTACGCAACTTATGATCCTTCAACTATACAAATTTTAGTGAATTAAATGCCGCAACTTATAATCCCTGAAGATATGCTTTTCGCAACTTTTCATCCCTCACTTTAATCCCCAAATATACTTACATCTAATGCTCCAACAACTAATCATAGTCTTTTCATATTATGGTCAAACCCCCTGTGGTCAAACCACCTATGGTCAAACCCCCGCTGTGGACCAACCACCTATGGTCAAACCACCTTTGGTCAAATCACCTGTGGTCAAACCTCCGCGTACCGTTATTATATCTTGTTGTGGAGAGACCACAATGTGGGGCTTATGATTGATAGTAAATAAACGTTCCTTCTGCATACTACGTACACGAGGGACAAATGTCAAAATGACTACATTTTAATACGAGTCGTGTTAAATACAGAGTGTAGAATACTCTGTAACGTTTTACTCAGGTTACACATGATTTGCAAATATCAACTACATATGTTTGATCCAGTACGCCGTGTGGGACGTTAACTTTGAGAGCGCCAATAGCTTACCGTTCAGAAAGCGTCTTCTCTCAAGCAAATACATCATCACTTCATTCCAAAGCGAAAGACATGCAAAACCAGAAACTGATGGCTGCTGACTCACATAAACATACATAATGAAAATGTAATAAAGCAGCCAAGCCCGACCTATATCACACATTTCTTAATATTAGATTCCGTATAGTGACTTTATATATAATACAATTCAACATTTTCTATTTATGTCAAATTATATAGAACAAGTGCCTTAAGCAAGCGTTGAAACAATAAACAAATCATTTGACGGTGGCACATGGAAAAACTTGCAAAGGGAAGTGATAATGTGTCCAGTGAAAAATTCAAATTATTGTTGAGAGGTGGTGGTGTTTAGCAATAATTGAGGGTATGTGGAGCACATTTGAGTTTGATTCCCAGTGGACATAACTTTACCCCCAACCCTCCGACTCATTTACACCTCCTACTTGATTAATCTTGACTAGATTATTGATTTCCATCCACTAAGATCTCGATTGATTAATCTGGGCTTGGCAAAAAGATGCATGCTGATCTATCCCAATAGGAAATCGTCGAGATTTTACAAGGATACGTTTATATAATACATTTTTACACATTGTCAGGGATTGTATCATTTTTATTTTATCTTTAAACATTTAATGCATTAGAAAGATTTTAGCATCTATAAGCTAATATATCTTATATTTTGGATTAAATTTTTGAGTTTTATACCACTTAGTCATTAGTAGTAATATGGGAAAACTGGCGACAATGGGAAATCCAGTCAAAAAGGGCTTGGGACACTCTAGCGACAAGATTTATAGCGACAATCGAAATCCCAGTAGCAACAAAGGTCGTGGGACACTCTAGTGCCAATGGGAATTTAACATGGTTGGTTTGTATAGCGACAATGGGAATTTAACATGGTGGGTCTGTATAGCGACAAGGGGTATTGGACATGGGGAATATTATTTGCATTTGTATTTGGGACTATCTAGCGACAAGGGAAATGGAGGCAAAAAAGCAAATATCTTTTCGCGGTATATGAGTGGCCTTGAAAAGGGCCGTTATGTGTAATGTTAACAGTATCTTGTTAGCACAGAGGACATCTCACAGATCTTCTCTTCTTTAAACTTCTCCTCACTGCTGGGCCATAGAGGATAACTCTCTTTAAACAACCTTGCCTCTCCACATATATCCTTCTCTTCCAAAAGGCTGTATCAGTCATATGAGTGATAGGCCACGATGATCTGACATACATGGGTAAGTCAGTACGAAATAGAATGGTAGAAACAAGGGTAGAAGATTCTACGTTAGTCCACATCTTGTGATGAGAAACAGGTGAAGCGAATACCGTGAACTGCGGTTATTTATAGGGGAAGAGCGGATTGAAACGGATTGAGTGTATTCAACAATCCTAACGTACGTTACAAAAGTCAGTCACAGTCGTGCAATCGGAAGAGAGCAGTCTGTGACGTCACCTTCCCTATATAAAGGTACTAGCGTCTGTGTGCATTCAATCGATGCGACAGAGTTGTCAATCATGTCGGACACTAAGAAGACGATGAATTGGGGTGAGCCAGTAGTGGATAGAGCAAGTAATGAGACAGCAGTGACTACCAAAGTCAATACAAATCTACATCCATAAGAAGTTGAATTTAACTGGGATATTGTCGATTTTCTAACTTCACAAGAAATTGTTCCGGAACCTTCATTACCTTCTGCTTCTTCTTATGTACACGTCGATGATTTTAAGCAAAGACAAAAAATGAATTGGAGCGATTTTTAACAACAGAAAGCAGAAGAACAAGCTTTTCTGATTAAACAGCGGGAAGAAGAAGAAGTAAACACCAAGAAGAAACAGTAGCAGCAACAGAGAAGAAAGAAGACCAAGGACAGAAAGAGAATAGTGAAAATCAAACGGTCACGACGGTACTTTTAGATATTTTAGCAGAGTTAAGGAGTCTGAAACAAATGTATCAGACTTCTTTATCACGACCAAAGAGAAAAAGACCTCGAGCTAAACAACCCTATCTATCTGTGACTACGTCTACCATACCACCTTTAGTGATTTCTACCAAATCATTGACAGGAACCATCAGTCCAGAAGTAGGCCTTGGCCGTGGCAAAGACTTAAGACAGCTAAAGATGGTTACATAATGTTTTAAACAAACAAAACACCAACGGTCCTATTCAGGGCCACTCAAATCTTTCGAAAAGAAATACTATTGTAATTGCCTAATTCAATGAAAACTCAAAAGTCCTTTTTTATTTTATTTTTAAACCCATGATGTACGTGTGAGTGTAGGAGTGTGTGAGTGTTCGTTCTTATTCTATAAAATGAAAACGAAGAGACACCTACGTTTTATCCATCTGATGTATTCTGGTACAAATGTTACAATTCAGTATCACAACATAACATAACACAATACCACTTTTAAAAGTTCATAGGCTTCTTCTGTTCACTCTTTCTGTGTTTTCAATTTCTTTACTGTCACGGATTTTTCTTTTCTTCTTCCTCCTCACTTTCGATTTGACCTCTTTTCTTGTCTTTGTGAACGTGTCGGTGTTCTTCCTTGGGGGATGGTATCTCTTACTCCTCCTCCTCCTGTTCAGAATTCCTCTTCCTCTACTTCTCCTGCTCCTGATTTTTCTTAGGACAGTTTGGAGACCAATGTCCTTTCTCTTTACAATGATAACAGGTATATTGACTTTTGTCTCTTCTGGTACCTTTTTTGTTTTTGTCACGATCTGGACATTCTGTTGCCCAATGTCCTTACTTATTACAGATATAGCAAGTATCTTGACTTTTATCTCGAAAGGAGGGTGCGTAGTCCGAAAGCTTGTCTGAAGAAAACTTTCGTATGACAAAACGCAAAGCTCTGATGAGAAGTTCAACTTGAGTAGGTTCTTCCATTGTTCTGGTCTATGTGAGAGTGAAATGAATACTGAAAGGTTAGACATTGACCCTTTATATATATATATATATATATATATATATATATATATATATATATATATATATATATATATATATATATATATATATATATATATATATATATATATATATATATATATATATATATATATATATGGCTCAAATTCATGCCAGTGATTTTGAAGATGACATGCGTCGAATCCACACCCAGACAATCGACGTCCAATCAAAGTTCACCACCCTTAGTAAACCCTGAAAATTAATATCACATTTGAGAGACGGAAAAGCGTTCCTCTCGAAAATTTATAACTACGGCTTACACGTACGCCGGAAAGTTTAAAGATTTCAAGTCAAATGTACCTTTTGGAGAATACAGAGGGTTCATTACCGGGGTGTGGGATTATGTGTTATCTACACTGAAACAGCAATGTCAAGCCAAAGAAGACGATCGCTTGAGACTTTTTATTCATCACGATAATTTAAAGTCTCCCGTTTGGATCGAGTTTAGTAGTCCATCACAATTGACACCTTCCAAATTCATCGACAAAATTCAACATGTGCAACAATATAACGACAAGTTTCACATCACTGATGGAAAAGCCACACTGTTTTCTTCCCGAAGGGACAGGACGAAAAAAAGTTTTATTGGTTGACAACCATCGCAACGCCAAACCAAGCCTCGTCCAAATTAATAATTCTCAAGACCAGATGTGTTTAGCCCGTGCCATCGTCGTGGGACAAACGTATGTCAACAACAACGACACATTAGAATGGAAAAGAGCCTGGAAAAGTATTCAACGATCGGACCGAGCAAAACAACGAAGTGAAGCAGAACTCCTGTTACAGCAAGCGGGGATATCCAAAGACACCCTTTGCAGCATTCCAGAAATGCAAAAATTACAAGACGTCTTAGCTCCACATTACACTTTGAAAGTTCACCCTCAAGAAGTGCGTGGTCCTCTTTTGTTTCGAGTCCACTGTCATCACGATGAGCATTTTGATACCATTACCAGTTTCACTGGATTCCTGGGATACGGTTACTTCTGTCAAACATGTGACTATGGTCATAAAAATCGAGAACCACACAAGCATTGTGGATCGAAATGTGAGGAATATTTGGCCTCTAAACCCTGTCTGGACAAAGGATAAGTACGAGTGCATTGCCCTGTTTGTCAGCGCACTTTTGTCAGTCCTACCTGTTACCAACAACATTTGAAGATGCAAGGTTCACAGTAGAAAAGTATTTGTCAGCTTCTGATATTGTGCCCTACTTCTGGATAAGGCATACGTACCAGCAATGTCAAGTTTCATGTTTGTCGAGGGAAGAAACGATGTCATATTTGTTACCAAATCGTGGACTTGGAGCAAGAATGATAGGCATCACCTTAGACCACATCGAGAAAAACGAAGGAAGACGATCGTTTGCCAAAGGGATGTTAAATTGCTTGTGGGGTAAAATGGCACAACGACCGTCTTTACCCAAGTCGGTGTATTTGTCAGAACCTTCCCGCTATTTCCACATGATTCACGACAAAACCAAATACATCAAACACGTGGACGTCATTCGTGAGGACTTGATCTTAGTCAATTACGAAGAAGATCTAGACTTTGTAGAAGCCGACAAATTTGGAAATATCATCATTGCGGCTTACGTGACAGCCCACGCTCGCTTAAAATTGTACGAAGTGTTAGAACTGTTAGGATATCTTGTGTTGTATTTTGAAATAGTTGCAACTATATTCACCGACCGAAGCAGTGTAACCCTGCCATCGAAGGAAACCGTTTAGGAGCCTGGACCGATGAACATCCCGACGACAAGATTCTATGTTTTGCAAGTGGCGGTCCTAAAACTTACGGCTACGAATACCGAGACCCACAAGGAGAAATGCTCACCGAATGTAAAGTGAAAGGATTTACTCTCAATTATCTCACCAGTCGAGTGGTGAACTTTAACTTGCTTCAAGAAGCCTTATAGTGTGGACAGGATGAAACTTTTAAAGTGACCACCCACGAACCGCACCAGATTGTCCGTTTACCGACACACCAAATTGTCAGCCGACCTTTGGAAAAAGTCTATCAAATCGTGTACAGGAAAAGAGTACGACTTCCCAATCACTTCACACTACCGTACGGTCACGTCGAGATTGGACAGCATATAAAAGAAAGACATCGTCCAAAACCAATAGTTCATTTGTATCTACAACGACAAAGCGAAAGAAGATGAATCCATTTTTACAGGCATCATTCACATTTGGGGATTCTCAAGTAGAGTGTGATATTAAACCTTGCGATTGCAGTGTTGCCAGACTCTACAACCTTAGCGATTCATCAAGATGTCGTGGGAACATTGCTATGACTTCTACCCCTATATCTACCATGGAAAGTGATGCTGTACATGTTAAACGTGAGGGATGCGAAAGCGGTGCCACATGTTATCGTGGACTTCTATGAATTTCACCGTACCTGCATCGAACTGAAGTGAGGAGAGTCGAATATTCGTTCCCTACGAGCTTGCCTGAATACTGTTACTTTAAAAGTCGATTCCAAACCTTCAAACATAAATGGCCAAAATATCTGCCTGGACCAACTCCTGAAGAATTAGACAGGGCCGGATTTTTCTACTTGGGCGCAGGGGATAAAGTCAAGTGTTTCAATTGTGGTGTGTCAATTTACGAGTGGGAACAGAAAGATTCCGCTTACCTGGAACATGCTCGATGGTCTCCGAATTGTCAATACCTACCTTTAGTGGCACATACTGATTGAAAGTGACAATAATGTACCATGTCGTTTAACAAACCAGTTTGGCTTGGAGACAAACCTAGTCCAGTATACAAACCCTCTCTAAAAAACATAACATTCAAGGATTACCACACAAATTGTAGAACTTTTGTGGCGTGAAATTCACAAGAGGAAAGAGACAAAAATTAACCAACGTGTCATATTTCTCTTGATCAATTCTACCTTCCACAGATTCGAATTTAGTTCGTTTACATCTAAAGATTTTTTATCATTCTTGACCGTTACCCTGAATGGCATTGGTCCGAAATTACACGTTATATTAATCACTTTCGCTTTTGGAGATTTTAAATCATTCTGTGCAGAATATACACTTATGGTCTTCGACATAAAAAAGTATAAAATAGAACGACCATGCCACAACCTTTATCACTTGTGATCAAACAGATTCCGTGGAAGGATACCAATGAGAATAATCACACCGTGAAGGATTACGAACACTTATTACAAGATCTGTGTCCCATTCATTGGGGTCGACGTGTAGTGTGTGTTTTAGTAACTTCCTTTCTGGGATTTCGTTTACCTGTCGATTCCTAGTGGACACATTGCGAATAATACCTACAAAAAAGATATTATGGTGACTCCTTTAAATGTCCACGAGAGACTCATTCTGTTAAAAGCTTTACGCTTTCATTTGGATACGTCTCGACCTCTACAAGAAAAAAAGATTCGTCAACTTTTACGAACGGAAGCGGTGTACGAAGATGTGTGTGTAGCTTGTGATTTACACCCTCATTGGACAGATGTACGTGACTGGAAAAGTTGGGGTTTTGGGGCTTGGACAAAAGAAGCATCAAATTATGATCAAGCGTTGTGTTCGTAAAATCCATCGTCCAGTGAAAAAAGTCACTTTTAAACCTGTTTTAGTGACAGTGCCAGAAGAAGAAAAAGAATCTGTCACCGTGGACAATCACCCTGTTCAAGACAGGTCTGTCATGGACATTTCCCCACAAAGACCCTTCCGAGAGGACACCTATGTGACTGTATCCCATGTAGAGACTATAAGAACAGTACACACTACCTCTAGGACACCTTCGTTACCCAAACAATGTTGTACAGAGACTTGTTTATATGCCACTTTGATCGTTTCCATGTGTATTTTATTCATGTACTTATCCATTTGGCTTTCATGTATTTTTGTCTTTCGTGTTGTTCCAATTTAAACATGCATTGAAATAAATGTGTCTTGAACAAAGTATAAAAACCCCAAGTCTTGTCTGTTTTTGTGTCAATAGTATCGTACTCTACACTACTATGGCTAATTCTACTATTTCTACTCCTTCCTCCTCGACATTCAAATTCATTGACGAACACTTAGATCATGCTAGCTGGGAAGCCTTGCATCTTCGTCATCCTTTTAACATGTTAATTGCTGGACCGAGCGGTTCAGGCAAAACCGCATTTGTCAAACGTTTGATCGAATATAAACATCATTTGATCGATCGTTCACCTCAACGCATCGTGTAGTGTTACAAAGAGTGGCAACCGGCATACAGCCTCTTGCAAGAAAGTCAAGGTGATTCCATTGTGTTTCTGGAAGGTATTCCTAGCGATGAGGATGCGATCGTGTCTGACCCTAGTCAAACTCATTTGGCATTTTTGACGACATGTTAGGAGAAGACGAAGAAGAAATTAAACTGTGGTTTACGCGTAAAGGGCATCATCGTAATGCCAGTGTCATTTACATTACACAAAATTTATTTGAACTAAGCAAAGCCCGTTGCACGATTAGTCTCAATGCTCATTACGTAGTCTTCTTTAAAAGTCCTCGAGATAAATCGCAAGTGCAAGTCTTAGCCAAACAGTTAGGAACACTTTGACTGACTCATGCGTACGATGATGCCACTCAAACTCCACACGCCTATTTACTCGTGGATTTAAAACCCACCACTAACGATTATTTGCGATTTCGTACCTATTTGTTTCACGGCTAGTGTGAAGACGGAGGACCTGTCGTGTACACGTCCTCGTCGTCGACATAACAATATGAACCACTAGAAAATCTATAAAAACCTCGGTCACTTTGACCTTGTCTCATACATCGTCAACATGACGTCCCTTCAGTCTCATCTTCCCATCAATTTGATTCGTGCCTTGTACGGTATCAGTCGCGAAAAATATCCACAAATACGTGCTCATGCCTTAGAAACCAGTCTCAAAAAAGTCTTACGATGGTTTACGGTGACAGCACGTCAAATACTGCAAGGCATCATTCACATTCCACATCAAACCAAACTCTTTTTTGACAGAAACAAAGTAGCCTAGACGCAATTGGCTGCTTGACACAACTGGCTGATCCTCGCATCGACACTCAAACCAAAAAGCAAATCATTTTGAAACCTGGAGGTAGCGGTTCTCTAGGAGGTGTCATCATTCGTTCCCTTTTAAAATGGGATCCCAATGCCCCCTAAGATCACCCCAAGAAAAAAAGCCAAACGAACCTCCAAGAAACAGAACGATGGTGCCGAGACCAAAACACAGAAAAAGAAAAGTTCACAGAAAAGAGTTGTCACCCGCAAAAGAGGCACTTAGGCCAGGACGCAACCTTACCTTCGTAAACCACGACCTGCAACACCAGTGACCGCTTTCCCAGTAGCCTCAGGTTCTTCCACTTCTCCGTTCCGGGTGATGCCAGCCAAATCTAATTTGACACCCGGTCTTCCTAATTTGATGAAACATTAGAAATCTGCGTCTCCCAAAAGGTCGACTTCACCGGTGACACCATCTTCCACGTTAGCGGCAGTAGCAGCTGCCCACAAAACCTGCCCCCACAGTCAAAGACCAAGAAAGATCTCGCATGTTAAAGAGTTTACTGGATTTGTACAAACAAGAACTGTCCCGATTTAGCCCATTGCGAACCCCTTCACGACGTGTGATACCTGTCATGAAGTTGATACGACGTAAAGATAATCAGTGGCGTCGCATTCCAGTATAAAAATAAATCACTTGAGGACCACGACATGAATCAGTATTTTCTGTACCACTGCTGAACACCCAATGATGCTTCCTCAAAAACGTGCACACCACAACCCTCTGCGTTCTGCTGTTCAAAAAGGAAAAGGAATAAGACAATCTCGTCATCCTACAAAAGGCTTAAAAACCAAACATCGACGTCATCCCCTCAAAAGATGTAGTCGTTTATGTCATCGATACCGTGAATGAGTTTTGTTTGAAAGGCACGATACCTTTGTCTCCACACCAGAAAACATTATTAGCCAAACATCGACACGATCTTGGTCCAAACGAAAATACCCGTCCGTCAAAAGAAAAAGATGTTGGTGCAACGTGTGGGATTTTTCCTCTTTCTTCTTCCCCTGTTGGGAGTATTAGCGAAAACCGGCATGGGTATATTGCCAGGTTTGGTACAAGGTCTGGCACGAGGGATATCCCAAAGTTTATCCTTCCAGAAGATAAAAGGGACCCATAGAGAACCATGATCTCACACGTAACCTTTGGAAGACCATGGAAGGACGAAAACTGACTGTAGTCCCTTATAAACGATGGATGGAATACCATCCTTCGACAGATATGAAAAAGAAAGAAAGGACACCAGAAGTGAGAAAAGAAAAGAAGACCGAAGCTATTCCATTACCACCTTCACCACTACCTCCACCACCAGTACCATCGAAGTCAACTTCTGTGGCACATCGGACACGTAAAGCCGTTTCCAAACAACCCCCATTTCGTCCCACCCTATGCAGTATCATTGAAAAGTGGGTGACTTATTAACAAAACCATGGAGAAGGTATTAACCAACATTTACTACGATCCAGACCACCCTGCGGGTTACGGAGGCATGCTGAAATTGTATCTTGCTGCAAACACTCGCCTGAAAAAACTCCGTTTACCTTAAGTATAACGATGGTTACAAGAACAAGCTAAGTACACTTTACACAAACCCATTCGACGAAAATTTCACAGAAGTCGCACTCAAGTGGAAGGCTTCGATCATCAATGGCAAGCCGATTTAGCCGATGTCTCTCATTTAGCCACCTATAATCGTGGCTACAAATATTTGTTTTGTGTCATCAACGTCTTTTCTAAATTTGCCTGGGTCGTACCATTGACATCCAAATCGAACGGAGAGTTAGTACGAGCTTTGCAACTGGTGTTGAAACAAAGTGGTCGACACCCTCTTCGATGACAAACCGACAAAGGCACCGAATTTCTGAACCAAGCTTTCCAACGAGAATTAAAGAAACGTGACATTTATTTTTTCACCACCGAAAATCCTGAAACCAAAGCGAGTATCGTGGAACGTTTTCAACGTACCTTGAACGAACGCATGTGGAAATATTTTACGCATCAACACACTCTCAAGTACATCGACGTCTTACCGCACTTAGTCCAAGCCTACAATCAATCTTACCATAGAAGCATTGGACGTACCCCACAAGATGTGACACCTGACAACCTTTTTGGTACGTCCCGGACTATGGCTGTCCCCAAGAAAGGTGGAGAAGTGTTAACCCCTGGAGATTGAGTTAGCATTGGCAAAACCAAACGCACTTTCGACAAAGGTTACTTACCCAATTGGACCACCGAATTGTTTCGTGTTACTGGACGAGTGCGTATTCGTCATTCTACCGTCTATAAATTGGAAGACATGAACGGAGAAGTATTAAAAGGAACGTTTCACTTGACTGAGTTACAACGTGTCACCAAAAACAAGACGACGTGTACGACATTGAAAGAATTCTCGCACAAAAAACCCGTAAAGTAGGAAAACGTCGTGTCAAAGAAGTCCAAGTACGTTGGAAAGGATATCCTTCTAGTTTTGATTCTTGGATTGACGCTTCGCAAGTCATCGACTATAAAAAGAAGTAACCATCATGCCCTTTAATACAGCTTCAGCGACCACAGTGATTACTCCTTCACCAAGTTCTTCTCTGCAAGATTTTCAAAAGCAACCTTTGTGGGTGTGGTGTGGAGAACGTGTCCCTAAAACGCAAATCGTCTTTTTCTGCCAAATGTTTGCGGTGTATTCTGTCATCGGTGCAGCCATTGCTAATTTGAGTTTGCAACAAGGAGACAAACAATTGTGGACCATTTTACTCAGCAGTTGCATCGGTTATCTTCTTCCCAATCCTTCCCTGAAATACTCTTACAACAGGAACAACAGTAACAATATTGGGAGTCTTGCGATCAACGTTAGTTATTCTCCTAACAGTCACCCTTCCAATCACAATCCTCTTTTAGACACTCCTTTAACCTTGAGTGACTCCTCGGACAGAAGAACGTTGGAATTATGAACAACACTATTAACCAATTTTACTTAACGTTACCCAGTGACAGTTCCATGGAGGTGTTTCCTAACAACACGTTGTTGTGCTGTTACACGGCTAAATTACCTCAAACCATTCATTTGAATCAAGATGCTCATTGAGAAGTGGCCTTAGTGGAAATGATACACCCGACACAAATAAAAAACATCGTCCAAAATCAAAACACTTTCAAAGTACTAGTGTATGACGAACAATTGCAAAAAGACTTAGACGAACGATGCATCACTGGCAGTGACACAAAGAAAACAGATGACCCCCAAACTAAAGGGACCACCTATGTGTTCACCATTCCTGCTGGTTATTTTTTTTTGTGGGCAACATTTAGTGATTACACTTGCTACCAAGTTCAATACTTTGTTTAGTAAAGCCATGGAGAAAGCCAAAAAAACTGTTACCTTTGAGTACCAAAAAGTGGCTCGTCGCCTACCTAATGATGACATTTTCAGAGGATAAAATGATGGCCATTACCTTTTGTCTTGAATTGTATGATATTTTAGGTGGAGACCAAATGATGGTGGTCAAGAAAAATGAAATACCATCCATAACCACTAACTCGGATTTTGCCAAATATTTTCGATTCCCTAGAGAAATGAACCAAGGAGTCAACTTGATGTTTGTGTACTCCGATGTGGTGGAGTACAACGTGGTAGGACACACCTAAGTACCGTTACTGCGTGTCATTCCTTTCAAAGTGGATTCTGCCGCATCCGCTGACGAGAAAGGTGGAAATACCTATTACGTTCACCGCAAATTTGTACATTCTCATTATTTGCCCGTCAGTAAGTTGTATTTCGACAGTGTCAACATTACTATAAAAGGAGAACTAGGACAAAATATTCCATTTACCAAAGGGAAAGTCACAGTGAAACTCCATTTTCAAAAACTATTCTCGAACAACTGAAAAAGTGATGTATCCTGTGTACCGAGGAGTCGCTCGACAACGAGGACATGGTTTAGGAGATATGTTTGAATCAGCCTTTCGTTCCGTGGTCCCTGTTTTGAAACCGATGGTGACATGAGGATTCCACGCCTTAAAAGATGCCGCATTGACTCATGGCAAAAATTTTCTTCACAATGTCCTCATTGACATACAAAACCCAAAAGAAGCTTTTTTGAGAGCAGAGATTTTGGGGCGACGAGAATGTCCTATAAATGCCATGAACGGTACCGATTCTGGCATTCCTGCTTCCCTGATAACACAGCAAGGACAAGGCAGAAAGCGTCGACAAAGACACCCTTCCAAAACTCTCCGTACCTCTAAAGCTAGAAAGACGAAGACGAAAAAAACCGCTCGAGACTTAGACATTTTTGATTATTAAAAGTAAAACATAGAGACTGAGAAAAAAAAATGATGCACCAAGAATCTTGTGCCTGTTCCAAGTCGGAACTGGATCTCTTTGCCATGCCACCCACGATGATGACCATGCAAGAAGCCCAATGGGTCGAATTTCATCCCGTCTCCTCTTTGACGGATTCAGCTCCCATCGAATTTCAAATCGAAGGGCAACCCGAAGATTACATTGATCTAAACAGCAGTCACTTGTATTTGAAAGTGAAAGTGATTAAAACGGACAACTCCGTTCCAGGAGCCGATGCCACAGTAGCTCCCGCCAACAATTTCATGCATTCCTTGTTCAGCGATGTGGATTTGTACATGAATAACAAACTGGTGAGCAGTAGCATGGATACATACCCTTACCAAGCGTATCTTGAAAATCTCATGACATACGGAAAAGAAGCCAAGAACACTCATTTAGATGCTTGCGTGGTATGGAAACGACACAGCCTTGACCGTAGATGACGATCCTTACAATGTGGGTTTTAAAAAGAGTCGAAAGAAAATTATGCAAGGACGTAGTTTAGAACTGTTCGATCGTTTGCATTTGGACATATGGTTTCAAGAGAAGTATTTGCTGAACGGAGTGGATATTCATGCCAAAGAATACAAAACCATTATCCAAGAAACCAGGTTATACGTGCGTCGTGTGGAAGTGTTACCTAATGTGGGAAATGATATCAGTCACACTTTCAGCAGAACGACCGCCAAGTATCCGATACGACGCGTGGAAGTAAAAACTTTCACCATTGCCACTGGACTCCGATCTAAGATCGAAGATCATCTGTTCCAAGGACAGTTACCCAAACGTTTTTTCATTGGTATCATCAGCAATGCAGCCCTCAACGGTACCCACGATCAAAATCTCTTCCAGTTTAAGCACTGCGGAGTATCCAAAATCGAAGTCAGTCGCGATGGCAAAACTTTGTGTACCCGACCCTTCGAACCCGACTTTGCCCAGAAGAATTACTTGAGGTCGTACTTGTTGCTGTACGAAGCCACAGGACAATTAGGAACCAACACCTGTCACGGTATTTCCTACAACGATTATGCAGGAGGTTACACTTTGTGTGCTTTTGATTTCACTCCAGACCAAGGCAGCGAAGAGGGACATTTCCACCCTGTAAAATCTAGGCAACTGCGTGTGGAACTTCAGTTTGCAGGAGCTCTTACCGAAACAGTGAATGTCATTCTGTATCCCGAATTCGATAATACCATAGAAATCAACAGTTTGAGAGAAGTCATTCTAGACTATTAAACACTATGGAAAACTCTTGTCCCTCTTTGAATAGTGGAAAATCGATGGAATGGGAGGTTACAGAGAAAGCAGAACACCAAGACAAAAAAGAAGAGGTAGTGATAATGCAATTCAGATGGCCAGAACAGGAACAACATTTAGTCATCTATTTTGCCAAATACTTGGAGAATACAATGATAGACATGATCAAAAAAGATTGTTATGGCTGTCAAATCGATCATCCCAGTCAAATTCAACACGATAAATGTATGATGATGAGTCAAGAAGAAAAATTTGACGATTATCTGAACGAAGCTTGGAGTCTCATCTCAGAAGAAACCGTGTTACGTCAGTGGTATAAAGACTTGGGTGATCATTCCTTTCATCCATTGTTTGCTCGAAAAATTGATCGCATTGAAGCTCTCTTGGCACAGAGTAAGGAGACGCAGGAAACAAACAGTTACTTGACAGACTTTTTCAAGCAAAAAGTCTGTATTGAATTGATGACTTATCATCACCTGTGAAGAAAGAAAAAACAAGGTTACAAAAACATGGATACCTGGGAACTTTATTATCTTTTGAACCGTAGTTCGTACACAGCTTCTTGGAATCATGTCGTGTGTGCTGAAGATGAACTACCTCATCACAAACCTCAAGAGAATCAAGCTTATGTCATCAACACAGATGACAGTCATCTTCCAGGAACTCACTGGGTAGCTGTCTACTTTCCACAAGAGAGTTGTGTGGAGTATTTTGATTCGTATCGATTGCTTCCTTTAGAAGACGATATCATTGACTTTATGAGAAGAAATGCCCAGACGACACAATTCAATAATGTGATATTACAAGGCACAGTTTCTATGGTGTGTAGACAATATTGTGTCTATTATCTGCATCATCGCAGCCTTGGATATTCTTTAGAACATTTAGTGACTTCTTTTGATCGTCATTTGTCTCGAAACGATGACAAAGTAGATCCATGGTTTTGTGACCATTATGGCTATCTGTTGTCTTTAGCTAGGACACGTAGTGTACATCAATGGCCCAATGACTTCCAACAGTGGAAATCTCAATTTAATTCACAACGTTGTCATCCATGTCAAAGATAATGTATTGGTGTTATTGAAGAAAAACATGTTTGTTATTTGAAGAAAAATATGTTTGTTATTTGAAAAAACAATATTTGTGAATTAAAAAATGTTTGTTAGTTGATACAAATTGTGTTATGTGAGTTCTTTGTTATTTGAATAAACATGTTGTGTTTTGATACCAATGCGTCTGTCGTTTGTTTTACATTTTTATTAATATCGATACTCTTTGACTTCTTTCTATCCATCACATCAAACTATCCAAACGTTTCCAACCCTAAACCGTAGAGAGGTGTTTTCTATTGCATCCCCGCTTGAAACATATACAGCAGAGGTAGTCTCCAGTCTGACCATCCATTGTTTGACTCATCCTCCTACGAAGATGTGCTCAAGACTAGCCAAGCTGAACGAAGCTTACGTCACTCTGCATCGTATCAGACACAATCTGATGCCAAAGCCTGAAGAGATAGAGAATGTTAGAATGCTGCAAGTAACGGAAGACCTCATAGAAGAACTCTTCAGAGAGGAAATTCAAAAAGACAAAGAAGAATGGACTGAGAAGTATAGGCTTCAGAAGTAGCAAAGAAAGCAGAGAGAACAGCAGCAGCAACTGCAACAAGAGCAGCAGGAACCAGACAGAAATTTTGTCGACTGTCGTGTCGACACGAAATAGTTCTCTTTCTCTTTCCGATGAAGCAGACTCTATCCTGTTGCCAGACGAGGACGCAATCTTGGACGATAAAAGATTGTCATCCCTCCTCGTGCACACAAAAAACAGCCCTTTTCAGGGCTACCCCATATTCTCGAAAAGAATTAATAATTCAATATGCTAATGGTATGTGAGGAAGTTAGAAAAACAAATAGAATTGAGTCTATAATCACAGTCTCTTTTTACTTTTATTTGAAGTGCATCTATAAGCACAACATATTTTTCAAATAACTTGTTAAATTTATAATTTATGTGAGTAAAGTAAAAAAGTGAGTGAGTATTTTATTTTTAAGTCCGCGTGTTTTGGTGATGATAGGGATACTGTAAGTTTTTTTATCATAGGGGGTGTTTTCCTTCACGTCCGCTTTTGTGCCATATATATATATATATATATATATATATATATATATATATATATATATATATATATATAAAGAAGCACTCGTCTGCCTACCTATCGTTGGCATATCGACCCAAAGAAGAAGCTTAGGGAGCTTCAGATGGACCTGGAGAATGCTAGACGTCTCCTGGACGAGCTGGCTATGGAGGCCTTAGAAGAACAGGCCAGAATTGAAGAAGAAGAGAAGGAGAGAAAAAAAAGAAGTGAAGGACAAGAGAATACCAATCTTGCCTCACGTCATGATGGTTGAAGTCTGTCAGGTGAAACCTGAGGTGAAGACGACTCCACAAACAGAATCAGTTCGCCAACCACAGTCACAGCCCCAGTCATAAACAACCACAATCCCAGTCGCAACAACCACATTTTCATCAACGGTTGCGGTATAGAGGAAGACGTGAAAAGGCTTTCACTATCCCTCAAAGTGAAGACTGGAAGATTGAGGCTACTCATTCACCGCTCCCAATCACAAACGTCAATTGGGAGAATGATTGGAGTAGGAGATGTGTGTGCGGGGCTAGACCTGGGAGGTGCCAGCATTAGCCCGGTGTATTTAGGAGGTTTTCTTTAAAAAAAAACAGCATTTCTCAGGGCTAACCAAATGTCTAGAAAAGAGACTGTTCAAATTAACAATGGGTATGAGAGAGAAGTAGTGTGATTATAAACACTGACACTTTTTTGGATAGCAGATGGTATGATATTGGGTAAATTGTGTGGCTTGTTTTGACTGCTTCCCGTGTGTGGATGTTAGATGGTGTGATATTGGATAGTAAATTATGTGGTTTGTTTTGGCTGCTTCCCCGTGTGTGTGGATGGTAAATTTTGTGATATTGAATAGTAAATTATGTGGTTTGTTTTTGACTGCTTCCCGTGTGTGGATGGTAGATGGTGGGATATTTTTATGGTAAATTATGTGGCTTGTTTTGGCTGCTTCCCCGCGTGTGTGGATAGTAAATTTTGTGATATTGAATAGTAAATTATGCGGTTTGTTTTTGACTGCTTCCCGTGTGTGGATGGTAGATGGTGTGATATTGGATAGTAACTTATGTGGTTTGTTTTGGCTGCTTCCCCGTGTGCGGATGATAGATTGTATGTTTTGTGAATAGCATATAATATGAAAAGTAAGTGTAAGGGATGTTTTCCTTCAAATCCGTGCTGAAGATTTATTTACTCAATTGTCAGCTATTAGAAAATCAGCTAAAATACCTAACAGTGACTACACTCATTTATGTCGCTAAGACATTTTAGCAATTAAATTTCTTAAGGACCTACAACATGTACATTACGTACTAGAAATATTTATTGATAGGAAAGATAAAAAATTCTATGACTATATGGATTTGATATAATTGCACAGGTGGTTTACACATTATTGGTATTTTTTCTGTCCATAGTAAAACTGGACTAGATTAGAAATAAGAGTGCGACCCGGGCATTTCAAGCATAAATAATGGCATCATCCAGAACTAGGCTAACCTGATTGTCGACGAAAACATGGCTGATCCATTTGACTTTATCTACTTTTACGTAATACGGGTTCTGATTAAATGTTGGAAATCTTGATTTCAAGCTCGGCCTATTCTGATGTAAAGTACAACTAAACTATTTGGCAATTCACTAATTACACAGATACTTAATACTACATTTAAGTAGTAATAAGATATCAAACTGATTGGATTCTGTCTTTAACTAGAGTGAAACAATTTGACAAACTAGCTTTCCTAAACCGGGTGCCTTCCTGCTTTGCCGTGACCCGACATGTTACTCTAAGGGGAGACTGCCATTTAACGCGAGTACCGGGGAGACTGCGACAACATAGCCTAGTGTAGTGAAAGTTACCTTTGGTCCCGACCAATGAAATAGCTCGACCCTCGGACGACCTTAATTCATATAAAAAAAATTAGAACCATTCCACGGAATAACCATAGAAGATGGTGACAGCATCAACTTTATTCAACAATTTAAGACACAGCTTTTTCTGGATATTAGACGGGGAATATATAGTGGAAAAACTACATAATGAACGGAAGTTTACGAACAGCCTGGACATTGCAAAAAGACTGAAAATAGCCAGGGAGCTCTTAGAAGGAATGCTAGAAGAAGAAGCCGAAAGGTTACGGGGCTGCATTAATCCACCCTATGTCAGAGTGGGAACATTGAAGGAAGTGATAGATATTGTCAAAAACGTAAAGTGCTTTTTGGATAATATCTTGACAGAGTGGCCCCATGTCCAAATTGGTTTGGACCAGCTCAAAAATGCTTAAGAACTGATGAGAAAGGAACTATTAGAAGAAGTGAAGAAGATAAAAGATAACTGGAGTAAGGAGAGAAAGGACAATGAAAACAAAAAAAAAAAGAAAGAGAAAGAAAGATGCAAGAGAAGTTTAGAGCTATGGGACATCCTGACTGGATTCCCGAGGACGAAAAGAAGAAAAAAAAGGGAATCATTAATAAAATCAAAAGGTGATGGAACAACGGAAGAAAATGAAAGAAGAAGAAGTACCCAAAGGCCCTTTTCAGGACCACTCATATACCTCGAGAAGATATTTGCTTTCTTTGCCTCCATTTCCCTTGTCGCTAGATAGTCCCAAATACAAATACAAATAATATTCCCCATGTTCAATTCCATTTGTCGCTATACAGACCCACCATGTTAAATTCCAATGCTGCACCTTTACAAAAGCTTGACGATACAATGTATATTTTAGAGAAGCTTATAAAAGCAGCTTGTATTTACCGTTCTAGTCTTTAATGGAGTAAGGCTGACAAATCAATTCTACAGGAAATGCAACTGTACTCTTCTTCTTGCCAAACGTAGTTCGAGAGGTTTGAGCTGAAATATGCAAGATTGGATTGCGTAACAGGCGAGAATAGCAAAGGATCTAATATTGTCATATATACGAAGTCATCATCTATAAATATTGGAATCACTTAGCAAACAAAATGAAAAACCAAACAAGTTCTTGACATTTTCACTGAAATTCATTGTTGTTTTACGTTTGTGAAATATTTTAAAGACTTTCGTCTCTTTTCTCTTTCCGACACCGCGCGTGAGTTTTGATACCCATGCTGAGAAAGCAATATGTTTGTTTGTTTTTTAACGCCGCATCAGCACTTTTAGGCTATTTAGCGCCATACAATATGTTGTATGTATACATGTTTACAAATACTAAAATATTTAATATCGACCATCACCATCATCATCATCATCATCATCATCAGTCTCGTGACCTAGTGTGGTCGTTGAGGCACTGTGCTGCTGAACATCTGACCAGTTCCTCCACTTGTCTCAATCATGTGTCAATGCCTGTGTCTCCGCAAAACCTTTCCTGCTGGTCCATTATGTGATGCTGTCACTCCACTTTTTTCTCTGTCTACCTCCACTTCTGCCACCTTGGACACTGTCCTGCAGTACTGCTGTGGATAGACTGTTGGTTCTAGTGACATGGCCATACGATTTCGGATTTCTCTTTTGACAGTGGTGAGGATGTCTTCATAATGGCCTACTTTGTGCCTGATGGTGTTTCACACTTCTTTATTTGTGATGTGGTTCATGTAAGAAATGACAAGGATGGTTCTGTAGCATCTCATTTCAAGTGCCTGGATTCTTCATTGTAATTCTGCTGTCAGGGTCCACGCCTCACGTGAATACAGAACGATCGAGATGACTAGTGCACTCAATAGTCTGATTTTAGTTTTTAGACAGATATTCTTGTCTCTCCAGATGAGACTTAACTTTGACATAACTGCCGTTGTTTGTGCTGCTCGTGACAAAATTGCTGCTCTTGATCCCTCTTCGGTGTTTATGTAACCAAAATAGTTGAATTGGGCCACTGTTTCCAGTTCCTGTCCTCTGACTTTAATCTTGGTTGAGATTTGCTTGCAACTATTTGTCAGCTATGTCTTCTATGCACTTATCTCCATGTCAAAACTGGAAGATGTTTCATCCAGGTTCTTAACTAAGGTGGCAAGCTCAACTTCCTGCCTGCCAACCCATCAATGTCGTCTGCAAAGCGTAGGTTGGTGATGTTACGCCCTCCAATAATGACTGCCCCACAATGGTTGTCCAAGGCGTCGCTCATGATGCGCTCTAAGTTGTTTTGTTGTGTTTCGTCCATTCCGGATTACTGCTTTTTCTTCAGCGATTATTTCTTCTGCTTGTGGGTTCAGTCTGTTTAAGATGATCTTCAGCATCACCTTACTAGCATTGCTGATCAAACTGATGTTTGGGGAGTGTTATAATCTGCGACTCAGTCAACTATAACTTCGCCAGTCGCGAGTCTGCCAGATTTTGTTGCAGACTTGTATTAGTAGCTCGATCACTGATTACCCACCATTCTTGATAAGTTCAGCTTAAGTAAGTTTTATGCTCGATTGTTGCAGAAACTTACGGCATTGTAATTCTAACTATGCATTTAAAACAAAAAAGCTTGCAATATATTGTTTTGAATGTACGAATAAAATATGTTTAGAATTTTTAAAACCTGAATGGTATCAATCTATCAAGTAGTTGTTATCAACCTTTAATTCTTTCAATACCTGTAGAAAAAAAGGCATTATCTTTTACTACAGAAACTCTTTTGTGTCCTTTTTTAAAAATTATATGGCTGTTCTAATGATTTTCAATTTATTCACAAATACCCTTATGTCTAGGTGATATATAAAATGTTTCGAGTAGTTTATATTTTGATGGTCTAGAATGCGATCATTGACATAGTAATTGTGCATGCACATAGTTTACCCTCTCACACACACACACACACACCCACAAACACACACAAACACGCAAATACACAAACAAACACACACGCAAGCTACAACAAACACCAAATGCAGTGGTATGAAATATACCATTCCTGATGTAATTGCCTGTCAATAACGAAGCGATAGCAGAAGTAGTTGTAGTAGTAGTAGTAGCAGCAGCAACAGTAGTAGTAGCAGTAGTAGTAATGTAACAACAACAGAGGAAGGCGAAATGTCTATATTAATAGTGAGGGTTATATACATTTGAGTTAAAATAATTTTTAAGACGGAATAATGAGTTTATATAACATATACCTTTTTAGTTGTAATGTGTCTTACATTTCCTCCTTACCTTTATAATTAACATTGTCTGGCTCATCAAGATATTATATCTATCTATCTATCTATCTATCTATCTATCTATCTATCTATCTATCTATCTATCTATCTATCTATCTATCTATCTATCCATCTATCTATCTATATCTATCTATCTATCTATCTATCTATCTATGAGACATACATACATACATACATACATGCATGCATGCATGCATGCATGCATGCATGCATGCATGCATGCATACATACATACATACATACATACATACATACATACATACATACATACATACATACATACATACATACATACATACATACATACATACATACATACATACATACATATAGAGGCGTAGTTATATTCAAGATCTCTCAGCCCATCCTATATCTCTCCCAATTTATCAACATTCCAAACAAATGTCATATGAGACATACTTAGATTATATTACATCAGGGTTCTTATTTACAAAATCCCTTCTTTATCATCTTATCTTCACGAATTAAATGCACTTCATATAGGTTTTTTTTTAAAGTATGGATTTTAAAATTTGTTGTAAAAGACATCCAACATAACTGAGATGTATAAGTGAAGGAATATACACTGACTTAAGTTTAGCCTTCTAGAGAGAAAGTAAATTAAACAGTCAAGTCTTGTGAAGCTTCAAAAATTGACTTGCACTTGTGTTATATGAACATGGTCTAATTCGCAAAATGAATTTTGTGTTTTCAATTTTCAATTCTTGAACATCTCTCTCAGAATATATTAAGTCATAAATTCGGCTACACATTATTTGCTTAAGTTAAGCGTCGCAAAAATAAATATCTTTACATTTGTGAAGGGTATTTTATGCTTAAATAAGTATTAACACTTATAACAACAACAAATCCATATATTTTATATCACATATAACTCTTGACTAATATAAAAATCAATACAATCAAATTATTGATCGGTAATATTTGATATATTATAAACATGCACGGCTCGACTGGACAATGTCAGATACAAACTTGATATTAGTCGTTTTAATGGTTGGAGAGAGGAGTTCATGGGTGGGTGGGGGAAAAAAATTAATATTAGTCATCGTCACATAGGCGCACATAATATATCCATATTTAATAGATGTTAATACAATTAGAAATCGTGATACTGAACTACACATTTAGTAAATTTGAACATGTAATTAGGTCTTACATATACAGTGAGATACATGCTACTACAGTCTACTAGTAGTTACTTAGTCTACGTCAATTGGCTATGATGGGGGTGCATCCACCTGCTAACATGCTGGTTGGTAGCAACAAAAGTAAACATATATATAATTTAAGATGGAATTTTTTGATGGACAAGACAAGATGCCGCAGAAAGCATATTACAGCATGTAATATTGTCGTTGTGCCGCACAGCAGATAAATGTGCTTAATACAATACGTGTTCAGTCATGTCTTTACTTCCTAATACCAGCGCTACATTGAAATAAACTTTGTCCACAATTAAATAAGGTTCATAAAATACTACCAGGTAGAATGAGATAAATCACAGTTTATCATAAAATGCATATTTTATTATCCAAATATCTAAAACATTTTCAGCAAATATGTATATTACATAATAGTAAAAAAATTATCCAACAAGTCACTTGCAGTGACCAACAACCAGTTATCTACTATACAGCACTATACCACCTACACGTCGTTCATCCATTTGAAGATTTCTTTGCATTTATGCTTACGAAGACTTTGGTACAGATGAGAGGCATGGTCGTCTTTATTGTCAGTAGATATGTAACTTAACAAACTAGTACGCAGCATAATTTCACTTTATTCTTAAATTATATTCTTCATGTAGTCGACATTGTTTGTCCGGATATAGACAATACCTCGCTGAGAATATGAAACAACATTATAAAATATGCCATACTAATATCCTTTCTTTTATAGCTGGAACATGCATAATAGATCAAACTCAGCTTTACGTTAAACAAGGCTTAATTGTAAGATGTTAGACAGGACATTTGGTTTGCTTAATTGTAAAATGTTAGACAGGACATTTATTTGGCTCATATTTATGTATGCCAGCATTTATATCTGGTAATTTATTAGTCCATATAAATAATCTGTATTTCCGTTATGAATATTAACTTGGTCCCTTAATGTATATTGTATGTAAGTGAGTCTCTGTCCGATTACAACTTGTTCTACATTTGCAGACTCAGTTTATATATTGTAACCAATTTTAATAATTATCCTATTTAAGATAATGTTTATTAACATAATATTATATTTTCAATTATAGTTTATTATTTGAATTTGTATTACATATATAATATTTGTACTGCCGTTCGTGACTGTTATATATATATTTATACTGTAGGGGATGTAAAACTAATGGCAATACATGTTTGGTTCTCATAATAACCCCACTACACACACAACTCAACAAAAAAATACTTACTAATGCTGCAACTACTAAAATCTTGAACAACAACAATAATAATGATAATAGTAATAATAATTTCTTTATTTATAATGACAATATAATGAATATTATCAATATGCATATGAAGACAATGGTCAGTAATAAAGACATCATAGCCCTTCCTTAATTGCTTTAATTATTGAACTAGTGAGACAGATATTCATTATATTTTACATCAACATATATGGGATGAGTAGTTTGTGTGAAATCATAAACAACATATACAATGCACAAAGCAGTAATAAACTAAGTTTAAAAAGAGATAAATTACTTGAAATCCCCCATATTGCATGCAAATGCATATTTGGTAAATGACATGTAAACTTTTACGTAACATCATGAGTGATGTTAAAACTGTAAAAGACGAATTTTATTTATTTCACCGAACCCTCATCTTCTTACTTTAAAATGGTTACTAAGTGGATCAAACTTTCTGAACGTGCACAATTTCCAATAAACAAAACGGTGCCGTTTCATCGAACCGGTTTGAAAATCAACCCTACCTCCGACCTACTAGTTAGACTGAGGGACGTAATGAAGAAAAACGAGTATTTCCAAATCAACAATTTACTTGATAGAGAAATTTAACTGCAAGTGATAAAAACTAGTATAATTAAAACTGACTAAATATTTGTGGTGTATAGATAATTGGGCATTTTCAACCAGCTACACAATGCCCGTACTTTTGAAGGTTTCACTAATGAATTAATAAAGGTATATTACTCTTTCACCGGTCAAAGTGTCTGGTTGCTAACATGATTCTCGGTTGGGCCATTCTTTATGAAGTGGGTGTATGCTGTGTGTGTAATTGAGAAAAGCTTCTGAGCATTACAATGACTGGTTCAAAAACTTTCAGCATATGCTGGCACCCTGTGTATTTAGGAAAATATTTACTGAACTTGAGCGAGTTGAACTGTCAAAATCAAATGGAATTTCTGATGAGTATTCTCGGGTAATAATGAATTTAGAAGATTATTTTTCTGATAGAAAAATTACTCGTATTCTTTCTTAGAATCAGAAATACTAGACTTATCATTAAATATGCTGTATTTATAAATACATTACTTCCATGAAAAGATAAATCAATTAGTAATAACCATCTGGTCCCGGGTTAAATACTTTTTAGTAGATAAAACAATATAGGCGATGAAAATCATTTTTAATCAAATCTAAAGCATAGTGCAGAAAAATATTTCTTCGTTTCACAACACCCTCCACCCAAAATGGTAAACAATTACTACTTCATATATGCATAGACGCTATAAGCAATTATCAAGATTTTTATTTACAAACGTTGCTTCTAACCAAAATCGTTGAGATTCTAAATGGTAAATAAAAGTTTTGAAACCACTCAACGTCTTGCATATTATTAAATTCAACAAAAGAGTCCACTTAACCTTAGAAGTAATCTGAAAATAATTAACATTTAATTTATATTGCTTTCTACCTTTATATATATATACATATATATATATATATATATATATATATATATATATATATATATATATATATATATATATATATATATATATATATATATATATATATATATTTCACATGCAAATTTCCTTCTATGTTACACTTACATGGACGTAATTTGGATCTTCTACTAACATATTACTTTCCATGATATATATCTCAAGTCTCGTGGAACCAAACATAAATTAAACATTATGTTATATAATTGTCATTATTATCTTTTTGCGATAACATTTCATCAAAATTATCACTTGTGTTACTGTATTATTCAGGATGGAACAGACAATGAGGATGTATACGGCGCAAGGGGAATCATTTCGTTGTTTAAATTGACCATATATGTATGAAGAAAATCTTGCAGAATATGAGGTTAAAATAAATGGAAAGGTTGTACATGAGAAACGACTTGGAGAGAGATGAGGTATGAGAGTAATAGCTGTGGTAAAAATAGACAAAAGAAGATACAGATGCATTCGATAGTTTTTTCGGATTGTAAATGATTACTAATTTTATCTTAACTATGAGAATATAATTTTTTCTATTTTAAAACATGTATGTAGACATATTGCATTTTGAAATTAACATATTCATTACTTTTGCAAAATAATGTATGAAACGTACCTTCATTATTTGTTCATCGTGGGAATTGTATTGTAGGAATCAGCTAGTTTAAAATATATCTTGATTTATGTTCACAATTCATAAAATACTGTACATCTATTCAAGTCTCTGATACCATCTGAAAGATGCGTGCGACAACCCTGAACTTTATCACCGTATCTTCACGCATCCAGTCATTAAAAGATTACGAAGTCCGCATGTAACAGTAAAGATATGTTGTACAAAGATAAAGATGCAATAAACATTGTAACAGTTTGAATATGTATAGTCTCATGTTTACTCCTCTAACATCATTATAAAAATATATATTTTCCTATGTCCTATGGAGAGCCATATCAAAGTAAAATATAAGATTAGTAGTCACTTGACCTGACAATTCAATGGTAGTTTATAGAAAAAGAAGTTTTTGCACCACCCTCACTGCGTCGGTTAGAGTCTAAGATTCGGCTAATGTAGTTATGTGAGAAAGCTTGCCAGTAGCTTCTTGTGGGTCGGTGGTTCTTTCCGGGTTTTTTTCCCGGGTTCTTCCTGCATCAATAATACTAGCCGCCATGTATAGCCTGTCGTGCGCTGATAAATGGCGTTAAACCCTACAGCAACAAGCACCACAATTTCAAATTTATACCCTAGTCCAAAAGTCATTTGTAACCCAATTGATGCTTACTGTTCAAACACAGGCCTTTTCCGAGGTGATAATTCTGAGACGCATTTTCTTCAAAACAGATTAAATTAATTCTAAATATTCACTATCCATGCATTCTTTTATATATTCACCTTGTCGTGAACCCACATGTCTAGTGCTACAAGTAGGTAGCTTTTCTTCCTAACCGATTATTGGTATTTTATTGCATGCTTTAAACCAGTTTGAAGCACAATACAAGCCTGATACAATTAATTCAAAAATAGATCAATATCTTTCATGATCAAACAATAATATCTAAACAAAATCACAACATATCCCTTACTTAAGAATTGTAACAGGGTTCAATTTGCAAAACGTTGCCCTGCCACAAACTCTAGGAGAGATATTCCAAAATATATGCTTCTAAAAATGGATGGGAGAATGACCTCGTCAAAATAGACTCAGCATGGGTCCAGTCTACTCCCCACACCAGAAAAAAGAACTGTCACGAATGATTAGTAGGTGCCAGCATCAGCGGATGCAATTCAACGTTATACTAACCTATGTTAGAATACAGACACGCATTACCAAACTGATAGTAAAACATTTTCCTGAAGTTTTCCTTATTCGAGGTTTTTAAGTAAATTTTCTTGAACTGAACAAATTAGTATGATTTAAGCTTGGCAGATTAAGAAAATACCCAAGAACAGTCTTGCCACCTGAATCAACAACATATATTGCACTCTCACATCGATGTGTATAAAAAGGAACTGTCTCCAAGAAAAATACATCCTCAATAATTAAAAAATATTTTTCCTATTTCAAAGAGACATATTGTGAATTATTCACTTTTTATAAATATACGATGCGTATTGACATCGCCACAAAATATCTATAATTGTTGAAATGTCATAAGGCTTGCATGATTTTTCAAAATATTCTACACAAAATTTATTAAACGTTTTACATATTTTAGGTATTTATTTATTTCTAATAATGTACATTTTACTTAATTCACGTTGCTTGTGATATAATGAGTTGCTAACAAGCTTTGTGATTTCAGACAAACCGGATTGTTATCTTTTGAGATTTATGTGACACTACCCTTTAATAATTTCACATCAACAAATGACACAGCCTTTTAGATGATTTCGGGTACAAAATGGCATCAACTTCAACACAAACTGATACTCTAAATTAATTCACTAAAATTATTTCACTGATATATGTTTTTTATTGAATGTGCTGGATATTGATGATTGTTAAAATTTTCTCGCTTCAAATATTCAGCCTTGGGATAAAACATCGCAACCAAAAAGAAAGCCTCATTAAGGAATAAAAGCACCACCAGGAATGAGCAGGTACATCTTAACCGTCCTTGGAACCCACACACTACGGTGGGCATGAGATCACCAAAGCTCATACAATGAGCAACCAAACCGAACAATAAAGACGCGAGTAACCATAGAAACAAACTAGAGAACCAAGAAAAATTACTCAAAGCTATTTCAGTAATCAAATCACGCATGTAATAACAATTCAACAAAATAGATGAAAGATAAAGTAATAGGGGTATACAAATGTCAACGAACATATAATGAAGACAATTAGGGAATAAAAACACCATGTAAAAAGCAGAAAATAAACAAATAACAATAAATAGATTAAACAACAACCCAGGTCATATTAGTTTACCGTGAACCCAGGTCAAGTTTATTTGACTTAAATACACGATTGCTTTATCCGAAATATTGACATATTTTTCATAATCAATAGTAAAATTTCGGAATGCAATATAGGCTATTCAAAACGTACTTGCTCATCGACCCTACCCTCGAAATACACACAGACACACACACACACACACACACACATATATATATATATATATATATATATATATATATATATATATATATATATATATATATATATATATATATATATATATATATATGCATACATATATATGTGTGTGTGTGTCGATGGTTGGTCTGGTGTTGAAACCTTAGCAGATCGAATTCCCATAATATGCAAAGCCATGGAAAACTGTCGACGTTGTTAAATAAAACTGTTTCGCATAATTACCGCCTCTCGCATCTCAATAATTGCTAAAGTATCGGTAAGACAAGCGCGATCTATGCTTGATGTAGCCCAGCTCTGTATCCTGCATGCACGAATGTTTGCCTTCAATTGGGATGGTCATGGATAGTGGATTACATGACGTTTATAAAATACATTCATTATTTCCGTATATCAACATCTGGGACGAGATTTGCATGGCAATACGCCGTGGGAACAGTGGAAATGTTTAGGATCAAATCAATGAACAAGTAAGGGAGTAGCTTCAATCTCAGATCCGTGTGCGATGACTTTGGGTCCGGATGTGCGATGACTAAGTGACAAGCTGAACATCCTACTTCTCTTCACGGACAAAATCAGTGATGTAGAACAGACGAGTCGTTCTTAGCAACCGCACACTCCTACATGTAAACACATATGAATGACGCATGATGTCCTGCTAGATTTGCACTCCTTGGAGCCTTTGTGCAAAGAGGAACGCCAAGTGACTCGCTTGCTTGCTGTTTGCTCCCAGGAATCATGGTTTATGTTGAATGATTTCAATGCAGCTTTCAGATTGTCTTTAAAGCGCTTCTTCTGACCTCGTCGGATCGCTGTCCTTGCTGTAGCTCATATTAAAGAGCTCAACACTTCTCTCAACTAATGATACTATCTCTTGAAAAGTATGATTGAGATACACTATTGGAAATTCGATTGTATATTACACTACTGAATATCCATGGTAGTAGTAATATGGGACGATCTGGCGACAATAGAAAATGCAGTCAAAAAGGGCTTGGGACCTTCTGGCGACAAAGGGAATTTAACATGGTGGGACTATCTAGCAAAAAGGGGAATTGAACATGGGAAATATTATTTGTATTTGGGACTGTCTAGCGACAAGAAAAATAGAGGGAAAGAAAGCTAATATCTTTTCGAGGCATATGAGTGGCCCTGAAAAGGGCCTTTGGATACTTCTTCTTCTTTTATTTTCTGCCGTTGTTCCACCACCTTTTTATTTTACCAATGATTCCCGTTTTCTTCTTCTTTTCGTCCTCGGGAATCCAGTTATGATGTCCCATAGCTCTAAACTTTTCCTGAACTTTGATCCATCTCTGATTTAGTTGATCAAAGTCCTCTTTCTTCTTTTTGTTGTTTTGTTCCTTTCTCTCCTTAGTCCAGTTATCTTTAATCTTGATCACCTCTTCATCCGTCACCTTTCTCATCATTGCTTCTGTCGGTCTAGTCTCCACTTCACATAATCCCACTCTATCAAATTTAATGTTTCTTCTAGAAAGCACCTGACTTTGATGACATTATCAAGTGTCTCCTTCAAGTCCCCTATTCTTATATATTTTGTTTTAATAAGTCTTCTTAATTTCGTGACTTCCTCCTCTATCATACATTCTAATAGATCTCTCGCTAATTTCAAATTGCTTACAAAGTCCAGATTACCGTATTTTCGCGCATATATCCCGCGGATTATACCAGATTTTACAAACCCCGCAGGGGGGGTGCGGGTTATATAAGGGTGCGGGCTATATCACAATTTTTTTTACACATAATGATATTTCAACATATTGTTTGAAAAACGTAACTACATAACATATATTGTTCTAGTTTTGTTTTGCTAGGGTTGGATATTATGGCTACTACGGTGACTTTACAACAACTTACGGTATCGGGACCAAATCAACATTTCGGGATAAAAACTTAAAATTTCGTATCCGTCACGTTTTCATAATCAATATTTTCTGTTTTCAATCGAAATAACTACAGTACCTAATTTTACCGCTGGGCCACGATCCACTGCTTCAGGTCAGCTTCAAGGTAAGGCCACTTTGCTTTAGGTCCGCGACGAGCACGTTTTCGTGGATTCATCTTCTCCAACGTTCCTTTTTCTTTTCTCCAACCTCGGATTACACTCTCATCAATATCAAATTTTGTGCCTGTGGCTCTATTGCCATGCACTTCAGCATACGCAATGGCAGTTAGCTTGAAGTCGGCTGTGTAAGACTTTCGTTTCGGCATTTTTTAAATTAAACAGAAAGAAATTATTTAAACTTGAATCTACACTTCACAAGAATACAAGATTATTTAAAAATGTCCGTGTTTATGTAGCCTGTAGTTGAGGCACAGCTCCTACGCACACAAGCACTGTGTACCGTGTTTTCCCTGACTTTTATTGAGCAAAGGTCGTCGGCTTACTTTGATGATGGCGCCGCTAAAGGCTCCAGTTGAAGGGTGAAACAAATACCTGTTTGTTATTGCTGCGGAAACTTCAGATAATTGTAGAACATTGAAACAGATTTGTTTTATTTGTTTAGTATATATCAGTGCTTCAAAGGTAATCAGTTCTCTTTGAAGTGTCAGCAAACGTATTTTTTCTTCTTCCATCTGGTATTATTTTTTAAATTAGTGTCATCTGCTTGACTGTACTCATTTTACGTTTACGCCTTCTGCGGATTCGGATTTTGACTAGTCAGTTGCATAAAGTAATAAGGCCAGATATCATCATTAGCGGATTATGATATAACAGTGCACTGTTAGTGTGGTTTGCCAGTATGAGACAAGGACTTGTTATTTTAACAATATATTCCAGTACATTGTTTCCTGTCATGGTGCCTTTGATTTTCTCTACTCCAAACGCAAGACTGTATATACGGTTTTTATCAGCCAAAATTGGTGTCGCCACAAATATCACCACATGGTATATTTTGTCACCAAAACGGAAAACAGAATCGCAGTTTGCTACATCAGCGAAGCCCCGTGATCCTGTAATTGATTTCATTTCCGATTGTAGCTGTATAAATATATCTATGGTTGCGTGTTATACAAAGGTGCGGGTTATGCCAACGATTTTTTACACAAAACCCCAAAACCCGCGGGCTATATGAGGGTGCGGATTATCTGCGTGTGCGGGATATATGCGCGAAAATACGGTACACTGAAATTCTTCCTCAAGTCTTTCCACCACATATTCAGCATCAATGATCCCAAACCAGCTGTCTCGGAGTTGGATAAACAAGTCGATGGCCATCTTGATGTGTTCAAACTTGAATGGCTCAAATGACGGACGATTGAGTATATATTCTTAAGCACGGACGTGAAGGAAAACATCCCTTACACTCACTTTTCATATTATATACTATTCACAAACCATACAATGTAACATCCACACACACGGGGAAGCAGCCAAATCAAACCACATAATTTACTATTCAATATCACACCATCTACCATCCACACACACGGGGAAGCAGCCAAAACAAACCATATAATTTACTATCCAATATCACACCATCTACCATCCACACACACGGGGAAGCAGCAAAAACAAACCATATAATTCACTATCCAATATCACACCATCTACCATCTACACACACACACACACACACACACACACACACACACACACACACACACACACACACACACAGAAGGAAGCAGCCAAACCAAACCACATAATTGACTATCCAATATCACACCATCTACCATGCAAAAAAGAGTGAGTGTTTATAATCACACTACTTCTCTATCATACCCATTGGCAATTTGAACACTCCCTTTTCTAGACATTTGGTTAGCCCTGAGAAGGGCTGTTTTTTAAAAACTCCTAAATGCACCTGGCTAATGCTGACACCTCCCAGGCCTTGCCCGGCACAAACATCTCCTACTCCAATCATTCTCCCAATTGACTCTTGTGATTGGGAGTGCAGAGGAAGCTTGAGTGGCTTCACTATCCCAACTTTCCGTTTGAGGGATAGTGAAAGCCTGTTCACGTCTTCCTCTATACCGCAACCGTGGATGAAGTTGTGGTAGTTGCGGCCGGGGTTGTGGTTGTTGCGACTGGGGCTGTGACTGTGGTTGACGAGCTGATTCTGGTGGTAGAGTCGTCCTCACCTTAGGTTTCACCTGACAGACTTTAACCATCATGAGGTGAGGCAGGATTGGACTTTTCTTGTCCTCCTCTTCTTTTTATTTCTCTCCTTCTCTTCTTCTTCAATTATGGCATGTTCTTCTAAGGCCTCCATAGCCAGCTCGTCCAGGAGACGTATAGCATTCTCCAGGTGCATCTGAAGCTCCCTAAGTTTGTTGAGTCTGCTCATCTTCATTGGGTCGATGTGCCAACGACAGGTAGTCAGACTGACGAGTGCTTCTTTATATATATATATATATATATATATATATATATATATATATATATATATATATATATATATATATACATATGGCAAAAAGTGCGGACGTGAAGGAAAACACCTGTACGATCAAAAAATTTACATTATCCCTATCATTACCAAAACACGCGGACTTAAAGGAGAACACTCACTTTTTTACTTTACTCACATAAATTATAAATTTAACAAGTTATTTGAAAAAACGTTGTGCTTATACACGCACATCAAACAAAAGTAAAAAGAGTTGGGTTCGAAGGGTCGGGTACTCAAAGTTTTGCCATCGCGACTGACTTCAATTTTGGATACTCCGCAGTGCTTAAACTGGACAGGAGTTTGATTGTGGGTACCGTTGAGGGCTGAATTGATGACGATACCAATGAATAAACGTTTGGTTAACTGTCCTTGGAACAGATGATCTTCGATCTTAGATCGGAGTCCAGTGGCAATGGTGAAATTTATACTTCCACGCGTCGTATCGGATACTTGGCTGTCGTTCTGCTGAAAGTGTGACTGATATCATTTCCCACTTTAGGTAACACTTCCACACGACGCACGTATAACCTGGTTTCTTGGATAATGGTTTTGTATTCGTTGGCATGAGCAATCGAATTTAAAGCAGTACTGCTACGATTCAGTCTCAAGCGAATATCCACCGCGTTCAGCAAATACTTCTCTGGAAACCACATGTCCAAATGCAAACGATCGAACAGTTCTAAACTACGTCCTTGCATAATTTTCTTTCGACGCTCGTTAAAACCCACATTGTAAGGATCGTCATCTACGGTCAGGGTTGTGTCGTTAAACTTATTATCACCTGCTGTGTCAGCTTTCCATACCACGTAAGCATCTAAATGAGTGTTCTTGACTTCTTTTCCGTACGTCAAGAGATTTTCGAGGTACGATAGGTAAGGGTAAGTATCCATGCTACTGCTCACCAGTTTTTTATTCATGTACAAATCCACATCGCTGAACAAGGAATGCATGAAATTGTTGGCGGGAGCTACTGGGGCATGGGCTCCTGGAACGGAGTTGTCCGTTTAATCACTTTCACTTTCAAATACAAGCAACTCTGTTTAGATCGATGTAATCTTCGGGTTGCCCTTTGATTTCAACAAACCCGATGGGAGCTAAATCCGTCAAAGAGGAGACGGGATGAAATTCGACCCATTGGGCTTCTTGCATGGTCATCATCATGAGTGGCATAGCAAAGAGATCCAGTTCCGAATTGGAACAGGCCCAAGATTTTTGGTGCATCATTTTTTTCTCTCAGTCTCTATGTTTTACTTTTAATAATCAAAAATGTCTACGTCTCGAGCGGTTCTTTGTTTCTTCGTCTTTCTAGCTTTAGATGTACGCAGACTTTTGGAAGGGTGTCTTCGTCGACGCTTTCTGCCTTGTCCTTGCTGTGTCCTCATGGAAACAGGAATGCCAGACTCAGTACCGTTCAGGGCATTTATAGGACTTTATCGTCGACCCAAAATCTCTTTACCCGTATGAAGCAAGACATTTTTGGCTGCTCTCAAAAAAGCTTCTTTTGGGTTTTGTTTGTCAATGAGGACATTTTGAAGAAACTCTTTGCTGTGAGTCAATGCGGCATCTTTTAAGGCATGAAATCCTCGTGTAACCATCAGTTTCAAAACAGGGACCACCAAACGAAAGACTGATTTAAACATATCTCCTAAACCATGTCCTCGTTGTCGAGCGACTCCTCGGTACACAGGATACATCACTTTTTCAGTTGTTCAAAAATCGTTTTTGAAAATGGAGTTTCACTGCGACTTTCCCTTTGGTAAATGGAATATTTTGTCCCAGTTCTCCTTTTATAGTAATGTTGACACTGTCCAAATAAGACTTACTGACGGGCAAATAATGTAAATGTACAAAGTCGCGGTGAACGTGATAGGTATTTCCACCTTCCTCGTCAGCGGATGCGGCAGAATCCACTTTGAAAGGAATGACACGCAGTAACGTTACAGAGGTGTGTACTACCACCTTGTACTCCACCACATCGGAGTACACAAAGAGTTGAGTCCTTGGTTCATTTCTACAGCGAATCGAAAATATTTCGCAAAATCCGAGTTAGTGGTTATGGATGGTATTTCATTTATTTTGACCACCATCCTTGGGTCTCCACCTAAAATATACAATTCAGGACAAAAGCTAATAGCCATCATTTTATCCTCTGAAAATTTCATCATTAGGCGACCAGCCACTTTATGGTACTCAAAGGTAACACTTTTTTTACTTTCTCCATGGCTTTACCAAACAAAGTATTGAACCGGGTAGCAAGAGTAGTCACTAAATGTTAACCACTAAATAAACCACCATTAATAACCAGCAGGAATGGTGAACACATAGGTTGTCCATTTAGTTTGTGGGTCATCTGTTTTCTTTGTGTCACTGGCAGTGATGCCTCGTTCGTCTAAGGCTTTTTGCAATTGCTCGTCATACACGAGTACTTTGAAAGTGTTTTGATTTTGGACGATGTTTTTTTATTTGTGTCGGGTGTATCATTTCCACTAAAGCCACTTCCCAATGAGCATCTTGATTCAAATGAATGGTTTGAGGTTATTTAGCCGTGTAACAGCACAACGTGTTGTTAGGAAACACCTCCATGGAACTGTCACTGGGTAACGTTAAGTAAAATTGGTTAATAGTGTTGTTCATAATTCCAACGTTCTTCTGTCCGAAGAGTCACTCAAGGTTAAAGGAGTGTCTAAAAGAGGATTGTGATTGGAAGGGTGACTGTTAGGAGAATGACTAACGTCGAACGCAAGACTCCCAATATTGTTACTGTTGTTCTCGTTGTAAGAGTATTTCAGGGAAGGATTCGGAAGAAGATAACCGATGCAACTGCTGAGTAAAATGGTCCACAATTGTTTGTCTCCTTGTTGCAAACTCAAATTAGCAATGGCTGCACCGATGACACAATACACCACAAAGATTGGACAGAAAAAAGACGATTTGTGTTTTAGGGACACGTTCTCCACACCACACCCACAAGGGTTGCTTTTGTAAATCTTGCAGAGCAGAACTGGGTGAAAGAGTAGTCACTGTGGTCGCTGAAGCTTTATTAAAGGGCATGATGATCACATCGTTTTATAGTCGATGACTTGCGAAGCGTCAATCCAAGAATCAAAACTAGAAGGATATCCTTTCCAACGTACTTTGACTTCTTTGACACAATGTTTTCCTACTTTACGGGTTCTTCGTTCGAGAATGCTTTCAATGTCGTACACGTCGTCTTCTTTTTTGGTGACACTTTGTAACTCAGTCAAGTAAAACGTTCCTTTTAATACTTCTCCGTTCATGTCTTCCAATTTACAGACGGTAGGATGACGATCACGCAATCGTCCAGTAACACGAAACAATTCGGTGGTCCAATTGGGTAAGTAACCTTTGTCGAAAGTGCGTTTGGTTTTGCCAATGCGAACCCAATCTCCAGGGGTAACACTTCTCCACCTTTCTTGGGGACAGCCATCGTCCGGGACGTACCAAACAGACGTTGTCAGGTGTCATATCTTGTCGGGTACGTCCAATGCTTCTATGGTAAGATTGATTGTAGGCTTGGACTAAGTGCGGTAAGACGTCGATGTACTTGAGGGTGTGTTGATGCGTAAAACATTTCCACATGCGTTCTTTCATGGTACGTTAAAAACGTTCCACGATACTTGCTTTGGTTTCAGGATTTTCGGTGGTGAAAAAATGAATGTCACGTTTCTTTAATTCTCGTTGGAAAGCTTGGTTCAGAAATTCGGTGCCTTTGTCGGTTTGTCATCGAAGAGGGTGACGACCACTTTGTTTCAACACCAGTTGCAAAGCTCGTAATAACTCTCCGCTCAATTTGAATGTCAATGGTACGACCCAGGCAAATTTAGAAAAGACGTCGATGACACAAAACAAATATTTGTAGCCACGATTGTAGGTGTCTAAATGAGAGACATCGGCTAAATCGTCTTGCCATTGATGATCGATGCCTTCCACTTGAGTGCGACTTCTGTGAAATTTTCGTCGAATGGGTTTGTGTATAGTGTACGTAGCTTGTTCTTGTAAACGGAGTTTTTCAGGCGAGTTTTTGCAGCACGATACAATTTCTGAGCAGCAGAGAGGGTGATTCGGACAACTTTTACAAGCGTCAATTCGGCAAACTAAGGCTTCCTCGTAAATGTTTTATAGAAGTGTTAATTTGGCAAAACAGAATCAAAAACAAAGACGCCACAACAGTTGTCGCGCCACCCTCTGCTGCTTTTGGTTAACAATTTTATTTTACGATGAAAATCATTTAAGATGAAAGTCCTTTAGGACTTTACAAACAGACTAACTTGTAAAACCTCGCCTTGTAAATCAATCAGATTATTGGATTGGTCAGTGAGTTTAAAATTAGTTCTAGTTAATGAATCATTATGACATCGCATATAGACTGAATTAATTGGGGACTGAATTATTAGAAACCCTGGAGCAAATGAATATAAAATATATCCCTGCTGAGCTTGATTTGATCGCTAGAGATTTATTTGATAGCTGCCTTAACATCACATACTAAATTCAATGCAATCACCGTGGATATATTTACGTTGAATGGAGCAATATGTCTTCCACCACCGTCTGGGTCATTATTATGTATGAGGATTGTTGGTGTTTGTGATTGTGTTGTATTCTTCCATGCGTCGTGAAGTTTTTTGAATTTTTCATCGATGGTGTCATTAAGTTTTTTCTTTAGTGTTGATGCATCGATGGTGTATCCCCAAAGTTTAAATTGATTTATATTATCTTCTGTCAACGAATAATCATATAAAATTCGCCGTCGCACTTCCCCCTCGGTAAAATACACCATTGTTAATATTAAGTTAAAAATATATTCTAAGTTTTCGATAGTATGATTTAATATTTTTATATAATATAACGATTAAATACATAATTTAGATTATTAAAATATTTTTTAAATATTTCATAAAGATTATCAAGAGGATCTTTAAAATTGGTTTTAGTCATTAAACTAATAATAGATTCATTACCTAGTTTATCTGTATCAAAAAATTTCCAACGAAGCTCATTTCTGCTACCACTGATGATATGAATTATAATTTCTTTTCCAACGAAAGATTTCTTCCATTTATCTAGATGAGTATTGCAATTATAATTATAGGTCTTTTCTATACTATCCTCGACGTTTCTATCCCCATCGGGGTATGATTGTTCATCTGTGATAAAAATAGATATTTGTGGTTCAGGTATATTAACAGTTTCTTGTCGAGGTGGTATTTCAGGCCACTCTAGCACGGTTCTAATAGAACTCTGATAGATATCTACGACATACCCGGGTGAGTTTATCTCAATGGCAGGTGATAGCGTTGGCTCATGAACCGTTATAGCGATTTTCGATTCTTTTCCAGCAATCGATTTTATTCTGCGTAGTAATTCGTTATTGATTTGCTCAATTTGGTAGGACCCTGATGGTAGCGAAACAACGTTCCAGTCTGGAGTCCCGTCTTGTTTATTCTTACTCGCAAACACCAAGGAATTATTCGGTTGTTGACCGCCAAATGATTTTTATCTGATATTTGGCAAACTGTGATACACTTGTAACTTTGCTAACGCTATCTCTTTCACGGGAATCGTAGTAGGGAAATTCACACTGAATTCAGGATTGTTTGAGGTTATTGATATCATGCTGCTTTTCACCGGATTGGTATTTTCTGCTATTTGTTGAAGTAGTTCTTGCGATGTTGCCATTGTTATTATACTCATGTTGTCGCTTTAATTTTGACATCGCGGAATCATAAACACGTACCATCGCTGAGAACTCACTATCTGATATTAATGTATCATCGAGTGACAACGATATCATTGAGGATAATTGCGAGTACGCTGTTGACACAACATGTTATTTAAGTACGTAATCATGTAGTTTGTGCTGGCTGCATGAAGATATTTTTTATGTTATTATCGAAATTATTTCCGCGATTGTTTTCGCCGCTGCTATATAAATTTGAACAGCTATCGGGGCAATCATTGTCACAGAGGAGAGTATTATACCGGCTCCGGTGATTACACCACTCACCGAGTACACGGTAACATCAACTGCGGTAATTCTTCGTCAGTATTTTTTTTATTTTTGTTTGATACTCCTCAGTGAGGGTTTTGAGTTTAGTTTGAAATTCTCTGACCTGATCATAGCGATATTGCTATGATGACATTTTATTTTGAAAACATTAGTGTTTTTCAAATAGAATTCAATTTAGTTATTTACTTAAATCCGCTACAAATTCCACATACCATGTTACTGAAACCCTACCCAAATGTTTATCAGTGGATGTTATTGTGAATTGTTCAATTGTTCCCTTTTCGATGATCGTTGATATCGTATTGTTGACCCCAGATGAACTAGTTGATGAAATATTAAATTTAGTTGGTGTCACTAGTGTTAATCGATAAATATCCTTGACGGTCGCGGTGATATTTAATATGTTGTTGTAGGTGTACACGTAAATGATCCGTGTTGGATCGCGTACACGTTATTATGATATGTTTTTGTTCGTGAGGGATTTTTATGTTTTCAAGTTTTTCTATCATTCTCGGTAGATGATCCTTGATGGCATCTTTGATCGTTTTAATATCTGTGATTGTCCTCCTTATTTCCACGATTGCATCTGAAAATGATCTCTCTTCGCGAATAAACCCTAATGGCTGTTTAATCGCTGTTATTTTCATCGAGTTTCTTGATAATATCAGCGAGATCCATTTTAATATTATCGGGTTTCACGTCTTTACTAAAACATTCATCGACGGCGTCATCAGTTTTTTTTTACAGTTTTTACGCAGATTACCAAATTGAACTACATGAGCGTCATACTCGGTTCGCAATTTTGCTAAATTATCGATAGCGGTTTTTACGTGTATGATATGCAACCCGGGTTACGAACGTGCGAACAAATTATTTTTCGGGGCTTCGATGTTATCAGTTATACTCTGTTGTAATCGACCAAAATTAATTATATGATCGTTGTATTCTGATTGTAGGTTTTGTTGGGCATCCACAATAGTTGAAACAAGTACACCTGGTTTGAGTTTACCCTGATCGAAAAATACCGCGATAGCATTTTTCGTTACACCGCGTTGTTTAACTAAAATATCATCAAGGGAAACATTACTAGTTTTCAATTTACCCTGACGATCTTAAAATACAACTATTTCATTGGGATCAAAACTTGCTAAGTTCAACATCTCAGCTATTTCATCTTAGATTATTCATTTTATATCACCTGTTGCAGATATTTCCGCGGTTGGTTTTTTCAACATTGATAGACGTCTTCCCCAAATATCAATCATATTATTTTATATAATTTCTCTCTAAAAAGTGATTACTTGTATAATCATTTACAACCCGATGAGGTGGTTTTCCCCATGATGAAATAGCGTCAAGGACATTTAATACTTCTATGCCGCATATAGGTGGGTCATTCATTTCCTGTGTTGATAGCGTAGAATACCAACAAGGGGTGTTTAAGTGGTTTATATAACTCATAAATTCTTTAGGCGGCGCTAACCGATATGAACCGAAATAAACAATTGCACGCGGATCCATCGCGTATGCAACCCAGTGAGTATCAGGTCCGGTGCTGTTATCGAGATTAATAATATCGGTTTCAACGCTGTTTGGTTGTGCCGGTAACCGATCTTTCATAAAGACACCTCTGAAGTTTTTTTTCGCTAGTTTTTTAGCAGCATCGAGTAAATCAAAATTTGACACGGGAATTATAGGCAATATCGAAGATGGAACCTTCGGTTCTCGAGTTAACAAACCGTTCCAAGTCTCAGGACTTTTCCGCTGTACCATGAATACGGGGTTCCTGATAATCTTAGACCCTTTCCCTTTTTTGTATCCTTGTCCAGTTGCTTTCTTTAGTGCCATCCCTGCCGCGGTACCAACGGCTCCTAACGCTGCCGCTTTAGCTACCGCTGGGGCTGCTGCTGCAATTAGCGCTGGAATCTCAGCTAACAACGGGAATATACGAATATACCACCTGATTTTATCATGTTTTTGATCGCAGCTGCAGAGAGTGTGATTTGAACACCCTTTTTATCTTTGAAAGCATCATTGATGTGTTTTATCTGACGAGTTGTCAGTGATAATTTATTCTGACCACCAGACAGCGTTATCGTGGTTCCACATTTTGTAGCTGATTCTGATTGTAATTTCGTGAATTGACTAGGAGTTAACGTAACACTAACAACACTATACGACATTTTATTATTAATAGATTGATCTATTTGTTACATATTTTCCACTAGCGCATCGACTACTCTCATTCGTCCACCAACACCTTCGAGTAGCATTGATTTGTCGCTGAGAATGACAGTAACCGCTCTGTAATTAGCAATACCACCAGGACGGGTTACACGAGCTTTAAAGTGTATATAAATGACGGATTGTCTTGTTAAATCAAGATGTTCCAGCGAAAAGTAATAAATCGGATATTGATTTTTAAAATCCATCTGTGATATTTGCAGACCAGTATCGACATTTTGATCGCGTCCCATATATGACAACAGACGATGATACACGCGTGCAATATGGTTAGTGGTGTAATCAAGTTGTATATCCACCGATGATTTCTGCTGTCCGTTTATTATCAGCGAGACTTTATTAACACCTATCTGATCAAATATCATATGACTTCGTTCTTGATTGTTTAATCGCGCGGTATTCTGTTGCGCAATAAATATATGACGTGGAGCTGAAACACATTGTTTTGATGCCAGGTACCATGTAAATGTACCATCAATATTATAATCCATTGCATCTGTTGTTGTTGTTACCCAGCTTAGCAATGTGTGTCCTCCATGATCCATAAATGATAGTAATCGCCCTTCTGTTGTGATTGATGGAGTCATTACTGGCATCCACAGTGATAGTTTTGTTATATTTACTTTACCCTCGGGAACACCAGCATCAGCACGCCAGATTGCATCATTATCATTACCCTTTCGCACGAGTGCTACTGAAAGCTTCGCTCCATAGATAACTTTTCGGACATTTCTACAGAATCCGAAAATATGACGCAGTGGAATCGCGCATGAAAATCGTCAACGTTGTCCCTCTAACGTTGCTACGCGTGTTGCAAATCCCAAGTTGTAATTAGTAATATTATTTATGACATCAAAATCAGCAGCTGGTCTTAAATATCCGAATGGTGCTGGATTAACTGCAGCAGCATTTGCTGCCTTTACTTTAGAATACTGGACGTGTTCAGCGTTATCAGTAATATCCTTAGAAAACATCATAGATGGACCAGCTGATCTTGTATCATCATCAGAATATCTTGCTAACCATATTATTGTTGTGGCAACATCAACATCGCGTTCTATAGATTCAATTTCTCTTCCATCAATCATATCTCACTCTCAGATAACGCCATGATACCATTATTAACAAAACCAACTCGGATAGTTCGGTTTATGTCATATGGTGGATCATCATGAGCTCCATCATTTGTTACGAGTTCTCCTTCTACTTTTATAAATGCTTCACATGTTAGAAAGTATTTACTGGTATCCTGGACTTGAAGTTCGATTCTTGATCGAAGATTTGGTTGTACTGCATGATAGGAATAAAATTGATAATCGCGTACAGAATCATCCTTGTGCACTGGGGCGTCCATATCAAGGGCTGGATCAAGTGATCGTTTGAACATTTTATTATATATTCCTCGATCTAAATCATGGTTTTCGTCGTGGTTTCAAGTCGCTTCCCGCTATCATGTTTGCAATATTATTTCTCTGTGCCTCGTATGCATCATTGACCAACGACTAAGTCGCCAACGATGCTAATTTTTGATCCACTGCGCTATTTATTATTTTACTAACACTTGCAGGCATCACTTCTGTAGATGGTAATGGCGATGCCATTGGTGGTTTCCTTCGCCGTCGAACTAATGCTACTAGTTTATCCTTCGCAGCGGAAAATACTTTCCCCGCAAGATCTCCAACAGGTATAATACCCTTATCACGAATGACATCAATGGCTTTCATTGATAATTGTTTTGCAATTGGTGCTACTTTTGGAGCCATTCTTGCAAATAATCCTGCAATAGTATCACCGAGACCATCACCATAGTACGCTCTATAAACAGGTAATCGTGAATTTACTACATAGACGCTGATTGGTTTATCATGGTTGTAGTGTATGATCATCTTATTGTAAAAACACCAGTGTTTTCTAAATGATATTTATCTAATGTGGTGATTAATCACTGTAATAACCATAATTGTCGGCTAACTCATCAATAAAATCTCGATATGTTTTGATATCCATGATGCCGCCTTGAAATAACCGCAATACAGATATCAGCTGCTTCATTAATTATTTCCGGTGAGTTTTTTTCAGCTCGTTTTCCTCCGATGAGTACTTGTAATCGTGCTATATCGCTGAGAATATTACCAGGACAACGAACAAGACCACTACCTGAAACTCTGTTTTGGGTTATACTCTGAGAAAATCCCTTCCTGATTGCACCCTGTGTATCCCAATTCCTGTCTTTGTAAATACATGTACCTTAAAAGTTCATTATCATCATCATCATCATCATCATCATCATCATCATCATCATCATCATCATCTTTAAGTTGTATCTAACTGGGGTTCTTCTTGTTTTTTCCGTCTTCGTGCTTGTTTTGGTGTTGGGCGCTTTTTTTCTTGTTGTCGTTCTTCTATTTCTTGTTGTTGTTCTTCTATTTGTCGTTTATCATAATTACTAATTCCTTTTTTAAATTCGTTATACCCCATCTCCCTTTTATCTAAACGATCAATCTTTTTGTTTATTTTATACAACCTGTCAAACCAATTATCGCGTGATATTATATCATCTTTATACTCGTCCTTTAAAAACTCTTTTATTGAATGATAGCTGTTAGCAGCAAAATCACCAAAAACGTGATAATCCTTTTGTTTTAATAATTGAAATTGTTTTATTAGTGTTCTAGCCTCATCGGTAAATTTATCCACTAAAGAAACACACGTTTTTTTAACAACAATATCACCCTGTGGTTGTTGTTGTTCTTCAGCTATCTGTTTTAACAACGGAAGAAAACCCTTTTTTCTATCTTGTTCGTCAAAGGTCTCCCCCAAAATAACTCTCGCGGTGGTGGCGGTGATGGGTTTAAATAATTGTTCCGTATCAGCAAAAAATCAGTCTGTAAACTCTGTCTAGTTAGCAATTTATTTCTGACAGAGTCGCGGACAGGGATGAACTTTTTAATTGCAACTAGTCGCTCAAGAGCTAATCTAGTCGTTACTGCTTCATTTACCATTTTTGGAATTGCAAAGCAATTTCCAATTAATGTACAACCTAAATGCAGTGATTTTGTCATCATAAATAATTTCAGGTGGAAAAAGTCTACGGAAAATAACATTAAAATTCGACCATTTGACCCGACTGATAAAATCAAGATTTTTCTGGATTTTTTAAAATCATTTTTAGTCATTTTTTGGTCACTTTTTGTCTATATTTGGTCTGAAATGATCATAAATGATTAAAAATAATTCCTAACAAGAAAAGCATACGAGAAATAACATTACAAATCGACCATTTGACCCGACTCAAGCAGGCAAAAATCGATGAAAAATCACCAAAATCAGACAAAAATCGATAAAAGAAAATCACCCAAAAATGACCAAAACTCAATAATAATAAAAAATTATTGAAATATTTCAGTAGTTAACAAATAAAAATAAATCCGTGAAAGTTTCACTACAGTGTTTTATATATTTCCTTGTAGTAACGAAGTCGCGCTCATTGATAAACACCAGTATAGAATTTCAAAGCCGTTATTGATTAAAAATCCGCCTTTACAAATTCATTCAAGGTGAACGCGTACCATACCTGTTAGGGGAATTATGTTCATGTGCCTGCATACCTGTTCATTGAGTAATTGTGTACATGTCAAATCGTTGGTGAGGTTACCAAAAAGGAATTTTCGGCTTGGTGGATAATATCTCTTATTGTTTTAACCCGAAAATTAATTGTGCGTTTGATTTCATATTGCTGCCCAATTCCCTTCGAATTTTCTCGACAACAGTGAATAACGGGACAAACTTACTGACGTCGTTACAGAATACACGAATAGCATTCTAAATTTTCTTTATCAGCGCGTATCTTTTTGGTAAGACGTATTTTTTATTTATAGCGTCATATTCAATATTTTGAAAATCTGAAATAATTTGATCACAGTTTAATTTATCTGACAATTGAATTCCTTGAGATTTCAAACTTGAAATCTCAGTTATATTCTCATTTATATTTTCAGAATTCATATTATATAATAATATATATATTTCTAATATATTTTTCAAAAATAAACAGTAATCATCTTATCATTCATTGGTCCTTATTTGACCTTTGTGTCTTTCATAGGGTTCTTTCATTGAGAATATTTTTTCTGTTTGTTTATAACAGAAATTTTTTCCTCTGTTGTTTATAACTATAGATTTCTCTATTTGAGGTTACCCAATGCGACGGAGAGCTTATTGCATCAATTGTTACTGTTTATTTTGAGGGCGTCTTTGTTGTTGTACACCTCCCCCCAAGATATAATTTCCCGTGGGTGCAAAATCACCATCATTCCTTCCACAAGTACACAAGTATATTTAGGCTGACGCCCTCAATTATATAGAAAAAACCATCCATCGGTACCGTCGACAATATGTCTGTTACGGGATTAGAACCATGGACCCCAGGACGAGATTCCAACGCGTTACGAATACGCTAACTGTTCTTATCTAAAGATATATACTTTTGAATGCGATATATGTGTATTCTGTAACACGTGGTTTGGACCCCCGCTGCTATCTTCGACAAATCAGTTATTGTCGTTTTCCTTCCGTGTTTGGGTACTTAAAATCATTATTGACAACTGAATACTTGAAAAAAACATAAAAAAAACCCAGAATACAGCTGTTTATAAATACCTCGTTTCCTCACAAAACAGATAATTGATTATCCGGTTGAGAATCGTGGTAATGAAAACTATTGAGATCAGGTGACGTAGCGTTTTAAAAAACTCATTGAGGGTAACTCTTTCATAGGCCGACATACCCGCACGAGTTATTCCTCTTAATGCTATATAGAAAAGTACCAAATACATATAGTCAGACATATGTAAATTGAATTCTTTGTCCATTTTTTGTGGATTTCGCAAACCGATATACCCCTTCTGCAACGCGTCGTACTGAGGGCATACAAATATCAAAATATTTTCCGGCTTCATTCATAGATTGAAATACCCTCTGTTTGCCTGTATGAATATCTTTCGATTTTACACATTTTGTAGTTTTCGATTATTTCCCAGTTTTCCAAGATGCAGTATTCTCACTCTGTGTAACAGCTAGTAAATTATCCAAAGAATTATCAGTCTTAATACCATTTATGTGATCGATAACAAATCCATCTTTAATCAATCCATGGAAACACTCGTATGAGAATCTATGATTAAAATAAGTTTTCCTTCCAGCAGTAAACTTCAAATATCCATGATTACTCACAACACCAACTGGGTTCTTCAGCTTGCGGTGTCTGACAATACCATCACGGGATGCCTCATAATCGCTGATACAGGATGCGGTTGAAATTCTTGATTCATTTATATACTATAATACTATCTGTCTAATTTATATTTGGTTTAATTATTATTTGAGAAAAATTCCAATGTAATCTTAAGGAGTTTTTATGATTTTGTAGTTGATGCTGTCAGGGACAGGGTCATTGATGGAATTCTTAATTCGTTTATCATAATAGCGCTTCAACCCTCTATATCGCTTACCACCACAATTGAGACACAACTGCGATTTACCACGCACCCCTACCCCACATCGTATGCAAGGGTCTGAGCCAAAACTCCCTCCCGGTACGCTTTGTAAATGATAACCACAGAACTCCTTTCTGCATGATTTGTTACACGCGGTTACTGATCATATAATCAACCATTTGCAATGATTCATTATATAATAATTTTCTTAATTAAATACTTGTTTTACTTATAATATGAAGGAGTTCGAGAGATTATCGAAAATTACGCCTTGGAAAAATGCTAAATTCAATCTCGATAGAGTCTCCGTAGATACACCAAAGAGTCTAATAAGTGATAGAACCATGTTGGGTAAAATTCGTGATTGTTTTAATGAATTAAAACGCGATGGAGCACATTTCGAATTGATGGTAACGTTGATGCTACCGTGAACAACGAAAAAGCAGCAGTGATAATCTCACATCTTGACAAGAAAAAATATGTTTTTAGAGTGAAATTCATTATCCGTTCAGAAACACGAGATTGGATTATTCGAGATAAATTTGAACCAATCTTGAAAGATAAAAGAACTGTCACTGTGAGTCGAGATTCCAAATCAGGAATTCTGACTGGAATTGACAAACCGTACTACGAGAGATCTTATCCCGTAACAGCAGTTGTTTATGGGATATATTCGTTAAATGATAAACCGAGTATTGAAAAACTAAAACCAATGAAACTATCATCGCTGAATTGTGTAGCAGAACGAATAATAGAACACTTCACAAATGTGTTATGTGGAAACAAATTGACTGATCTAAGACGCCAAAGAAAGAAATGAAAGGGGACTAACAGTAACGGAGCGCGAAGCAACAATTCAAAATATAACCAAATTAGAAACATCATTAAGATTCCCAATAACCATAATGACGATAACAGAAGAAGTATTACATGAATCAAAATATAAATCAAAAGGAGCTCCAATCAAAACTATTGACCATAACGAACACGCGTGGACACCTGCAGTAACAATATTTCCGCGGGATAGAACAATAAAATATCTACCCGCGGAGTTCTCTGGGGGGGGGGGGGATTCTCTGAGGAGAAATTATTTGCTTTTATTTACAAATTAAGTAAAAACGATTCTGTGTCAGTGTGGTTACTTCATAGTTTTGAGCACGAAGAGGAAAAATTCGATCAATTTGTAAGACCCAATGGCGAATTATACCGCACTGAAGCCCTTCACAACGAGATGAAAAAACCAGCTAGTGGTTTTTCAACAGAACACGATGAACAATTATTAACAAACTGTTTTACAATTCCGTCGGTTGCAGCTCATTTTGCGAGAAAGAAAAACATGTGGAAACCAACACGCGCATAATTTATATCAGATATCAAATCAAGCTGTATCGAATATGGTCCTGCTGGATTATGGAATACAAAATATAACCGAGAAAATAATATTTCGGTTGATATGGTTACGTGTTATTCCGGGAGTTTTCTCGGATACGGAGAATGTGCTGAGTACTTCAAAAGATTTGGACATCCCACACATGAAATGGCCCGTGTTGCGATTAATGGACCACTATCCGATTTTGATTTAACTGGATTCGCTCGTGTGGTATCATTTGAACTGGCTAAAGGACTTCATCCGTGCTGTTATTTTTGGATTAGTAGACATATATCTGAAAAACACTGGATGCCAATAGTCTTATTACGGTATATGATTGATTCTAAAATGCTGATACCGCTTATTGTCAGTGAAGCAATTATATCATATCGAGCGCAGACTGAAGTCTGGTTACCACAACCCGATAGTCTAGATAGTACATCAGCGAAAATAAAAAATAATTCCCTGATCTCGACGAAGAATATATCATGAAATGGTCCAAACAGCTATTTGAAGTTAGAAATAGACAAGCAAAAGAACTCGGTAGAAGAATAATCGGTAAATTCACTCAGGGTGAAAAATACGACAATAAAAGACATTATTCACGGTTGATTATAGATAGCGTTGAATACGAATTTATAATCGCTGATGTAACATCTAAAGGTATATATGTAAATCGTAAAGACGCTTTCTTGTCCAATGGAACCAAATTGGGTACAATTGTTACTTACAACGATGGAAAAAATCTTCAGTATACACATTTGAGGGCATCTATGCTGGCTTATGACTATTAATTTATTTTCAATGATGAATAGATTTACTGACACCGCGGTTAGAGTAGCCACTGATTCATTTTATATAAACGCGAAACACAGCGAAGCAGTGGCCGAATTTACAAATTCCAACGAGAGTTGGGGATCATGGAGAATTAAAAAGGAAATATTGCGTGATTATTCCAAATCAGCAGATGTTACGATTGAAAATAATTACTTGAAAAATAATTAGATATCAGAACTATCTAATGCACCGCCGTGTTCCGATCCAATATGTAGATATAAAACCGTTTACTTAAACGGCTGTGGTGGGTCAGGAAAGACGACTCGTGCGATTGAATTATTTCGTGGGAAAAATCCTACGGATTTTCACGCATCAAACATGTTTGTGCAAACACCGACCCAGAGACTTGCAAGAGAGATGAAACTGCGAGGAATTAATGCTTGCACTTATCATTGTTTCTTTCGATGGAAAGGTGACGAATGGACTCCTGATCGAATGGGTGAGAAATATATTCCTGAAATAATTATTTGGGATGAGATATGCACAGTGTTGTTAGATGTATTACAAAGATTTCTTGATTGGTTGTTGCTAGCGAATACAAAAGTAATAATGTGTGGCGATCATGGCCAACCACCACCATTTGTCGGTTTATCCCCACATGATTGGCTGAAGAATTTTGTAGACTATTATGAAGAAATTAATACTGATCATAGAGCACTTGATGAACAATTACGCGAGTTCAAAAAACTAATCAGATTACAACCGGATAGAATCCAATGTGAAATAGCGCGTGAAATAATTTCAGAAACTCCATTAAATGATTTCTGGAAAGCGTGGAGACCAAACGATTTGATAGTGGCAAGTAGAAAAATAGTCACAGACACACTTCAGATGAAGTTATTTGAATTACATAAACAAAAAGTTGCAATACTTCCAACGCCGCTGTGTTAAAGACCCAAGGATACACGAAAACAGAATATCGAAGTTGATATTCCTGGGCAAAGTGAGAAGCAAATTCTCGTATTAAATGATATTGTGCTGGTTGATATCAATGGCGTCGAGGATGCAATGCGCGCTGATAAATCCCAATGGACGCTAGGTTACTCAGCGACAATACATTCTTCACAGGGATTAACTATATCCGATACAATTATTTGGATGGTAGATAATCACATCGAGTGGTCGAATTTAGTTTATTTTGCGGTGTCCAGAGTACGAAGAATAAATAAACTTCGAAGATTTGTTTTAGATGATAATGACAATACAATAAGTGATATTGTCAGCGATAATATAATCAGAAAAAACTCTGGTTATAAACAGCAGGACAAAAAATATAATAGAGAATTTGATATTGATGCCGAATTAATAATTACACTGAAACAGCAACAGAATAATCACTAAGCGAGTTGCAATTGTATAATGAGTTGGAGTTGGTCGGATAAATACTCTCGACAATTTACCGTAGATAGAAACAAATAGCAGTATTGGTCATACCAGAGATAATGTGATGCTGACTTGTCTTGAGTGCAACAGACGCAGAGGTGCTAGTTAAGACCACGCGGTGGTAATTAAATATCCTCGGGTATCACTTGTAGTTGTTCACGAGTAAATCCTCGCTGAGGAGCAGTTGAATCCAATCTATAGATTGCTGGTCTACCCGTAGATCGTGTTATACTAGATATTTTATGTGCAGTAACACTCCAAATATGATCAGTAGCTTTTTTTGCCACCTTCGAGCTCTTCTGGTTCATATAAATATTTAACAGTGACATTCTCGAGTATTGGTTGCTTTGAAAAATCATTTTGCGGTTTTACGGGTATATACTTCTGTTTAATTGCGTTGTTAGGTTTCATATTAATTGTTCTAGTAATCTCATTATTCAGCGCGGTAATCACGCCTGGTAATCTCTTGACCCATTCACGAGATCGTTTATCCTGAATAAATTCCTTCGCGTATTGATATCCAAATAACCGCTCAGCAAGTGTCCGATTAAATCGTTCAACAATTGCCTGATCGCGATGTAGTGCAGTATGTCCTCGTCTGATAGTGACATTATGATTCTTCATTGTTGATAACACTGCACCCTGAAATTCCTTGCCAGGATCAACTTGTAATAGATTTGGCCAATGCAGAGAACCCCTTCGATAAATTCTTTCAAACGCAGAGGCCACTTCAGTTGATGATTTTCTTTTTACCGGCTCTGCTTGTTTGTATCCACTCGCAATATCAACTACGGTTAGCGCGTACTTGTAGAAACCATCATGCGGCAGAAATAATATATCAGCTTGATGAACTTCATTAGGGACGGTCACATCAAAATGCGAGTAGTTAATTCGTTTAGGCGGTGGTAGATAAATTTGCCATATCGCCTGTTTAGATAACCAATCCGCTGCAGTGGTATTTTTCACCTTTGCTGCGCTAGCGAGTTTACCAATTGCTGCTTTGCCCCTCCAGTATCCTCTTGAAAAATAATAAATAGATCCCACTTTGTTATTAATTACCAGCACCCATCATTAATTTACCTTTCATCGCTGATTTTATCAACCATGAAGCCAACTTTTCTTTGAAGGATTTATCAGTGATAGAAATCAACGCGTGAATCAATTTCACATCTGCGATATGTCTGTGTTGCAGGTTACTGCTTTTATAAGCAACATCATGAGCATGACACGCCTTATCAATAGCGTTTATTGGGTTTTCACCGGGTCGGGGTTGGTTTTGATCATCGAGTCTGATATCGAGTCTGGTTCAGGGTCCACAATAACTATACCCTGGAAGGTGTTTTTCTCCTGGGTATTTTGCCCATGGTGTTCCTGGGAGTTTTACTACCTTGGCTGCAATATCGCCTCCTCGTTTTTTTTTAAAAACATCTCCAGATTTCATAGAAACAAATCTAAATTTTTTTGTACTACATTGTTCACACTTACCAGTAAGTGCTGATCTGTTATTTTTAGTTGTAATCGTCATCAAGTCGTTTGTGCTAGTACGATTCTTACATTTCACACAATATAGATCCATAATATATTTATAATAACATGAATGTAATTGATTTTTCGGCGACAAAAACAAGAGAAACAGTTAAGCATCATGCAGCGCTACCAAATTATATTCGTAAGGTTATAATCGGACCATCTGGAAGTGGCAAGACACAATTACTACTTAATTTAATAACGAGATGGATGACATGGAATAAACTATATTTGATTGCTTCTAGTGTAGATGATCAGCAATGTTACGAGATGTTAAAGGATTACAACGAAAATCACCGGCGAGGGTATTATCGAATTTATAACCGATAGAGAGGAAGCACCGAGCATTGATGATATCAATGGAAGTATTAATAATTTAGTCGTATATGATGATGTGATGTTAGACAATCAAAAATATCCTGCAAGGATATTTTCTAGAGGCAGATATAAAAACACTGACGTGATATATGTCACTCAACGATACACTCAAATACCAAAAGTAATCAGAGATAACTGCAATATTCTTGCTGTATTCAAAGGAATTGATACACATACGCTACGAAATATTCACCAGACTTGGTGCGGCGGTGATATGGATTATAATCTCTTTAGAAATTTCTTTAGTCACGCTCAGTCAATCCCACATGGATTTGTAACGATAAACTTACATGATCCTAGATCAAGATATCGTATCGGACTTGATCAAATATTCGGTTGAAATCGTTTACGATTTCTAGGATTTTTAACCCATAGCAGCAGAGGGTGGCGCTACAACAATTGTGGTGTCGAGGGTACTGGAGGTGGTGGTAGTGGTGAAGGTGGTAATGGGATAGCTTTGGTCTTCTTTTCTTTTCTCACTTCTGGTTTCCTTTCTTTCTTTTTCACATCTGTCGAAGGAGCAGTGGCCATCATCTTTTTAACCCAAGTTTAGAGTTCTTCCCCTTGGGGAGTGGGGGAAAGGGTCAACAAGGAAGCTGCAATCTTACTCGGAATGGGAGTGGCGGTGGGTGTTTGAAAGATATCATGGGGTTCTTCTTCCTTGGGTAATGGTGGGGTGACGTCTGTTTTGGCCACTGTAGATTGTGAGAGCGACGGACTATTCATCAGAGTCTTCAAATCGGCCAGAGTGGGTAGAGCTGTTTGTTCCACAGCTTTACGATGAAAGAGTTGCAGTCGTTTCAAGAGTTGACCGTACTTTTGCGATTTTTTGGTCGGACAAATCGTGGCGATGCATCAAGGATTGCAATTCGTGTTGTAATTGGGACATCTCAGTCAAATCAGGTTTGGGTGTTAAATGTAGGGTACATTGTTCTTGCCAACGATGGTATTCCATCCATCGTTTGTAAGGGACTACAGTCAGTTTTCGTCCTTCCATGGGCTTCGAAAGGTTACGTGTGAGATCGTAGTGCTCCATAGGCCCCTTGTATCTTCAGTAAGGATCAACTTTGGGATATCCCTCGTGCCAGCCCTTGTACCAAACCTGGCAATATACCCATGCCGGCTTTCGCTAATCCTCCCAACACAGGAATAAGAAAGGGAAAAGTCCTCCGCGTTTCACCAACATCTTTTTCTTTTGACGCACGGGTATTTTTTTGGGGACCATTTAAGGAAGAACGTATCGATGTTTGGATAAGCATTTTTCTGGTGTGGAGACAAAGGTATCGTGCCTTTCAAGACATTCAAACAACATTCGCACACGGTATCGATGACATCTTTGGAGGCCGTTTTAAGGATTTGTTTTCGCATGGGTGGAGAGGCTTTGGACAGGACGGACAACACGTCTCCGTGTTTGGCTAAACGAGGAGGTGGTCCTTTCCTTTTCTTTCCTTTGTGGAGTGAATAAGAATGTTTTCTGCGAGGTGCCATCTTTGATTGTTCGTTCCACAATACCAGTAACGTTAAAGACTTGGAACACACACCCTTTTATCTTTTTTCTTTTGTTGTGCCATCACTTGATTTATAACTGGTATCACTCGGTCTCTTACCAAAGGATGAATAAAAAATCCTCCGCTTTGCACCAACATCTTTTTCTTTTGACGGACGGGTATTTTGTTTTTGGACAATTGGCGACGAAGAAGAGGAGGTAGTCCTTTCTTTTTCTTTCCTTTTTGGGTGAACAGGAATGTTTTCTGCGTGGTCACATCTTTGCTTGTTCCTTCCACAATACTACTGGCGTCAATGACTTGGTACACAGCCTCTTTTATCTACTTTTTTGGGAACTACCGTTTCGTCAAAAAGGTAACGATGTGCTTCCCAAAATTGCCAAAGTAACCTCCTTTTTGGTGCCACTTCTTTTTCTTTAAAGAACTACGTCTTTTGAGGGGATGACGTAGATGTTTGGTTTTTAAGCGTTTTGTAGGACGACGAGGTTGTCTTTTTCCTTTTCCTTTTTGGACAGCAAAACGACGAGGGTTGTGGTGTGCACGTTTTTGAGGAAGCATCATTGAGTGTTCAGAAGTGCCACAGAAAATACTGATTCACGTTGATGTCCTCAAGTGATTTTTTATACTGGAATGCGACGCCACTGATTATCTTTCCATCGTATCAAATTCACGAAAGGTAACACACGTTGTGAAGGGGCTCGCAATGGACTAAATCGGGACAGTTCTTGTTTGGACAAATACAGTAAACTTATCAACATGCCAGATCTTTCTTGGACTTTGACTTTGGGGGCAGGTACTTTGTGAGCATATGCTACTGCCGCTAATGTGGACGATGGTGTCACCGGTGGAGGAGACGTTTTGGGAGACGCCGATTTCCAATGTTTCATCAAATTAGGAAGAACGGGTGTCAAATTGGATTTGACTGGCATCACCCGCAACGGAAAAGTGGAAGCACCTGAGGCTACTGGAAATCTTGTCACTGGTGATTCAGGTCGTGGTTTACGAAGGTAAGGTTGTGTCCTGGCCGACGTGCCTCTTTTGCGCGTGACAGCTTTTTTTCTGTGGACTTTTCTTTTTCTGTGTTTTGGTCTCGACACCATTGTTCTTTTTCTTAGGGGTTCGTTTGGTATTTTTTCTTTGGGTGAAATTTGGGAGCATCGGGATCCCATTTTAAAAGGGAACGAATGATGACGCCTCCTAGAGAACCACTACCTCCAGGTTTCAATATGATTTGCTTTTTGATTTGAGTGTCGATGCGAGGATCGGCCAGTTGCGTCAAGGCTACTTTGTTTCTGTCAAAAAAGCGTTTGGTTTGATGTAGAATTTGAATGATGCCTTGCAGTATTTGACGTGCTGTCACCGTATACCATCGTAAGACTTCTTTGAGATTAGATTCTAAGACGTGAGCACGTATTTGTGGATTTTTTTCGCCACTGATATCGTACAAGGCACTAATCAATTTGTTGGGAAGATGAGACTGAAGGGACGTCATGTTGACGATGTATGAGACAATGTCAAAGTGACCGAGGTTTTTATAGATTTTTTAGTGGTTCATATTGTTATGTCGACGACGAGGACGTGTACACGACAGGTCCTCCGTCTTGACACCACTCGTGAAACAAATCGGTACGAGTAAATAGGCGTGTGGCGTTTGAGTGGCATCATCGTACGCATGAGGCAGCCAATGTGTTCCTAACTGTTTGGCTAAGATTTGCACTTGCAATTTATCTCGAGGACTTTTAAACAAGACCACGTAATGACCGTTGAGACTAATGGTACGATGGGCTTTACTTTGTTGAAATAAATTTTGTGTAATATAAAGACACTGGCATTACGATGATGCCCTTTACGCGTAAACCACAGTTTAATTTCATCTTCGTCTTCTCCTAACATGTCGTCAAAAATGACCAAATGAGTTTGACTAGGGTCAGACACGATCCCATCGTCTTCTCTAGGAAAGCCTTCCGCAAACACAATGGAATCACCTTGACTTTCTTGCAAGAGGCTGTATGCCAAATGCCACTCTTTGTAACACTACACGATGCGTTGAGGTGAACGATCGATCAAATGATGTTTATGTTCGATCAAACGTTTGACAAATTCGGTTTTGACTGAACCGCTCGGTCCAGCAATTAACATGTTAAAATGATGACGAAGATACAAGGCTTCCCAACTAGCATGATCTAAGTGTTCGTCAATGACTTTGAATGTCAAAGAGGAAGGAGTAGAAATAGTAGAATTAGCCATAGTAGTGTAGGATATGACACTAATGACACAAAAACAGAGAAGACAAGAGATTTTTATACTTTTTCAAGACACGTTTTTTTCAATGCATGTTTAAATTGGAACAACACGAAAGACAAAAATACATACAAGCCAAATTGATAAGTACAGGAATAAAATACACATGGAAACGATCAAAGTGGCATATAAACAAGTCACTGTACAACATTGTTTGGGTAACGAAGGTGTCCTAGAGGTAGTGTGCACTGTTCTTATAGTCTCTACATGGGGTACAGTCACATAGGTGTCCTCTCTGAAGGGTCTTTGTGGGGGAATGTCCATGACAGTCCTGTCTTGAACAGACTTATTGACCTCGGTGACAGATTCTTTTTCTTCTTCTGTCACTGTCACTAAAACAGGTTTAAAAGTGACTTTTTTCACTCTCCGATGGATTTTACGAAAACAACTCTTGGGCATAATTTGATGCTTCTTTTGTCCAAGCCTCAAAACCCCAACTTTTCCAGTCACGTACATCTGTCCAATGAGGGTCCCACTAAAGTAGGTATTGACGATTCGTAGACCATCGAACATGTTCCAGGTAAGCAGAATCTTTCTGTTCCCACTCGTAAATTGACACACCACAACTGACACACTTGACTTTATCACTTCGCCCAAGTAGAAAAATCCGGCTCTGGCCATGTCTTCAGGAGTTGGTCAAGGAGATATTTTGGTCATTCATGTTTGAAGGTTTGGAATCGACTTTTAAAGTGACAGTATTCAGGCAAACTCGTAGGGAACGAATATTCGACTCTCCTCACTTCAGTTCGATGCAGGTAAGGTGAAATTCCTAGGAGTCCACGATAACGTGTTTCACCGCTTTCGCATCCCTCACCTTTAACACGCACAGCATCACTTTCCATGGTAGATATATGGGTAATAGTCACAGCAATGTTCCCACGATGTCCTGCTGAATCGCTAAGGTCGCAGCGTCTGGCATCACTACAATCGCAAGGTTTAGTATCGCACTCCACTTGAGAATTCCCAAATTTGAATGATGCCTGTTTAATTGTATTCATCTTCTTTCGCGTAGTTGTTGTAGTTACAAAAGAACTATTGGTCTTGGACAATGTCCCTTTCTATATGCTGCCCAAACTCGACGTGACCGTACGGTATAATGAAGTGATTGGGAAGCCGCACTCTTTTTTGGTACACGATTTGATAGATTTTTTCCAAAGGACGGCTGACGATTGGGTGTTTCGTTAAATGGACAATCTTGTGCAGTTCGTGGGTGGTCACTTTAAAAGTTTCATCCTGTCCAGACTGTAAGGCTTCTTGAAGCACGTTAAAGTTCACCACTCGACTGGTTCGATAATTGAGAGTCAATCCTTTCGCTTACATTCGGTATGCATTTCTCCTTGTGGGTCTCGGTATTCGTAGCCGTAATTTTTAGAACCGCCACTTGCAAATCATAGAATCTTGTCGTCGGGATGTTCATCGGTCCAGGCTCCTAAACGGTCTCCTTCGATGGCAGGGTTACACTGGTTCGGTCGGTGAATGTAGATGCAACTGTACGTGTCATAATTCAACACACGATCTCCTAACAGTTCTAACACTTCATACAATTTTAAGCGAGCGTGGGCCGTCACGTAATGATGACATTTCCAAATTTGTCGGCTTCTACAAAGTCTAGTTCTTCTTCGCAATTGACTAAGATCAAGTCCTCACGAATGACGTCCACGTGTTTGATGTATTTGGTTTTGTCGTGAATCATCTGCAAATAGCGGGAGGGTTCGTACAAATATTCTGTCTTGGGTAAAGACGGTCGTTGTGCCATTTTACCCCACAAGCAATTTAACATCACTTTGGCAAACGATCGCCTTCCTTCGTTTTTCTCGATGTGGTCCCAAGTGATGCCTTCCTGCTCCCGATATTTTTCTTTGAATATATTTTGGTCTTTTGGAGTGTGGCACCAGGAAGGATAGCCGCTAGCTTCTTGTTTTAGCTTCAAAAAGGCATCCACGTAGTCTGCAAAAAGACCTTTCCGTGTCTCGTCGCCCTTGTGGTATTGTTGTGTCTTGGGAAAGTGGTAAATTTCGAACACTTCTAACAGTTGGTATCCTAGGTCCAGAGCTTTAAACATTTCAACGCTAACCCACGTTCCTGTCACGGCGCGTTCTTTCTGGGTGTGCTGACAAGGTTGGTCTTCGTTGCACGTTTCGGCACAAGTTCGACACAAAGGAAACATACGTTTTCCTTGGCAATGGTGAGGTAAAACGGGATGGTACAAGTCACGTCCTCCAGGAATCTTGCTGCAGTGAGGGCAATGACTAAAGATAGGCTCTTGGATGCACTTTTCGCACGCACGGTGAGTTACGCAATTAGGAATGTGAATACCAGTCTCTTGCATGCATTCGAAATCAAAAAAGATAAAATTCCCTTTCTTCTGGGTATCTTCTTGTTGGGGTTTATCATTTTTTAATGAAGCATTCGTGTTCCAAGTCCACGATTTGGCGACAAATGTGACACCGTTTTCTACCTCGACAAACGTTAAACTTGGCATTACTGGTACGTATGCCTTATCCACAAGAGGGCACAATCTCAAAAGCTGACAAGTACTTTTCTTCTGTGTACCTTGCATCATCAAATGTTGTTGGTAACAGGTAGGACTGACAAACGTGCGCTAACAAACAGAGCAATGAACTCATTCTGTCCTTTGTCTAGACAAAGTTTAGAGGCCAAACATCCCTCACATTCTGATCCACAATGCTTGTGTTGTTCTCGATTTTTATAACCATAGTCACATTTTTCACAGTAATAACCGTATACCAGAAATGCAGTAATACTGGCATTGGTATCAAAATGACCATGATGATAGACGTGAATGCATTTTCTGTCTTTGAAATAGTGGCCTCGAAACAAAAGAGGATCACGCACTTCTTAAGGGTGTAGTTTCAATGTGTAATGTGGAGCCAAGACACCTTGCAATTTTTGCATTTCTGGAATACCGCAAGGGGTGTCTTTGGATATCCCTGCTTGCTGTAACAGGAGTTCTGCTTCACTTCGTTGTTTGGCTCGGTCCGATCGTCGAATAGTTTTCCAGGCTCTTTTCCATTCTGCCGTCTCGTTCTTGTTGGAATACGTTTGTTCCACGACGATGGCAAGGGCTAAACACATCTGGTCTTGAGAATTGTTAATTTGGACGAGGCTTGTTTTGGTGTTGCGAAGGCTGTCCACTAATAACACTTTTTTGCGTTCTCCGGTCCCCTGAGGAAGAGACACATGAGTTATGAACAGTGTGGTTTTTCCATCGGTGATGTGAAACTTGTCGTTGGATTGTTGCACATGTTGAATTCTGTCGATGACTTTGGAAGGTGTTAATTGTGATGGGCTACTAAACTCAATCCAAACGGGAGACTTCAAATTATCGTGATGAATAGAAAGTCTCAAGCGATCGTCTTCTTTGGCTTGACATTGCTATTTCAGTGTAGTTAACGCAGAATCCCACACCTCGGTAATGAACCCTTCTGTATTCTCCAAAGGTACATTGGACTTGAAATCTTTAAACTTTACTGCATACGTGTAAGCCGTTCTTCTAAATTTTCGAGAGGAACGCTTTTCCGTCTCTCAAATGTGATAGTAATTCTCATGGTTTGCTAAGGGTGGTGAACATTGCTTGGAAGTCGATTGTCTGGGTGTGGATTCGGGCTCACTCATGTCATCTTAAAAATCACTGGTATGAATTTGAGCCAAGACTTCAGCTACTGTGCTAGGCGATACATTACGTTTCTGTCTCTTACTGTCTTCTCCTTTCTCCACAACATGATCCGGTCTTTTCATCTTGTCTGCAAAAAGTCAAATGACTACATTTTAAAGACCATGACCCTATATATTCATGTCCAATCCGTGCATATATAAAGGGTCAGTGTCTAACGTTTCAGCATTCATTTTATTCTCACATTGTCCAGAACGATGGAAGAACCTACACAAGTTGAACTTCTGATCAGAGCATTACATGGTGTCATACGAAAGTTTTCTTCAGACAAGCCTACGGACTACTCTCCCTCCTTTTGAGATAAATTGCAAGATACTTGCTATATCTGTAAGAAGAAAGGATATTGGGCTACAAAATGTCCAGATCGTAACAAAAAAACAAAAAAGGTACCAATATAGACAAAAGTGAAGATACATGTTATCATTGTAAAGAGAAAGGGCATTGGTCTCCAAACTGCCCTAAGAAACAACAGGAGCAGAAGGAGGAGGGGGAGAGGAATTCTGAACAGGAGGAGAAGGAGGAAGAGGTACCCTCCCCCAAGGAAGAACGTTCACAAAGACAAAAAAAGAAGACGAAACGAAAGTGAAGAGGAAGAAGAAAAAGAAAAACATGTGACAGTAAAGAAATTAAAGAAACAGAAAGAGTCAACAGAAGAAACCTATGAACTTTTTAAAGTGGTATTGTGTTATGTTATGTTGTGATATTAGATTGTAACGTTTGTACCAGAATACACCAGAGAGACAGAACGTAAGTGTCTCTTGGTTTTCATTGTATAGAATAAGAACCTACACTCACACATTCATTCACTCACACGTACATCATGGGTTTAAAAAAATAATAAAAAAGGACTTTTGAGTTTTCATTGAAGTAGGCAATTGAAATAGAATTTCTTTTCGAAATAATTTGAGTGGCCCTGAAAAGGACCGTTGGTGTTTTATTTGATTAAAACAAAACAAACTCAGAAACGTGACGTAACCATCTTTAGCTGTATTAAGCCTTTGCCACGGCCAAGACCTACTTCTGGACTGGTGGTTCCTGTCAATGATTTGGTAGAAATCACTAAAGGTGGTATGGTAGACGTAGTCACAGTTAGATTGGGTTGTTTAGCTCGAGAAAGTCTATTTCTCTTCGGTCGTGATAAAGAAGTCTGATACATTTGTTTCAGACTCCTTAACTCTGCTAACATATCTAAACGTACCGTCGTGACTGTTTGATTTTCACTATTCTCTTTCTGTTCTTGGTCTTCTTTCTTCTCTGTTGCTGCTACTGTTTCTTCCTGGTGTTTCCTTCTTGCTTCTTCTTCTTCCCGCTGTTGAATAAGAAAAGCTTGTTCTTCTACTTTCTGTTGTTGTAAAAATCGCTCCAATTCTTCTTTTTGTCTTTGCTTAAAATCATCGACGTGTACATAAGAAGAAGCAGAAGGTAACGAAGGTTCCGGAACAAACTCTTGTGATGTTAGAAAATCCACAATATCCCAGTTAAAATCAACTTCTTCTGGATGTAGATTTGTCATGATTTTGGTAGTCACAGCTGTCCCATTACTTGCTGTCTCCACTACTGGCTCACCCCAATTCATCGTCTTCTTAGTGTCCGACATGATTGTCAACTCTGTCGCATCGATTGACTGCGCACAGACGCTAGTACCTCTATATAGGGAAGGTGACGTCACAGACTGCTCTCTTCCAATTGGATGATTGTGACTGACTTTTGTAACGCACGTTTGTATTGGTGAATACACTCAATCCGTTTCGATCCGCTCTTCCCCTATAAATAACCGCAGTTCACGGTATTCGCTTCACCTGTTTCTCATCACAAGATGTGGACCAACGTAGAATCTTCTACCCTTGTTTCTACCATGCTATTTCGTACTGACTTACCCATGTATGTCAGATCATCGTGGACTATCACTCATATGACTGATACAGCCTTTTGGAAGAGAAGGATATATGTGGAGAGGCAAGGTTGTTTAAAGAGAGTTTTCCTTTATGGCCCCGCAGTGAGGTGAAGTTTAAGGAAGAGAAGAAGATCTGTGAGATGTCCTCCGTGTTAACAAGATACTGTTAACATTACACATAACGGCCCTTTTCAGGGCCACTCATATGCCTCGAAAAGATAATTAGCTTACTTTGTCTCTGTTTCTCTTGTCGCTAGACAGTCCCAAATACAAATAATATTTCCCATGTTCAATTTCCCTTGTCGCTAGATAGTCCCACCATGTTAAATTCCCCTTGTCGCTAGATAGTCCCACCATGTTAAATTCCCCTTGCCGCTAGACAGTCCCACCATGTTAAATTCCCCTTGTCGCCAGAAGGTCCCAAGCCCTTTTTGAATGGATTTTCCATTGTCGCCAGATCGTCCCATATTACTACTCATGGTATATAACACTCTACTGAACTTCGATTGTGTTTAACACTACTGAAATTCGATTGTATATAACATGCTATTGAAATTTTACTTGATACAACACTTCTGACATTCGAAGGTAAAATGCACTCTACTTAAATTATAAGGCAGAAAATAATCCAATGAAATTCAATTGTATTTAACTCTCTACAGAAATTCGATGATACATAACACTCTACTGAAATTCGAGAACTATATTGAAATTCTATCATTCAAAATCTATGATAATTAATTCTCTACGGAATTTGATGATATATAACAATCATGTGAGGTGAGATTCGATGTTAGGTAACACACTCTAATGATACATAAGTCTTTACTGAAAATCGGTGGTACTGATACTCTTCTGAAATTTGATGATACATGCCACTACTGAAATTCGATATCATTTAAGACTACTGAAATACGATATCATTTAAGACTACTGAAATACGATTTCTTAGAGAAGGAAAGATGCAGTTTCTATTGTTGAATGATATGATCACTGTCACGTAGTTGGATGAAATCATCAACGACATATACAATAAAACTACTGAAGACTTTGAGATGTCATCATATGATCTGTTACATTGCCTTAATCATAATCCTGATAAGATTTACATAACCCAGATATATAGCGATTAATATGATCGAAGTCTAGAGTCCGGTTGTTAACAATGAGAACATTTGTAACATTATCTTCATTACTTCACATAATGTGACGAGTCTAGCCCAGCTAAAAGCTGATCGATCTGCTAGTTTCTACCATTATAGCATGCGAATTAAAGAAAAATTGTAAAATTACATTAAATTACATTAAACATTGATCTCATTTTTTAGGTCTTATGAAAGTAAATGTTAGTTATTATCTTTTGAGAAAGGCTCAACAAACATTCCCTATGATTTATTATCCAATATTCCTACATTTAATCTGCACGATCCTTTCAAAAAGAGGTCGTTTTGAAGTAAACCGGTTTTGGAAATATTCTTTTGGCTCTAGTTGTCAAAGTAAACCACTGTGCGTCTCTTTATTTTAGCAATGATTCTTAGACTAACGCGATAAAAGGAAAGAAGAAAAATCAAAATCCAGAAGAATAGTTCCAAATGAAAGCTATCCCGCCATTTTGTACTCTCGGTACATTGATACGAGGCATGTCTAACAGCGCCCATGTCCATCAGTACAAGTAGTCTTGCTACAGATACAAAGACTGGTACATTTTATCTTATTGAAATTATGAAGAGCCTGAAAATATCTTTACTACTTACCGAGCATAGTAGAAAAAAACGAGTACGTATTGTTTTGGAAACCATCTTGGGCAAGTCATTTGGAACATATTTCAGTTGTCTATGTGAGCAAATGGGGTCTGCCTGCAAGTTCTCGGAGCTTACAAATGAAATTATCTGTAGAAAGTAAACAAAGATATATATATCAAACATGGAACGCAGCAAAAGTTTATTTATTCTAAGAAAATGAAATAAATATTCGACATCTATTGATTTGTATTTCTCTCTCTCTCTCTCTCTCTCTCTCTCTCTCTCTCTCTCTCTCTCTCTCTCTCTCATGACTTCCTGCTCATAGTGCAACTGTTAGATAATATATGCTACAGATTAGTCCAGAAGGGAGTGGAAGGTATTAATCTATCTGTGTACATATATTGCATTGAACCACTTCAAAATGATCTTTAGTTGGGTGGTCTTAGATATTTACTGATTAATAGGATCAAAGTCAACTGAATTAACTGGTTAATACGAAGATGACTACCGAAAACAAAGATAATGTATCAGCACTTTGTGGTAGGTCATGTCAGGGCTGTCCTTGGTGATATGCGGTTGTTATTTGCTTGATCAGCTCTTGCTGAGCTTTTGATTATCATTATCATATAGTGTATTTAACGAATGCACTCTAGTGTACTTGCTCGTCAGAATTAAATAATAATATTAATTATAGGTTGGAGTTATTAAAAACCTAACTGGTCGACTTCAAATACTCTACACTATCATAGACAAATATCATCGCTGTTAAATTGAACTGTTTCATAAGTTATGAAAAATCATATTTAAAAGAAATTTGAAGCAATAACCATTATTTTTTTCTCACCCTATTAGTACACTAATTGTAAGGTTTCAACAAATGTTGTAAAATCAATTGAAGTAAATCATGCGATAGTTTCACCAGTTGAGTTCTTTTCTCGCAGCATTAACATGGTAGTTCACGGATGTTGGCCTATCAAAGAAAACTAGAATGCATGCATTACTAACATTTGCCAGTATAATCGCCCGTAAGAATTCATGGCTCACCAATATGTCATTTCAAGGTATTGAAGATCAAAATGAACATCACCTCTGTTGTGTCGCATGTTAATATGGATTCTTTTTGGGTGGATTTGATTTAAGTATGAGTGTTAAATATCTTACTCTGCTTGATTAGATTGCCACCGGCTGGTCAATAAACCTGGGGAATTAGACTACCGGTTATACACCAATAATAGTTTATGGTACTTGGGCGACAATGGGACTAACTATAGAAAATAGGTGAAATGGAATATAGCGATAAGGACATGTATAGCAACAAGGGTTACGTCATGGGACTTTATTGCGACAAGGAGAATAAAACAGGGCTGACATTATAGCGACAAGGGAAATGGAACAAAGGTGACGTCATGGGGGTTTGTAGGGGTAAAAGAGTTTTATAGTAACAAACAAATCACAGATACACAAACAAGCACATATATGTATACAAAACAACGAAAAACATTATTAGGTCAATAGCAGAATCATTTATCTTTTCCAGGTAAGTGAGTGGACCTGAGAAGGGTCACTGGGTGTTCTTCTCTTATGGACAAATCATATGGGGAAAAAGCTAGTATCTAGTTATAGCTACGATCTGTGGGGAACATTATATAGTAAAACCTTGTATCTATTTAAAGAATCTATTTCTTTGACAATCCTCCAAAGAACTAATATATATGTATAACTACAATTATGGAAATTCCAATGGAAAAGCTTAGTATCTATTTTTTGACATAATATGTGTGAAAAAGATTTGTATCTGTTTAAAGCAAAATTTGAGGAAAACCCTTGGAAAAACGTAGTAACTATTTATGGCTAAAAAATGTGGATATTCCTATGGAAGAGGCCGAGTGTATATTTATAGCTTCATTGCACAGCAGTGATAATAAATGGTTGACCTTGACTGGGCGGTTATTTAGTAACAGTGTTCAAGTTGACCTCAATACGTACTAATCTAGATAAGTATGAGAAATCCTAAGTTAAACGGACCATATAGTAGACATGCGGGGTACTATGTGGTCTCAAAAAGGGTTTATATAGTCACAAGGGAGCTCCTTCTTGGATGGCTGGAGTATAATTCAATTGCTCTGGCTACCATGGACAACACCACTCATCTGAGGAATGCCACTGCATAACTCGATACGAAGATATGGAGAATAAATATTTTGCCAAGCACGAAGCACTGCAAGCTTTAAAAGAAGAATGCTTCTCCAATCTGATAGGATCAATGCCAGACTTTGTGCTAGGTCCTTACCGCTGGTGTGCTATCTATCTTTCGTATCAAAATGAAGGACAACATCTAGTGAATCTTGTCTTGACAGAGGAACTGCAGGAACTTCAACTAAACAACATTGTCGAGATGGCTGTCGCAGTGGTGAGTGCACTGCCTAAAATCAAAATCAGTGAGCTTCAACAAGTCCAACTTGCAGCTAGGGAGGGTGAACTCATTGTATATCTCCATATAGATTACAATTTATGACGAAAGACTTCGCAATCAATGTTTACATTATGTACAAGTTTTTACGCAAGGACACAAACTTTAGCGAGGGGTGAACACTCTTTCGTGAGCAAGGCGTCATAATCACCTCAGTTTTTAAGGCGCTAGAGTTTATCATAAGTATGAATGTACTCGCATTCACAGACGACACATGCAACAGAGCCATAACCAGCATGTACTCGCACATCAGCGTGCTTGGTACCGGTTTGAAATGCTTTTGAGGCAAGTAGGGTTCAATGTCTTCGTGCTTTATTGGCTTTGGTTGTTTGGTGCGTTTTACACTTGTTCAGACACTTTTGGATACATTCCTGCATAATTAATATCAACGTTGGTGCATAATGCTATATCGTCGTTCTTCATAAACAAACGTACATTGTTGAAATCACGTAGATATCGCACCCAAATGACTAAATTTAGCATGCTACTAGCGTATACGCGAGCGTTATAAACAATCATTCATACTCCATATTTATTACAATATGTATTGACTGTCGGAAGTGAGCGCTGATGTATGTTATATAAATTGTAAATAAAAGTTCTGAAATTGGGTTTTATATAAGTCCTATTTTTGTACATGTAAGATGCAGTTTTTTCAAAGAATCATATTAATCGAATTGGGATGTTTTTATGTCTTTATGAAATTTCCACAAGTTGTTAGTAGGGCATAACTGACTTCTGATCCGGAAATCGGATTCCACCGGATAGTATGAACTTCCGATTAATCGGAGTCGGACAAGGCAGGAACAACCGATTTGGATAATAAAAATAATAAAGTTGAATTTCTATAGCACCGTGTCTAACACTGCGTGTCATTCGATAGTGCGTTAATAAAGTTAAATAAGAAGTCAGAAAAGTCCAATATGGTCAACACAACCACGCTGCGAGACGATCTATTTGAACTGGTGGGTGAAAACCGGAAATGAAGCCGGATATGGTAAAGTACTAAGTAACATGCTAGACACGGCAAAACCAGATACCAGAAAATAAAAATTTTTAGAAAAAAAATACGATTAATTGAATCGTATCCGGAATCGGAAAAAAATTCATGCCCAAAGTCCGGAATCGGAAATCGGTAGAAAAATGCTAATCGGTTATGCCCTAGTTGTTAGTACCATTTTTATAAGTTTTTGGTATGCTTCGGCCTGGGGTAGAACCCACGACCTTCCGCATCCAATGCGGGTATTCTAACAACTAGCCCACCGGAGTGGTCCTCAAGTGAACAACCAACAAACTGAAATTATATAGAGTACACATCTGAATGGACATTCCATTATATTGTACATTAATTGAAATGCCGTAAGTATTTCATAATTCAAAACAAGCATCTACTGTAAATTTACTTTTTGTGGGATACTAATTACGCGATTGCTAATAACTACAAATTTACGACCCAACGATGATATTAGTTTGGAAACAATACGACTCGTTCCAGTGGCGTCACAGAGCTGGTGTGCAGCAGAAGGGGCCAACCCACCTTTTTTTAGAGACCCCGATGGGAATGTTTCCTTTACTCTGAGAACCTCCATTTTTCCAACGAAGGGTTCCATCAGGGTCACATCTCGAGGTCATGATTATCCAAATATTTTGTCAATACCTGTATAGTATCTTGATCTAGGTTCATGCACATTTATTGTCATAAATCCGTGTGGGGTAGCTTATGCTAGTGAAAAGAGTTTTTAAACTTAATAATATCCTTGTATCCTGAGCACCAAGTCTGAGGAATATTTCTCAGAGTATGTGTGTCTACGCCGTTAAATACCGCTAAAATATTACAGTTATCTCTGATTACTTTCGGAATTTGTGTATACCGTTGAGTTACATAAATAACATCCGTATTTTTTATGCCTACCGAGTGAAAATATTCTTGCTGAATTGACTTGTTTGTCTAGCATTGCGTCGTCGCAAGCAACTAAATAACAAATAAATCCATCAAGGTCATCAAAGGACGGTGCATCATTGATATATGTTATAAAGTCAATAATATCATCTCCTTTTAACAATTCTGCGTTTTCGTTAAAATCTTTTAAAACTTTGTAACATCGGTGATGATCAACAGATGGTGCTAGCAAATACAACTTGTCCCATTTCAACCATATTATTATCAGATTTAATAATAATTTTGTTTTACCACTTCCAGATGGACCTATGATAATCATTCTGATAGAATGTGGTAGTGCTGGATGATGTTTTACTGTTTCTTGTTTTTGTGTCGCTGAAAAATCAATTACATCCATGTTTATTATTCTGGATACAGAGGCGTAGCGATGATATTTTGCGCCCGGGGACGAACAATAAAATTGGCGCCCCAGCGATCTTGTGACTGATTTATTACCCTTGTTTACTTATTATAATGTAACGTTGCAAACCTCATTTTGGCGCCCCTGTACCTTGGCGCCCGGGGACATATGTACCCCCCTGCCCCCCCCCCCCCCAGCTACGCCTCTGTCTGGATATGAATTTATATTGTTTGCGCTGCCGATTTAAGACTCCAACTATCAATCTATCTATGGGTACAACAAAAAATAAAAACTAGCATACGGTGGAAAATGTTATGTATGTGACAAAAAGAAATTTTCGTTTAAATCTAGAATTCAACGTAAAGATGGTGGCGATATTGCAACGTTAATGTCAAAATGTCCAGAAACTCAATGGGATAATTATACCCAGGAGAAAAATATTTACCAGGATATAATTATTGCGGTCCTGGAACTCGACTTGATATTCAACTTGATAAATAAGATCAACAAAAATCTGGTGAATATCCGATAAACGCGATTGACAGAGCATTTCACGTTCATGATGATGCGCATAAGAGTAAAGATTTACAATATAGACATATTGTAGATGTGAAGTTGATTCATGCGTTAAATTCCATTAAAAAAAAATAACTCTCTTAAATAAGGATGTCTAATTGGTTAGTTTAATCTGCGATGAAAGGTAAACTAGTGTTATGTGCTTGTAATTAATCATATGATTATTTAAATGGAATCAATTTATTATAGTCCAAGGTGATATTGGAAAGGTAAATCAGTTATTAAGCAGCTCGAGTCCGCAGCAAATGTCACACACTCTGCCGCCGCAGCATGGTTATCAAGACAGGCAATATGACAAATTTATCTTCCACCGCCAAAAGAATCCAATACGCACATTTTGATGTTAGGGTTCCCAATGAGTTCACCAAGCTGATATTATGTTTTTACCTCATGATACTAGACGTCGAGTAACGTACAGATACGTATTAACCGTGACATTGACGTTGCAAGTAGATACAAAGAAGCAGAACCATTATCGACAAAGACGGCAACATACGTTGCTTCTGCGTTTGAGCGAATTTATCAACGAGTATCCTTGCGATGGACACGGCTATTATATGTTGATCCTGGTAAAGAATTTCTTTGTGCAGTGTCATCGTTTATGTTTCATCACAACGTTGAAATACGACGAGGACATACTGAGGTTCATATTGATCAAGCAATTATTTGGATATCAATATGCCAAATAATGTATTCAGAATACAAGATCTCGTGAATGGGTTGCAAGATTACCTAGTGTAATGAATTTACTCCAACAACTTCCATGAAACCTATTAACGCGATTACAAAAAACAAACACAACAACGACATGAATTTTCACAACAATCAGTGTTAGATAATGTGATCGAAATATTAATCATATCTTTTTTGCTGTTGTTAGAATTTGCAGTGGTATCGGTCTTCTTTTATTGAGCAATGGCTAAAGCTTAATAAACATTGTCTGACAAGGATTAATGCTCTTTAAGTTAGTTAAGTATTGCTAAAATTACCAATTCTGTAAATATTATATTCAATACAGAAAGCAGACAAGTATGTATTGACAGTGAAAAAAGGATATTATTGAATAATTTTAATTAGATTACAATATTAAAAATTACTTTTAACAAAGTTGTGGTTTTGCCAGAGTTCGCATGTTTTCGGCAATGTAAATTGCTCCGAGCTAATTCTAATTTTTAAAGGGGAGCAAGTGGTGTCGTAACCTATGTGTTTTCATGCGGAATATTCATATCCAGTATTTTTATACATGTTATTGTATTTCCGTTCACATCAGTTGCATTTAATAGAAAAAAATGGTGACTTATTATATTCAGTATTTTATTGGTAAAATTAAAAAGACATCTTAAATTGGTTGAAGATATAATAATAAAGAAGAAAAATATTCCAGAGTCTAAAATGGATCTTAAAAATAGTTTGACCAGACACCAGACAAGACTAGAAACCAGACCACCATTGCATAAACCCGCAGCCTTGGGTCTCAAAGACCCATCCATCCCCAACCCTCCAAAAACCGTTAACAAAATACCCCAAAAGATTTACCAGTTCAGACTTGACATACCGACAGATACCAGTCCAGATGCCACTATATCTTGATGAAGATTCACTAGCAGGCAGTTCCATCGAAGATCCTATTGATGGTATTGATTCTAATGCCATTATGAAGCGCCAGGACTTAGAGCTGGAAACCAAGCGTAGTAACCGCAAGAATCATATCAGTGATAGGTATATATATATCCTGTCAAAAGACAAATTAGACAGCAAGACATGGAAGTGGTGTAGTGTTTGTTGGAAAACTAATCGCTGTCCAGCAGTTGTAACCCAGGTTGGTAGCCAGTTTGTGACAAACAAACAACTTCAAATGCTATTTCCAGAGCACCAAACATTGAAAAGGCAGAGCTTGCTGACAGCTATAATATTGACCTTTAAGAAGCCAGTCACCCAGCCATCAACACTTTATACCATTAATGCAATCTACACTGACAGAAAGGCCATCCTGCAAAATCCAAAAAGTTATCCTTTGACTTAATGGAGTACTTTTTACCCAAAACTATTTTCAGAAAGCTGATGTAAAAGAAAATGTGCAACGTTAAATTGTATTAGCTAATAATAGTTTTAACTCATTTCAACTGCAAAACGTTTGGGATATTAACGGAACATATTGACATCTACTTCCATAAGTTGCTTTCGGAAAAGTATTTCAAGACAAAGAATTCTCCTTTTGCTTTGTCCTCATGTCTCGAGGACATAAGGAAATTTGAGTTCTAATTTTCCATGTCGTCATTAATTCCCATCCACGTGCATCAGTTTGTGGTCAACTTCAAACAAGATCCATGGATTTGCTTTCCATCATCTGTTTGCAGGTGTACCAGTCCACGGTTGTCTTCCACTATAGCCAGGCTGTTTACCTTAAAATTAAAACGTATGGTCTTAAACTGGCACACAACTCAAAATGCAACCCCAAGTTTCTTCGTAAGCTGATGGCGTAACCTTTCCTTTCAGAGGAACTCTTCGCTGTTGCGTATAACAAGGTTAATGAAAGCGCAACATACAAGAAGTTGATCGTCAATCACATATGGTCTATATCAAGCCTTTATTTGGTTATGCATTTCATCCGCACCAGCACAATGTTGAAAGATGGCATAACGATCTCAACATAACGACCAGTCAAAGAGAACTCATCGATTTATTTGATCAGCTTTTCTTCCATGGTTCTTACATCTTATAGTAATTTTTGTGTAAGAGGGTAACCTGAAAAGGTACCAGCATGCACGTTCTACATCCAAGGCCGCATCTTCTCATTCTGGGACCAGTACATACCATATTTGATGTATGTCGGTTCTCTTTTGAGACATCGTGCGTTCGTCTCTTGCTCTAGCACTAACCATCTTACTTAAAATAATTGTTATAGTGATTACATCATCATTTCTTTATTTTAAAAAAGTCAGGTTCTATGCCGTGGCAATCCTTTCAGCTAGGCTGTCTCCTAGTGTTGTTCCGAGTATTGATTATAATCGATCATCAGTTGGTTGAGCAGATAATCGATTGTGAACTCCATAATTGATTGTGTGTAAAATAGAGACTACTTTTAGGTGTATGCAAAACACAAAGGTTAGTAAAACTCCCAGCCATGAAAGTTGATTTGAAATTTATTAATTCCCATCATAACTACAAATATGAAACCTTATGATTCATAATTAGGAACATATAGCCATTATTACATGGTCAAGTTGTTAAAGTGTTGAGTTAATACATTTAAACACATTTTGTTGATTTGTTTCAGTCAAATTGCAACATCTTTTGTAGTATTTATAAACAATGACAAACAAGAAAAACATGTCCTTCTAAACTTTAAATTATAGACACATCACATGTGAACGATAGAATTTCAGGGGATTGTAGCAGTATTTCAGTTACATATGACTGATCAGCCATAACAAGTTGCTTTCATTTAACAAAGTTGTAGAACAAAAGTAACACATAATGTAATATTATTGTCAAGTTAAAGTATATATGTCATTAAAAGAGATTACTCTTGTACATTTGTAAATATATTGAACTCTTGATCAAAGATATAACTGTTTAACAAAAATTAAAATTTGCTCTTATTAACCGATTATAATCGATGATCAGTTGGTTAAGGGGAACCGATTATCGATTATGAATTTCTTACCGATTCCCATCATTACTGTCTCCTGTCTCAAACAACACCAAGGTGACTCCTTGGATGTCTTGAAAGATTGGTTGGATCGTTTACAATTATTATTATTATTATTATTATTATTATTATTATTATTTATTTATTTATTTATTTATTTATTTTGCATCAATTTAATATCTTTAAGTAAAGGTGTACAAGTTTTCAAATTAAATTCTCTTTTATTTATCTATTGTTTCGAAACGCAATAATATTATAATTCAAAGAATTTAGTTTTACTTCTAACTTTTGTATAAAAAAAATTTAAAAGTAGTTGTATCTTACAACATATTTCAGGATGAAAGCTCTCGTAATTGTTTGTTTAAATTTAAAAACCTGACAAATCTTTTTGTCTGATTTACATTAATATGATTTATTAAAAATATTTTGTATAGGTGACCACAATTTTTTGTTTAAATCTAAATCCTTATATTTCTTACATATAATTCTTTGACCATTGTTGTATTTTTAAACATTAACGATGAGTCATCCATGTCGCTAGATCTGGGCAACATTATTACATTATGTACTGATTGGTTTCTCTATATTTGATTAATATTCATGCAATTATTAAAATTGATCAAATAGCTTCTGTATCTAAAAAATAAAAGTTCAAATGGTATCGAAACGACCAGGTTACGAAACATCCCGGTTACGAACGACTGTTAGAAAACACCCCGGTCACAAAAGGACCAGTTTAGGAAACAAGCCGGTTAAGAAACGACTAACATTATTTTTGATAAATGTTTACCGAAGCTGTTATAGAAGACAATGACAAAATGACTGTCTTTATATAAACATATAAAACTGATCTCTGCCCCGAGCGTTATTTAAAATTCGTGGATAAACATAAACATTAATCAGCTTTGACCAAACTTTTAATGTGTTTTCAGAATTGTCAAAATGAAACTGGTAGATTTAGAAAGAATAGGATCAACAGAAGTAAAATGTATTTCTGCCTGAACTATATTAATGATGAATACAGATTTATTTTATTGTTAAAAAGATACTAACTTATTTGAAATGTATTTACAAAGTACTTCTTGAACGAAACATCAATGTGTAAGCTCATTAAATTGTTGACTTCTAGTGATAAGAATTTTTTTAATTGCTACATTTGTTTATGAAGTGTTTAAAATTTGTGGGTTTTTAAGTTTTATTTTTAGTGTATGTGTTATATATACTGTTTATTTGTCAATTCTCTGCTTCCCAGCATTTTCTGAGAAATATTTTGAGTTTCTTTTTAAAATTGTATGTACAGCATTTGCCAACAAAGTAATCTTTGTAGTTTGTGAATGGATACTTATTGGACAAACACATGACTTGAATTGATGGACACATGGAACTAAGTGTATGGAAAAATGGGTACATAAAATAGAGTATATATGAATTTGGCTGGATAGGATTGGTTAATAATGTAAGTTTATTTGCTTTTAGACAAAATAACCTTTTGAGAGATTACCCTAGTTGCAAATAATAATAAAAACAACAACAAAATACATTAATTTGTTGATGGAATTTCAGACCTTTAACAGTCCTGAGTTTGGAACACTCGTTACTGAAATTTGAACCCGACTCTTTAATGCGGAATTGAAAGCACAGTGTTTCCAACACAAAGTCTAGAAAATGCAGCGTCTCATATACTTTTCTTCTTTCAGAACCTGGCATCCATTTTACATCTATACTGATAAACATAGGTTAGAACACGAGCACTCAGAAATGAATTGAATTTTTAATATCATAATGTTTGCATAGGTTTACAATAGGAACTGAATTAGTACAGTGAGTCCTGTTAATAAGAGAAATGTCTGGAGGTGTTCCGATTGAGCATTAGTACACAATTGCATTTCCGTTTCCGTTTTCGCAAAGTGAAAGAATTATTATTCATTTATGTTTTCATCCATTTACAATATTTCTGTGAAGTTTCTTACGCTGGAATGCAATTGCATGCAATGAGATGCATAATCATTTGTCTAAACATGTATTTAAATAGTCTTTTCACGGTTAACGAACAAAAGTATTGAGTGAAAAATATTATGACGTGGAAATAGGACCTCACAAATTTGACAGAACTCCGAACCATTTCTCCATTTTTTGTTTAAAACCATCCTGTAAACAAAAACAATGTCTTGCCAGCTGCTTCTACTTAGTCATTTCAGCAATATTGACTCTGTTAGAGATTTTCTGTTTCCATCATTGAAAGTCTCACCCCAGCAACAGGAGTTAGTCCAGAAAAGTGAAGGTAGGTTTAGAGTAGACCAGCCATTTCTCCACCTCTTTATTAAAGTCAGACACATTTTTGGAAGTCGGAGTCGCATTACATAATAATAAACATTACCTCAGTGGAGCTATTCTATCGACTGCAAGTAATAATATTAAAATTCAACATTTAGTACTGCGGTCATAATTATTTGTCTTCTAAAATGTAAGTATAAAAAATAGTGTTAAAATATACATGCATAAAGGTTGGCCAGTACACACTTAAGCTCTTCCATGTCCCCCAATTTATAATTTCTTAAAGCAGAGAACTCACTATACATAGATATAATATACTCTTCAATTACATGCAGCATTAAAATATGGTAACAATAAGGGCTGCTCAGTATTTCCTTAAATGAAAATGTACATGCATACTGATTTTAAATATACAAGGACAAGGATGGACTATACAAAATATACTAAGCACAAACATTCAATAGAGAGATAGCTACAAGCATTACGGAAACTAAAATCTAAGACGCTAAGCATTAAGCAGCCAATTACTGTTATATGAAGCAGTTATGCTGCAGGCTCCCAGACCAAGTCTTAATAATTGGAATTTTAAACTTAAAATCTGAGGATGTTTGTAAATTATAGGGGGAAAGAAGTCCATAACTTTGCTGCTGCATACAATATTGTGGCCCTTACCTTGATGTTCTTACATTTGGGATCTCAAATGTTTACATACCTAAAGGAGTAAGAAGAAGAAAAAAAAACTGATGATTTATGTATGCTGGAATAATGTTTAAAATATTTTTCTTGTATAAAATTTTAAAATACTTGTACTTAAAGTGCCCTGTTCTTCATCTGTCAGACGTCTAGAGTTGATAAATTTGCCAAATCCCAGACTGGTCAACAACAGTTATTTCAGCTAAATTAAAAAAGGTGGAGATCAACTTGTTGTCAAAGGTTTGAGTTGAACTAGGTGAAACAAGCTTTCAATGATTGTTATATGGGTTGTCAAGGCAGCCGTATGCATGGCCAGATCTGGGTATATGCAATTTTGCTAGGAGTAATCACTAGAACAGACAACATAGACCCTGATCTGCAGGTATATTATGCATTGGTTAGATCAGATTTTTTTTCTTTTAATTTCACTCAGTGATTTTAGCGAGTATATATAGTACTTTCATTTATATTCTTATCCTTTTCACTACAGTTAACAATGAAGGTGGATGGAGTGAGAACTGGGGTGATAACTGGGATGAGAACATGCAACAGGATGATGAAAGTGGCAATGTCAGTGAGGAGCACAATGATGAGAATGATGAAACAAGGAACAGATGGCTTCAGGACTGTCACCTCTCCCTTTCCCCAGCCAATGATCTGATGACTGTGGCTTATTTAGACAAAATGGTCATTCTTGCCAGTAGGTGGACTATACATTTTAAAAAATGTGAATTGGAAATAAGACATTGTCCTTTTTATGCTCCTCCATGAAGGATGTGTGTCATTTGTGTTACCTTTGTCTGTCCACACATATGAGCAGTCGTCTCTCCATCACACCTTACCGTATATGTTGGGACATTGTATTTGTTGGGACACCATAAATTAATTTTACAAATAATTTTTTAGCAGTGCACTGTATGTTATGGGACACATCATTTGTTTTTAGTCTAAAGTTTTGAGACACCTTTTAAATCATTTGAAAATTACATGTCCAAAAATGCACTCCAACTGAAATTTGATTTTAAAATTTAAAAAAAAAACGATCTTGAGATAAAACTATTTAATCCATTGCAGCAGCATCTCATCAACAGAATGCTTCTCCTGTACACATACAATCCATTCTTTTGATACATGAATATTTGTTTTAGCTTTCTCATTCTGTAAAAGTTTGTTTCAGGCAACACTTCATCTGAAGCAGAAACTGCAAGGACAAAAGTCTGATTTTTTTTTCAAATCTGCACTAGTCTTGCTCATTCTCCCACTTTTGAACCCCATGTGTACATATTTTTATAATTTTCATTTTTGTTTGTATTTCCGTCTATTTGTTCTACTCTTATATTTGTTCTTTCATTGGTACATCCTTTTTTCAGTTTATGTTATTTTCAAGGAACACTTGTGGAATCATAAATATAATTATATTTATTAAACACAGCCATAGTTAAAGTCAGAAAAACAGTAAAAATTATCTATAAATCATTAACACACAGTAATGATTCAACTGATTCATGAGTGGAAAAGAATTTGTGTTGGAAAATATACCCAGGGAATTGGAAAATCACAAGCTGTCAGTTTTAAAAGTAATTTTGCATAAATGCTACAGACCCCTTCTCCCTCTTTCCTCAGTAAAATATAAAAAACAATATGTATCCTTGTTTGTAAAATAATAATCACTCTTTTCACAAGCAAAGATTATTTAAAAAATTGTGTGGTAGTCAAGATGTTTTAGGTTACAAAACAGCATGGCAAAATCCTTTTTTTTTTGTTGCTGCTTTAACAGGATTACCAAAACATATATTATTTCCTATGGAGATGAATATTCTTTTGCAATGGATTGTCACCTTACAGATAATGTGTCTTTACAAACTTTCCTAGCAAGTTTGTACTACATAAAGTATAAGTTACATGACTTTTCATATATTGTTTTAGCATTAGTGAAATAAATGAATTCACTGTTTTGAGTTGACAGAATTGATATGCACTGTATGGTATATACTTTCACTGATCCAAGTTGACAGCATTGATACATTGTATTGAATATTTTCACTGCATTAAGTCATAACATTTATACATTGTATTGAATATTTTATTTCAGATAAATATGATTCTGAGATCAAGCACAAAGAGTTTGAGACAAATTTTTCTACAGTATGGGAAGGAAGTGTGAAAGAGGAAGAAAGGTTTAACAGCTTTTTTTCTTCTTTTTTTATGTATGCAAATTACATTTCTTTTATAAGTTTGAGTTTAAGTATTGTCATTAAAAAAGCTCAAATTTATTGCTCAAGAAATATTTGTATTTGAACAGATTCTAAGATTTGAAGTTGAAATCGCTGAATAAAATTTGCAAGTCATGTTGAAGAAACATTTATGATCAAGTGTTAAAAATGCACTCGTCCTATAGGACATGATCATTTGAAGCTGAGTGATTAAAAAAATGTTCTGTATTGAATAATGTTGATTTCATGCTGCAAGAAGTTTTCATTCATTCAGAATACTATTATTTGTTTTCATCCATCTCGTACAAGCAGTTTCCTCTAATTTTTTGTTACTCATAAGTATGTGCTTTAGAGAGTGGAAAGGCAAATTTTACAATGCAAATCTGTTAACACAATTTGAAGCAAGCATTTTGAGAATTTTAAAAGTGTTTGGAAGAATAAAGTGAAAACATTGCATTGCATGGGGTACTGGGGACCAATTCATTTAATATCAGTTTATGAGTTAGCAATCATATTTGATAATGTTTACAACTGTGAGATTTTCATGTTTAAGAAAAATATGTTACAAATTGAACCTACTGCTGATATTTGATCTTTGCAGTGCTTTTAACTTCTCAAACTCATTTTGTTTAAACATCAAGAACTTGATCCAAGTATCTTTTCTTCCATCCTCATCTAAGTTACATCATTTAAAAATGCCTCATCCTTTGGAAAACCAGAAAAAGAAACAAATATGGAATTTTATCATCGATTATAACATTGATATCATTTTTTTTTACTGAGATCTGGCTTAATACATTAGGAATTGAGGAAGAATGTTCTGATTTGATACTCAATGGCTACATGATCAAGTCCTTTCCTCTCCTATCACAGTGAAGAGTTATTGTTGTCATTGCTAAGAACATGATTTTCTCTTGTCTCACTCACACATCCACTTCAGTTTTGAACATACACTTTTTGAACTTGCTCAAGTAACTCTAACACGACAGAAAAGGTTTGTCCAATTCATTTGTCTCTATCATTTACCCCCAGTCAAGAAAAATATGAATTAACTGATTTTGTTTTTGGAACAAATCTGGGCCATTCTTGAATTTTCTAATTCTACCAACAGCGGCGTAATGATTCTAGATTTCAACTTCCATTTTGACTGCCATCCAAACCCACATGTGTCAAAACCCTTAGACTATATTCACTTTTTCAACTTGGTACAGTCTATTAGAGCATACCAACCCACAAATGTAGCCACATATTAAAGTGGATTGTGTATAGACCTGATGATGATGTTTTGAGATCCACTAATGTCTCCTTTGAACTTGCATCAGACCACATATGCATAATATGCCACCTTGATCTTTCTGTCCTTGAACCACCACCTCTTTACACTTCAAAATGTAACATGCTTGATTAACAGAACTCAGCCAATCAACGACATTAATTCACTCCTGGCAACTTTACAAATCCCACAGCTGAAGCACTTTACATTAGCCTAGATTCAGTGCTTGATAAGCATACCCCTGTAACTTGGGTCATGTCTCAGTGAAGAAATGTGCACCATGGTACAATAGCATGAGCAACAAGCTGGGTGCTGACAAGAGGGAATGCTGTAAGGTAGAGAGACAGTGGCTGTCATCTGGAATGACAGTACATAAACAGATTTATGAAACTACCAAAAAGAATATTACAAATATAGTTCATGCAGCAAAATCCACCTACTTTGGTACAAACATCACTGAGAGGTATCACAAAATATCCGTGAGGAAAAATCTACACCACTTTATACCACAGCCTCCCCAGACAGTCGACCAAATCATTTTGCTAATTTCTTCCTTGACAAAGTGAAAACCATCAGATATCAGCAAACTGATCAGATATCAGCAAACTGATACACCATCATATAACCTGACCCATTCTTACCTTACCACTATGATACAGAATTTTGACAACTTTCATTCACAAACTTTCAGACCTAAAGAAGTGTGCCCCCCATGTCATGTGAACTTGATCCAATTCCTACATCACTACTATCTGGCTGTTTGAAAGATAATCTTCTGGCTTTGACTGACATAATAAATAGTTCTTTTCTCAGTGTTTTTTTCCAGCACATATTAAAACTGCTGTTGTAAAAGCCCTTATTTGAAAACAAATTCTTTCAGTAATGATAATCATTCGAGCCCAGATAATCTTTGTTACCCGGTCCTGCAGGGTTTTGTTCTATTACCAGTTCTCTTTTTTTCTTTCCAGACATCCCTTATCAAATCTTATAAATCACCATCCTATATCTGACATTTGTATGCTGATAACACTAAACTGTACAAATCAAGCTGTCCAAATGAAGCTGCTTCCACCACCCAAAGTATAGAGCAGTGTCTATGATGCTAAATCATGGATGATGTGTAATGTGCTACAAATGAACAGTGATAAAACTGAAGCCATGCTTGTTGCCTCACAAAGAATTTCTCGAGCATAACATTATCTGAATCAATTAATACCAGTGGTTTTCCTTTCTAGTTTAGACAGTCACTTAGAAATAAAGGTGCTATTCTTGATAGTTCTCTCATTGCACCATGTCCTAAACATTTAACGAGCAGCATACCTGGAACTGAGCCACATCAGCATGAATTATAATCTTCTCACAATTGATGCCACACAATCCTTGTGTGTTTATTAGTACTCGCTTCATTTGACAGTCTTCATTCTGGTCTGCCAGTGTGTTGTCTGCAGAAACTTCCAAAGATCCAAAACACTGCTAGGATCATTCTTAGAGCACCAAGAACTGATCATACTACCCCATTTCTTTATAAACTTTACTGGCTAACTGTACACAGTATAATCAATTGCAAAATCTCTTTGTTACATTTGATTGACTGCTTCTGCTCTGAAATACCCATGTGTACACACCTCTAGAAGCCTGCACTCATCATCTGACCCTCATATATTTTAGCATTCCCTAGATTAAAACTAAGTTCTATGGTCAGCGTTCATTTGCATAGCCCAGGGCTCAGCTATATGGAATGAACTGTCACTGGACACAAAGAGAAATTGTTTATTCAAGAGTGCTCTAAAGACATATCTTTTTCACCAGCAAGAAATAGTTTGATTCATCCATTTGTCGTTATTTTTAGATTGAAACTATTTCATTAAACTCATTGTGTTTTAGGTTATTTTGTATCAATCCCTTTGCGTTTATAGTGTTCGTGAGACATTTACATGTTGATATGCAAATTGTATATATACTCCTATGATCTAACTTGATGTTGGGGCCCCGAGTGGCCGAGTGGTCTTAAGTGCTGTCCGTTACGGATCACTGCCGTCTCACCTCTGTCTGTGTGGGTTCGAGTCTAAGATTCGGCTAATGTAGTTATGTGAGAAAGCTTGCCAGTAGCTTCTTGTGGGTCGGTGGTTCTTTCCGGGGTTTTTCACGGGTTCTTCCTCCACCAGTAATGCTGGCCACCATGTATAGCCTATATTGTGCTGAAAAATGGCGTTAAACCATACAAAACAAACAAACAATAACTTGATGTTGTGAAGTGCTTGAACTTTTTTAAAAGATTAAGTGCTCTATAAGTTGTCATTATTATTATTATTATTATGATTATTATTATTATTATTATTATTATTATTATTATTATTATTATTATATACTTGTGTACAAGTTGAATCCAACTGCAAACTGTACAGACCCAGATCTGCCATCACATAATGCACTGACAAGGCTGGGTCTATCCAGTAATCATAGATCAGATCTTTCAGCACATTTTTAAATTATTTAAGTTGGACTTCACTTAAAATTGAAAAAAATGGTACAAATGTACTCAGATTTCTTATGTACAAACATGGGTCATTTGGTTTATTCCTAGAAAAAAGTTGCATTACTAAATTCACTCAATGCAGTGTGGATGATATTTAAAGGACATAACATATGGTAGGAATTTGCTGGTGGGTTAGTTTTGTAGCTGTTTTGATGATTAATAATATTTTAGTGAATGCTTGTCAATATGGTTAACATTTATCAGTGTTCTTCACCTTTATCATTACAGAGCTTTTTAGTTTTGCAGATCACTTGAACTAGAAATGATCAGGATTATTTTTATATTTTTAGAGAGACGATCACTGCTGTCCTGTGTTTGCCTTTAGCTTCACAGAAAAGGTAAATATTGTTTTTCGCTTTCTCTGTGCTTATGTGCATATTAAATTGTTCTTTTGTGTGTCTTTGTTTTGTGCAGAATCAGTTTCTAATGTTTTCTACAATAAAAACTAGGTACATTTTTTAGTACATAGTTGTTTTTTCAAAACCATCTAAAAATGCACAATAAATAATGTTACTTGACAGTATTTCACATACTAATCTAATTTATACAGTAAACCAGTAGAGCATTTTTCAATATATATTTAGTTCTTCTGTGCAGAAGTGCAGAAAAGCTGGTGTCATAATTGCCTCCAGCATAAGCATTAACAAAAGTACACATTTGTTAACATTTCACTGTCTCAGACCTTATTGCTTCCAATTTTCTTGTGCATTGTTTTTTTTTCTTTCTTCATTTATTTCATGATGTTTTCTTTAAAGCATGTTTCTGTCACATTTTTTCTTCGTTTTTTTTTTTCTTCATTCATTTCACAATGTTCTCTTTAAAGCATGTGTCTGTCACGGGTTTTGACAAGTTTTTAGCAAAAATACCAATGAATCTAATATCATACAAGATATACCATTCAATATCTTTAACATCAGTGTGTAAGGTGAGTGAATTACATGATCTTTCAATGGAACATGCCATCAAATATTCCGATTTGATTGTTTTACTGTCCTAATAATGCATCTAGGCTTTTTATTAAAAACAAATTTAAATACAGGAAAAGGAAATTTTGTCGGCAGGCAATATAAGAGTCAAAATATGTTACCTCTCAGAAATAAATTTTGAGAATAGTGACCATGCAAGAATCTGTCCATTTGATCAGAGATTGTACTTATAGGAGAATGATATATTAAAAAAAAATTGCAAATTTTTTCTGCTAGAATACCTTACTCAATCACATTATGATAAAACTCTCCAAGCCTTTGCAAATGTGAGCATATTATTTGCTGTGTTGCTCACCTTAAAACTGGTACTACCAAGAGGATTTCAAGGCAAGGTAATTGGTAAGAGTTTCTTTATACATATATACATTTCTGGAAGGTATGATGCAGGATGTGATGAGTTTATTTTCCTGAAGTTGTTTTGATTGAGTATGTATTCTTAGAGATTTTAAATGGACGTTTAATGGAAACAAAAATGCTGGCCAGATTATGGAGATGGCCAGTATATATTAGTATCAGAGCAGTCTTTTTGGCTACAAAATATATGTGACCAGTCTGTAGATGAGACCCGGTTTCAGAGTGGTTGATTTAGCAAACATGTCACTGTATATAATCAGTAATCACTTTGCATGTTGTGTTTCAGAAGTACACATGGTGGCCCAGACTGGACATGTGTGGTAGTGGGTTTCTCCACAGGGTACATAAGAATGTACACAGAGGTATTTTAAATACTTAATTAGTATTTTATGGTTTTGATCATATTCATCTTACTCAGTTCATGGGGCATACATCCTTCTGTCAGATTATTTGCAAAAGTAAATATGAGAAGGTAAGGCTAATCTTAAGGGTATATAAGGTTTTGTTATTCTATGCCATGAAACTTTACTTCTAATCCAGTTCATTTCCAGTTATTACGGATATAGACAAGGATTTTCCATGAGTTATTTGCGATAAACATTGTGCCCATGATTTTTTGATGGAAAAATGAGCTTAGTTGAGCAAAACATTTTCTGAATTAATTCAATTGCTAGTGTGTGGATTTCCAGTTAATTGTCCCAATGCATTACAAATAAACATGGGAATTTATGTTGATGTAAAACCTTGGAGTATGATTTGCAGTATTTATGTGGTATGGGGTATAGGTGTTGTTTGACATTAATTTTAAAGTAATATTTGAGTTCACATTTGATTTTTTCATCTGATAATTTTGATATCTTACTGAATACTTGTTATTATTGAATGTAATGAGCATTAAGTAATGAGGATTAAAGTCGAGGTATATCTTTAAACTACCTGTCTGATTGCTACCTGCGTCAGAATTATTAAAGTCAAGATATTTCTTTAAACCACCTGTCTGATTGCAACCTGGGTCAGATTTTAGGATTAAACTCAAGATATTTTTTTAAACTACCTGTCTGATTGCAACCTGGATCAAATTTTAGGATTAAAGTCAATATATTTTTTTAAACCACCTGCTGAAAAGCAACTTGGGTCAAATTTTAGGCACATCACATAAGAGAAAATGCATTGAAAAGAAGTGAGTAGACAAAGCTTAGTAGCTGACTCCGTTTTCTCTGATTTTATACCGGAAAATTAACATTTTGAAGATTGTCAAATTCGTAAGTGACAGGTTGTCTCATCTCATAAAAAAATGTTTCTTTGAATATTGCTTTTGTCTTGAAACCCATGACTGAAGTCTGGGATTTCTTTTCTGAGCAAAGCAAACTATATAGTTTTAATTCTTATCAAATACTATAACAATCATTTACCTATTTACTGATCTATAGAAGTAGTTCACCATATTGTAATACATGCAATAGAGTGCAACTGTTAAACAAATGCCTTTTATCAGGGTTATATACTGTAATACAGTCCTACCCGTTTATATCGACATCGCTTATCTCGACAAGCCGCCTATGTCGACTAAAAAGCAAAGTCCCAGTCCCATGGTCTACTATTACTATCAAATTGTCATGCCTATGTCGACGTCAAGATAAAAGAAAAACGTGTATGTCAACAGAAGCCCTTGGTCCCAGCTTGAACAAATCCTTTGTTTTCAAAACGTTTATGTCGACAAGCTGCCAATTAAGACCAATACTTTGTTCAACAATTAGTTGGTCTTGCTGCCAGGCTTTAATGTCGCGGTCGGATAAAAAAAAAAACATAGCACATTTTCTCACCACTCTGCTGCTAGTTAATCTTTGATCTTGCCGCCTAGCTTGTGGGTCATGTTCTTCAAATGTACTCTTACAATGACAGCATGTATATCTGTGGGTCTTTCAGCCACTGAATTTTCTGATTGTAAATATATCAGCACAGTGAAAAGGATCAATTGATGAACACAATTTCCCAATCAACAGGTGGTCGAAACAGGACTAGCAAGCCCTTAAATTTGCCGTCCAGGAAATTAATGCATACAGAGGACTCCTATATACGTGATTTTCTGAATCCCATATATAAAAATTGCGTGAAAATACGGATTACGCGTTTCCGAGACCTTTGAAAGTGATCGGTGATTTTTGCTGTGAAAGTTTAATTTTTAACTTTATTTACATTTACGATGGCTACCGACAGAAGGGTAAAATGCAAATTAAATTTACAGTCTTTGGAAACTAAATATCTGGCTGTTAAGGAAGTTAAGGGATCAACATCTCGCAAAGAGGTCTGTGAAATTTTTTCATTTAAAATTAACACGTCCAGGAAGGATGAAAGCTGCAGAGTCTATAAAGAAAGACTAAGTTGAATGTAACTGCGCTCCCCAAAGGAAGAAGCAAGACTGCTACATTTGAAGACGTGGAGGAAGCATCTAAACGGTTCAATGAAGCATTATTGAAAAAGCTTAATGTGGAGAACATCGCTGCAACAAGTGATTGGTGAAGTCGCTTTAATGTTCGTCATAACATCGGATACAAAAGTATTTGTGGAGAATACAAGTACTGTTGACAGTTTTTCATTTCCCTGTGAATAGCCCCATCCCCTTGGTAGCCTCAGTAAGATGGGAACAGACTGACCAAAATCGAGACCAATTTAAGTACATGTACATGAAGCATGTAACTGACAACTTCTCAACCATTTGTTAATGCGGATGTTGAATATCGTAATGTTGTTCGTATCAGGATGTGATCAATGCAGTATTTTTATTTGGATTTTATTACACAAAGGTAACCAAAATGTAATTTGTCAATATACAAGTGTATTTCACACTGATTCTGTCTTCATGTACTCAAAATTTCCATTTTTTTTTCTCAAAGTGTAAATGCTATTCACTGTCGACGGGTCACCCTTTGCTGACGAATTTTTAATTTTATATTTTTTCAGCCCCCCTCCCCACTTATTCCGACATCCGCCTATGTCGACAATATTTCCTCGGGCCCGAGGATGTCGAGATAAATGGGTAGGACTGTATAGGGTTTAGTACGTATATAATGTAACCCCAGGTAGCTTCAATTAAACACAAATTCTATTCACATGGCATATTTTCCAGGTTTGAGACGGGTAGTATCAGGGAATGGCACTAAACAAATGAACAAGAAATGTCTTGCTGATGTAAGAATTTAGTTCAAGATGAAAGTAAATCAACCTTTGTAATGCAGATTTTGTTTATTTTACATTAGTTTCATGAAACTGATGATCAGCCACTTTTTGGGAGAGAAATTTACCATCAAAATGTATTCACTTTTCAGACAGGTGCTCTCTTATTGTCACAGCAACTTCATGCAGAACCTGTACAAAAAATGAAGTGCAATACGTATCAGCCTCCAAGGTTTCTTGGGATTGCTGAACAGGTAAGCTAACTGAATCATTCATTTTTAATGGATTTTAGGTATGAAGCATTCTCTGTCATTCATAGGTATTAAGTATGAATCTTTCACTGTCAATCCCGGGAATTTAGGTTAGAATCTTTCACTGTCAGTCACATGAATTTAGTGTAAATCTGTCACTGTGAATTTTATGGTTTTAACAAGCATGTTAAGTTTTTAGTAAATTATGATTTTCCAAGAATTTTTACCCATTTATATTTAAATTAGTAAATAAACTCAACAATCTGCTGAACCAGCAAATACAAAACTAGACAAAAATGCCATCTTTCACATTTATATAACTTGTACTCACCCATAGATGCAATTTAGATTGTTCTTATCATCATGAAATCTGTGATAGCAATGTACCTTGGCATAAATTATTTAAAAAACTGCGAAGTTCCCTGGGTACCATGTATGTTTAAACGGAACATCTCTGACATGTTAAAACCCTTACTCATTAATTACCTCCCCTTAGCACCACTAACCAGTTTACTACCAACCAGATCCTTTGTAGTTTAAACTGTGATACATCCACAAGGATGCTCACATTTCTATAGATGGCTAGCAGGGTTTAATAGTAATGTGATCAGGTACCTATTCTTGGACAAGCACAATTTACAACGAAAATTGTACTTTCTCAGCTGAATACATTCAGTAATCATATTAAATATCAGGAGGTAACAGGAGGAGGAAATTAATTAGCAACCTACCATTATCTTGGCCGAATGTGAATGAAGAAATGTGGGTAATTCCAGTATAAGCTCAGAACATTGTTGTTCTAATGTCAGACTAATCTGGTTGTCATCTGGGCTACAGCCATAGGATCAACCAGATTCAGTTATTGTCTCTGCAAAGGTAGATCATATGTAGACAAAAGCTTGAAGTTGAGAATGTTGACTGTACATTCCAGCCATTGGCATCTTTTGTTGTGGAGTTTAACGCCATTTTTCAGTACATTATAGGCTATGTGTGGCAGCCAATATTAATGATTGAGGAAGAAACCTGGAAAACCCTCGCAAAGAACCACAACCCATGAGAAGCTACTGGCAATCTTTCTCTTTTTCTATTATGTGGAAAATCCATACCGACTCCGGAGTAAACCTGCCACAAATAGTAACCAAGCAGTGGTCTAAAGAAAGGCTAAAAATGCTGGTGCTTCATATAAAAACAGCATGAAATCCATTAAATTTGTGTGATTGGATTGATGTAACTAAGTAATATGCATAGTTTAATACAGAAAAAGGAAACTTTGTTAGTAGTTGTCATTTTTGACCATTGGCATGCTTCATCCTGATTTGAAATACAACTTCTGACAGATCTGCAAATCTAATTTGTCCCCAGCTAATCTTTCTGTTGTCTTGTGTATGTATAATAGCACACTTCAAATATACTGCTCCAGTAGCCGTGTAGTTTGAGCATCCACTTCAGCTGTGGGAGGCTGTGGGTTTGAACCTTGGCTGAGTCATACCAAAGACTTATGAAAATGTTACTAACAGCTGCCTCACTTGGCGCTCAGCATCAAGAGGTTAGTGTTAGGACTGGATGGCCTGGTGTCAGGATAATGTGACTGGGTGGGACATATAGAATCAGTGTTGGGGTTTGGGCAGAGACAAGGAAATCCCAATCAAGGGGTTACATTGTTTGTCTCCCCATGAGGCTTTCCCAAGTGGTGAGACATATAATGTGACTCCGCAACTGGGATTTCCTTGTCTTGGTCCAAACCCCAATGTAGATTTTTTTTCTCACCCAATATTTTTTTTTAGTAAGAAGAACTCTTCACTAGTATTAATGTTCCAATGTTTACATGAGGTGCATGAATACAAATATGTTAATGAGGACTGTGGTGTGATCATTGTATCCAGAGTTCACAGTTTGTATGCATGAGCAAACAAGAATAACAACATAAAACATCGTATAGTAATGAATAGTAATGAACTATTATCACATTTAATATATGGACTTTATATGAAATTGACAATAAATAATTAATATTTGTTACATGATACTGTATAATTTTCATCAATTCCAATTTTGAAAAGTTTCATTGTTAATAATGAAAAGATACTAGATTTTCCTGGGTAATTAGTGATCTGTATCACAATCATATATAGATCTCCTTTTCTTTGGAGGAGGTAAAACTGTTTGTGGCATACTTGTGTTGTCCTTAAGACTAAGTGTAATATTATCCCCGGGTATAAAAGACCCTCCAAACACAGACCCTATCAGATGCCCATGTGCTAAACTTTCAAGTTCACAGATTCTTTGAAAATTAATTTTTATGTCATGGAAATATAGCAAGTGCTACAGAGAAATTTTCTTATGGATTAATGTGTTTACAAACAAACGATTTCTTCTGGCTGATAAGTGCAATATTTGTCATTAAATATTTAGGTAGGCACAATGAAGATGCTTAGAAAAATTAGAATAAAACATGTTTGACATAACATATTTCTGGCTGTTACTAAGTTTTCATTAGTTGTTGAGTGAGTTGGGAGGCCATGAAGTGTATCAGTCTATAGTTTATGTACATTGCTCAGTGTTTTCTGTCAGTTCATTAAGAATTTTTTCCTATTTGTAGCACAGTCATTTTCAGGTCATTGTTATTAAATGTAGTTAACAGTATATAATTTATTTAACACAAAGTTAGGTAGCTTTAGCTACATTTGATGACGCTGAACTGAAATTTAGTATAAAATGGACCATGCTGTTCAGAATGAACTAGCTTAATGCTAAAAACCTTGAAATCATATGCATACACGTCTGTGTCTATCCTGAAATGTTTTTGTATAATGTGTTCTCAAAGATGGATTGACCTGTCGTTACTATGTGTTTGTTATACAATTTTGTTGCTTGATTTTAAAACAACTATGTCAAGCACAACAGAAGACAACAAGGATTTCTTTTTTTAGCAAGTAGTTCTGAGCACGATGACATCTTGACTGAGATGACTGGTCTGAAATGACTAGACTGAAATAAGAAAAGTAAGGTTAACATAACACCTAGATTTCTCAGTCGCATGTTTGGGAAATGATGCTACATGTCGGTGGCATGATTCCCCAGTGCTAGACATCACTATAAACTGTCAGCAATATGACTGATTTTTTTTTAAAGCTACATTAAAAATCCAAATCATACACACGTGCACTTCAAAAAAAAGTAGGCATACAGTGTTACTTTGTCTATTAAAATCATTAAATCCTTTTGTTTTTTGTGGTCAACTTTAAAATGGCCTTGTGAATTATTTATGTTCCATTAACATATTCATACTTTTTATTCCCTGCCATGACAGAGATATAGGCAAGTTTTACCTTCATCCATCCATACTTTTTCCTATCTTTATGTCCAATACACCTTCAATTAGGTTTTATGTTTAAGTAAATTTTATGGCACCGTGATGGAGTTTCCGTGTTCTTTGAACATTTTTATTTTTATCTTTAAAAGTCATATAGCATACATCATGTCACCCTCTGCAGATAAGACATGAAGTTGTGCATCTCCCATGTTGTTTCTGCTTATATTGGTATTTCTGTTTCACTGCTATACCAGATGTTCCATTTGTTCCTCATTATAGCATGAAGAGCTGGTAATTCTGTATAAGCGAGCTATTGTGACAGTTGATGGATTTAGCTTGTTCCAGGCCCTCAAAGCATGTCGGAATCAAGTTGCTAGAGGTAACATTTTACTATAATTTATTGATGATACAATAAAACTTATCGTGAATAACCATGCCGTCTATGAACAAAATATGGTCTCTCAATCGAGGTCATCATGTAATATAATATTGATCTGTAATAAAAATCTGGCCTTAATTGTCAGGTGGTCTCTCAATATAGTGGTCTCTGAAGTCAAACCTTATATTGTTGAAACATTTCAGCCCAAAACTCAACTTGAACTCTAGGTCTGAAATGTTTCGCAATTGCAAACTTTAATTATGAATTGTGTTACATTTATAAACATTGCAGGGTTTTCAAAATTGTATGCATACCAAAGTTAAAAAATATGAAGATGTTGCCAATGTTTTTTTTAGTTTGGGGTTTGGAGATTATGTGTTTCTTATGCATTACTTTTGAGTGAAATAATGGGAAGTTTTGTTCTGTTCATGAGGACAGAATTTTGGTGGTTTGTTTATCCTTCTTGTTTTGATTATTATCAGACACAATTTCATGCAGAACAAAATTTCATTCATGATAAAGTGTACCTACTGACATTCATCCTTCATTGCCCATCATCTGTCATGATTTATTCCTTCATGATCATACTCATTTTAACTGGTGTACTGGATGTGAGTTTGTGACTAAAACTGTAAAACTGGAATTTCACATGTTGCTGGAGTAAATATTCTTTCATCTTTAAACAATTCAATTTTGTAGATATTTGGTGTATACTTTATATACTTTATAACTGATCATAAGAATTGAAAATTACACATGTTGGCCTGCTATAATCTAGCCTTTAAATAGCCAAGATTGTTATCACCTAAGAAACCACACAGCTCAATAGTTTTTGTTGAACTCTTAAGTTTATTATAAAGATATTGGACATGGGTTGATTTAGAATGCATTTTACAAGTTTTCTACACTTGCCTTATTATTCCATGGTATAGGAATCTTCCTGCATTGCCAAATTTAGTCTGTATTAGCTCAGCATTTTTGTTTTATTTGCTCAGTGTTATTGTAGTAGTCCAGTTTTCTTGTATTTGTATTGTGTCAGTTGCAATGCCTTTTGCCCAGATTTCTAGTTTCAATCTAATTTGCGAAATGCATTATTGAACTTAAGTTTCTCTTCTAGTATCATATACTCTCTGTAGTTAATACATGATCATTTATTCTGATAGCAAGTGCCAGTGGAGAATCCACTTTACAGCCACCACCTCTGGCCTACAAGAAGTGGGGACCTCAGGAGCAAGAGTCAATACAGGACTTTTATAGTTGTGGTAAATAATCTTTTAAATACAGTCCCTGCTATTATTGTACATATCTAAATATCTTTTTAAATTACACATCAGATAATGACGTCAAAATGTGTTGCTTTGACTCTTTCTCACACATGTATCAACAGACCAATAGACAGACAGAAATGCCTCCTCTAAAGTGGGGACTTGTAAGAGTATACACAGACATTTCATAGCTGTGGCAACCTGTGCACCATCCCCTGTATACAGTTCACCAGACATGTAGCATGATGTCCTACCCAGTCACATAATCCTGACACCAGGCTAACCAGTCCTAATGTAAACCTCTTAATGCTGAGTGCCAAGCGAGGCAGCTAGTAGTACCATTTTTATAAGCTTTTTGTATGACTTGGCCTGGGATCAAACCCATGACCTCCCACATCCAAGGCAGGTGCTCTAACTACTAGGCCTCAGTATTTGTGTGTGAGTGAAATATGAATTCTGTCAGAAGTATGATTGATGATGTAGTTAATTTGATTTATTTTCCCATTACTTATATACGAGGTAGGAAATTTGTTTTTAAATATTAAGGTAACGTTTGCTTGTTTTGAATGCACATATATAGCAACAATATAATTTGTATACATTAGTATTGTTAGATTTGTTTGAATGGTAGATATTGTAGTTACTAATCTAGCGGTATGCATATATTTATTTGAATGGTAGATATGGTAATTACTAATCCATTTGGCCAAATGGGATTTAAATGCAACCCAAGTGCATTTAGAAAACTGCCCGTTTATTCAATTCTCTTCTTTTATATCATTCTTGGTATGTGTTGTTTTATTTTAATAAATCTTTTTGAAGTTTGTGCACTACATTTATATGCTGTTAGGGCTCTTCTAGTTATAAATACATAGAGTATAGAAAGGATATCAATCTTAAATTATAGTATGGTATTTATTTTAATCTTATAAACCTTTTTCTGACCATGTAGGCTCAAATGAAACAGATAAAATTGGTTACAAGCATATGCTTTTTCCTGAATATGGTGATACAAGGAAATTTTGTTTACATAGTTATATAATAAATGGCTGTCAGAATAAAAAAGGAATTGCTTGCTTGTCCTTTTTAAGGGAATTTGGCTATAGTAACAATACTAGAATTGATGTAGTATTAATACTACAAAGCTATCCCCCCAAACCCATGTAGTAACATTACCCTATGTTCAGGCACTAATTTTATGATCTCCAAAACCTGATGTAGAAACAATACTACAACTGATGTAGTATTAATACTACAAAGCTATCCCCCCAAACCCATGTAGTAACATTACCCTATGTTCAGGCACTAACTTTATGATCTCTAAAACCTGATGTAGTAACAATACTACAACTGATGTAGTATTAATACTACAAAGCTATCCCCACCAAACCCATGTAGTAACATTACCCTATGTTCAGGCACTAATTTTATGATCTCTAAAACCTGATGTAGTAACAATACTACAACTGATGTAGTATTAATACTACAAAGCTATCCCCACCAAACCCATGTAGTAACATTACCCTATGTTCAGGCACTAACTTTATGATCTCCAAAACCTGATGTAGAAACAATACTACAACTGATGTAGTATTAATACTACAAAGCTATCCCCCCAAACCCATGTAGTAACATTACCCTATGTTCAGGCACTAATTTTATGATCTCCAAAACCTGATGTAGTAACAATACTACAACTGATGTAGTATTAATACTACAAAGCTATCCCCCCAAACCCATGTAGTAACATTACTCTATGTTCAGGCACTAATTTTATGATCTCCAAAACCTGATGTAGTAATAACAATACTACAACTGATGTAGTAGCAATACTACATAATTTGCCGACAATATGGAGATTAACATGGATGAAACTCTAGTGCACTTTGATCTTGATGGACTAAATGGGGGTTAAATGTGTGAGAATTAGCATGAATGGTGCAGATTGATAAAAAAATCTGATTTTGGTCCTTACAGTTTCTACTTCAAGAGATGTGTTGCCTTCAACGATAATTATTCACGACATGAGAAAGGTTAACAAATATTCATGCACCGAAATAATGGATCATACATGTGCAGGAGAAGGGTTGTGTAGATGAAATGATGATGCAGTGGACTAGAGAGTTTTATCTCAATTGCAGTTTTATATTTTTTACAATAACATTAAAGTTGGAGTTTGTTTTCCGACATGTAATTTTGGAATGATTTATAAGTTGTCCCAAAACTTACTACTAAAAAAACACGATGTGCTCCAGAACATACAGTGCACAAAGAAATTACTTCAAAAATTAGTTTATGGTGTCCCAACAAATATAGTGTCCTAACATATATGGTAAATACAGTAATACTGCTACAGAGATGAAGTTTACTGATATGCATTAATGTTTTTAGTTAATGTGATAATATTACTATATTGTTACTCCTGACAGCCTTGTTGTAATGATGTTATTTGATAATAATTCTTTACTACTTTGTTATATCAAAACTCTTGCAGTAATATCACCATATTTGTAAGGTCATTCTTGAGTACCATTGTTTTAATCTGCAAAACCATTAGTAGGTATTATTACTATGAAGCTGAAGTTTAAACCCATGCCATAATGCTACTTGCTGCATTTCTACATTGATAAACTTGAAATCCTTTTGTAATAATGCTGTTCCAAGGAGACTGCATTGTTCTGAAGCTCTCATCACCAAGCCTGGTTTAATAGTATGGCCAGTAATAATAGTCTAGATGAAATTGTTGAAGGTGCTATTTATACAAGATATTCAGTATATTGAAGTACTTGTACACAATATTTTAATCATCATAAAATATAGATATTTTCAACACTAATGTAAGGCACAATTTTTTTCTCATTTAATATAATTAAAATGTCAGTAGCATCTCTTGCTGTTATTTCTGGTAGTTCTTCCATATAAGGCAGATATTTGGTAATTCTTTCATTAGGAGATTGTTTGAGTTTCATATAAATTCTGTTCTGCTCTTCCATTGATCTCTTTTCAACATATAGCCTACACAAAGAGTCATTATCTCCACTGATACAGTGTTTTCCTTATCAATTTTCTGAAAAGATAAAATAGTTTATTTGAAAACACTGCAGACACTAGCATACAAGTATTCTAACCATATACTATCAATATCTGAATCAATGATCTTCAATAATTTAAAATTCCCGTTATTATATTTAGCTTAACTACTACAGATATTGCAATATTTGCTTATATTATTAAAATAAAACACATTTAACATGTTTATTCATAGAAAAGCTACTTAGGTCATATCTCTAGGAAGTAGTTTCAATTATGTTTGCTTCTGATTTGAAATGGTAGTTGCAATAATATTACCATCAGCATTCAGATTTATTTTACTTAACTTTTCATATTAATATTCCAGGCATAACTATTACGTTTCTTTTGTACATTGGTGCATCTTCTACTAGATATACATACTTGTTTCACAACTGGGCATACTTGTCACAATCTTCTTTTTACCTTTTCTCCGCTTGTGTTTTTAATGAGAAATAGGATATTGAAGAATCATATAAAATAATGTAATTGCTAACTCCTACATCTGAGAAAAAAATGGTAGATATTACAATTAATTACAAGCAGAAAATATAGAATCCACAAATACATTGCATTTATTTTAAGGTTTATAAATATTTTGTGGTATAACATTTAAGATGCTACATACCTTGGTCCTTTCAGTAAATGATGGGTTTTCCATCTGGCTATCCTGGAAGCAACTGTTTGAATCTGCTGGTTTTGTAGACATTATTGATGATCCAAATGCATCAACATCATCTTTCTTTGTCATGTTATCATCTTGAAAAGTGATGGCTTCCTCTGCAACTGATATATCTGAAGCATCGTGACTTTTTGACTGATCTTCTTTCAAAGAACTTCCCAATTTGTCAATAAGTGATGTACCCAGAACTTCAATATTTTTGAATATATCATTATCCTGCCACACATTATTGTCCATTAATGAGGTTCCTAAAGCATTATCATAATTTTTTTCCATAGAATTGCCAAGTTCATCAAAGGCAAAGTCTGTTTCACTGGCCATTTCAGCTTTATATGGCAATTCATTCAAGGATATACTTCAGGCAGCTTATAATATTATCACCTTTAATAAGCCAAATGTTTACTTTTACTGCTAGATATTAACAGTTATAATACAAAGCATTGGCATTACATGAACAACATCTAGCATAGCTAATGTTAGTGATTGGACTCTCTCCAGTCAAAATATTTCTACATTAATTAGAGAGCCATTGGGATCCCATTCAATGCCCAACAGGTGCTGACATTTAGTTTGATACTCCAACCATCAGATCTCAGACACTAGCAAATTTTACAATTATAGTCCAACAACCCCCCCCCTCCCCTTGCTATGTCAGTCAAAAGAACTGCACTGCCCTTCTCTGCAACTGCTATCAACAGCTGTCAACTTTGATCTTTTCACACAAGGGATTTGTTCCTCTATTTGAAGTAATCATAAAATAACTTTACCAAACCCCAGGTTTCTCCTTAATACAAGTGGGTGGGGGATATTATGCTTTCCTTCATTCTTGAAACAATCAATTTCCTTGCATGCATTCTGATTAAAGTATATTTAAAGGTGGTATACTTATTACAATGGATGTAGACAGAAATAGGCTTGCATTTCTGTCCTACAGAATAATGATTACATCATATGGACAAGAACTTTGAGTATGTATGTATGTATGTATGTATGTATGTATGTATGTATGTATGTATGTATGTATTGTTACATGTTTAGCCTCGATTAAACAGTAACACAGAAAAAGTGAAAACAAAAAGCTTTGTATAATTTAACAAATAATTTATATCCGTGGAAAAATTCTGTAAAAATGAAAAAATAAGAATTTACAGTTTCAAGAATCAAATCCAAAAATAATCCAAGAATAATCCATGAATTAAATTACAAAAGTCCTAATAACAAAATGTTCTAATGAATTCAAGTTCGAGTCCTGATGGAAAATCCATGATGGATGACGATGACATATGCTGTAGTCTGTACAGTGTGGTCATTTACAGTTCCGGTGTTTGAAATCCGAATAAAATTTGTAAGCAATGTCTTTCCAAAAATTCTATATGAGCACTCTTCAAATATTTCCAGAGAAAAAGAATTAATCCTTTTGAAATCCAAATGATCTGAAGATAATTATAAGTCAAAATCTGGCTAAAACAAAAGAAAACAACTTGATTCCAAGTGTAAAAGCCAGAAACTGAGAATATTTCTCTAAAACAAAGGTTATATCGTATTCTAAGATGCAGTTTTGAAAATCACCCAAGTTGCGAAATCAGAAGAGGGAGGACACGTGATCGTGTTTACATATAAAACATGTACACAGAAATATGGCCTTGATTAGACGAATGATTTTACTCCAAGAATAAAAAAAATTGTTTACATCTTAAATCATGTAGTCCCATCATGACCTTCACAACAACCAATCATTTTAAAATAAAAAAGAACTTCTTTACGTGGCTGCTACCATTTTTGAATCAAGGTCAGGATCCAGGCCTACACCTGGTGTTTACAAAAAGAATGATTCAGGTCAACTGATTTTCTGGAAAAATATCATCTCCAGTAAATAAATTTATATTATAATAGCATGTAACAGATTAAATAATTGAAAACTGACAAACAAACAATTAAATTAAAAGATATATTAAATCAGATATACATAGCAAAATGAATGTATGTATGTATGTATGTATGTATGTATGTATGTATGTATGTATGTATGTATGTATGTATGTATGTATGTATGTATGAGTTTAATTTGCTAATAATTGTAACTGATGAGATAAGCCACTCTTCAGATTTGCGCAAATTCATGTGGGTGCTCTTAGATCTAATTGAGCTTAATTTTACTTTTTTTTTTTAAACAGCTTCCAAGCTCAATATCAAGCTCTAATAGTCGGGGTTGGTTTTTAAAACTATTATACACATATGTAGACCATCTCCAATAATATCCTAAACTTCTAAGCCTAGAGACTTGAACAGTTTGGAGGACATGTGCAATATTATTAATAAATCAACCCATCCATGTATCTAGGATCGTATAATCCCTAAATTTTCATCAAAATACTCAAGGGAACAAGTAGATTTACTTTCTGTTTTTTGGGGGAAAACAGTAACATTTCCAAGTCTGGACATAGTTATATTTACTCTTGGTTTTACATCTTAATTAATCTCTCTCTCTCTCTCTCTCTCTGTGTCTCTCTCTCTCTCTCTCTCTCTCTCTCTCTCTCTCTCTCTCTCTCTCTCTCTCTCATAATTAAGAATATATTTCAACTAGAGTGGTTTTTCACACACTCCTGCTGGGGAACTAGTGATGTTTTTGTGACCACTGCCCCCCCCCCAAAAAAAAAAAATTGCTAACCTAGCCTGCCCTTCTGTTAAGCAAATTACCCTGTAGGAAATAAAAATATCTACAACCCTTCTCTCTCTCTCTCTCTCTCTCTCTCTCTCTCTCTCTCTCTCTCTCTCTCTCTCTCTCTCTCTCTCTCTCTCTCTCTCTCTCATAATTAAGAATATATTTCAACTAGAGTGGTTTTTCACACACTCCTGCTGGGGAACTAGTGATGTTTTTGTGACCACTGCCCCCCCACAAAAAAAAAAAATTGCTAACCTAGCCTGCCCTTCTGTTAAGCAAATTACCCTGTAGGAAATAAAAATATCTACAACCCTTCTCTCTCTCTCTCTCTCTCTCTCTCTCTCTCTCTCTCTCTCTCTCTCTCTCTGTTTTGTCAGATAAGAATGTATAAAGGCCTAATTGGTTGTTAACACCTGCTGTGCATCTGACAGTATTTTACTACCATCACCAGCTTGCTAAACAAGTATGGGCTCACAATTAGCAAATTCCTCAGTAAGGAGAGTACATGGATCAGATGTTTACAGTGATAGCTTGGTGTATGCTCTTCATCTTTAATCTGAAATACACTAATCCATTTGCTCTCTTCTACAGATATAATTATCTAAATATATTGAAACACAATAGCATTATCTGACCATGATGGCTTAGTAGTGTCTATGTTGTTACTGCTGGAAAACAATTTGTTGCACATAGATGACATAACAATAATAATAATAATAATAATAATAATAATAATAATAATAATAATAATAATAACTTTTGATAACTTTTGTTGAACAATTTACTGCCAATGATGAGTTTATATTTATTTAAGAATAAGCTAATCATGTGAAAATGTTAGGAGGTGACTGCTAATTGAGGTAGGAATTTTTGTAATGGAAAGGTCAACATCCAAAAAGTTGTTGTTGTTGTTATTGTGGGGTTTAACACCATTTTTCAGCACACGATAGGCTATGCATGGAGGCCAGTATTAATGGTGGAGGAATAACCTGGGAAAACCCTGGGGAGAACCACCGACCCATGATAAGCTACTTGCAAGCTTTCTAACATACCCACGTTGGCCGAATCCTAGACTCGAACCCACGCAGACAGAGATGAGATGGCAATGGAGAGCGCATTAGACCACTCGGCCACTCGGGGCCCCTTCAAAAAGTTAAAAGAAGGTATGAAAGCATTTCAAAGACTGCTGTAATATCCTGGTGATCTAAATAATTTATTTATGTATATAATTTTATGATTCTTAGTTGAAAATTTTTTTGCCATCACACTAAAGTGGATTTGGAATGGGCATACTGATATATGGATATAAGGACATAAATTTCCTTAAGGACACAAGCAAAATTTTTTTTAAAAATGCACAAGGAAGATTTTTAAGGACTTAAACTATGTGATAAAGGAAGATATAATGAAAGCAACACATGACTTCATGGTAAAAGTAAAACATGAATCTTTGGAAACTGTTGTTTTTGTAATAGAAGAATATTGGGAAAAATGAATAATGAAAAACCTCAGATTCTGGATGAGATCAAACGTCTCAAAACTAATAGACCACTGACCAAGTATGTAAGCAAAACTTATAAATATAACTTTTTTAAAATTTAATATTTGGAAGTGTTCCTTTCCTACAATGTTTGTCTTATGTTCGATATTTAACTTAATTAAATTGTTTGTAAAATATTTTTTTTCCTATCTAACCACTAGTGGTTAGAGCATCCACCTCGGATGAATGAGGTTGCGGGTTTGAACCCTGGCCGAGTCATACCAAACACTTTTAACAATGGTACTAACAGCTATCTCGCACTCTGCATTATGAGGTTAGTGTTAGGATTGGTCAGCCTATTGTCAGGATCATGTGACTGGGTGGGGACATCAAGCTACATGTCTGCGGCTTGATACCCCAGTGCTATACATCACTATAAACTGCTACACTTCAGACATCATAGCAATATTACTGAATTTTTTTAAAACTATGTTAAAAATCCAAATCACACACACTTGCACATTTAACCTTCTTTCTATCTTGACAAGGAAGATAACTATTGTTAACCATGCAAAACTGTAAAGGATGTTTCCAAATTACCTATTTTTAGCAATTATTATTTAGTATAACTGGAGTTCTAGCTTGTGTACTTACAAGGAGAGTTAGAAAACCAAATCATCTAAAGGCTTACCGCCGGGTTGGAGAGCATCTAAAATTCACATCTATGATGTGGATCATGTAGTACGAAAACTGGTCTTAGGGTGCAAGGGACAGTTTGTATGATCAAATTTAATATTGCATACATCTGTCAAATAAAATTTTTAAACAATAAACAATACACGAGGTCAAAAAGGTCCATGATTTTGGATAGGCTTAATAAAGCAAAACATAAGAATATCACTCACTTGGCCTAATCAGTCAATGGAAGTTCACAGAATAAAAAGTTGTTGCACCCCACCCCCAAATTTTTACATGCATTTTTCATGTTCGAAGGCCTGCCATTTTTGAGAGTACATGATGCTCACAGTGCAAACACTAGCCCATTCCCTGGGTAATAATGCGCAAAACATTGTCTACTTAATAGCTAGATGTAAGTCAAAATATTTGTCATCCATGCAGTTTTGAGATATTCTACTTGCCTTGAACCAACATGTATGTTGCTATAACTAGCTAGCTCTGCTTCCTAGCGGACTATTGGTATTTCATTGGCTACATACTGTGCAGAGATTATATGAGGTGTACATGCCTCACATCAATTTCAGGAATAATACAAACCTAAAAGACCTAATTAACAAATATATCCATATCTTTAATTATAATATCTAAACAAAAGTCATGCCATAGCCTTAAGTTAAGAAATTTGCCATCTACAATATCTTGTGGGTGGTGTTGGAGGTTGGTGAAGGGTATCCATTGGAAAGCCAAAAGCAAAAGATTTTTTGCTAATACCATATGAACAGCAATGAAGCAGACTACACAGGCTGCATCATTTTGATTGCTGTCGATATTTTAGATAAAAAGTAAAAATAAAAATCAAAGTTAAAAGATAAGTGACAAAACAATAGTCACAACAATACTCTTATTGAATTACAGGGCATTGGTTTTACCATTTTAAAAATATTTCTGCAACATTTAAGATAGTTCTCTTAACAACATTGACAATTTGTGTTTTAGATTTCACCTGTCACTTTGTTTACTTCTTCTCTTTCCTCTTTTCTCATTAGCTTATTGACAGTATGAACCTTTGTTTTATATGTAACCAAAGAATAACAAATCAAATGTTCACTATTACAGTTTTGGAGAAGATTGTCTCTGCAAATACTAGAAGTAAAGTGCTTAGCAATGTCAAATATCATTGATTTTAAAATATGGAAAATGGATGAATTCTTGAGAAATGCCTTCATGGGTTTGGGTAACCCAGTTAAAAGAAGGAATGGCTAGAAAAATAAGGTAATACTTAATATATCTATTGCAAGATTCGCATATTATAAAACAATGGGAGACATATATTAGATCATGTTGGGGTTATGAATGTATCTTCAATTCTGTTGCATCCAATTCAGGGGAATAATTTGAATAATTTGTTTTACTGAACAATAACTTTCAGTTTGCAATACACAGAGTAAAATCAGATGTAAATGGCAACAAGATAGTTTTAAAATATTTCAGCTCAGAATCACAGGTATACTCTTATAAACAAATAGCAATATAGTTTCACAGTATGCAGATGACACCACTCTTACCCTGGATGACTTTATGAAATCCCTTAAGTGAAAACTAGATGTTATCTGCTAATATTTAAAATTTTTAGGACTCTGTATAAATAGTGAGAAAAAAACAATGTGTATTTATATAATCAATGCAGTGAAAAACTACCTAAACTGGTTTACTTCTTACTTAACCGATAGAGTGCAAAATATTTTTTTTAAATGTACAACTTTCTGAAAGTTAAAAATATTAAATGTGGAGTACCACAAGGCTCAATCATTGGACCTCTCTTATTCATTCTATTTATCAACGATTTACCTCTTAAGATTGGAACTTCAAGTTCTTCCATTGACCTCTATGCAGATGATACTACACTGTCTGAGACTGCTAAAACCAAAACAGTACTTGAAAATAACTTACAAGATGCTCTCAACAGACTTCAGGTATGGTGCAAGGAAAATAGTATGATCATGAATACAGAAAAACAAAAGCCCTACTAGTTACAACACAACAAAACCGAGCAAGCTTGATAGTGACAAACTTCAGGTTCTATTTGACAATGTGAGCCTAAATATGACCTCTCAAAATAGAATTCTTGGTGTATTCATAGGTAACAATCTTATTTGGTCTATTCACATTAAACACATTTCAAAAAGGTTAATTTTTATCTTTGGCTACTGAGGAAAATCAAAACATACATTCCTCATCAATATAGGGTCATCTTTTATAAAAGTTATATTCAGCCATATCTGGAATACTGTAATGTAATTTGGGGTAATACCTCTAATTCAAACATAACAGCACTTTTAAGAGGTCTTGCCATTTAATTCTAGATCAATGTATAGACAATTTTCAGGATGCAATAAAATAATATAAAGTTTTTGAAAATTCATGAAATAATATTTTTTAGAAAGGCCAAATTGATGTATAAAGTCTTCAGAAAAGCCATTCCTGTCTATCTAAGCAATATCTTTCACCAAAAGAGATGCTGATGGTACTCCAAATTTAAGCTCCATTAGAAGAAAAAATTACATTATACCAAGGCCAAAGAAGAAATTGTTTAAAAAAACTTTTCAATATACTGGTCCACTGGTATAGAACAACATTCCCAGTGACATAAGGCTGGCTCCTAGCATTTCTTCTTTTCATAATCGATGTCTTAAATGGATGAAATCTTTAAAAAAATTTACAGTTCTAGTACCAAAAAATATACTGCCTGCTTTTCTGTAATTTTGCATCATTTTCATAGCTGACTTTTTCAATGCAGGATGATATTTTATGTTTTATATATGTTTATGTTTACACAGAACCTGTGCATGTGTTCCGGGCTTGATACTTTGAATTTTACAATTACTTAATTATTTAGTGTCAAACCAGACTTTTCACATCATGTTGTATATACTGTATATATTGTACATAGCAGATAGAAGGCCTCAAGATAGATTAGTTCTGTACCTAACTGAGTTACCTTCTCTAAATAAAGTCTTTATTATATAAAATATAACTGGAAGTACAATATGGTACTGTGAAGAATATCATTTAGATTGGAATACATCTTATTTTATGTATGTAGGTACATGTGTTACACTCTCTATAGAGTTAGATGATATGGTCAGCTTAATTATGAAAGCAAATTTAGCGAAGTTAAATAATTACTTTTACAGTTGTCGGTATGGCCATGTTTATTTAATGCTTTTGTTGAAAGGAAAAGAAACACGTAGCAGTTGTATATACACATCAGTAAAGTAGAGTAATTTCAAAGGTAATAATGCAGTAAATTTTTAAAGTGCTATTTGTCTCATAGGAGATTGGTAATAAGAGAAAATAATCATTTAAAATAGTAACAAAATGCAAATATTGACAACAGTATAAAACTTGTAATAACAAGCAAATGTTGAATCTAGTGATAACATGCATATATGTGTATATGTCTAAGTATTTGTGTTTATATATATGTGTGTATACTAAATATGTGTACATGTAAAAAAATGCTTACAATAAATATATGTTATTTTTTCTACTCGCACTCTATTCTTTTATTTGCACTCTCTCTCCTTAAGAGACTGCTGACATATTTGTCTCCCTCTTTCTTTTTCTCTCTGTAAAGTAGCCAATATTAAGTTCCGTATTGGGCTTAGAATATAATGCTAAATAGAAGTGTTAACCAATATTCCCTATAAAGTAATTTGCTTATAATGAATTATGAGGTAGTCAGTCAGATGGTTCCCTTAATAATATTTATGTTTTCCAAAATTGTTCTGTTAGAATTGTTTGCATTTAAAGTTGTATCACATTTGTGCAAATCAACCTTCACTGATGCATACAACACATGATCAGAACATTGTAATGCCAAAAGTTACCTACTATGTATTTGGTTATTTGATCTGATGCACATAAACTTATTTTTACTTAAGTCATTCTTTACCAGTAATGTTTTCTTTTTATTGTCATATTAATGTATTTTTATTAGGATCATATTTTTGCTAACATGGATATATCCTAAGCCCAATTTGCAAACATGTTGAAATTATTTTAATATTATGTACTTTAATGTACACAGTCTATGACATAACAGTGATTTGATACACTGAGAAAGCTTAGTTGGCATAGTGTAGGACTATAATCCAAGATATTCAGGTTTGATACTGGCCTATGCCAGCCTGGGTTACCTGTCTTGGTGTGTCCTTGGGAAAATTACTTAGCTCCAATTTCCTCAGCATGATTTAGCCAATAATGTGTTGAAAGTGCCATAAAAAGCACAAGAAAATTGATACTGGGAAATGTCTGAGGCCCAAAAGTATATTTACTATTGCACTGTTTTTAAATATATATATATATATATATATATATATATATATATATATATATATATATATATATATATATATATATATATATATAATATATAATATATATTAAAATGACTAGTATATACAATGACTACTAAGCACTTCAACACTTCAAATACTTTGCTAACCAGCTCAATTAGATGCACAAATAAATTTTGGGATTATAAAATAATTAATTTCTTTTTCTTAATATGTGGGTGTGGGAGTGCTAGGGTCAGCAACAAAAAACAGATTGTCGGCCGACCAGAAACACACATTTTCTTTTTTATGACTAATGTAGTGATTTTTGCTGAGATGTGGCTTAAGCATAGTACCGTATATACTCGCGTATAAGCCGAGAAATTTAGGACAAAAATAAGGCCTAAAAGAAGGGGGGTCGGCTTATCTGCGGGTCAAGTTCCAAACCTGAAATTTATAATGCTTTTTCCCCTCGATTTCCAATATTTATTGTTTCCGTCGATCGCCGAATATGAGATCACATGCCTAATGATGCCACATGGCTGATAAGATTTGTCCTGACGTGAAGTAAAACAAATATTTTTTTTCTAACATAAGTGGTAGGATAATGAATGAAAAATATGTTTTTAACGTACTTTACGTCTATTTGACAGATGTCCATTCACCAGAAAATACAGCCATACGTGTTATTTGAACCACGCAAATACGTGTATTTTCCAAAAGAACCGCCATATTAGTAATCTCTATTCAAGTATTTAACCCTCGGCCAAGCAGTAATCATTAAACTCTACGGTTTCGTAGAAATGCACGCTAGTTTATTTCAGTGTAAATATGAAAAGAATCTACGTAAAAAAAAATAAAAGAATTACGATACTGAAGGTATACAGCCATACGTGTTATTTGAACTACGGAAATACGTGTATTTTCCATAAGAACCGCCATATTAATAATCTCTGGTCAAGTATTTATCCCTCAGCTAATCAGTAATAATTAAACTCTACGGTTTCGTAGAAATGCACGCTAGCCTATTTCAGTGTAAATATGAAAAGAATCTACGTAAAAAGAAATAAAAGAATTACGATACTGAAGGTATATACGACAAACATTTTGATCGAGAGTAGAAATACATGTATGACAGTCTTCGAGAAACAATAGCGAGAGGCTCCATAGGGTTTTGTTGCGCGCACGCTTAGGAACGGTAAATAACAGTGCAATATACGAGTCAGCGTGAATAATTGTAAAACAATATAATTTGTTGGATTTCTTTGACAGGTGTTTTAGAAGTAATCGGGAGCCACAGTTTATATACAACTATTATTTAGTTGTTTGTAAAGCAAAGTGGTTTTGTTAGCGGAAGATTGTTGTACAATAGCTACCATATGCTTAATCTGCGGTAAATGCCTCGGGGATAATAGGTTTGTTTTGTTGCATAATGCCAATGACTTAACTAATAGATGCCAACTCTCAGACGTATTGTTTAATGAGATATGGTAGTGGACATGGTTTCTGCTCAAAGTTATAAACTGTCACAATACTTGAATAATGTCCACGCTGAAACCAATCTTAGTTTGATCGATTGAATCACACTACCCGTAGTTTAAAAAACACAACACAAATAACAATGATACATAATTATCAAATACAAATTGAAAACCAACCACACATAGAAATAATTACAGGATAAGGTATATAAATAGTATACGACTACTGAAAGAAATTATTTCAATTTAATCTCTGTAGAAGTTTATGAACAATTCAATCGGATAAAATGAATAGTGTTGGAAGTAAAAGAAAGCGGTCTGCTTATGATGCAGCATTCAAACTTAAAAGTTATTGAATATGCAGAAGCAAATAACAACTGTTTGTTGTGAACGAGAAGCATGTATGGGGGGGGGGGACGACGTATATGATGAAAGCACGCCCGTAACAGAAGCCGAGTTTCGTGAACTGTTTGGCGAGTCTGATACAGAGCCCGATTTTGAAGGATTCTAAACGTGATCGAACTTTTATAATTCATGATTTTAGAATGAGGATTAATTAAATTTCCATTAAGACTTAACACTTCAGAATTGTTTTTATTTCAACATATAAACTAGATATCTTTCTTTTATTTTATTTAATAATGTGATTTACCTAAATAAACGTATTCAGAACTCACTTTGTGCATCTTGTGATGTACCGTTTGTATAAAAATTATGAGTCGGCTTATACGCGGGTCATGCACTTTATACCACTTGTACCAATTCAGTTTGGGGGGTCGGCTTATACGCGAACGGGCTTATACGCGAGTATATACGGTATTTTAAATCAGCGGTTCTCAACCTGTGGGTCGCGACCCCGTCAGGGGTCGAACAACGATTTGCCAGGGGTTGCTTACGACCATCGGAAATATACATTTTTACAGTTATGAGCGAAAAAAAATTTACGGTTGGGTCGCCACAACATTTGGAATTGCATTAAAAGGGTCGCGGCACTAGAAAGGTTGAGAACCGCTGTTCTAAATGATGAAATACAGGAAGGAAAGGTTACACTTGAGTGTGAATCAAGTATTAAAAAAACATTCATACTGTTCTACAGTGTGACTTGGAGATTTCTGACCTTGAATGTTCATAGATAGAACTAAACAATACAGGTAAGAAGGTAGTAGCTGCAGGAATATAAAGATCACCCAATTATAACACAGCTGTTTAGGAGCATCTTTAATTTAGTATAGAGATAGCCCAATCCACTATACTTAGCCATTTCATTTCAGTAGATTTTATCTGAAAATTTTATCCTTCCTAAATAAAAGAAAATCACTGTTTTGAAACCTAAACTCAGCTAATGTGTAAGGATATAGAAATGGTCCCAAATTTAGTTGGTCACATTGAATTCATAGAAGACTGAATTAAATCCAATACAGTATCATGAAATGGGTACTCAAACTAACCAAATATTAATACATGGCTGAAACAAACATGCAAAAAATTACTAAATATGCTCATTTGGGTGTTATTTTTGTTAGTGATTCCTCATAGTACGAACATACTCAATATATTCCTGATAAAACCTGCAAGGAAGTTTAAAACTTGATTGTCCTTGGAAAAGTGTACACAATGGTTATATTTTATCAAGTTTTGGCTGAAATTCAGTCTCAGTTTGATGAACTTAGGATTTAATGGACACAATGATTTCTGTATTAATATACAGATATACAAATCTATTTAAAGCATAATAAAGATGGTTTTCCTTAGAAGATATGGAGCTATGAATATGTGATATTGCCACTGATTTTCTTGTTTCAGTTTTTGTTTTCGTTTTTATTCAAGAATGCTACACAGAGCATACATTCAATGAATTTTGTAATTTTCATAACCAGGAATGTGTATCTGCCAAAAGTGACAGTCACATTGTACCAAGAGTGACAGTCACACTGCACCAAGAGTGATAGTCACATTGTAGTAAAGAGTGACAGTCACATTGCACCAAGAGTGACAGTCACACTAAACCAAGAGTAACAGTCATTTTGCAGTAAAGAGTGAGTCACATTGCACCAAGAGTAACAGTCACTTTGCAGAAAAGAGTGACAGTCACATTGCACGAAGAGTGACAGTCACATTGCAGTAAAGAGTGAGTCACATTGCACCAAGAGTGAGTCACATTGCAGTAAAGAGTGAGTCACATTGCACCAAGAGTGACAATCACATTGCATTAAAGAATGAGTCACATTGCACCAAGAGTAACAGTCACTTTGCAGTAAAGAGTGACAGTCACATTGCACCAAGAGTAACAGTCATATTGCAGTAAAGAGTGACAGTCACATTGCACCAAGAGTAACAGTCACTTTGCAGTAAATAGTGACAGTCACATTGCACCAAGAGCAAAAGTTACATTGCAGTAAAGAATGACAGTCACACAGCACTAAGAGCAAAAGTCACATTGCAGTAAAGAGTGAGTCACATTGCACCAAAAGTAAAAGTCACATTGCAGTAAATTCTAAACTGGTTGCCCATAATTCATGAGAAAACAATCAATGGTGAATTGCAGTCTACAAAGCATTTATTTACTGTGTACTGGCGAGAATTACAGCAAATTCAATTTCTAAAATCAAGTAAAACATATATGTTGCTTCTACTGACACAGATGTAGCTTCCTCTTGTGTTTGCATGAAGTTCAGGCATGCATAATACTTTTAATTAGTTTGCCATATTATCCACCATTGCATGCAATAATCAGTATCAATGATATCATGATTTCCAGAATCACTGCAAAGTTATAAAACTGACAAGTTATAAAACTTGTGCATGTCTAGTTTTAAAATGACTTAGACACACGAACCTTAAGATATATTACTACATACTATTGCATAAAGTATGTCTGCAAAGATGGTATTAATATTACTCTGTATCATATCTAAGAATAGCAGACAATGGGACATATATAGCATTTGGCTAAATCCATGGTAGATATATTAGTTAGATTGCTGCAATTCATGTTTAAAGCTTGCTTTTGAAGCAATCCAGACTGTGAGTGAGACATTTTATGCAAATTTTAAATTTTTATGTAAAATTTGTACAGCTAGATAAATATGTTTTAAGTGTTATGAAGTAAGGTTACCAATTTTTGTAAATGGTTACCAATAATATCGGAATGATCAGCAGTCATTCCGGGTAATCAACACAGTACTAATAAATATGGCATAAAGTAGCCACCACAAGAACCAAAACATTTTGAATTGAATTTTATTTGGGTTCAAGATTGACAGATTAGAGGACGTTGAGATTAGGTTTCTGTTCAATGTTCAATGCATCAGAAAGACCACATATTTAAACATAGTTATAAGCCATCATGAGATTGACCTTCTTGGAATATATTTTCATATAATTTTTACACCTGGATAGAGAGGTGATCTATGATTTGTTTTCAAAACTGACAAGACAAAATCTTAAACCTAGTTTTTATGATAGTTTATAACATCAGCACTGTTTACAGGAAAAGATACTGTTTGCTACATATAGATGCTATAAATAAATGGAACCAATCAAAAGTACTATATTGTTACTATACAAAATCGTTTATTGTAGTAAGATGTTATACTTACAAGCACACTGATGCAGAAAATGTCATACAGTTTGAAAAAATAATAGTGACAGCATCATAGCTTTGAGTACTACACATATAGTTTATACTGGAGCATATATCAGTATATAAGAGAGAGAGAGAGAGAGAGAGAGAGAGAGAGAGAGAGAGAGAGAGAGAGAGAGAGAGAGAGAGAGAGAGAGAGAGAGAGGAATGGGTACACAAAACTTGTGAGGGCTGAATGTTTTTTGGCTTAAAATTCATTTTGGTATGATAATCATATTAGACATGGTTCTATATGTAAGAGGTTATGCCTGACATACTGGCTTAAAATAAATTCAAGCAATATGGTTCTGGTAGCTTTTTCTCCTTATTTACTTGTGTGCCTTTACTAAATTGTAAGTTCCATTCTGTTATTTATTGTACACTTTTACACAGGTGTAGGGGAGTCATGCACATGAAATTGTTGATTATGGTTAGATCATTATTGCCATCATCTCTAAACAAAGGCTGACTCTGAACTACAAGCTCTGATACTTTGAAGACCATGCAACTTAGGCAGGTGCTCTGATAATTAACAGAGATTGATGTATCACTGGACAATCAGGACCAGCAAATCTGATTAGTAGCACAGATAAGAGATAATTGTGATTGACTGTAATTAAGAAGAGCTATAGAACACTTGTACTAACAGATGAAATAATTTTCAGCCTAACAACTGCATATCAAAGCTATCTTCATTAACTAATTCCCAAGGGTTAGTGGTGAACAGAGTCAGTGTCTGAACCTAATGCTGCCTCTAATGTTAACCCACTCCTTTTGAAAAGAGCATCACTCTGAATGTAGAATGAAGAAGGTCAGTTTTTTAATTACAATGAATTGGAATAAAGGTATGGTATATCACTCAGCTGATAACTTATGCTAATGTGACAAATTAATTAATGTAACCATTTGTTACTTTACATAAGCCAGAGAACCATTGCAAATATTTTAGAAAAGTAGTCTCTAGATGCAACTGTGAACAAGAATTTTGAAGTAGAAAACAAATTCAGATGTAAGTTATCTTGACAATGAAATGCTGTTCAAAGTGATAATACAGGGCATCTCAAAAAATAACTTTCTTATAAATGATATAAAAGTAGGTACTATAATGAGTTGCCAAAAATAACGAGGTTAATTTTGTTTTCCTTGTTATTGTAAGTATTTGTTCTTAGAGTCTGCTTCATTAGCTATTATATTGTTGAGCCAGATTTTATTATTTGCTTTTTGTTTCTTGCTTTTGCTGGTTTTATCAGCACCATTATGACCAAATATTTTTCCCAAGGACACACCAAAGCAGTTAGCTCAATGCTGGTTTGAGCCAGCCTGTCAAAGCTTGAATGTTAGGATTACTAGTCTGAATCCCTGTCAACTGAGCTTGTTTTACTAGGTGAAATTACATACATACATACATACATACATACATACATACATACATACATACATACATACATACATACATACATACATACATACATGCATGCATACATTCACACACACATGCATGCACCCATGGATACATACATACATAAATACATACATACATGCATGCATAAATACAAACATACACACACACACACACACACTTGCACGCACCCATGGACATTCATACATACATACATACATACATACTTTCCCATCCACAGTTGCAATACGCTTATATAAATACATACATAGCCAATCATGATATAGACAGAATATTGTGCATTTCTTGGACTTGGAATTGTTGTAAGATAGCATGTTCAAGTACAAAGTGTGGAAAGTAAAACAATACAATGAGGTTATAATGTCCTGAACATCTAATTGGGTCAATTATATATATATATATATATATATATATATATATATATATATATATATATATATATATATATATATATATATATATATATATATAAGCTGTCTTCTCCAGTTGTTTTTACTTAATTGTGCTAAAAAGTTTTTATTTTCAAAATCTAATTCTGAAAAGCCTACATCCAGGTGACCCTGCACAGCTACACAGGAACAGCTGCAGAATAGTGTTGTAGTATTAATACTACATCAGTTTTAGTATTGTTACTACATCAGGTTTTGGAGATCATAAAATTAGTGCCTGAACATAGAGTAATCTTACTACATGGGTTTGGGGGGATAGCTTTGTAGTATTAATACTACATCAGTTGTAGTATTGTTACTACATCAGGTTTTGGAGATCATAAAATTATTGCCTGAACATAGGGTAATGTTACTACATGGGTTTGGGGGGGGGGTGGATAGCTTTGTAGTATTAATACTACATCAGTTGTAGTATTGTTACTACATCAGGTTTTGGAGATCATAAAATTAGTGCCTGAACATAGGGTAATGTTACTACATGGGTTTGGGGGGATAGTGTTGTAGTATTGCTACTACATCAGTTGTAGTATTGTTACTACATCAGGTTTTGGAGATCATAAAATTAGTGCCTGAACATAGGGTAATGTTACTACATGGGTTTGGGGGGATAGTGTTGTAGTATTAATACTACATCAGTTGTAGTATTGTTACTACATCAGGTTTTGGAGATCATACAATTAGTGCCTGAACATAGGGTAATGTTACTACATGGGTTTGGGGGGTGGATAGCTTTGTAGTATTAATACTACATCAGTTGTAGTATTGTTACTACATCAGGTTTTGGAGATCATAAAATTAGTGCCTGAACATAGGGTAATGTTACTACATGGGTTTGGGGGGGATAACTTTGTAGTATTAATACTACATCAGTTGTAGTATTGTTTTTACATCAGGTTTTGGAGATCATACAATTAGTGCCTGAACATATGGTAATGTTACTACATGGGTTTGGGGGTGGGGATAGCTTTGTAGTATTAATACTACATCAGTTGTAGTATTGTTACTACATCAGGTTTTGGAGATCATAAAATTAGTGCCTGCACATAGAGTAATGTTACTACATGGGTTTGGGGGGATAGTGTTGTAGTATTAATACTACATCAGTTGTAGTATTGTTACTACATCAGGTTTTGGAGATCATAAAATTAGTGCATTAACATAGGGTAATGTTACTACAAGGGTTTGGGGGGATAGCTTTGTAGTATTAATACTACATCAGTTGTAGTATTGTTACTACATCAGGTTTTGGAGATCATAAAATTAGTGCCTGAACATAGGGTAATGTTACTACATGGGTTTGGGGGGATAGCTTTGTAGTATCAATACTACATCAGTTGTAGTATTGTTACTACATCAGGTTTTGGAGATCATAAAATTAGTGCCTGAACATAGGGTAATGTTACTACATGGGTTTGGGGGGATAGCTTTGTAGTATTAATACTACATCAGTTGTAGTATTGTTACTATAGCCAAATTCCTTTAAAAAGGACAAGCAAGCAATTCCTTTTTTATTCTGACAGTCCATAATATGCATATTATCAATTACCAAAATTCAGTCTCCCCCATCCCCATGCCCTGCTCTGCCCATATCCCCAGTCTGGTACTCATTCTACAACCCCCCTCCAGGCAGTGACCCCATGATCATTATGCAAAATATATAATACATCTACTGCAGATATGAAGTTTTTTAAATTTGTCATAATTTACATTTTTGTGCTTTTTTGACTTTGATTATCTCCTATGGAACCTACTGGCAGAAGCCAAGAATGGCATCCTTGCCATAAACAGTTATGACATGGGCAGTATAGATACAAAGTTCTACAAAGTTTCCACCCATTGGCTTGGAAGGAGATGTGACAGACAGACAGACATACAGTCTTGAACTAGTACAATAGCTTGCATCAGAAATCCTCCCACTTGGTATTTTTAAAAGATGTGTAGATAGTCATGAAAGTTTAGCAAGTTGCGTTTACTGAATTTACTGAATTTCCACAAATTTAAAAATGCTAATATAATATTATTTACAGTAATTAGTTATTATTTTGGGTAACGGAGAGCAATTAGAGAAAAAATTTGCATTTGAGACTAAACAAAAAGTTACAGTTATCAATACTGTAGTGATTCTTATTTGTTCTTTAGGTGTTTCAATGCCAAATCCATTTGACATGATGGTGACAGCCTCTTTTACTGGAGGACAAAATACCACAATTAAATCATCAGTTCCTGCAGCTAACATGTATATTACAACAGGAATTGGACCTTTTGTTGGCTTCTTCTATGCCACTGAGGTAATTTTTACACCTAAACTTTTTTAAAACCTTGATAATACAAAGATTAAACAGTTGCAGCTTGCTACCTTAGTCTATAAGGCTAATGGTTTGGTTCTGATCTTGGAGGAAGTTAGAGAACTGTTTTGATCAGCTATATTCCCATCCATAATCGAAAAATAATTCAGAATATGCTTTTTTTCTGATTTTTAGCAAGCAGACATATTGGATCCCATCACTAGAGAAGGTGTTATATAGTCAGCAATATTAAGATATCATAATGTGCATTAAGTTAAACAGAATGCTAAACTAATATACAACAGAATTAATCTATAATATTTAATTTCTTAAATTTTACATTTGCATTAAGGCTGCATATTGGCTTGATGTCTTTATAAATGTAATAAGGGCTCCATATTGTGGTGTGGGAGCTTATTATCCAAAATTTCCATAGGTTTATCCATTCATTTGTTCATCAGTCTGTAAGGCTATTTATTCATCATATTAACAACATAACTTTGCAACCCTTAAATATCACTGGATGTCATTTGGTAGGTGAATTTAACTATTACATATAGATATGCTTTTCAAAGGTTTTGATTTTGATAGGTAAATTATCTAGTGCCATTAAGAGTTTTCATCTTTTCAAGTCAAGTTTTGATGAAATTGTTGCCTTGCTTGCACCAAATGCACATCATCTACAACATGAAGCTTCTGTACACCTTGGTCAAATGATATCAGGGAAGTGTGTTTAAAACAGAGATAAACTGATCAAATCTCGCATTGGGCAGTCTGTCTGTTGTGTTGAATATCCACTCTGAGATGGAATCAATTGTTAGCATAGTGAGGACATTGCTAGATCACCATCCCACTCCCACCCCAAAATGAGACCTATGATACTGACTGCAACACTTTGGAAGAGAAAGGATCCTCAGTTCTACATACTTGAATTCATCTTCAGTATTGTTATGGTTATCTGCAAATGGGTTTTCTGCTTCAGGAGGAGATGACACAGTTAATAAATTTGGAGCAATTTATGCCCGTATGCATGCCCCTTAACTCCACGAATACTTTAGAGTTTTGAGGGAAATCCCCCCCCCCCACCTGTTTCTAGGCAGTCCAGTGGGCATGAGTCCCTGTGTATAGCTGACTATGGCCTTCAGGTCTGTATTTCTTACTAGATCGTAATGATCCAGTCATTTATTCCATAATGCCAATCAACACCATCCAAACTGCCAACTGACCAGTGCAGCCATTTGGATGACTGTACCTTGTGCCCAGTGACCACAGAACAGTCATTTCAACAATCTTTCCAATATGCATGTCTGTATAGCTGTGTAATGTGGGTACATACATTAATCTTAATAACTCTGTCAATTTTACCATGCCTCAGCATGGCTGGTGCCAGAGCTAACTGTACCATCTTCCACATGATGCCTTGACCTTGTAGGCCTGACTGGTCATAGGGGTAGATGCAATTTAGAAACCAGCAACACCCAATAATTTTCTACCACTGCAGCCTTTAAAACCAAACTCAGCTTCATCCATTGTTGGATCTGAACATGTTAAATCTTCGAGTTTATCCCCACAACCTCTGTGTGGGGTTATCCTCAGTGGGCTAAACTTTCATATCTGTATAAAACATGCCCAGAGGCATGCAAGAGGCATTACTATTGTCCATGTATCATGAAATGCCAGAGAAATTCTTTATTTCTAAATTCTTGCTTCATTTATAAAGAGCAAATATAGTTTAAGAATTATGATAATTAAATATTGTGATTTTCAATATTTTAAAATAACCAATAGCCTGTAATGGAGATCCCCTGTACTGACCATGATATCTCAGTGACACCTGTGTTTCAACCAGATTTATAACTTGGATGGTGGCTCAGTTTTATAACTTGGATAGTGGTTGTGACACCTTTTTGTCAACTAGATTGATAACTTGGATGGTGGCTGAGTGACATCTGTGTTTCAACAAGATTGATAGCTTGAATGGTAGTTGAGTGACATCTGTGTTTCAACAAGATTGATAACTTGGATGGTGGCTCAGTGATATCTGTATTTCAACCAGATTTATAAATTGGAAGGTGTCTCAGTGACATCTGTGTTTCAACAAGATTGATTACTTGGATGGTGGCTCATTGACTGTGTTTCAACCAGTTTTATAAATTGGATGATGGCTCAGTGGCCACTCTTCTGGATTTTTTATTAGAAGAATGAAGGTTTGAATCTTGCCTAAACCAGATTGGTTGGCAGCATTGGTGTGTCCCTGGGCAAGGAACTTCGCTCTGATTGTCCTAATATGACATAACCTTTCATGTGCTGATATGCTAATAAAATCCAACCAACCAACCAGTAAGTCATTCATTGAAACTTTTTTTAAGAAGTATGAAGTCATTATATACTGAAGCTGTATATTAATTTTGTTATCTTTTAATCCTAATTGTTCCTTACCCCGTTTTACATCTGTATCAAATTTCAGGTAGATAGTTTTATAAAGAGTTATTTCCCTTTTTCATGGGAGTGGTCCACCCATACTTTCAGATGTTGTTTATGCAGTGGCTAGCAAGTTGAAATCTGCCATAATATCCTCAGCCATGTAAGATTTTACATTTCTTTAAAGATATTACCCAATCTCATTTCATTAAAACAATCACTACCTCACAAATGCAGCCTTTCCCAGCATAGTTCAAGGAGATCGCTAAAACATTCACTACCTCACAAATGCAGCCTTTCCGAGCATTGTTCAAGGAGAATGCTAAAACATTCATTTGCTGAGATGGACGTCAGAAGTATACTTTATCTGTTTCCTTACTGAATTCAGTCATGTCGTTTAAATGCAACTTTTTCCAGAGTCATATACAACTTTGTTTTCTCCAGAAAATGCAGCATAACCATTCTGATTATTGGCAACAACATGCCTACATTAGTTTCTAATAGTTTTGGCGCATCTAAACTAATACACTGAATTTCATTATAAAGAATGTAGAGAAATGAAGGAAATATATAAGAACATAATTAGCATACAAATACCTATGTTATTAACAATTTCATGTAATAGTTTTTTGTCTATGGTTTGTTAGATGTTTGTATTATCATTATATCATACACATTCATGTCTTAACTGGTGAAAAACATTATCAAAACAACTTTGATTTTACAGTGGCTGGCTGAACTTTGGACATAAACATCAGACAGAGGATAAACACAAACCTAGGATTGAGTTGGCCACTCCTTTACCTTGCCGGTATGGTATCATCAGTTCACAAACACACACACAGTTTTTCTTATTTTTAGTGAACTTTATTGGAGGAAGTAGATAATAAATTAGATTTTTAAGGTACAGTTATGAATTTCCCGCAGCTGAGTTTTATTTCAGATAAGAAATGAATACTCACTTGACTTGAACAAATAAACCTTCTTTAATCATCACTCATGACTTGTGTAGGTGTAGTTTCAGTTTAGGGCCATCCAGGATAAAAAAAAATACATAAGACCAATATGTAGTGTACACAGCTGCAAAAAGAACTTGATTTTATCTGCATTTTTACTGAATATCTATTTTGAGCAGGCGTGTGCAACTTATGGCCTGAAAGTCAAATATAGCTGGTGACCTGGTTTTATTAGCTTGTTTAAATCATAGGGTGTGGTTTTAAAAATTACTTACTCATCCCATGCCCACAAGGAAGGTGCACATGCCTGGTTTTGAGTTGCTAGAGACCTAATGATAGAATATATGTTGAAAAAGCACAGAAAGAGAGGTTGAATATTGGGAATTGTTGCCTCTTGTGACAGATTTCTGGGGTTCAATTATATTTAGGTATGTGGCCTTGCATTTTGAGATCTGATGATAACCATGGTTATTTCACTGACATAAGATGAGCTTAACTACTGGTAATTATAAGGAGATTAAGCAAAATTAACATTTCGATGTAGTGATTTACTATGAGGGTCAGTAGAATGGACTTTTGGGATGTGTTGACTGACCATGAGGGCTAGTAAAATGGACTTTTAGGATGTGGGGACTCACCAGAAGAGCCAGTAAAATGGACATTTAAGATGTGTTGACTGACCATGAGGGCCAGTAAAATGGACTTTTGGTATGTAGGGACTCACTAAAAGAGCCAGTAAAAAGGACATTTGGGTGGAGAGGACTCTCCAGAAGAGTCACTAAAATGGACATTTGGTTGTTGTTGTTGTTGTTGAAGGCTTTAATGCCATTTTTTAGAACAGGATAGTGGAGGAAGAACTTGGGGAAAACCCCAGGAAAGAACCACTAACCCATGAGAAGCTACTGGCAAGTTTTCTCACATACCCACTTTCAAAGAAATAAACAGGGTGTTATCACTTTCAAAGAAATATACAGGGTGTTATCAGCATCAGAATGCCCTCCACCCCCTACTGCCACACAAAACTATAAATTGAGTGTCTGTACATCTTAATGATAAGGAAGAGACTCCATCCTTCTGACTCCTTCCCTAGTCTGTAGAAATTAGGTTGATTAATGACAGCTTGTTGGGACGAGAATGTGCTCAGCTAAATGCAGACTTTCTTTTCTGAAAGCCAGATACAAACGATGTTCTCGTCTCACTGGTACAAAATTCACTCCAATGCCTTCCACGTTGATCTTCCCAGATCCAGATACAAATGTAGCTGTGGTTCACATGTTTTCCCATCAGTTTCATAAAGTGGACAAGAACATGCTCCATGCCAATTTAAAGCTGGTTTGAAACGTTGCCACATCTTCGGCTGTTAGACTTGGCTTCATTTGGGATTTTCTAGCTTTTTTTTAGCATGATGACCCAGATTCCTCAGGTCATTAACATGGTGAATGTTGTGAATGCCGTTGTGAATCTTGACCTAATAGAATGTGGTGTTTGCACTCCACATCACTCAGACCACATCATACCCAGGCATTACACAGTTTGGCTCACCATTACACCTTGGAGGCAAAATTGAAGACATTTGGAGTCAGATAGCTCAGGAACTGCTCCTGTAACTCACTGCCCAACCAGCACAGTCTCTCAGAACCACTTTGCCCCTCCACAGTAGAGGATGATATGATAGGCTAGAAACATGGATTCATTTCCATCACACATTCAGTTCAGATCTCAGCTTTTGCCAGGAGGCAATAACCTCACCAGTTTAGGAGGCAATCTTACTGGGGAAGCAGCAAACCAAATTTATCTGCTTCCAAGCTGTCTAATTCTTGACCAGCCAACCATCTTGCAGGCAGCCTTCTAGTGATAGCCCGAGTCATGGTGCTCCACAGTTGCCATCTAGATAGAATACCTTTAATGCTACTCCTTCGGAAGGGAAAGTTGTATCAGCGTTGGGTTTTTACTGAAAGGCTGCTTGTGGTATGAAGTTGGTCTTAAATAAAATATTGATAAGTCTGATATCTAATGTGAAGTTTTAAATCTTTTTGCAATTCCTTGTTATTAAATGTAAAATATTGTGCTTGAACATTCAATATGGCCACCATATTGGTTATCTTGAAAACATTTTTAATCCTACTTCTTCTGAATGAAATGTTTTGACATGGATTTTCTCCAGAAGTCTTTTTTATGATGTAGACTCTGAAAGACATTGATGCAGATCTGACATCCAATATGGTGACCGTGGTGGCCAGTTTGAAAATCTTGTTATCACTACACCAGTCTTGATGATCATATTTTTAAAAAAATCACCAAAAGTCATCAAATGGTGTCTCATTTGTCCTGAATGAAAATGATGCTGATATTGCAACTAGTATGACTGGCACAACTGCTACTATCAAAATCTTGTGACTCAAAAATATCTGAGATGAACTTAATTCCCTGCTTTCTTTTTGGATAGTAGGGTGTTGATTTGTTAGAATGATTTGTGTTTGACACCCTTTGCAAGACTGCCAAATTTTGATTATGTAAGGACATGCAAAATAAAAAGAAGAATCATTTCTGATTTTGGGGTGTTGAGCTCGAGTTCATGCTCAGAGAGTTTAGAGAATACAAGGGATTCTGATCTGCTAAAACATGCATTTGGCCAAGTTTGATCATTGTTTGTTGCAGTAAATTGTTACTTGAACATGGGTAAAAATAGTGCTCTACTTAATGGTATCAATTTCTTTCTGCTGTTAAGGTATGTCATCAAATGGAAACCTCAGAACTAAGCATGACTTGAGTCATCATTATGATGGTCATAAGGTTATGATCATAGGACTAAGAACTCTTTTATTGTTGTAGAAATGTGTCACATAACATCCACATAGGCACATAATAGACAGTCATAAATTACATTAAGCTTTGTGATATGGCAAGTTGTTGACAAGAGATTTTTTAAATTGATGGAAGATTTAACCATAGGAGCACTCCTTAAATAATACAATTGGTCCTAAATAAGAACCATACCAATCTATTCCTGTATGCTTCTTACCCTTGCATAACACTCGTGTTTATGTGAAAAGCATTACTACTCATCTGCCTTCACAAAATAATTAGTAGCAGTAATGGAAAATGCACTGTTCTGCAAGCATAGCACTTGTCAGCAGGTCAGGGTCTGTTTACAGTTGAGTGTACATGATACTAGTAAATATGGTGCATATTCATCTGCAGTCTAGAATATCATTGAAGAAGAGGCTTCTTAATACAGTGTATCTTGTGTATCCAGCTATTTTCTGTGTGTGTTAGTTTTATTGTACAATAGAACTTCAAAAACATTTTCAGGGCCAACATTTTTGTTCAAGTTTTCAGGTGCTTCAGATATTTCCTTGAAGACTTGAGATTATTCTTAATCCAGACTGAGTAATTCACTAAAACGATGCCTAATATTAGATTGAGCAATGTATGAGTTATTGAAGTTTTTACTGTATATGCTGATCAATACATGGAGAAAAATAAATGTCATATTGCAAGTTGGAACAATCTGACCTTGATTTATGTTACTCTGAAGCAAAAGAATTAGGAAAAATAACTTTTTCTCATACAGAATTATTTTATATTATAACTGTAAAAGGATCATGCAGAATAAATTTGACTTGAGCATGTATTTCTTACAGAAGAACTTAACATAATTCTGTAAAGAATATTAAATTCCAGAATTAAAAAAATACAGTATAAAAAATTACAGCAACTATAAATAGAAGTTTGAACTTGGTAACATTTCAGTCTTGTGGTGCTTATGGTATTTATTTATTAGTTTAGTATTTATTATTTTGATGTTTCATTACACCTGTTTGATCTTGTGATAGTGATATGTTAATGTTTTGCACTTTTATCTTTGGCATTTGCTTTTGTCTCGTATCAGAGAATTTCAGGGCAAATTGTATTGTTCTATTCTCATTTCAATTACAGAAATCATGGTTAATATGGGTTACAGTAGGAAAGATATTGAGGACTCCATAACACAGCAGAAATATGATGATATACATGCCACCTACCTCCTGCTTGGTAGAAGGACCACTGATGTAAGTAGATCAAGAGATAACACTGAAAGTCATTTGAGATGAACCTACAGTGTCTTTGTAAATATTATTGTAAACATTAAATGGTTTGATTAAACTTTGGGAGAGCAGTATTTATTATTAGCTCACCTTTCCATATGGCCCAGTGAGCTTATGGTATGGTCACATGTGAAGCTTCCATCTGTCAACATTTGCTTGTTAAACCTGGATGTCATGTTTTTGATCTGATTGTCATCAAACCTTGATTGTTAAATCATCAGTATCTTGAATGAATTTGAATATGAGCATGGTTTATGCATATTCATGATGAGGTTCCATGCCCAAATGTCTGGAACTGTTACCTATGATCCTGTTTGAAAATGTTGCTACTCAGACATAATTTGGCCAATAGTGGTAATCTTGAAGATCTTAAACTAGCTATTCCTCCTGAAAGAAAAGTTGTATTGACGTTGACTTTTCACCATAAGATGTCTTACAATGTCTATTGTTTCTGACCGAAAATGGTGCCAATCTGTAGTACAGGAGGGATGTCACATTGAAGCTCATTATTGCAACTCTTTCTAATGAAATATATTACCAGAGTGTTTTCATCAGAAGACTTTTTTGTGTCCAGTTTGTCCCACATGAAAATTTAACAGCTCAGACATTCACACTGATTATCTTTAAGATCGTGTTGTAACTCCTACTGATTGAATGGTCTATATCAGCATTTGATTTTTACTGTAGGACTTCTTATGTCTTGTTGCTTACAAGTGAATATGGTGCTGATAAGACTTAACAGTATGGCCATAACAATGGGTAGCTTGAAAGGCTTCTTACTTCCATGGATGGCTCGTCACATAATTATTGTGCTTTCATCAAAAGGATTATAATTTCTAGTTCATCATAAATGGAAATGTTTTCAGTCTGTTAGCCAAGGGGCCCAAGGAGGCTGAGTGATCTCTAACACTTAAGACATATTTAACTGGTATTTATTCTTAAAGTGTTGTCACTAGTAGGCATTATTTACAATGTACTAATTTTTTCTTGTTTTTTTTTTTTCTTCTATTTTTCTTTAGAAAATTTATCAGTATCAAATTCCTTTTCATCTTTAGCATACCAGGGTGCTATTTCATTAATATTATGTTCACTATAACTTTGGAACTCACTTGTACATATGAACGTTATGAAACTAAACTTTACATGCACATAGTACATCATTCTGTGAAACTAACTGTACAGAGCTTTTTTTATAAAAAAAAAAAAATTCAGAAAATCCAGTAAGGGTCTCTTTTTGAGATTTTTTTGTGTGCAACAATGCAATCACATCTATTTGAAGATATATGAGTTGTCCAGGTACACTAAGATGAAGGTCCAGAGTGTAAAGATGCAGTCTGATTTGGTTCCAATCCAGCAATTTATGATCCAGTTATCAAGTGGAAACCAGGATGATGGATATGTTTACTATAGGGCTATGCCAAGTATCTGAGCCAGAAAAATAATTGTATTACACTTTCAATTAATTTTGACAGAAAAAAAAATCGAGTTTTAAATTTTTATTTATCTATCACATGAAATTTAGTGTTTATATTATTGTCAATAAAAAACCTATGCATTGGAACAAGTATTTGAATTTGTATATTTAAGAATGTCCATTTCATTCTGGAGAGATACCTGAAGTATAAATTGATACAGGAAAAAATAAAATCAATAAGGATAAAAAAATTAATCTTCCCAAATCCTTTATTAACTTTTTCCAAAACTTCTCTGAAGTTTTACACATTTTACTGTGTATTCTAAAGCTTTTCTTGAGCAACCTCTGGTATCAGAAACTGCCCGTTTTGCATGACAACAATTGTCATATACCCTTTAATTTTATTATGTGATTACACTCTAGCGAGCAACCACCTGCAGAATGATACCAGTTATTTTGATATTTAGGTGAAATATGTTTTGAAAATGCTATGACCAACCAAATTGCACCAAAAAAAAAAAAAAAAGAAACAGATAAACACCACTACCTTTATTTAATCCTTTGTAACTAAGACTGCTTATGAGGTTCTACAGGCAAAGTGTAGATTGCTAGCATTGTGAAAATGGATTAATGCCAGCATTGTGAAAAAATGGATTAATACCACTGACCTTTATTTAATCTTTTATAAGAAAGACCATTTACAATAATTTAAAATATTGCTTTTTCCTTAGCTGGAGGGCAGTTACCGGTCAGGTAGCAGTCAGTCTCTAAGGCATCTTCCCGTAAATGCAACCTCCAATCGGCCACACAGTGAAAACCAGACCAATAACCAGTCACCAAACAAAGTGACGCGCAGCCAATCCGCAACTAGCAGCTCCTCTCAGGGTCGACGCCGATACAGCCATGGTGGGGATAACAACAATGGGCATGGGAATGGCATGAAAAGTAACTTACTGTCTTGTAGTAGTAGTATGCTTGTACCATGGCAAGGGATACTTTTATAAATTTTTTAAATTTTCATGCTACAAGAAAAATAATTTTGCCTTTCAAAAAAACCACACAAACATTTTGCTTACAGAACTTAAAGGGACCAGTAGAATGTGTTTATTAAAGTCACAGTTTGATTAAAATAAGGGAAAATTGATTCTGTACAGACTTGATACTTATATCAAAATGTTCACTAAAATCGAGGTTAATAATGACCAAATATGTCCATGTGACATTTACTACTTTCAGATTGAAGCTTCCTGTATTAGAAGATGTGTGAAAAAAAATCAAAACTATCATTGTTATCATCCTGTTGTTGGACAAAAATGGATTAATGTTGGTGTAATGAAAATGAGTTACTAAATGTTTAATATCTTAGGGTCATGTAATTGGAGACCTTTCTAAGCGAGAAATAAATAAATCAGTATGTCAATGTTAATTGTATTTATCTGTGGACAATAACAGCTTGGACTTAAACCTGCCAGCACATTGTGTTGTTTGCTTCAAGTTTTATGTTGAATTTAAGGCACCTAAAGAACCAGATTACAATGCTTCTGTTTGGGTATAGGCTCATAACAGTTACATGTTTGTTTCAAGTTTTTCTCCATTTGATGAGACAGAAAAGGTGTTCAAGCTGTCAGTCTTTTGTAGATCATTTTGATCTTCTGATTGACTGACCCTATTGACTTTGGTTTCCACAGCACAACTTAATATGCAATTTTTGTTCTGCACCAGACTTGGCAAATATTTTTTTTATATTCCTTTCTCTGGACTTGGATTGCTGTATCATAATTTTAGAAATGTATTTGGATTTCAACTAAATTTGACAAGCACATTTAAAATTATGAGACCTTGAAAGAGCTCAGTTTCCAGCATTCCACAACTTATGTACAGGATAACAATTTGAAATTTGTTGTCAAATGCCAATGGACCAATTTTAAATAAATTTTGCAGAGAGCATCCTGGCATGAAGATCTTTTAGATTTGTACAAATGTTGCCAAGTCACCATCTAGTATGGCTGCCATTACTGCAATAAAAAAAACCTTTAAGCAACAAGTTCTCTGAAAAACCACTCTTCAAAAATTTACTGAGTTGGACAATAACCTTTCATTAACCCTTTGAACCCGACAGGCCGGTTTACCATCCGGTTGAAATGGTGTACATACCCGAAAGGCCGGTATACCGGCCTAGCTATCTACCGTCATAACCCGACAGGCCTTTATACCGGCCTAGCTATCTACCGTCATAACCCGACAGGCCGGTATACGGCCTGTGTTATGTTATTCGCTAGATGGTCAGTGAAATATAGATCTTGCATGAATGGTACAGCATGAACAAAATTTTGAGACAGTTTGTTACATAGTCATAGTAATAAAAATCATTTTATAAGCATGTTTGAAAAGAGACAATTTGATATTTGCTGTTATATCATAGTGGATTATCATTCTAAGGCATACTATTACTTTTATTTTGCAAAATTTTACTTTTTATAAAATTGTCAAAAATTGCCGGGGAGGCTTGGGTTATTGTGCCGAAATATGGGGGAGATTAGGGTTCAAAGAGTTAATGCCATAAAACATAGTCACTTTTACTAAAAATAGATTAATTTGACTGTCTGTCAGTAGCAGCTCTTTTTAACTCTAAAAATCACCTGACCAGTTTAAACCAAAAAATGGCTCAGAATATGCTGGAATTAGGGCCTTTCATATTTAATTAGTATGCTCCACCAACAAATGTGGTTGCCATTACTAAAAAATGTTAAAACCTTGAAATGACTAATGTGAAAAATTGCTGAACAGAATTGTATTAAATTTGATAGAAAGCATCAAAGAATGAAGAACTTTAAAGTTCGTACAAATGATGCCACACTGCCATCCTGTGTTTCCGCCATACTTAAAGCTTTAAAATGACTTCATTTCCAAAACTGCGGAATATAATTTTACAGAAAGCATCCTACCTCGATGACCTTTACACATTTGTTACAAATAATTCAGGCATACCATCAAATAGTATTAGTAAAAGTATTCCATCTTTTCACAACTTTGTCTCAAAAACTTCTTATTAGAATCTGACATTATCCTGGCATAAAGAGCTTTTAAAATGTACAAATAATGCTCACATGCTTTCTAATATGGCAACTATTACTTAAAATAGAAAAACATTTGAAGAACTTTTCATCTCTTCATTTCAAAAACAGAATTTATTCAAATTTGACAGAAACACCCTGGTATAGAGGACTTCAATTTTAGACCATTGTGGCTATCATTTTCCAACATCTATAATTTCTTTGAAGAAAACTAAACTTTACACAAAGCATCCATCATAAATGGATGTCAGATCTTTACAATTGATCAGTTCTCTTGCAAATATAGCAGTTATTAAAAAAAAAGTGGGAAATTCTTTAAATGACTTCTCAAAAACAACTTGGCAGAATACAGCCAATTTTATGGAAAGCATCCTGGCATGGAGTTTTTTAAAATCTGTTCATCTCTAAACATTGATCATCAAATATGGCCATAGTAACTGAAAATAGAATGGCATTGAATGACTTCTAAAACAAATGTTTACAGAATTTAACAAGATTTGAAAGAAAACATCATGGCATGAATGTCTTTTTAAGTTTTGATTATGTGATGCTGATCTGGTATCAGATATGGCCACTGTTGCAAAAACTAGACAAAATTTGATTTACAGCTGGTAAATGCTGCTTAACATGATTTGAATAAGTGACAGCAGAAAGCATCCAGGCATGAAGGTGTTTTAATGATGCGACAGTTGTTTACACATTTGGGTACATCAGCTTAACATGAGTGGCTGTGAAACTAAATTTGTTACATTGGCGTACATGCCAAGCATTACGCTTTTGGTGTAATCGTTACGCTTTTTTTCCACTAAATTATGCGTTATACTTAAACGTATAGGGATTACACTTTTTCGGTATATCCACCTCCCAAAAAAAATCAATTATTTGTTTTCTCATTGTTATTAACATTCCATTAATCCCACAGACCATATTTAAGAAAAGAAGGTTTTTACATAACTACAATATAAGAGTACGCCTAACCGTAGACTTTCCTAACAGTATCATGTTCTGTTTATAGCTAACCTGGTTCTACTGTTGACCTCAAATTCTATTTATAGCATCTGTATGCTTAGTGAGGAGAGAGCAGACTAGTTTTATAAATTTAATCTTTACGCGCAGATTCCATGTTCTAATTCATATTTGCTGCAGAACCAGTCTAAATATATTTTGGTGCCAAAATGTATATTTTAGTTTAGTCTATGCATTTATGTGAGCAAAAATATCCCCTTTAAAAAAATTTCCTCTATAAATTAGAAAAAGGCAACCAGAAATAACCCCGAAACCAAATATAGCAGAATCCTCTAAATATTAAGACAAGAGTGCAGTATCACGTGACATCTATTTCTGGCTGTGTGGAAATAATTTTAATATTTAGCGCTAAAAGTCTTAAGATGGTTTCTAGTCGATGTGTGTAAAGCTAAAAGTGCTACATATGAAAACTTGAAACAGTAAAGGATGTTTAAAGACGAGAGGGGCAAATAATCGTTGTTTATTGAAATTTTAGCATGTTATATGTGGATTATGCTTTTTCTGCCTGGATTTCGCTTTGTGACCACTTGGATTACTCTTTCTTTTTCTTTTTTTTTCCTCGTCAGGGATTGGCATGTATGCATTGGGTCCAGGAATAATCTGTCTGTTATAGTTTAACCTGCATTCATCAAAGACGTTTTTACAAATGTTTGGTTACAATATGCATTACCTTGAAAGCTAAACACGACTAACTTCCAACAGGGCTCCAAATGAGGATTTTATTTGTATGATAATAGCGGTGATGACAATAATTTTGAAAGTTTTGAAGTATGCAAGATTATTGGAACTGAGAAAGTGTTTCTGGAAATACTAATGAGTGATTTATAGCTTGAAAATGATGCTGAATAAAGTCTGATGTACATACTGACAACTAAAACAGATTTCATGCTGTATTTTAAAATTAAATGTAGAAACGGGAATAGCAAACTGTTTCTGGCATAGATGAAATGAATCTTTGTGCAGATCAGATATTAACTGGGGGTGGACGTGATTGAAGAGGGCCACATGAAATGGAAACCATCACAAACATGAATTTAAACGTTTTCTTTTTTTTTGTTGGTTGTGACCATGGGTTTGGTGCATACATTTTGATTTAAGATTTTGCTGCGGTGCTGAATACGTGACCTAATTCTTAAGTAAAAGAAAAAATGAGATTTTTTTAGCACGTTGTTTGCAAGTAACACCTGAGTAGGTAGAAAACTCAACCAATGACTGCAGGCTCACAAGTGGACATGAGATATCAGTCATGTACTAGAACCAATGACACAAAAAATTTAGTTTTGTGGACAGACTTAGGACTGGAACTTTATTATCTATTATCTAAACCTGCGATTTTCACAACTTGGATGTGAAGTTGTAACATGTATACATATTTATGGTTGAGCTACCAAAGAGTAGAGTATTTATTTAAAGCCCTTTTTCTCATTAAAATTTGAACAAAAATGCAGATGAAAGACAAAGTTAATTCGTAAATTTTATGTTTATTTGTACCAGCAAGTACAGACAGTTAAAATTATATAAATGAATTGATGCTTAAAATAGTGTTCAGACTTTTAACAATCATTTTTAATATATTGTTTATAAATAAGATATAAATTAAAACAACTAATTAAAATAATGACAATTTAAAAGCCATGTGCAGTTTGCATCATATTTTCATTGAATTTGCACTGTGGAATCTTGTACTATACAACTATACATCACTTTAAGGGTTGATATAAAGTAACTTTCCTTTTGCATCAAGCTGACTGGAATGTATGGATGTTTAATATATTTGTGAAAAGGAAAAATGTGCTATAAAACTCCTTTCTTCAAAGATCTTTGTAAGCACTTGAGTAACACTAGATATAATGTGATGCATGAGACTAATATGCTATCTTGCATGTTTCATTTTAGCACTTTTAATGTACAATAGCATTAGTGATGAGATTTTAATTTTAGTCTCAGTACTGCTTTTGATTCTTTCTTGAATTGGTTTTGTGCACTATACCTTTTAACACTAGATTGATTTAAACAAAAAATACACTGTATGCTAACATGTATGTTCCCATTTTTTGTCTATTAAGCATTGAAGTACCCTACTGTTGTGCAAGTTTTAAAACATGTAACAGTGTTGTATTTTGATATGTTTTGAGTAATTTTAAAAGTAATTAATAATAAAATAGTTTTGGGCAGCTGTTGTCTTCAGTAAATATCACAACAGAGATCCTTGGTAATAAAATGGCATTGGGAAGGAGTAAATAGTATCTGGACTACCTTTTTGTGAGTGTGCATGTTGACAACTTTGGTTAAAGTTTTTTCAGTTTTTGTGTTTTAGTAAACTCTTAGCCAATTTCAGTTCATATTTGGAATATGACTGTTTGGCATTTATTAGAACATGAGCAATCTTAGACCTACCTACCTGGCCTCCTTTTTTATATGACCACCTTGAGCAGAACATAATATGATGTGTATATTCATCTATTAAGATTATTGTTTCTGCACAATAACTTAGTTTTTGACCATATTCAGTTTACAAACTTGGTGGATTACTTGTATTTGGATTGTGGAGGAAGTCTATACCTTTTGGAGTTGAAGGTCATGGTTACAGATTGAAGTTACAGTAGCATTCTTTCTGCATTATTGTACCAAACTTTGCAAATGGCTTGCACACTGCCAGAGGTATAAATAAATCAATTTGGGCATCAAGGGTCATGGTTGCTATGTTTCAGTGAATAAAAAATAGTTTCCATGCAACTAAAATGAGTTCTACATTATAGACCTACACCAAACTGGTAAATGGCTTGAACTTAGGGTTAGGAAAACCATATTAAATTTAGGATCAAAAGGTCCAGTGGCATGATCATTGCAACTGAATGAAGAAATTAGGCTTCTGAAGAATATTTTACATGTCATACCTGGACCAAACTTTGTGGAGGGCTTACACTTGGGCAATAGGAAGAAGTCTTTTGATTTGAGAAGGAAGAGATCAGTGATCAAAGTAAATTTGAATAGAAGAAAAATGTTGTCACAGAGATTTTATATTTTCACCAGTTTGTGGATAATTTACAAGAAAAGAATCTTATTTTGGGGTCAAATGTATAGGTCGTTTTTACTCAGGAGAAAGAGTGCATTTTGCAGAATATTGTTTGTTCTACAGTGTTGTTTGACCAATCTTTATGGAGTGTTTAAAGATAGGGTAATAAAGAAATTGATCGATCTTGGGTCTCAATGTCATGTCTAGGTATTAGTGAGTTATCTAAGAAAATGTGGTGTCTGAACAGTAAGTTTTATTCAAGTCTACACGCCATGATCAAAGGTCCAGTCCACAGAGATGCATTAGTCAGTAATCTCCACATTATATCATGCCCTACAAGTTTTCTATAAATATGGGTGAGTGTGTTATTTGCTGTTCAAGTTACTCATATTTCTGATATTCCTTAAATTCATCATTTAATTCATTTAATATCTGAATTAATATATTATCTCATTCTTCCCTTTCATCCTAATGTGACTGTTTGCCTAGGGTCATGTCCATTTAAGGGATCATTGGAACAGGGAAGTGGGATACATTATTATTATTATTATTATTATTATTATTATTATTAAATTTTCCTGCTGCTTCTAGTATTCCTGCAGTTTGGGTATTGCCACTTAGTTGACCATTGGCTTTTGGTGGTTATACCATTGGATTTATTGACAGCATAACTCGGTCATATTGTGTTTATTAAAATGCAGTCCTTATTTATTGTTTGATTGTGTCTATATGATCGCTCACAAACTGTTTCTTTTCCTAGGGGCACCAGGTAATAGTACTTCTCAGTCCAGTTCACATGCACCCAGGCGGCAAAACACAATAGACACAACATCCTCCACCAAGGAAGGTGCTCTCTCAGGAAGGAAAACACTCTCAGGGGGAACTATGTTAGATTCTCCCAAGGTGCAGGTAATTGATGAGTAAAATACTTTGTCTGCCTTATAGTCCTGTGTTAGCATTTGACCAACACTGTCATGTACTGTGCGTGTTCAGTATTCAAGCTGGAATGTGCCAGTCACGTAGTTGTAGTTGAGATGCCCAATAAATTGTAGGAAGTTAATTTTACAAAAAGGTCAGTTGCGAGTTATCAGGGCGAGAGTTATCGAGAGTGGTGTATATTCATTTTGTTCTGGGTTATTGCTAGTGAAAACACTCTTTTAAAATGTGTTAATTAGTAAAAATGGTTATCTAAAATCATGCCTAATATTGTATACTATCTGCTGCTTTAGAGGCATGGATATGTAGAAATCTGTCTCCATCAGTTTGTTGGTCTTCAGCTGTATGAAGTTTGTTCTGCAGACATTGATTGATTGCCTTGAAACCTTGGTAAATATAGTTGTCACCTGAAGATGCACATATTGACAAATCACATTCACACTAAAACAAATGAATATACTATTGACATACATGCCAACCATTATGCTTTTGGTGTAATCATTACACTTTTTTCACTAAATTACGCGCTACGCTCAAACATATATGGATTGCGCTTTTTTGGTATATCCACCTCCCCCCAAAAATCAATTATTTGTTTTCTCGTTATTATTAACATTCTATTAATCCCACAGACCATATTTTAGAAAAGACGGCTTTTACGTATCTACAGTATAAGGGTACGCTTGACTATGGATTTTCCTAACAGTATCATATTCTATTTATAGCTAACCTGGTTTTACTATCGACCTCAAATTCTATTTATAGCATCAGTATGCTTAGTGAGGAGAGAGCAGACTGGTTTTATAAATTTAATCTTTATGCACAGATTCCATTTTCTGATTCATTTTTTCTGCAGAACCAGTTAAAAGATATTTGGCGCTAACAAGCATATTTTATTTTAGTCTATGCTTTTATGTGAGCAAAAATATCTCCATTCAAAAATTTCCCAGATAAATTAAAAAAAAGGCAACCAAAAAAAACCGAAACAAAAAATAACTAAATCCTCTAAACATTAAGACAAAGTGGAGCATCACGTGACATCTATTTCCGGCCATGTGGAAATAATTTTAATATTTGGCGCTAATTTTTAAGATGGTTTCTAGTCGAAGTGTGTAAAGCTAAAAGTGCTACATATGAAAACTTGAAACAGTAAAGAATGTTAAAAGACGAGAGGTGCAAACAAATCATTATTTATTGAAATTTTAGCATGTTATCTGTGGATTACGCATTTTTCTGCCTGGATTCCGCATTTTGATCACTTGGATTACGCTTTTTCCTCGTCAGGGGTTGGCATGTATGTGTTGACAAAAATTTGCCTCGAGCATAATCACAGAAGTTTTTATTAGAATATCATTTAGTAATTCACATTCATTTATTTCAATCCACATACAATATATACTCCCTTTTAAGAAGTAAATGGTAAAACAATATGCCCTGATCTATTGGTGTGTTTGCAATGGCAGTGCAGACATCATGTTTACAGTAGAACTTGACTTATGAAGAGTGTATATGGTACATTTTATCAGATCTCATAGTAAAATAGTTGTGCAGCATTATGTATTCTTTGCTGTTCAGGGTTGTATGAAAAATAACATGAATTACAGTAATCTTTTAGTGAATGATGACAAGAGTAATGACTTTTTTTTGAGACGTGTTTTATGTGGTCAGAAGATGTGGCTCATATATACTTGAACAACGTTCAAATAAATCGTATTTTTAAAACTTTTATATGCTGTTTTCGGTTAAGACGAGAGGAAGACTATTACTTTCAGTTCTTTTTTTCAGGCAAGTTCAGCAAGCCCAGCTAGGCCAGCAGTCCCCAAGAAGAGTGGTTCTGCAACATCCGCCTCAACTTCTACCCCCAAGAACAGTGTAATCCAGAATACAAGCATCCCTAAAAGGAGTGGAACATTCAGTCCTGGAGATGCCCGGGTTCCAACTCCCCAAGAAAAACCAGTTAGGGCAACCAATGGTCAAGATGCTAGAAGGTACTTTTCATAGTAGTTTCATATTATGTGAATTACTCTCTTTTCATTTCCTATATATTGCTTCACATTATTTCAATGTTGTGATTACAGTATTTACCTTGTGCTTTTGAATGCCAGAATTTTTTTTTTTATGTTGAAAGCTTTTAGGGACAAAGAAAATACTTTGGGTTTGGAGGATGCTTGTGCAAGAATAACCAAAATTTTAACTTTTGGATGGGGCTTGTTAATAATTTGTGTGCAACATTGGTATTATGAAATAAACTCTTGGTGTCAGTATATCAGTTGCTTTAAACATCTTTAAAGTAGATGTTTCAAATGAGAACAGTATCCATGCCAGTGAAATCGGAGTTGTTAGAACTGCCACACGAGATCATCTCACTTGGCATCTCATTTTATCTTTTTAGCAAATGCTGTGTTTTTCTCTCCGAGGAAATACTTACAAATTGGAACTTGTTACTGCAGTTGATAAAACTCTTTTATCAATTGATCTGAACTGGCCAATACTATTTCATCAAAACTGTTATTAGCCACCTCCAAACTGGCTTTTGTACAGAGATGACCACATTTTGCAGGTTCATCTTTTAAGCTTGATTCATGACCATATGCCATGCATAAATACTTTTGTTGTTATTTTTCTTATCATTATTGCTACTTCAGTTTAATGCATTATCATTTTGATATATTATTGACAGATTTAGTTAGTGCATCATTGAACAAAATTATAAAATACATGTACAGTAGTCCCCCTCTTGAACGGCCCCCCCTGACCAGCATCCACCCACTTCTTATGGCCAGAATCCCTTGGCACCGACGAGTTTGTATTCAAAAGTACCCCTCAAGAGCAACCACCTCTCTAACGCGACTAGCGGCCAGCATTTTAGTGCAAAAAATGAAAAATGTCCCCCTCATGAACAGTCACTTTTGTTTCTTTAAATGTATCCAGAACCAATAATTAATTCAAATCTTGACGTAAGGTAAGCAATTTTGATTATCTCTATCGTAGATGCACTTCTCCGAGTGTCAAGTTGCCGTTAAAAGTGTCGACTAAAGATTTATAGTATATCATTATCTATAAAAGTTGATGTTTACAGGAAATGGGCTCAATAATGTTATGATAGAGTTTGGGGTTTAACACCTATGTCGAGTTCTTCTCATTGATGATTATAACCAGATGTAATTGTTATAATCATAACAGGGTCAGCTTAGGCTAAAAATAGATTTTGTACATGGCACACACAGACAACCTTAAAAAAAACCCAACAGTGTACCAGACAAAGACCGGAAAAATCACGTGACCACACATTATGGATTCCTTTATGAAGGCTGTATTTCGTACACTCGACACAAGTTTTGTCTGCATAATTAAATCGCATACAGTCAGCAATAACCGAATAAATCACTACCAAACATTAAAAATGTCATAACGTTAACAGATACATTATTTTAGAAGAAAGTCTGTTATTCTACTCGACAACATCAGGGAAGGAAGGGGGGAGGGAATGCCGAACATTTTTATGTAGAAAAGACTCGAAAATAACAGTTTAGTTGAAATAATTTAAATAAACAAAGTCATAACCGATAAGAAGGTTATTCAGCAGCAGTGGGAAAATGGAGCAAATGGAAACATAATTATGTATGTACCAAGATGTAAATGACGTTTTTGAATCCATTTGCAATGTACATGACAACAATAACTGCTCGCATATCACACTTATGCCAAGAACGAAAAAATAGTAACGTATATTCAGTTGAAAACTTTTATTGATTAATGTTTCATTTAGACGAAGATATTTAATGTTTTGAATTATGTAGCTTTCTTACTACGTACATTACTTATACATGTACTTCTCATAATAAATTTAGTCCCCCTCTGGAACGGCCACCCGTCTTATAAGGCCACTTTCCGGTGCAGCAGGAGTGGCCGTATTAGAGGGGTACTACTGTATATGATATCTCACAAAATTTCATTCTACATGAGATTATTGTAACAGGCTCACTTTAATCCTTCTTATAAATTAAATCATAACTGACTTTAAAACCCCATTTATCTTAGCTTGTGCACGATACTGTTCATGATACACTTGTTTTCAACAGCTCAATTTCTTTCATAATCACAACAGTTTAAATACCACTGATAACTTACCAATCGAGCTAACTTTTGTGGTTGAGCACACCCACACCTTCATCGACAAATTGTTATTTATGATATGATCTTAAAGACTGTCTAATCTTAAACATTGTAAATGCCATTGTTTTGTTTGTGTGTATATATATATATATATATATATATATATATATATATATATATATATATATATATATATATTTTTTTTTTTCTTTCTTCAGGTTTCATATCTTTACACATGATGTAAATTTTTTTCTCGTTCAAGTCCTCTAACAAATTCAACACCACCAGAGGTTTCATCGGTGGCAAGGCCTAAAGGTCATATGAAGTCTGCCAGCACATCTCAGCCTACCCGAACAATAGAACTTCCACCTATAACAGATGGAGATTCTTATCGGCCCACGTGAGTTGTCATTCGATTTGCTTTAGATAACCCTCATCCTGTTGAGGTCTATGTATCATTGTTTCCTCCATCCATCCTTTTATCTATTCAAAGTTCCCAACATCATAGTATCTTGTGAATTCAACTAATCCTGCAAAACTTGATGTATTGCCTTTTGAAACTTTGTAAATATTATGCTCATCACCTAAAGATGCACACTTCAATAGATCATTTTGCTCCTACAGTTTTTAGCTGGCCAAGTTTATGGTTTGGCCTGTGTCAATAACATCTCATCTATTGTATATCCATCAACAGTGTTTTCATATTCTTGGAAACCACGTGATATGTTTCAGAGTTTGTTCATATAAAGCCAGTCCTTCATCAGATATGGACACTGCCTTTAAAAATGGAAAAATCTTAGAACAGCATCTACAAATCACTAGCCAGAATTTAACCATGTTTGACAGAAATCATCCTGACATGGACGGTTTTTAAGTTTGCACAAATGATGCCAATCAATTCACTATCAAATGTGGCCAGCACTATTGTTTTTAAAAATTAATTTAAGCAGCTTCTCAGAAACCACTTGAAAGAAATGACACTATACAAACCAAAAGTAATCTAAGCATGTTTTCTTCATTTTAATTGCTGGATATTGAAATTATCTCGGGTATTCATGAATGATAAAAAAAATAATTAAATTGGTTATCATTATCGCCATATTGAATGCAAGATCAGCACCATGTTCATTTATTAGACACACACACAAGTATTGGTGAAAACGTTTGTTTTTTAACAGAACCTTTGATTAACAACATTTTATTTTAAAGAAACTCCATCCAGTTTTGTATGCCAACCATCTTCTTAGTCATTGTACATCATACACAAGCATTCCCTGTAAGTGTGCAGTTAATATGTATGGTTGCAATTATTTTTTAAAAATTTTTTTCAACCAGTTAGTATATACATAAAAATGTCAGCCATTATCCTTTCATCAAAATATTTAGGCAGTGAACCAGTCTTTACTTTTAATATGTCATATGTTAAGAGAAACCAGCATTCTTGTTGTGACTTGTTATGCTACTTTGACTGAAAGAGGACAAGTCAATACTGCTTTGCAAATTTAAACAAGTAGAAGATGCGCTTGATGTAAAAGATATGGGGCCCTTAGTGGTCTAAAGTGCTCTCCGTTACGGATCACTGCCATCTAACCTGTCTCTGGGGGTTTCAAGTCTCAGATTCAGCTGATGTAGGTATGTGGGAAAGCTTGCCAGTAGTTTCTCTTGGGTCTGTGGTTCTTTTGGGGGTTTTCCCCGTGTTCTTCCACCATTATTACTGGCCGTCATGTATAGCTTATCTTGTGAAAAATGGCATTAAACCCTATAACAACATCACTACGACTGAGCACATGCTCATTGCAGAATTTGTGAAGTTTATGATCATTCAGCAAAAGTTAGACATGGTTACTAGTAGGGAGTGTTATACATGAATAGTTTGTCAATTTTTTGTTTGTAATCTAGTACTACTTCACAGAAGACTTTCCCCATTTTTGACAGAATTTTAACCAGCTGCAGATCCAAGTTATTAGCATATATATATATATATATATATATATATATATATATATATATATATATATATATATATATATATATACATATATATATATATATATATATATATATATATATATATATATATATATATATATATATATATATATATATATATGTATGCAGTTTCCTATACTTATGGGATGTAATTCTATAGAGTATGCAGTTTTTGCTCGTATGCTTTTTTTTGACACTTTGGTGCTTGGCATGAAGAGGTTAGTGATAGGACTCGTTGGCCTGGTGTCCAAATATATCGGACAAGATGCTACATGCATGTAAAGAACACCAACCCACAGGAAGCTACTGATGTGCTTTTCTCACATTCACATTGGCTGAGCCCAAGACTCAAACCCATGCAGAGCAGACATGAGATGGCATTAATCCATAAAAGCCAGTGCTGAGGCCACTTGTCCACCTGGGACACGTACATACCATTTTCAGTTTTTCTGAATGATGTTAGTAAGGTATTGAATAGTATATTGTTTTGGCTCGTATTCAGAAAGAGTACATAATTCTCTTGGAAATGAAAGGGAGATGTTATTATTGCATTATTTAATTGATTTTTTGTCATCAGCTGGTGTCATCTAATTTTCACTCATCCCACAGTTAAAATAAGGAAATTATTTAGACTTGTTTAATTCATTCATATATTAAACTGATAATATTTAAAAGATACTTGCATATATTTTAAATCATATAATCTTGTCTTGTTTTTGGCTTCCAGGTAAGAACCAAATAAGTTTGTTCATTAACTGATAATGTGAGGCTACAGAGAGAAATGGTCAGCTGTTCTGCAAGTAGGAGGAGTGATATTGGGCCACTTTTTTTCATATTGGCATTTTTATTTTTGGCAGTATTGGCAAATGTATGCCTTGTTTGCCTTGTGGGATGAAAGTGATTGCCAAAACTTGTCAAAGATCAATAATTTTGGGCAGGGAAGTTAGCATGATGCAGGGTATCCCCTTGAGGTGTAAGAATGAGTGTAAAAAATTTCCTTAGTGTTGAAACTGGCGGTCAGACTGAGTAAAAGAGCAAAATATGGTATAAAAACTGTTGGTCACTAATGTGAGGGTCACTGAAGCAAAATGAGGGGATAAGGAAACACTAATGCACATCTTAAGTCTTCTTGCCACTTAATAACTTAACTGTGTCTCAAAAACATATCATGTGTACGCTTTATTCAGGATGACCATATTGAGTGAAACTGCACATCTAAAATGAAGATATCCTAGTATAGACAAAGGGAACCAACTCTTCTTATATGTACATGCATGTATGTTTAATGGCACCATAGCAGTTTTAATTACACAGCAAGTTTAAGTATCCACAATAAAAAACAAAAAATGAAAATAAAGAGAAAATAATGTATAATTCTTTAATTTTTAAAAAGACCACATTATGGGACATATCTTGGCAAATGTTTGCCATGCATTAGTTGCTTCATTCAACATGCAGAAAGACAATTTGGGCTTATTCTACTTAGTCCAACCCAAGTTTGGTGGGGCAGACATGAATTTACTAAAATAATAATGTTTTAAGTGCACAGTGAACATATTATGTTAAGTGTGGTAACTAATAAATGAAGAAACCTGTGTGTTCATTCTCAGTGAAATGTATTCATTTCACAGGGTTTGAAACAATAGTTTACTCACAACCACCTAAATTTGAAAATCAAGATTGAATTATATAAATTTTGTTACTTCTTTGGGGTATGATACATCTTTGATGACTTGGGTCTAAATGACACAATAGTAATGTACTGATTGGAACCTGCTTAAGGCCAGGCTTTGATCTCTGGGTCCAGTATGTATGAGGGTAAGTTGTTGTCTCAAGGATTTCTGGTTCCTTTTCCTCTTAGGGAAGGCTTCATGGAAAATGCATCTTGAAATTGGTATCTTGTCTAAATAAAACTTAAACATAAGATATTATAGTTTTTTTTTTTTCCATTTCAGCACTGCCCCTGGGAAACCAGTTGTGCCTATTTCTCCAACTCCGAAACCCAACACAGCAGCTCTTTATAGAGGCACAGCTAGTCGTAACACATTCCATGGTGGTCCAATACGAGACAGACGACAGAATGCTAACCAGTACAATGGACCTGGTGGCATACCCATTCATACTCAGGATACCTCAGCTGTGGGCACATCTGGCCGATTCTCCATTTTCAATAAACTTACATCAAAGTTTAGCCGAAGGTATTCATGATTATTGATTTGTAAGTGGTGTATGGCCAAGGATAAGTAGGAATCTGGTTCATAGATAATAAAGCCAGCAGGTGGCTAAAATGGTTTAATACTGCATTTTCTTTTTAAAACAGATGCTTCTTAGGAAAACTGTTGTCCAGTTACAACAGCTTACAGGTATACATTTCTTTTAAAAAAATACATTTGTTTTGGCCTACATCTCAGAATATATGAACATGTTAATCACTGTTTTCCCTCTCAGATTGGTTTAAAAAGGACAACATTCCGGTTCACGTCCTTTTTCCTGGTGTTAAATATCTATTTGTTTTAACATCTGGTATCTTGATCAGCATAAGAAAATGTAAATAATATCTCTATAAACAATATTACCCAGTATTAGTTTTCATTTTGTTACATTGAAACTGTATGGCCTAAGTTCATAATAGGGGTATTAAGGAAACTTTAATCTTCTGAAAACTAAATACATGGTTTGTAACCTAAAAGGCTCTTTGCAGTAATATAGTTGAAAAAGATGAATGTTTCACACAGTTTGAATCAGTTGCTTTGTATTATAGTCCATACTCTTATGCCTATTTGTCCTAAATGATTTCTGTCTATAACTATTCTGGTTGGTTTAAAGGGGGAATGGGGTAAACCTGAGTGGCTTGCTTCCATGTAACCCAAGTTTATATCTCTTGCAACGAAAATCTGGCATGTGTTCAGTGTATCATTGTTTTGCTAATCCAACTAATATTCTGCTATTATATCTTATGTGCTTTACTCTTTGTGTAGTTTTAAAATTTATAGCATGACTTTAATTTAGATGCTACTAATTCAGACAATATTTTATTTACTGTTACAAATTGCTCAGTATATACTTTCAACTTGCTACTTGTTTGCCAAATCTGGACATAATGTTGTTGGACAGATGAACAATAGGTAATAATTGCCATCTGCCTCCATCCAGATTATTGTATGAGACGTGGGAGAGTTTGTGGGAAGGTGGTGACAATCATATTTTTTTTTTTTAATAAGGAAAATAATTTTCATGATTTTATGCATTTTGTTTGCTGTTGTGAGAATTTATTAGCACAAACAATGCAATTTCATTTTGTAGTATGAAATTTTTAGATTTTATCTTTTTTCATTGTGGATAAAATTTGATAAATCAAATATTTCCTAACTTAGTCTCACCCAGGATAATGTGGGCATTATAAAAGGTTTATTCTAATCAGAGGTACCAGACATGTTTTTTCTTTTGTCATTTTAATGTACCAATGACATTCCCAATGGTTGTTGATCAGTAAGATAAAATCCACAGCAGGTATGTATTTACCATTATGCTAGAAAACAAGCTATGCTTACCCTAGGTGGCAGGTTGCAAATCAATACGAAAAAGTCCTTCTCCCACTGCCCCCTCCCCCATTTGCAGTCAATATGCAGGATCTCCCCCCTTGAGGAGATTGTGCTAGTATCTCTGCATATCTACTCAATTGACATCATGGGCAAGTACATAAAGATCTGATAAATTTATCTGAAATATGATTAAAATGAAATATGATGAAAATATCGCGCATCTCTGCATCACATATGGCTGAAAAACCATGACACAAATGGTACCATGATATATGCATAGAATTTATTACAGGAGCATCATACTGATCCAGATTTTTTGGAGATCCGCTTTTGTAGTAAATTTTACTTGCCATATAGCCATATTAAACTTTAAGATGTTTACATTGTACAGATAGTTGCATCTTCAGATTCTTGACTCGGTTTTGCAATAAGCTTACACAACAAAGGTAAGATATGATCTTGTGTTTTTTTTTATATGTAACTATTGGAATTTAAAGTTATGTTTCAAGTTGAGACACAGAGCTGTAAAGATACACACTTTGACTAATATGTACATGTGTAAGCTAAAAGCAGAATTATAACATATAACTTTCATAGAATAGTTCCTAACAGTAGACTATATAATTATCAGTACTCATAACTACAATTATTAGTACTCATGCATTAGTCTACATTTTGAATTTTAAGTTTCTTAACAGGTAACATGTATAGAACATGTTCTTGGTTTGATTTTTACAAACAATGGACAAATCAGGGTTTAAATATTTGATTGGTTGATTTGATTGCAAGAACAATGTAGAAATCTGGGTTTCATTTGTTAATTAGTTGGTTGATTGAGTAATTGGTGTTTACAGCATATCAGCACCTGAAATCTATGTAGTGCTAAGATCGTAAGTGTTTAGTGCTTTGCCAGTAGATAGTACTCTAGCTGACACAGGCTTGTCTAGGAAGGAATTAGTCCAGGCATTCTAACCAAGAAGTCATCTTGGCTTCCTTTGGAATTGAATAATCAGTGCTCTTCACAGCTCTCTATGCTTATACCTAATGTAGTGTGCTTGTTTTTTTTTCATCAGTCCACCTGTTTACACAGTTCCTCTTTCACCATTGGATTGATTGAGAGAAAAACTGGTATAGTCTAAATGTTACCTATGCAATAAAGCATAACTCATGGACACTAGTCACTTCGATCTGTGATGCATTTCAGTGACTCATTTATTTTTCTTCATTTGTATGTTCATGTATCTGTTTGTTCATTACACCATCAGTACCATTGTGACCTGATTTTAATGTTTGAGTGCCGTGTATTGTGAGTCATTTGTAATTAGGCCTCACTCTATTGGATTTGTCACCTGCATTTACGAAAATTGGTTTGTATGTGTTTCACATGGGTGGAGGGAAAGAAAATCATGCTTGGCCACTGGACAACCAGACTAAAAATCTGATTGATCCAAAAAATTGCCTGTTGGTCCAGTCAGAAATTTTCTTCTGTAATAACAGTAAAATAGAATATTAAATAGTAAAGTTTATTGCCAATCATCACTATTCCACGTCTTGCTATTGGAGTGCAAAAGAACTCTGAATTGATTTTTGATAGAATCATTTTCCAAGTTTAAAATGGAATTCATTATGGATACCTAATTCTGATTTGTCCTTTGTAAAATTTAAAGTTTCTCAAGTGTTGTAATCAAACATATCATTCTATCTTGGATCAGTTGAGTATTCTTTATAAATTTTGAAGGAGATTAGTTTCAGGCTCAGAATTGGCAGTTTCCATTTCCATTTCACCTAGTAGAGTGTCTGCCTCAGATGAGAGAAGTTCAGATCCCAACCAGGTCCCCCGAAAGACTTATAAAAATGGTACTATTAGCTGCCTCACTAGGCAAAAATGGTACTAATAGCTGCCTCACAAAGCACACGGCTCGCGTTAGGATTGGTCGGCATGGTTTCAGGATAATGTTAATGGGTGGGAAATCATGCTACTCGCCTGTGGCATGATGTCTCATTGCTAGACATCACTATTGATAGCTACACTACAGGCATCATAGCGATATGACTGAAACGAAAAGTAATCCTGTGGAAATTTAAAAACTTGGATAGTCATGTAATCCCTGAAGTCAATATGGTAATCAGTAGATTGTGAAAATTAGAAAACAAGTTATGACAGTTATTGAAAGAATTTTTCAAAATGTATTGCATTCAAATGCAGATACATATTCCCCATTTGATCTACATTTGACAGGATTAGTACCCAACTGATTTGATCGATTTATATAAGTAGTAATAAGTCACCAACAACACTATCAAAAATTCGAGTCATCCAACCAGGTCGTGACATGAATTGCTGAAGCTTAAAATTTGGTTCCTGGACTGCCAGATATAAATTTTTCTGTTTATGCCATCAGGTAGAGCAACTCCGCCATACCAGTCATTAGTTATTGCACCCATTGATCCTATTTAAGCCACACTTTTGAAATTTGGTATGTGAATACATCGCAAGAAGAATAGTTTCAGCCCATAAAGATTTATCACTGAACTAATTTGTACACTTGAGCGACTCGTACAATTGCACTGCTGGTATTTTGGACAGCTTGAGTGATGTATTTTCAGCTATCTGTATTGTCTTGATTTATTTTAACCCTATTTCACCTATACCCCAGGAAATTGGTATGTGTATGTATCCTGGTAAGAGTAAAACAGAAGTACCAAACTTAGTCCCTCACACATTATTTGTACACTTAAGTGACTTTTGTATTTTCGGTTGTTCATTTTCATTTATAATTTGAACATCTTTAGCCTTTTTAAACCTAGCCATCCAATCTGATACTGGGGTGTAAGTTAACAAAAGTAACTTGCATACACTAAAGTATGTTCCGATTTTTATGTCATGTGTTTGTAATTTCAGCCATTTGTTTCTGTACTTGCCCTGTATTTAACCTTATTACATCCAAACTAATCCAACTTGTCAGAACCCTACACAGATAAAATATTTTCATCATGCACCTTAATGTATATTGCATTGCAGTAATATATTCTTCATGGTGGCACATCATTAGCATAGATTAACATCTGGGTCAGATCCCGTCTTGACCAGTCTAAATTGACTTCCATGCCATATATGTAAGGTTCTGAATTCCCATTTCCTATGCATCAGGGAATTTGTGTTGATATGTAAACTTTGTTTACCGTATATACTTGACTATAAGTCGATTCAAGTATAAGTCGAAGTGTAATTATTTGGTAAAAATAGCATCCAAAATCGACGGCGTGAGTATAAGTCGAACCCATAAAATCAAGTCGAGTTGACATGTAAAAGTTTTCAGCATATTCGACAACTTTCAACTTGTAACCAGCTTCATACGATATCCGCTTTCTCTTTAATACGCTCATGTTAAGTTTTATATTTCTTTTAAAATTGAGAAACTGCCATGTATGAAGTTGATCGGCAGTTTATGGTAAATTTTTATTTACCGTAAACTGGCAGCAGGGAACCAGCACTTCCAAAAGCTGTACCGGTAATCTGTTTATAGGTAGCATGGTCGAACCTTGGTAAATTTATTTTTTCCATTAAGAATATGTTTTATTTTATAAGTTTAATAAATTTAAAATTAATTTTATATAAATATGTAATACAAATTACTGGGTATATTTATTTAAATCTCTAAGTATAATACAAACAATCCGGTGTTCAGCTGCTGACACGTATTGTATGTACCGTACACAATGGCTGAATCATACATAATCTTACTACGCTGAAAATTTGCATCTATTTTAACAGGCACGTTGTTTCTGATTCGAATATAAGTTGCACTTAGGTTTTTAGGTTAAAAATTAGTCTTAAATTTCTCGACTTATAGTCGAGTATATACGGTATCTTACAATCACATTTAGAGATTTTTGTGTTAGGCAATTTAAAGAGGTGCATTGAAGTGTATATATATATATATATATATATATATATATATATATTTGACAAATCTTTTGCACAACTACTTTGTAGCTTCAGAAGAATTACACAGAAATTTGGGATACCTGATAAACTTAGCATTCAGATGTGCATCTTGTTCAGCTATTTTGAATCGACAGATCTTTAAGAGTTGTGCTATTTTCAGTAGAGTGCCATTTGAGGGGGAAATCACCCAGTGCATCCTATGGCTTTTTTTGTAGAGGGTCTGCACCATTACTCATATAGAAATGATTACATAATTATGTTGATAAATTATTAATGATCCAATATTTTTATGGTTGGAGTGAAAAATATCTCTGGCATTGAAATGTTTCTTTTTCTCTGCTACCAACACAATTGCTGGGCAGAATTGCGAATGAGTAAACACTGGCAAGCAGTTTTTTGTGCTAGCTGGTGCAATATGTCAGCTGACTGCAAATGAAATCCAGAAGGTACCTGATTTAATATCTTCAACTTCCAAATTTCAAGGATATTAGCAAAATGCTGCCTCGGTGATATCCAGGGTTTTAAAATGAAATTTAGCATTTTGTTAATTTTTTAAGTGTTGAGCTTTTTATTTTTAGGCATGGTGAAAATATACATTTCTAATGTATTTTGAATTGTTTGCACTGAAAACAGTTGCAGGGTGTAGTATTTCTTTTTGCAAGACAGTATGGATGTAATTTAATATGATAAGTTAATTGATAATGAATATCTTAGGCTGCATATTTGATTTATAAATATAATTTTCTTTCAAACTTTCTAGGGATCCAGCTAACAATAGATTGCAGATGAAAAGGTCAGTTTTTGTCACTCTTAATGATATTTCCCGTCTTTCATTTTGAGAAGTTTTGACTTGTCATTCTGTCCATTGTTTTCACCAAATATTGGATTGCTAAATTCATGAGATGCCTACCATTAGTTCAGCGTTTAAAGATCCTTACCACTTTCTCTACATTAATCTGGATTATTTAATATAAAGATCCAAGTAACACCTTTTTCTTACCTGAATATTTGGAGTTTTGGCACCTTTTTACCTCTTTTCCGAGGAGACTGCAGTTGTATGTAGTTATTTAAGTTCCTATCCCATAATCCATTTGTTAGTTGATGCACTCTGAAATGTTGGATATGCAAGAAATGCAAGTTTAATGTTTGATCCTATTTGCTTACATATTACTGAGTTATAATTTTTTACTCAAATAAGTATTTGTTAAAATTTTACCACATGGTGTTAAATTTTTGTTGATCAGAAAGTTCAGTGTTGTATCTCTCTTCTGACAACAAAGTAGTGGTACCTGCTAGCTAGTGGTTCAGTGGGTTGTCAGACGTCAGAGTGAAAGGGTACAGGTTTGAATCCTGTAGTCAGATCAGCTTCTTTTGGTTACCCTGAAGTATTTTTTGGCTTGGCACTATACAACAGTTGCGTTGGCACTATATAATCTACTTGTTTTGTTGTGCTGTAAAACTTCAAACCAAACAAGTCTGTTGGTAACCTTAAACCTGTATTTGATCATAACATGGAAACAAGTGTTCTAAATGATATTTTAAAGAAATTGGTATTTTGTTTCCCATTTGAAACTAATTGTCTTTTTTTTTTGTTGAAATTTTGTATTTGTATTTTGTTAACACTGTACAACCCAAACTTGTGATGATACTAGATCACCTTCTGTCGTCAATTATAATCCTTTAAAACTAGTTGAAAAACTGATTCAGCATTTACTCAGTTTAATTAGTTTTTTTTTCTTCATAAGTGCACTCACTGTTATTGAGTATTATAATTGCAGTTGTGCACAAAATGTCAAAAACCTCTCCTGATTGTTTAATTTATAATAACCAAATGTGCTGTAATCAAACATTGTTCACAGTGGGAGAAATGGTATAATCCAAATTGCCTAGCAATCTGTTCTGATTAATCAACCTACTTTCCTCCAGTCCCTTAATCTCGTATTAGGCAAAGCATAGCATCATTTGGAAACAATATGCTCAATATTGACCATAATATTTATTTGGTTGTGAGGTTAAGAATAAGCTCATTATGTGACTGAAATATGTCGCAATAAATTAAATGTAAAACATATTCAAGTGACCTTGAGGTAATTTGAACTTTGATTTATTGACATTCACACCTAAATAAAAAATATATTGTCTTGGTGATTCTCACAAGTTCATGTCTCCAGTTACATTATATTTAGCACCATTTATCATATGTAAAAAGAGGTGAACTGCTCTAGTGGCCTAGTGGTTAGAGCGTCCGCTGCAGAAAGTGGGAGGTCGTGGGTTCGATCCTCGGCCAAGTCATACCAAAGACAATGACGGTACTAACAGCTGCCTCGCTTGGCGCTCAGTATTAAGAGGTTAGTGTTAGGACTGGTCGGCCTTGTGTCAGGATAATGTGACTGGGTGGGACATCGTAGGGATATGACTGAAAAGTTGTTAAAGCTATGTAAAAAATCGTAATCAATCAAACAAACAAAAAAAGAGGTGAAGTTTCACTTTGAGGTAATATGGATTGTTGGATAACATAATTTTTTACCTTAGTATTGTGCTCAAATCTGTAAGTGATAAATGTAATCTAGATATGATGATTCTACTAAAACGTGCAAAAACCAAAAACAGATCTCAAACATAAACATGAAACTTCTGATGCACTGGAATCCACAGAAATACGTGATCACACCATAATGAAATCACTTTAGAGCTGAAAAATTAAGACTGATAACTATAATATTGGAGTCGAGAAAAAATTGTAAACTTGCCTTCGCTTGCTCTGTTAGATTATGTTTTGAGTCATAAGTGAATCCGGAAGTAAAAATTCTGATTTGGTTTTCATGCAAATAACATACATCATTTGATTATGAAGTTGATGTTTTGTATACTTTTTCAAATAAAAAGCACAGATTGGCTCCTTATTTGCCAAACCTGACTGAAACACTGTTGTTCACTCTCAGATGTACCTTTTATATGTTGTATTTTCATAAGCAGTTCCTTATGGGATTTACTCTTTGTTCAAGAATAAACTAACATATACCACAGGACTAAAAGTTGCCAAAATATACACTTCAGGTACATGGTATGAATGACAGGTATATATTTCAAGGTCATTTATGTAAGAAACTAGAGAATCAGTTGGCTGTACTTTTATATTTCTTGCATTTCCAGTCAGAGCTCAGCTTATTGGATATTGTATGCAGACAAGATAAAAAGAGCTAAGAAGTGTTTTTATGTATTCCAATTATGCAAAAACAATTCTGAGCATTTACTCTTAAGCTTACACCTTATTTGCTCATTCTTTAAGATTTGTTTATATTGTCTGAGCTGGCATTTGACCAATATAAACTGCAGTTAATTCAAGTTCCACACATTCAGTAAAAGTTTTGAATAATTTTGTTGTACTTGCTCACTTGGAGAACACACAGTCATGTTACCAAATGCACCTCGAAAAAGTCTTTGTAATTAAGGTGTTTGATGCATTCAGAAAGGCATGATAAACATCTTGATCATTAAAACTTGGGCTTTTTGCTGATTAAATTTTTGTTAGTTTGTTTTGCAGTGTTAACACTATAATACACATTACATTTTAAACCATGCAATTTATTTCAGACCAGGGAGTAAAATGCCCAAATTTATTACATTTTCTGGAGCTTTGTCCAGTAGTGCTTTACTTAACTGCAAAAGAATAATAAGTAAACACTCTTGTAAAGATTAAGATCCTTTTGGAAGTATTTCTTCTACAAGTATCATTTCAAGCTTCGAAAATAATTGTCTAAAATATACAAAAGTATCTTGTTTATGTAAAGTTTGTATTGTATTGATCATGGACACTATACTGCTTGTATTGAGAGAAAATACACAGTATATTATAATAATGCTTGGGAAGAAGTAAATTTGACATCTTAAATCTACTAAAGAACCACGCCTTTTATTTATAAAAGTATGTCAAAGAAGTATAAGTGGTATATGCATTGCTAATTGAAGAAAGTATGATTCTTAATGGTTGCTGTAAGCATAAAAATGTAGTATTGGTCAAATGTTGGCTTCTTGAGAGTATATATATATATATATATATATATATATATATATATATATATATATATATATATATATATATATATATATATATATATATTTCATATTATTTATTTAATTTCATATATTCAGAAACTTGGAAGTTTTGAATTTTTAATTGTATTTTTATATTTTTTGTGTAATTTGGAGGTTGTACAGCATAATATTTTGAATTGAAAGTGAAGCAAAAAATAAACAAAAGTTTAAATAAAAATGGACAAAACCAAGTCAACACTTCTCAGTTTTATTTAGAAAGTTGTGTGGTAGAGTGAAATTACAGGAGTACATCAAGTATACCAAAGATAGGATATTTTTAGAAAGTGGAGAATTGTCATTATAGTCTGGATGTATAATGAATGCTAATAATGTTTTTGTGGAAAAAAGAAGAAAACATTTTTTTTTTTAATAAAGAAGCGGCACGAAGTACATCATTTTTGTAAGCTTGTTATAGACACCCAAAGAGCTCATTGTGTTTCTTTTATCCTTCTGTCTGTACTTGTTTGTTATCACTACTCCTAAAGAGAGGGATTGCATTGAAACTTTAGACACGCATTCAATCAGTGTTTTAATTTGTTTGAAGTGAAAATGGTGCTGCTGGGACATTGAATACAAAAACCACAAGAATTGTCTTCTAAATTAAAATTAGGCTGATCAAAGGTCTTATATAGCAACTCAGCAGCCATTTTAAAAATCCAGGCTGCTAATCATCCTCAATGTAAAGTCACATTGACATTTATTTTGTACTAAAAGACAACTTATTATGTCTAGTTTGTCCTAAATGAAAATGGTGCCCATCTGGTAAATAATATAGCTATCATGACAACAATCTTGAAATTCATGTTGATACTCCTAACTGGACAGTAAGTCATAGTGACATAGTTTTCACTAGAAGACTTCTTATGATATTTAGTTGGTCATAAATGAATTTGCTGCCAATGTAATGTCAAATCTTGAAAATCTTGTTATTACTATTACTCCTTTACTAATAGTGGATGGTTGTAATGATGAAGTTTTTTTAAATTTTATGGCATTTAGTTGATGCTGATCATATGTACAACATGTCATCCATGACAGCCATCTTGAAAATCTTGACATGGGGGTTTTCACCACAAGACTTATGTGATATCTAATTGGTTCTAAATGAAAATGGTGGCAGTGTGAAAAGTCTGTTATGACTGCAACTTAAGTCATCTTGGAAATCTTGTTATATTGCCTCTGCTGAATGGATGGTCATGGTAATGTGGCTGTTTTGCTAAAAGACTCCTCATGATGTTGATCCTGATTGAAATGACAAAACTCGTAACATCTAGTTTTGCCACCACAGAGGTCTTCTTGAAAATAATATCATTATTTCTCATGAATGAATGATCATATCAACATTGGATTTTGCACTGAAAGTCTTATTATGATGTCTAGTTACTTTTAAATGAAAATCTTTGCAATCTGACCTCCAATATGGCCACAGTAATTAGCTATCTGGACAACCTTATTATTGTTACTTTAGATAGTTTGACATATTGACACCTTGTTTGCATTGGAAGACTTCTTATGATGACTGGTTGGTCTGAAATGGAATTGGTTTGTATCGGATACCCAATATGGTCACCATAGCAGCCATCATGCAAATATTGTTATTCTTACTCTTGTAAAACACATTCATATCAGCATGGGGCTTTCACCAGAAGTCTTTCTCTGATGTTGGTCCTAATTTTAAATGGTGCTGATATGACATTCATTATAGCCACCTTGAAAATCTTACTATCTCTTCTCCTTTTTTAAATGGAAAGTCTTTTTGACTAAGGGCTTCATCCAAAGAGTTTTGGAGTATCAGGTGGACTTCTAAAAAATTGTTTTCTCAATATGGAATTTTCACCCACAGATCTCTTTGAATATGTTGATGGTCCTAACCAAAATAATGCCAATCATGTATCCAATATGCCTGCCAGGATGGCTGTCTTTCTTTAAAAACTTTGTCACTATTCCACCATAAAGGGTGGTCATATTTGACATAGAGTTTAACCAAAAACTTGAAATGATATCTACATTGGTCCTAAATGAAATGGTGACAATCTGACATCCAATTTGTCTACCATAGGAGTCAATTTCTAAATCTTATTATCTCTGAAGAGTATCTACATATGGTTTCCACATTCAGCAGTTAAAAGGAAGAAATGGTCTTGTCTTGAATTCCTTGAGAAATTTTTTAGAGTTAATTTAATGTCATTAATTTCATATGACACATTTAATAATCCCATCAATTCTTTTGCATTTTTGAAATGTTACTTTTAAATTAATGTCAGTAATTTCATATGACACATTTAATAATCCCATCAATTCTTTTGCATTTTTGAAATGTTACTTTTAAATGTGGAGACACTTAACCTGTAGATTTTCACAACTCAAACCCCATCCCCTGCTTTTCAATCTCTGCCTATAATTTGAATAAGCTGAAGCTCATTGTTATTTGACAGTTCACAGCTGACTTTCTGGCTTTACCACTGCAATACTAGATATTAGATACTTTGTTAGTACTCCGAAAAAGAGCTGGCTGTACCCAAACATTGGGATGTAAACCTCAAGAAGACAATTCTTGTGGACTTTTCTGGGTCAAAGTGGTTCTTTTTCCCCCCTTTTTATTATACACGTTCCCCGAATAATAAACTTCCTAAGAATCCATGTCCTTAGCTATCGAGACATTAAGACATATTACTATAATGAATGTAGCAGAATATTTGAAAAGGTAAAGTAATCTAGGCTGAAATTTAAAAAGGGTTAATGCAAAACTCCAATAATTTAGGCAGAATATCCTATCTATGCTGCCAAGAAAGGATCAAGATTACACAGATAGTGAAAAGTTGTTGTAGAAAAACAAATATGTATCTTCACATTGTTTCTTAAATATCTGTTTTTGCATATATTTTTTTTATCAGATGATTAGAAACACTAATGAAACACTATTAAAAATTAAAGTATTTGGCTTTTAAAAAAAAAAAAAAATCTTTATACTGTTGTATAACCCAAATGGGCAGCCTCAAAAATAGGTTGCAGTCTAAAATCGGCAACAGTTTTATTGTACATGTCCTCTTTTCATAAATTTTTGGTATGAAATATTGGATTAAATGATTTACAGTACATGTATGTGTACTGGGCCTGGATGTTCCTCTTCCAAGTAACAATTAACTTCCATTAGGAGTAAAAGAAAAATAAATTTTTGACTTTTTTTTTTTTTTTTATCATGGGTGAGTTTTCAGTGGGAATTTTGTATTGATGTAGCATGTAATTACTGGTATTTTTTGATCAAATTAGCACCAAAAGTAACTAAGAGAATGAATTTTTTTTAAAATTTTTTTGTTTTTACTTTTCTTTGTCTTCTTTAAAGGGCCAGATTACAAAAGAATTGGAATTTACTTTATTACAACACTTCATTGAAACAAAAGAGGGTGGTGGAAATGTTGTGACGTCAATACAGGGTGAAGTGAAATTTATTGTTGGGCTCAATTTGGTGAAATGAGAGACAATCACAACTATCCCCCTCCCCCTGCCCCACCCCTTTCCCAATCAGTCATGGGCTGTTCATTTATTTCAATGTTTCAAAAGTCATTACTTTTTACTTTTTATGAATTGACTGCATAGAAAAGTTTCAGATATTCCAATCTGAATATTTTATGCTTAAAACTTCCCATTTCCATGGACTCTGGGCCCCATTTTTGAAAATGTTCGAAAAATGCCTGATTCTACAACCAAACAAGTTTTGTAATTTTTCATTTTATCACTGGAGACTTGTATTTTACAAGCTCATCATAAATATGAGCAAAGACAAAGCTTTGTTTTGTCAACTTTGCTTTCATTATACAGCTAGACCTTTTTATTTTTTTCTTGACAAACATTTTCAAGTACAATGTGTTTGATCTTTAGATGATGTTCAGTGTGAAAACTGCAGTAGATATGTAAGCATGGCAGAAGGTAATAATCTGTGTTGTGAAGAAATTAAATATTAGAATGCATTTTTATTCAGGAGCCAAGGTCTTTGATTCAATTTTCTCTTTAAGAGCCGTGGAAGCTATGTTATGGAAGTTGAAGCACCCCACAGTACTTTGTTCCCAAATGCTGCTAACTACCATATATACTTGTTTATAAGTCGAGTCAAACTGCATAGATTTTGATATGTTGTTGCATAATGCACCTGCAGATCAGTGTTTGTGTTGTTTGTTCTTCTGATTACTCCTAATGACTGCACAAACACATATCTGCTAATGCTATGTGCCAGCAGATCTGGGTCTGAGCTAATTGTAATTTTACTCTTTTAAGTGAGTATATATGGTACATACCCTGATACCTGTAATTTTTTTTCTAGAAAACCCAAACAGGAGCTTTTACAGTGGAACCTGTATTACATGCAGCATGGAAAGTCTGAACAAAAAATATCAAATGTACAGGCAAAGAGCTAGTTCTTTGGGGCCATTTTTCATGGTATAAATTTTAATGGAAAAAGTTTTGAAATTTATAGTTTTTGTTTAGCACCAATAGTGCAGTGTGATGTTAGGTCCGTCCAGTTTATCAGATTTGTAAAATCGAGAGGAATTTATATTATGTGAATTTCTTCTTTGGAAATCAGCTTATTTAGTCTTCTTGCAGTCATCGTTTGAAATTGCTCAACTTGATCCCAGAGGCAGGTTTTATTGTTTTCGCAGATTGAAAGTGTCTCTCAGCCATGTAAAAGATTTCCAGATGCTTGTCCTGGAAGATAGTCTGGAGTTTGTTTGTTGTTTTTTTATTTTAAAAAATCTTGTTAGGAATTCTTATTCAAAGGCAAGATAAGATATATTTCTCAGACGTCATGCAATATATAGTTATAAAACTACAGAACACATGATTTTCATGAGTATTGCTTACCAAAGTTACAGTAGATCATATTAACCTTATTTTGTTTTCATACATAAACCCGAGTACCACTTGCCAAAGTGAATAGTAAGTCATAGTAATCCTTTTTCTTTTTGTATATACCACAGTCTTGAGGTTAGCAACTCGTCGTTACCAAAAGTTGATTGCAGCGATCTACCTTTAACCCTCCAGTGAGTACTCTAGGTTTTTAGCTCATATGTTCTTGGATCGTAGGCAATGTGAGCTTGCAGTATGGTCTTTCATCCATCCCATCCTGTCTGGCACCTACCTACTTGTCAGCTTTTTATCATTCAGATGGAACGGAATGGGGCGATATTTTGCATCTATGATTATACCAAAATCACATAGGTGATTACATTAGGCATGTGTGCATATTCATTGTTGCATCCAGGCTGTGGGATTGTATGAGTTATGCATTTTCTTTTGTGCATTTCTGTGACTTGCTTCCATATAATTATGCATGAATGATGGAAGAAATCACTCAGAAAAAAGATTTTCTACTGTACATTTCAGTTGTCTCTGAACAGATGGGTAAATTATGAAAGTAAAATATTCACCAAATTCAGTAATGATAATTTTTTGCCTTGTAAAAAAATGCTGTAATAGCTTTGCACATGAGCACAGTAACTTTTGCATATAGGAGTTCTAAAATTACAGTGGCAATTCAGTCCATTAAAGAAACTGATACATATCATGTCTATGAACAGGCATTGAGGCATATTGCTAGACTTCTTTGCAAGGTCTGAGATAATGCTGCTTATAAAAAAGGGATGATGGAGAAATATGATTATTAAGCTTGTATTTAGGGTAGTGGATCACTCTTATATGTTTACTCTGCGCTTGGTCACCATATTTTGGAAGAGGGACCTCCTACTTTGCAAACTCTTTGATACATCACTTCACAGTGAACATATTAACTGTCAGAGCTTGTTACCTAATATACTGTGTTTTGAGCATATTTTAGATTCACTTGGTACTGGAACCTATATTGCCAAGATCTTGTGCAGTTATTTTTAAGAGTGATGTTGGCAAATACTATTAAGGTGACGTTATCATGCGGTGAACTTGGTGCATTAAATGAGCATTCTAGATTTAGCATTCCATGGAATTTTTCTACAGGAGTCAGTCCATGCTGATGGTTATCTGTCAATATAAGATGTTAAACAAGCTCATAAAGTTGTGCACCTATTGTCAGCCTTCTAATGCAATAAAATCTCTGATTTGGTCCCCCGTTATTGGTTTAAAAAAAAAAAATCTTTCAAATTCAGCTTTCAAAACTAAGTCCACCTTTTCTCCCATTCTAATAAATGTCTGATGCTTTTTGCCCATATAAGAATGCATTGTAGGAAACAAATATTAGACATTAGTTCACAATGACATTTAAATGTCTTTATGCTTGTGACATAAACTGTTTGATGCATTTTTATTATTTAAAAGGCTGATTTTTTAAACATTTTATATGTCTACCATAAGGCTGAGCCTATAGCATTGTCAGTCATCTGTACCAATTTTGTTCCTTACAAGAACCGCTGCCGCTGTTCACAGTATGCAGTTGCCACATTTTCTGGATGGCTTGCAAATGATGTAAGGTTGATTCCAATCAATTTTAGGGTCAAAATTCCTGGTCAAGTTGACTGAAAGAAGAAAAATGGTTTTCATGCAATAATTTCACTTCTATGTTATGCATAGTTACAAAACTGTATGGATGGCTTGCCCTCGAAGTAAAGAATAACACTATCAATTTTGAAGTGAAAAACTCACCCCACAAAAAACACCTCTAAAAGGTCATGAGTGTTATTAAAAGAATAAAAATGGTTTGCACACAATAACATTTTGTATGCATCCCATGCTAGTACAAAACATTGTTGATGACTTCAACTAGGGATAAGAAAGAAGCCTTGTAATTTTAAGATCAGAGGCCATGTAACTGCAAGAAGAAACATGGGTTCAGCACTATAACATTAGTTTAGCATCACAGGTCTAGACCAAACTTTGGATGGCTTACATTTGGGACAAGGTAGAAGTTTTATCAGTTTTCCCCATGGTTAATGACACTTGGAGGAATGAGAAAAAAAAATTAAACAGTAAAATGTTGTTTCTAACATAGATTTCTATTAAACTTATGACTTGACACATAATGTGCCATTCACTGTTTTCTTCTTAAACATAAATACTTCCTTATGACAAATTCTTTGTAGTAAACTTATTATGTAGTGACTGATGACATGAAATCTTACTGAAAAAACTAGCTCTATAATTTTATTCCAGATTTGTAGATCAACCATCATTTCTACTTTTCAGTTTGGATTTGAAATGTGAGAAAAAATACATAATCCCTTCTGTGCAGTGGTATCGGGTTGGGAAATCCTGCGGAAATGGAATCAGTTTGTGGGAAGAAACTCTAAGCGTCATTTCTGCCCATGAATTCAAATCCACAAGTAGGATTCCCTACCCGGCATCACTGCATTTCATGGATTGTGTTAGTCTTGCTATTATAAATGTAACAAAGAGTCCTTTGGTTCATTACGCAACCCAAACTTTATTGCTTGTACTTTCAAGGCCAGACTGTACTGGTTACACTATATAAATTTATTTGGCCAAAAAGAAATTAAACAGATTTTATTTTTAAAACGGATGCTGGTATCCGAGTTATGCAGTGTCGTAATTAGAAATAGAACATGCTAACATTTCCTATTTGAACTTGAAAAATGGCCTCCTTTTTTTTTCCACCAGTTAAATTTCTCCACAACGTTAGTCCTTTTGATTATACTCATTACAGTATTAGTTTTGTTTGCACCGAAATTGTTCACATTTTGTGTTGATTTTTTTTGTTCTTAATATTGGTTCCACTGTATAAAGGATATTCTATTTTCAGGGCATTCTAGCTATTCTGCCATCACCTTTCTTTTCAGTTAAAGATACTATGAAAGCATATTGTAAAGTATGGGGTTATCAGCAGCATATTTACATTCAGTTGTATTAATTCAGGATACAAGGATTTAAGCCAGTGCAAAATTTGTTCACTTCTGGAGTCTTGTTTAACATTGAAACTTTTTTTTCAGAATTGTATAGCCATTTCTTTATTCTTATTAAAAATAATGTTAGAAGAGATTATTTAATTATCAGTTGTAAATATCTTGCCTACACTTGCATCATTGCCAATGCCATGATAGTCTACCTCCAGAAAATTGTTTACTGTACAACAAAGGTTTTTCAGTTGAGGTGAAAAATTAATTTTAGAAATTATTATTCTTGAAGTTATTTTATGTTAAAATATAATTAGGCAGTTTCTTATCTCTTGCAGCTTGAAACATAATTGATTAAATTATTATGATTTGGAACAAGTCCAGACAATCTTTCTTAGCTTATCAAGCCATGAGGTCAGGTTAATTTATGGTATGGCATTGCATTGGTGGTGCATGTGTATATTAATAGCTGCTGTTTTCAACTTCACAAAAATTACTGCTCCAATTTATTGAATATGTGTCAGAAAGCATTTTGTATGATGGCATTTTAGGTTTGTAAACATAATGCCTCACTGCCATCCATGCCATTAATAAAAATAGAAAGAAACCTTTGTTAAAGGACTTCTCAAAAACTGCTAAACAGACTCTGAGAAAAATTTGATATAAAAAGTATTACTCGCATGGACAACATTCAGATCTGGACAAATTATGCTTACCCGCCTTCAAAATGGGACCTTGCTGCTAAATATACCACAATCTTGAAATGAGTTTCAATGAATTGCTAAGCAGAATTTGGCAGAACCAGTTTAAACGTTTGTTTCAGTGTAGCCAATCTGTCATCAAATTTGGTCTAATTAATTTTAAAAGAAAAACAAACCCCAACTTGAAAGCTGCTCAACAGAATGTGACCAAATTTGGCAGAAATCAACCCGACATGGAGGCCTTTCAATATTGCATAGATCAGTGCTGTCCAACTTGCAACCAATGGGCCACATCCAGCCCACAGGCTGATTTTAAATGGCCTGCCAGAGCAACTTTTTGTACATTCATGTTAAAAAAGTAGTTCATGGCCTACTTTCAATCTGTATCTTTTGAACCAGGTAAACTATTGTGAATCATTTTTATAGTTGTTTCTTTGAAATTTTCTGCTGCTGCCCTTGGCTTCAAGGAAAATTCAGTGGCCCATGGTGTCAAAAAGTTTGAACAGCACTGGCATAGACAATGCTGATCACTATTCACTATTCATTGTTGCTAAAAATAGAACATCTTTAAATGCCACAAAACCTTGTGAACATATCATAGTAAGCTTCCTGGCATTAGGCTTTGCATGCCAAATACATTTTTGTTGCTGATCCATCATTCAGTATGGCTACCATTACAATAAAGTTTAAAACCAAAGCATTATACTGCTCTGCTATGATTTCGTTGGTCAAATGCCCATGCATTTGATACTTATGTACATGTTAAAAGGTGAGCGATCTCAGGTCTGTTTGGGTTTCATATTTTCCAAAGCATGCTGTACCAAAGAACTTGCATCAATTCATGAATATGAAGCCAATTTGAAACAATTGCTGTATTTACTCGTGCATAAAACACCCAACTGGTAACAGGGAAGATCCAGATCTGCCACTGATTAATGCAGTCACAGATACGAGTCTACACTGTGCACAGTAGGCTTCACATTTTTAAGTGTTTCAGCCAGTAAGTATCATTACAGGATGTGCAATAAAATAATAATAAATTCTGCAAAAAGAGAACTTTAATGTGCCAAAAGTGGTGCAAGGAAAATTTAGAAGATGCATTTTTACTTCAGCTTTCATCTAATACAGATGTGCTAACCATTCATTTAATGTCCAAATTGCTCAATGATTGTTGATTTTTGTTGTTGTGTTTTTATTACTGTCATGTGGTATTTATTGAAACTTGTTACAATGCTTGGCCTTCCTTTTTTCCAGCAGGCTTCCATCACATACATGATAAGATTATCATCCAGAAATAATTGTGTACTCTTATATTCTGTAATATTTCTTGGCTGAGAATAATCTCAGCATGATACAGAGTTGTGCCAACCTCATCTGATAAAGATTTAAGTAACATTTATTTTCATTATGATATGACTATGACTTTAGCATTTATAAATGCAGTCATGTTTCACCAAGTCTATTTTGTGCGAATTTCCTACACAGTCTGTTAAGATGATTAGAATGACTCTGTCGATGATGATACAGTGAACATATCTGTAAAACTAATGAAAATCATGATGAAAGCTGAACAGAAAGTGAAACTTCCATTATTTCATTTTATTTTGAGTGGTTTTCCCATTGTGATTACACTATTGACCCACTGTCTCTAATGAATCATCCCGTTTTCAGATCTGGCTGAAACATCACATTATACTGGATGGAGTTCATACTATAGTGTTTAAGGTTTTATACACAAACATTGTTAAAAATAAGTTTCAATGGTTGAAGCAAGTTCCTTGGTAAGTGAGCTCAAACTGTGTTCTTTATATATTTATATGTACGACAATTAAAGTGAAATATTTACAGCTAGTTTCACTATTTATACGAGACCACATTATTTTAGCTTTTTTTCTTCACTAACACTTGTAAGAAATGGCTGAACCTTTTTCTTAGAGCTGCATTCTTTCCTGGATGCAAATGTTGAAATGTAAATTCATCAAATGAAAGTTGTGATAAAAAAAATTGTTATGTCAAAACTTTTCCTGTTTGGGGGACATAGGAAGCAATAATCAAGTATATTTATATACAGGGTTTAATGGCACACTGGAACAATTCTGGAAATATAGTGCCAAGCAAAAACATGGTAGTGTATTTTTTATATGCCTATGGTTTGCAAAAAAATAATAGGAAGACACATCCCTTGAAGCAAATGTAAATATCTTCTTTGAGGCAAAAGAAGAAATATTTCCAAAAATTCATCAGAAAAATGCAGCAAAAGAAAGTTGCAAAAAAAAAGGGTAAAATCCATACAGGGTAAAAAAATGTTACATAATCTGCACTGATTTAAAAGGTCTTTTGACCAGACTGGGAATATCATGATGCTATGCATCCTGCAACAAAGTTTAGTTCTTTAGTTGTGATGTATGACATGCTGGTGTTACAGCAGGTTTGTTCTATGTTACTGGGCCTAAAGGTCTTAACCAATAATCCTGATCAATGAGTTGGGGTTATTATATTTCTCCAGTGATAATACCAGAGGCCAACCTTGTATGCTTATTGAAAACTGATGGATGGGATTGTGTGTTTCAATAAGATTGAGATACATAAATTTAGGGCAAATTAGTCTCTGCATTGCATATTTTGTTATTTTTTGTTTGTCAGACACACTGCCAACAGAATACCTCTGATAGTGAATAGTCCTGCATTTTCTCTACACAAACAGTAGGCTAGAATTCATCTTGATGGCTTTTTGCAGGGGCTTAAGTTTTTCTGTATAAATGTATTTTGCAAAGTTTTTTTGGTTGCTTCCTTCAAAACTACTTGTTTGTTTGTCCTGATTCTGATTGCTTTCAGTTATGTGTTACATTCTTGTTGATGCTTTAAAATTTGTAGACATGAATGACTGGAGTCAAAACCTGTAAATGAAAACAAATGAAACATTAATTTAATTGAGACCTTTTAAGAAGAATTGTGCCCATTAAACATTTAACATTAGAGAAAATAGGCTAAAATTTTTGTATCTAAATTCCACTCAGAAGCAAATACATGTACAAGGAAGTAGATCTTGAATTTACAAGCAGTGGGTATTGAACCAAAGCATTTTAAACTTCTCACACCAGAAGATTAAAAAAAAAATATTTATTGTAAGATATAGTTAGCTGTAGAAGCAGAATACAGAGCAGAAAAGGAGGTATCTTTAGTCTGCAATCGGAATTTTTTCATTTTTCACAGTTCAATGGATAGCAAGTTGAAATAACATCTTTATAAACGATCTGGCCACAAGGCCAAGTGAGCTTATTGTATGGTCCTGTCATTGCTGTCAACTCCTATTTTTAAACTTCTTTGAAGAAATCTACTGGGCTTGTCTGGATCAAGCTTTATAGGAATGTTTCTTCAGATATGGTTTTCCGAAATGGGAATCTATTTCTGACATGTTCAGAAGAATTGCTGAGCCAAACTTATCATTATTGACAGGACTGTTTTATGGGACATGATATGTGTTCATAGTGATTCCTCTATCAACAGCTTCCATAGCAACCAGGTGGAAATCCAGTTTTGACTCCAGAATGGCTTAGCCAATTTCAATAAAACTTGGTGGGACTGTTTTGTAGGACAAGCTAAACTGCATCCAGGGATGGGTCCTTTTGCAATATTAGACCTTTCATATCAATTATGTTGAAAATCTTTTTTCCACTTCTTTAGAACAGCTGAGCCATTCTTTTATAGGACATACTCTTTAGTTGGCTTCCATAGCAACTAGGTGGCAAACAATTGGAAACTTTCTAAGATGGCTATGCAGTTTTTCAAACTTGCTGAGTGTATTTCTTATGACATGCTTTATCAAAAATTGTGTCCAAGCTGGCTTTTCTAGCGATATGTGTGGCTTCTGTATCAATCATAAGGAAAATCAACTTCCAGCATCCCCAGGCTTGTTTGGTTTCATTTTTAGGACATGCTCTGTCAGAAATGTTTTGGGTGACTGCACTTGCATCTTTGTTGTTTCCTCAATCATGAACACATGACATTTTCTGCTTCTTAGTAACAAATGACAGTTTTATTCAAGCTTAGCATGAATGCTTCCTTGGACATGATTTATCCAAACTGTGCCTGTGATGGCTCTCTTAGCAACAGTGTAGTTCCATATAAACCATTCACATAATATAATTTCAACTTTTTAACCAGAATGGGAGAGCCATTTTTGATGAACCATATTATTCGATGGGATTCATGTCTTTAAGGTGTGCTTAAACTCCATGTACCAGAATTATTTTACTCCATTGACCTTTAGACTAGTATGCTAGGTGGGTGATTTGAGGCCTGTTTGGTCTTCTTGGTTAGAAAGTACATGTATACATGGCCTTAACAAAGCAGTTATGCATGTCTTGAGCCACAATAAATTTCCTATATAAAAAGCGACTTGAATAGAATTTACTGATATTAACACCAGTGTATACTCGTTTTATTAAATACTTACAACCTGTATTGCATGAAGTGTGTTTTGCATCAGTCTGTATTCAAACCTATATAAACCATTTTGAAAATATTTACACAACATGGGATAGTTATTCAAGGATGTTTATAGTATAAACAGTACTTTGTCAAAGTTTCAATGTAGTTTTCTATTCTTGCATACCAACAACTTAGAAACTTCTTTCTTCCTTAAACTAAAGTTCGGTTGGGCTATTGAAGGCTATTCTGGTGTATGCAGGGACGCACAACTGCTCATCATCTTAATAAAATCTTGACAGATTTGTTTCTAACATTTTTTCCTTGTTCTTTTTGGTGGATTTGAATTGCTTTTTGATGGAGAATGTGTAGCATGCATAATGGAAAAAACTTTAGATAGCATCAGTTTTGTAAGATTGCTTTACAAGACAAGTAAATTATTTGCAATGGTAATGGCATGTACAAATTCTAGACTCTTTAGTTGAGCAGTCTCATTTTTCAGACCTAATTATGGCTTTTCATCAACCAAGTTGAGACCATATTTCACATCATTTGTATGTTAATATTAAATTGAAAGTGCATAAGTATTTTTAAAATAGTTTTTTAAGCAGTTAGTATAGACATAACCAATGTTCAGTTTGTTAAAGTCTTAGCTCCACAATATTATATATTTCAAGAGAACAATTATTTTAGAGGTCTTCACAGTCTTGTCAAACTTCAGAAATCTTTAATTTTAAAATTTTCATGATGCTGCAAATAAAGATATTGTTATATACTTTCTTACAGCACGAGGAGGATCTTATGAAGTAATTTTTAACTTTTGATTATTTTTTGGGGTAATAAACCTGATGCAAAAGTAGCAAACATGCCTTTATAGTTTGTTGTCCAGTTAGGAATTTCTTCCATTGAAGAGGGCACTGGTGGTACCTCTAGCAATTGGGGTAATTTTGTTGAAGGATGGGTCACTTTTTGGAACCAAAAACTGTAAAAGGACACATGGTAAATAATACAATTTCGAACATATCATTTTGGATAAAAACACATTCTATTTAACACATTCATCAAACAGAATTATAAGTAGAATAAATTAGAAAATATCAGTCTTAAGTTTTTAAATTTATCTGTATATAGACATTAAGGAAGGTGCATTACAGGCCACCAGGGTAGGGTGGGGGCAGAGGGGAGGATATACAGGGTAGAAGGAACACCTTTTTATTTCCATTTACCAGGTTACTGACAGTAAAAGCTACCATCTTTCATTATGATATATGAATCGCATGTTCAGGTACAACTAACTGCTGATGTAAAATACACAAAACTTTCAAATAAAAAAAAACTGACGAGTAAACAGTAGGAATAAATACTGTCTGGTGTTAGACTCTAACCCAAAAGCATTTGACAATAAAGTATTAGCATCCTTTACAGATACTGAAGTGAAAATAAGTTTACATCTAGGAGAAATAAAAACTTATTTACTGGGATTAGCCAGAAATTTTTGTCTTTCATTGTATTCTATTTACCATAGTTTTGAATTTTTTTTATTAAGTAGCATCAATTAGAACTAAAATTCAAACAGTAGAATATGCATAAAAACATGTTGCCATATGTTCTTGTTTAAATAAAACATACCTATTAATATCTTTCACCTGCATAAATGAGGATCTATACTTCTCACTTTAAATAAAAAAGAACAGAATTGGACCATTTAAAGAGGAGGCTTGAATGCTGAATTCGATTGAAACTAGAAATGTCAGTAAAATGATTTAACTAAAATGTATTTTCAAAATATTGTACATAGTTATATTTTAGTGTTAGTAAATTTTGCAAAAGAGTTGAAGCAGTAAGTGACAAACAAAAGGCCCAGAAAGTAATTATTTCTAATTGATGAATTTTTTTGCAAAATGTGTCCTCGCCAATTTTCTTGTTTTTAAAAAAAATTTGTTTGCTTTATAAAATTGAATGATTTAAAGTAATTTGTGATACATAGAAAATGTAATGGGGTGAGGTTCAATATGCCACACGTTTTGATATAAAATATGTGAAAATGTAGCCTTGGTTTTATAGAATATCTGAATGTTTTGCAAAATAATAATAAAAAAGAACAGAATCATACCACAATGCAGCATGAATTTAAAGGCACTTAACTGCTGTTTATTTAAAGTGAGAAGTATAGATCCGGATTTACAAAATTTTTATTGCAAATTTATGGTATGCTGCTTGATTTTAGATGGCAAAATGCAATTTTATTTGTCGAACACATTGGTGGCCATGTGGTTAGAGCATCCTCCCCAGATGCAGGTCATGGGTTCAAATCCTGATTGAGTCCTATCAAATACTTCTAAAAATGGTACTAACAGCTGCCTCGCTAGGTGCTCAGCATTATTAGATTAGTGTTAGGACAGGTCTGCCTGGAGTCTGGATAATGTGACTGGGTGGGACATGATGTTACATGTCTGCAGCATGCTGCCCCAGTGCATGACATCACTATAAACTGCCACACTACGGCCATGTAGCAATATGACTGGAAATTGTTAAAGCTACGTTAAAAATCTAAATCACACAGTTTTATTTGTTCCAAAATGTACAAAAATATTTTACTTAGAAGTTGAATACACAAAGAAAAATCTTTGGATAATCATGGTATAGTATTCAAACTTCAAATGTTTATTAATGAAACTGAAATTCCTTGCCTAGTTTCAGCAAGTTTATATAAGTCCACAAGATAATACAAGCATACTGACAAACAAAAAAAAAACAAGCTTTATATTTGGAGCAAAAGAATCGACAATGTTGTAATTTCTTAACCAGTTTATCATTAAATAAAACCAAAATTAATACAGATACGATGAAACGAAGTTTGTGATTTTCAAGATCGTGAAAGCAATTATGTATTTTGGTAGTGGGTGGAAGAGTTAAGGGTCACTCCTAAATATCACCAACAGAACCACCAAACCAACCCCAGTTTGTAAAGTTTGATACTGAAACTTGCATACGACTCACAGCAAACTAAATTTCATTAAAAAAAGGATCTGATTGATCATTTAAATAAAATAGACTGAAACTAATTTATATATATATATATATATATATATATATATAAACTTTTGCTTGACTGGGTGTGGGGTTTAGTGTTATCCACAATGGAGGTGTTGAAAAGAAATATATGAAGACTTTGACTAGTGTGGTTTTCTATTCTAAATAAAGATTTCAGTCTTGTAATATTTTAGTGATCTCGATTTTATTGGTTACAAGTAGGCAGTGTAACTTAAAACATAACGGTACAGTTATATCAGTGTCAGCAGTCATAATTGTTAGCAAAATTTGGTTTTGTTTTAGTTTTTTTATTCATACATGGAACTTTTTGAAACTGTACAATATAAGCAATTCATTCCTCCAGTTGCCAAAAGGAGGGATAGTTATCAGTTTCTCATAAGAGCATGAATGAAATTCTTTTAAAACAAGATTTGAAATTACAAGTTAACAAAATTTGGCTCAAAAATAGTGATGACAGACCAAACCATTTCTGAAGATGTACAAAAAATATGATGGTAGATTGGGATCCATTTTGCTTTCAGTGATGTCTTTATAAAGAGCAAGCCTTGTACAGCATGAGAATGTATGGCACCAATGTGAAATACATAGATGCTTAGCAGCCAGGAATCAGACACTATCAGAGAAGGGTTCAGCCACTAACATAGAACATAATTCTAATTTTCAGCAAATTGTTCCGCAGGTCTGTCAACGATAAGGATACAGCTGAACACTTGAAACCCAGGTCTCTGCGCTTCACATGGAGTATGAAAACAACAAGTTCCATGGATCCAAATGATATGATGAAAGAAATACGCAAAGTTTTGGATGCAAACAATTGTGACTATGAACAGAGGGAAAAGTTCTTGCTTCTGTGTGTGCATGGAGACCCTAATACAGACAGCCTAGTGCAATGGGAGATGGAAGTGTGTAAACTCCCACGACTTTCATTGAATGGGGTGCGTTTTAAGCGTATATCGGGGACATCAATAGGATTTTAAAACATTGCTTCAAAAATTGCTAACGAGTTGAAACTTTGACAACAAAAACAGTGGATTTATAGTTTAAAATTTTGATCCATATGACCACATTGAAAACTGGGTCATACATGATGTTTGCTAACAAGGCCCTGAATGACCTCTCCATTATGGCAGCTGAGAGGCAACTTATTTGTTCAGGATGATCAGAACATGAATGGATGAATTTCACGTATTTTTTTCTGCAGTAAGTCTGCAGTTTTGTTTATATATTTTGACTGCATTATGGATAGGGATGATTAATATCACTATACTAATTGGACACTCCCTAGGTTTTAAATTTTTGTAAAATATTTTGTACATAATGTGTAATATATATATATATATATATATATATATATATCTAGTAAATATCATCTGTAAGAAGTGCAGCGTAAATGATACACTGTAATCATGTAAAGATTTTAACAGACTTGTTTATGAATGTGTGTTGGATATGGTTGATGCTAAATTCTCACTAAAGTTTAAATTGTGTGCAAATGGGAAATGAAAATTAAGTCTCATATTGCATTTCTCTGCATAATGGTCATTTAAATCGCTAGCAACACCTACCAATATGTTGAGCAGGTCTGGATACATTGTTTCATATCTTAGAGAGAGGACAGTCTGACCATCATGTTTGATTATTCAGGGGGTATATCATGGGCAGGAGCTACATAATTTGTTTTGAACATTTTGCAGGTGTTCTAGTTTGTCCTTTTGAATGCTCAGCAAATCTTTTAACTTTGGAATGCAGTACTGGTGATATTTTCTGTTTGTTTGACACTGTTGAAAGTGTAAACATTGGAAGTGATTTACTTTTCCTAAAAGATGTAACATGATGTTAAAGGTCACACAAATGATCAAAAGTGGAAGTCCATTCTTTGCAACTATGCAATTTGGTTGTAATCATCAGTAATTCTAGCATATATACTTTTAGATAATATTCCACATAGGTAGAGTGTGTGTGTGTGTGTGTGTGTGTGGAATAGTATTGGATCTGTCTGTTCTTCTTTTTATTCTGCTCATTGACACTATTTTTCATGTATTTCAACCAAATTTGGTTTGCAGATATTGATTAAGCCGTAGGCAAGTTTGACTATCAACATTCTTTGTCATCTTTTAACACCATTGTAGCATGTTTTTCTGGCCCACATTCAGTTTTCTTACAGTAACATTCTTAAAGAGTTATGTTTAGATTTAAACCAGATTTGTGTAAAGGACAAAATCCTCTTCAGTTTTTTTTCTTTCTGGATTCAAGGGAGAGTACTCTTTTTATCTGATTATGGAATGTGTGTCCAACTGCATAAGCATTGACCTGAATCACCTGTCACATTATTACCTGAAAGCAAAGTCAGTACTATTTTATTGGTATTTAAAGCATGTTAACACTGATCTTCTGTTACTTTGCACCACAACAGCTCTGTGTCAATACTGTTGACGGTGTGGTGTGCATGAGAAATACAGTAAATTGAGACACTGATGCAGATAGAAGATTATTATAATGTTTTTCATATACATTTTGTATCTTAATCATTTCCATCAGTCTATCTCAAAACTCAACAGAGTTTTGGTTGATGCATAATGTTTTTAATTAATTCTATCAATGCCTTCAGTGGAAGACAATTGAGCATTTTGAGTACATATGTAATTGCCAATAAGTTGAGTCCAAATGTAAATAAAATGACACTGATCTGCTACTATTTGATACACCAGCAGATCTGAGTCCATGTTCTACTTATTACACTAGTAAACTGCATATGTCCAGATCTGTTGGCAATGGTAGGCCTGGACCTATGCAGTTTTCAATTTGACTCTACTCATGAATACATGTTATTAGAGTAAAAGAAATAATGAGTCACCATTAATTAATTAATGTGATTATAATGCAGATTTCCTATCCAATTTCTATTGATTATGTTCATGCTTCATCAAGTCAGCATTTAGATTTTAATCCAGACTCATTTATATTGTGGCAGTTGGTAAAGGACCTTTATATTTCTTTATTTGATAAATATGGAACAAGAAAATTTAGGATACTAACAAATGTTGCAAACTTTTATCAAATTCGTTTCCCACATGAATACAGGGAAAAGAACTTTGCAGTATTACTTGTAGTCCAACATGTCATGCTGTAGTAATAATGCAACATTTTTTTGTTAGTTTCAACAGAGAAATGATATGGTTGCATTTTCACGTTTCTTTTATTGATTCACAAATTCTTATTTGTGTTATGCAAAAGTGATTTATACGAACATGCACTTAATGTTTGTAGATAATGACCCCAATTACTGTACATTATAAGTTAAGTCCAGCTGCAGACTGCACATGCCAAGATCTGTCATCACATAATGTGCCGTCATATCTGGATCTGTGAAGTTTGTCAAGAGTACTCAGTAGAAAAACAACATAGACCCTGATATGCAGGTGCATCATGCTACATCTGATCAGAATTTGTATTGTTTGCAGTTTTGACTTGTTTGTAAGTGAGAGTAAATGGTACTGGCAGTGTACACCCAGATCTGCATAATTTGGTGACAGGATTTTGTGGTCAAATCTGTTCATTCTACTGATAATTTTACACAAGCAGTGTATGTTATCCTGTATACCAGGTTATTTTGAGACTAAATCTGGGTCTGCTCTTTGGTTGGTACTCTCTTCCCAGATGTTTGTCAGTTTCTTACCTTCACCTCTGTGGCCAGTTAAGTACTTTAAAAGTATGTTCTACTGACACTTTTCTATCCAATTTCTTGAATTTATAAAATAACTATCAGATGCCACTTTGACAATTCTGTTTCATTACTTGTAATGATGAATAGATTTTAAAAATGCACTTTAAAAAGTGGCAAATGTGAAGTAGGGAGGACTTCAGACCCATAAACCTTGCAAGAGGAGAGTTGTTTGGGAATGCATTATATAGGGGTCAATCATAATATGGTGGAGTAAGCATTGATAAATGTTAATCTTTCATGAATACATTGATTCAAAGGTTTTCTTTCTTCTGTAGCTCATTAATTTAGTCAGTATTTCAGAAGAAAAAAAATCATCTAGAATTTTTGGTAGTATTAGACTTTATACTTCAAATGGATATGCCATTTTAGCCATATTGATTATGCCAAGAACCCCAGCTATCATGTTATTATGTATACATCCACCATACCGAGCTTACATATCATGTTATGTTGTATGCCATCATTTCCATTCCACACAATTACCCAAGTTCTCCACCATCAGCCTTTACAAAATTTTGTAAATAGTTCGTATTTTGGGTAAGAAAAAAAAGTTGATTTTTAGAGCAGAAAGATAAGATAATAGACTCGAAGAAAAAGAAATGTCTGTAAAATAGTATAAAGTTACATAGCTTGAAGTAAAAAAGAAGCCCATCAGTTTTGCAATCAGTACGTCGAGGTCATTGTTACAAAAATGAAGATTGGTTTCCACACATTAACATTAGATACATTGCATACCTTAACTAAACTTTGTGGATGACTTGTGTTTGGGTAAGAAAGAAGCATGTTGATTTTGAGATCAAAAGATCAAAGGTCCCCTTAACTATAACAAAAGAAAAATGGTTTCAAACAATAATGTTATAAAACAAACCTGCACTAAACACTGGACGGCTTGTACAAGAATAAGATAAGAAGTTTATTGACTTGGGGGTCAAACTGTCAAAGATCCAGGTAACAGACTGATAATTTAAAAATAGTCTTGGACAATTTTTTTGTATGTGATGTATGTACTGTAACCAAATGTTTTGGATCGTTTACACTTTGGATAAGACTATAACATGGTGTGTTGGTGGTCAAAGGTCAGATTCACTGATTGAAAAGAAAAAATAGGTTCTGCATAATTTTAGTTCTGGACCACATACCTTAACCAGAATCTGTGAAAGGTGTACACTTGTTGTAATGAAGAAGCAAATTTATTTGGGGGTCGAATGGTATGAAACACAAATCACTGCTACGAATGTGCTACTTTCTGTGTGGGTTCGAGTTTCGGGCTCTTCAAATGAGGGTATGTGAGAATGCTTTGCATGTAGCATCCCATGGGTTAGTGGTTCTTACCAGGATTTTCCTGTGTGTTTCCTCCACCAGTTATACAGGCTGTCATATATAGCCTATCTTGCATCAAGAAATGGCAATGAACCCAAAGCAGAACCAAAAACTTCAAAACATGAAAGGTAAGAGTTGATGTGACTTTGTTTAAAAATGGGTTTTGGTCAAAAACTTGTTTTAAAACTTCCTTAAACAAACTTTATAGATGGTTTGCACATGGTGTAAGATAGAAACCTAGAATTCAGGTGTTCAGATGTCACAGTCATAATAGGTCTAATAAGAAAATATTGGTTTCTATAACATAAGTTTAGCTCAAGACTGCATACCATAACTGTCATTTCTTTTGTCTTCTGTCAAGATCTTGTGACAAATGTCATTTCTATGCACTATATCACTTGATATTAATATGTCATGTATATTTTTCCAACTTGCCCGAAACATCTTGCAGTTTAGTTTGAATTATAAGTCAGTCTTTTGATGTTGTAATGCGAGGATAGGGATGTAGAAGAAAGTTTCAGATATAAAAAATGTATGCAATTCTCCATCACGAGTCAGCTAACACATGCATAATCATGGGTACTCGGAATAGAATAGGGCTGGAAAAATAATACAATTATGTATTTGCCCAAAACAGAACAGGTGCATAAAATGAGACACAAGTCAGAAATTTTTCATGATATTCTGCACCAAATTTGGGGCAAAAAAACATATTTTACTTGCACAGCAAACTTTTCGGCAGCTGGACAAGGAATTTTTTTCTGGCTCTGTGGAGTACAAATTTTTTTCTGATCTCTATACCTTTTCACATTTGTATTGGTGGTCTTAAATCATGTAGGCTGAATTATAAGATGCAGTTCATCATAATGGGAATTATTTTCCCCCTTATTAATAATTTGCAGTCTCAGGTTGAGGTGTAAACCTATTGTAATGGCAAATAATCGTAGCCCCAGTAACAAAATGCTACATTGGCAATACTGTACATTGAGGTTAATGCTTTTTTTTTTAGTTATGATATAAGATAACCCAGCTGTTAATGGCATAAATCTGTTCTAGCAGCATCGGACTAGGGGTCTGCATTTTTTGCCAGATATTAGTAGTAGAACAAACTGCATAGACGCTGATCAGCCAGCACATTACTGTATATACTCACAAATCTAGTCCATCTATAAACTTCACAGACCCAGAACTGTCATTGCAAAATGCACCTGCAGATCTGGTCTGTGCAATTTGATTAGAATTATCGGTAGAACAAAACAGCATGGACAATGATCTGTGGGTGCATTATGCTACAGTAAATCAGGATCTTTGTTGTTTGCAGTTTTTCATTACATAATGGCATGTGATGACAATCAAGATCTTTGCTGCTTGAATTGGGCAAGTATTACATGTAGTTAAGTCCTGGAGATCTTTGCAGATACCATTGAACCATCCTCAGTAGTCAAGGGCCATGGATCTATATTTGTTTCACCTCAATCTTTGACATATGCAGCTAGCAGACACAGTACATTGAGCAAGCATCATGTCGGTGAATGAAAGCAGCCTGCCTATAGCAAGCAGGAATACATTGACTAGTGCATGAAAATGTTTGATATGACCTGTCCACATGTTTTGCTTAGAAATAAAAAGTTGTCTGAAAGGTTTAAATAGGAGAAATGAATGTGTCATTGCTATGGAGGAAGATACAATTATTCCTAGGCAAATGTAAGAAGTAGTCTGATTGGATCAGTTTCTTTTAGCTGTATGTAGTCAGATGCTGGAAAGAGATAACATTTCAGTTTGCTGCATATGCCTGTTTTGACATGGAACAAAGAGGATCATCAACCCTTTGGCTACCACTTTTTTTCTTCCTACCTAGGTCATCGAGTCTTTTTCAGATGGATAAAAAAAATCTTCCAATATGAAGGTGTCATTCAAAATTATCTTGTTTAAATGCAGCGAAATAAAAGTTGAAGTTTAATTAGTGCCATGGTTAAATTATATTCATAGTTATGATTTGCCAAAAAAATGAAGCTGTTTTAGGATTTGATGCAGCACATTTCAAGTTTTCTGTACAGTATAGGCCGCAATATGTAAAAAATAAGTAGTCTGCACTGGAAATTGAGCTCGATTTACAGAGATTTTTTTTAATGAATATACACGTACATAAGTTCATGTATAACTAGCTGAGACATTAATGGAAAAATGGCATTTTTTAAAGGTGATGATAAACAATTTTGCATTTGATTGATAGTGGTATGCACTGTGCCATATGTGACCACATTGGCATTTGACTGCATTAATGAATAGGCCGAATGTGGCAAAACACATGCCCACATTGTCAGATTTTAAAGTCACTAGATGATATTTACCCCTTGTGTATGGGTAGGTCTGTTAAAGTGATTACAGTATTTAGGTGCAATATACCAAGTGATTATGGTTTAGGTAACTTTGAATGTTGTGATGTATTTATTTTGAACAAAGGGCTAGATTCTTTTTGAGCAAAACAATTTTTTCTTCACATAAAAGAATGATTGCTTCTAGCTCAGAGCATTCTAGGAATTGTTTTTCTTTTTTATATGATTTTGTAATATACATTAGTTTTCCTATGCATTTGGGAAAACCTCACATAATAGTATTTGATGTCAATTTGAGCTAGCAGATTTTACAGATTTTTTCTGCCAAATTGGGAATGTATTTGATGTTAAACATTGGCATTGAATGGTAAGAGTAGACAGAAGGTATGTATGTATTGTAAGTACAGCTTGTGCATTGCCTTGCCTAATCAAAATTAATTAAAGATTATTTTTAAAAAAAATACATTGTATATTAATTCGATACGCTTTTATTTTAAAATGTCTGCATAAATAAGAAGTTTTGTAATTTTCCTTATGTACATAGATACAGCTTGTATTCCGGAGAACCAGCAAATCGGATATGGATAAGGACCGCATCCACAATTTTACCACATCATTGTCACTTGTATTCAGCCAATCAGAATCTAATTACCCTTGGTGCATTCAGAAAAGTGATGTCATTTTAGATCTAGTTGGTTTTTGAGGAGCTGCAGTTGTTCATTTGGTATGTTGATGGGCATGTAATCCAAGGATCGCAGGTTCGAGAATGTGCACAGATTAATTTCAGTCTTGTAATAACATAATTGGAGAATTTTGGACCACAACAAAGATAAGACCCAAGTAAGCCAAATAGATTTTCCTACCACATCCATTCACACATGTTAAGGTGGGAGCCAGTTCAATCTACTTCTGTTAATGTATTGATCACTAGTGCCATCATTGTAAACTTGCTTTGCAACTTCACTCTAAATGGCTCCATGCAGACAACGTTGTAAGAGAGGACCCGCAATGGTTATTTCCCCGAATATTAAGTCGTGTGGTGTTCTGAGTAGCTAATGCTTATTAGAGGCTGTGCTAAATACTAAGTGGTACTTGTTGACCTGTCTGTTTCAGGAATGCATCAGTTAAATGATGTACCAAAAAGCAATTTGTGTTCATGGGGCGGTTACAGACAGGGGTCAAAGAATGTCATTGTGTTCAAAAATAGAAAGGAAGTTGCATACTTTACATTATTAGCTATTCCAATGGTACTCGTTTGAAGATGTCCAGAATTTTAGGCAATGTTCAGGTTGTACAGGAACTACACTGTATATGCATGTGTGTATGTGTGTGTGTGTGAGCAAAAGAGAGATGTGCTTTTACTTAAGGAAAATGATGAAGTGCTTAAGATGCATCATATTTTAGTTTCTAATCTTTTTTCTCACATTAATACATTTTATTGATTTCTACTGATAGATAAACATAGTAGATTGGTATATATTCAGTGTTTTCCATGGTAACTTCAACAAAATCTATCATTTTTAAGCTGAATAAATGTGATACTCATCAGTTATACACTTATTGTTGTTATGATTTTTTTTATATCTTGAATCGTTCGGGTGAAGGTGGGTGGTGTCGAGTGGTCTTTAGGTGCTAATCATTATAGATGCTGACATTTCAACTCTGCATAGGTTTGAGTCTTGGGCTCAGCCAACATGGGAATGTGAGAAACTTTACATTGGGTCGGCTTTTCCTTGGTTCTTCCTCCACCAGATATATCCAGTCATGTGCTAAAACAGGCTCGAGGATAGCCTCAACATTAGGATCCATAGGTTTAACGTTCATGTCCCATGATGTGTCTTAGAAAAGTTTAACTAGTATGGCAGTGTAAAAATTGCATAGGTGAGTCTGTCAAAGAATTTCCGAAAAGTTGCTAAATGTTCTTTCCAGATGTCTTCCTGGATGATGACATTATCAAAGTAAGCATCACAAGCACCTAGACCGGAGGTGATCATTTTCACTAGATGTTGAAAGGTACTTGGTGACCCATTCATCGCAAATGGCATTACTTTGTATTGGTAAAATCCATCTGGAGTCATGAATGCCAAAATTTCCTTTGCTCTTTCTGTTTGCCAAAATCATTTCAGAAGGTCGAATTTGAGCAAGAAAGAAAGAAAGAATGAGCAAGAAAGACAACCCAATTGTCAGACTAAAACGTCTTTCCTTTGTAGTTCCGTCAAACCATAATTTCATTTTTAACTTGAATTGCTGAATGCCAAATACAACCATAGTAGGTTGGACAAGTTCCATACCCATATTTTGACCTTTGACCTAATGGAACAGATTTAAGAAGGCCAAATTGAGCAAAATACTTGTAGATTTAAAATTCCTCAAAGGAATTCCCGTTGAAAACCTTGTTGACGCACACAACGGTCAACAGGTATTGGTTACCTGACTTGGTCGTCAGTAAGGGACAGACACATTCTACCATAATTCTTCTAAATGGTTCGTCGAATGCAGGCATAGGTTGCAGATGAGACTTGGGTATCTTCTGATTGGGTTTTCCTACCATTTGACAAGTATGACAAGATCTCCATTTTTTATGAAATAACGTGTACTTCAGAGGCTTCAGTTTCAGTAATGGCCTTATGAAACAAATGTCAGTCTTTTTCCTGTTCGACGACAAGTGATTGTTGTTCATCACCCTGATTAGATTAAAGAGAATGAGTAATTAAAAGATAATCACTGTGATCAATACCTTCTGATTGATCCAAACAAGGAGTGAAAGTGACCTCATCAAAATCCTAACCAATACATGTGTCAGCTAAAGGAATACTTTCCTTATCAACATCATTCTCGAGAGCTTTTCATACTAACACGACACCATATTGCACACAATTTGGACAAATCTTTTTTCCGCAAATATAGTGACGTCATTGCTCTCATTTGGTTACTCCCGGATACTTCCGTCAATTACGGTAAGGTTAAGAGTTGTATCCCTTTGCAACCTATAGAATCTTCCTTCTATGTACATGCGTATTTATGCATCCGCCCCTTTGCTGAAAATGGACTTGTCCAGGAACTGGAAATTGATCTCGAAAATGGCCAAGGTTGCAATGAAAACTTCCGTTAAGCATCAGACGCGCAGACGATAAAGTTGTTATGGACACCCTGGTCGCAATCGGGTTATAAATTACAAATCAAAGAATGAATTGAGTAAGATTTATTTACTTTCTATCTTGTTTATGTTTTTCGTTACTGAAATCGGCAAGGGGTACAAACAAATGGGGATGTAGACACAGACTATAATAGATTCAAGTTCGAGTCCTGGTGGAAAATCCAAGATGGAAGACGATAACGTATGCTGAAGTTGGCTTTGTGCTTATCTACATTTCCTTGTAAAAACACGACAACTCTCTTTGAATCATTTTAGCAAAATTCGGGCTAAAATCTATGAAATGACGAGCGTAGATGACTTTAATTTGTGTCATCCCACGATGTTTCTGAACTTAAATGATGATAGATGTTAAATGAAACCGACGAGAGAGAGAGAGAGAGAGAGAGAGAGAGAGAGAGAGAGAGAGAGAGAGAGAGAGAGAGAGTATTATGGTCAGTGGTACTGTTACTAAAGCAGAAGAATGACTTAGATAAACTGTAAATATATTCAAATATTCTAACTATCTCTTGTTGGTTCATCATTTCGCTTAGCTTCTATTCCACATTAATTTCCATGCCCCGGTACGTGAATTTCTAAGCGTTGATGTGAAACGTAGCTAACCAAGCGTTTTTAGTGCTCTACCTTCATCAGTAGGACCATCTTTCATATTTACATCATATATTGTATATTATATTGATTAAATCAATGTCAACAAAAGGCAAAGGTGATTGTGAATAACCAAAAAAAGGCATAGATATACATTTTGTAGCGGACACACTCGGGGATGTGAGGAGTTCACTTCGTCAATACATAGCTGCCTGTAAGAGATCAAAGGGAAAATAACTGATTTGTATGTGATATAACTGGAATATATGTATAATATGCACGCTGTATCAATGATATACCACTCGTATACATTTTTCATTAAAACTAAGCCTCGTTTCCTTTTAATGAAAAATTTATACATCTATTGGTATATCATATATATATATATATATATATATATATATATATATATATATATATATATATATATATATATATATATATATATATATTGGCATCCGTCCGTCTACTTTAGACGATGGCGTAGCTGCAGAGTCAGCTGTTCCTTCTTTCTGGCTCACTTTTGAGCATGCTTTCTATTTCGGTCATCCTCAGCTTTGCTAACTCCCTGCATGACAGCTAGGCGCCAGATAGGACGGTCATTAGCAAAGCTCTCCCAGTTGTTGACATCGATGTTGTACTTCGTAATGTCACTCTTGCAGACATCTTTGTAGCGCAGGCGTGGACGTCTAGTTGGTCGTGTACCTTCTGCTAGTTTCCGCATATAACAGGTCCTTAGGAATGCGGCTTGAGTCCATTCTCTTGACATGGCCGAGCCAGCGAAGGTGCCTCTCACTGATAATGGCGAACATACTGTTGATATTGGCGCGTTCTATAACCTCTGTGTTGGGTACATTGTCCTGCCACTTGATGTGCATAAATTACGCCGCAGACATCTCAGGTGGAAGCTGTTGAGTTTTCTCTCGTGACTTGCATAGGTGGTCCATGTTTTGCTGCTGTAGAGGAGTGAGCTGAGCACGCAGGCTTGGTAGACACGCGGTTTGATCTTCTCTGTGAGGTTGGGGTTGTTCCATACCCTCTGGTTAAGTCTGGCCATCACTGCAGCTGCTTTGGCAATCCTGTCATTCACCTCATAATCAATTGAGAGTGAACTGGAGATGTTGGACCCAAGGTATGTGAAGTTCTCGACAACTTCCAAGTTGTATCCATCGATGGTGACAGAGTGAGGGGAGCCTGCATCTTGTGCCATGACGTTTGTTTTCTTGAATTTGATGTTCAGTCAAAATTCCTTGCAAGCGTTGGAGAGGCGGCATACCAGCTGCTGAAGTCCATCCTCCGTGTGGAATGTCAAGGCTGCATCATCGGCAAGAAGCAGTTTACGGATGAGTACATTTGTGATTTTAGTCTTAGCACGGAGACTAGCAATGTTGAACAGTTTTCCGTCAGCCCTGGTATGGATGTACACTCCATCGCTAAAACCCTTGAAGGCGTACTGGAGAAGCATGGAGAAGAATGTGGCGAAGAGCGTCGGCGCAAGCACACAGCCTTGTATGACTCCGCTGATTACTGGAAAGGCTTCTGATGTTGCGTCATTGAAGCACACTGTGCATGTTCTCGTGGAACGACATGAGGACAGCAAGTAGACGTGGGGGGCAGCCAATCTTCTGCAGGATTCTGAAGAGTCCACTCCGACTGACATGGTCAAATGCCTTCGTCAGATCTATGAAGGCAATGTAGAGGGGCATCTGCTCCTCATGACACTTCCCCTGCATCTGACGTAGTGAGAAGATCATGTCTACAGTTGACCTGCTGGCTAGAAATTCACACTTGGACTCTGCGTGGACGCGGGAGGCTAGGATCTGCAAACGCGCCAAGGCAACACTGGCGAAAGCCTTTCCGACAACACTGAGGAGGGAGATGCCCTGGTAGTTGTTGCAGTCGCTACTGTCTCCCTTGTTCTTGTACAAAGTGACAATGTTGGAGTCACGCATGTCCTGTGGGATGTATCACTGTTTCCAGCAGAGGCAGAGGAGTATGTGTAGCGACTGGAATCTATGGCTTTTCCGAGCTCTTTGAGATGGTGGGACCTGTCGCCTTTTTTATGCCCTCTTACATTCCTCTTGCATCCCAGGTGTCGGCAGCCTGTCTGTATATTGTTGCAAAGGTTAAGCCAATAGATGCTGGCACAGTGGCGGGCGGTCTTCTGGGCGTTGTTCCTTCCTTGTATGCCAGGAGGGCTTTCCTCTCTGCCTCAGTCACGGACTCCATCTCTTCCCAGTTTGCCTCATACCAGTCGGCATTTTCCGTTCCCTCTTCCCGTAAACTATGATGGCTGAGTTGTACACAGAATCACGGAGATGGGCTCACTTGCAGTCAACGGTGTCATCAGGTGTCACTTTGGTGAGAGCTTCCTGCACTTTGCTGATGAACTGCTATGTTTTCTTTGGGTTACTTGCACAGCAGGTGTTGATGCGAGGGTGACCTTTCTTCCTGGCATGGTGCAGCTTCTTGGATAATATTCGCACCTTACTGACCACAAGGGAATGGTCCGTGTCGCAGTCGGCACTGTGGTAGCTGCGTGTGAGGAGGACGCTGGCCAGCTCCGCACACCTGGTGATTACAAGGTCTAGCTGGTGCCAGTGGAGTGAGTGGGGGTGTCTCCAAGACACCTGGTGGATCTCCTTGCATTGGAAGAAAGTGTTGGTCACACATAGTCTGTGGGGGCAGCACATCTCCAGAAGTCGCTGACCGTTCTCGTTGATCTTGCCCCTTCCGTAAAAGCCAAGACAGGCGGACCAGGTCTTATGGTATTGAAGTCTCCTAGTAAGTAAAGGCCTTCGTTGTTTGGAATACTAGATATTGCCTGATCCAGAGCCTCATAAAACTTGTCTTTCTCCTCGTGGGTGAAGCGGAGGGTTAGAGCATACACGCTGAAGATGTTGACCGGGCCTAAGGATGTTGACAGCCGGAGGGCAAGGGTTCTCTCAGTACCTGATGACGGAGGTTCAATAAAGGCGACTAGCGTGTTCTTTCCCGCAAAGCCTACACCGTGCTTCCACTGCCAAAAGAACGTGAAATTGGCCTCTCTTGTGGTGCCGCTGTCAGTCAGTCGGGTCTCCTGGAGACGGGCAATATCGATGTTCATTCGGGAGAGTTCTTGGTCAATGATGTCAGTCTTCCGTGCATCGTCGATCTGATGTAGGTCATTGGTCAATCCAGGACACATGGTCCTAACGTTCCAGGTCGCAAAACGAAGAGCTGGAGTTTTCTTATTTATTCTTTGAGTCTTTTCTGGTGCGGAATTTTGTGGCCCATTTGTCGATATGGTTCTCTTAGCTCCACACACCCAGTGAAGCAGGCAGGCAATGGCGGGAAGCACCTTAAGAACGTGTAATTGGTTTCTCTGGTGGTGCCGCTGTCAGCCAGTCGGGTCTCCTGGAGACTGGCAATGTCGATGTTCAGTCGGGAGAGTTCTTTGTCAATGATGGCAGTCTTCCGTGCATCGTCGATCTGATGTAGGTCATTGGTCAATCCAGGACACATGGACCTAACGTTCCAGGTCGCAAAACGAAGAGCTGAAGTTTTCTTATGTATTCTTTGAGTCTTTCCTGGTGCAGAATTTTGTGGCCCACTTGTCGATATGGTTCTCTAAGCTCCACACACCCAGTGAAGCAGGCAGGCCATGGCGGGCAGCACCTTACTGACTGGGGGCTGCCGAGCTTAAGGCGGGCGGTAGCTGTCCAGTGAGACCTGATGATCTCTCCCACCGTCAGAAGTAACCCCTGGCGCCAAGCTCTACGCCAGTCGAGCTTTGGCTTAGAACCGGTAAACTGCTACTTCTCGTGTTGTGCCGACGCCATACGACGACGCTGGAGTGTCCTCTCCAGTGGAGCTACGAGGCATGGGCAGGGTGGTATGGAGAATCAGCTGTTGCCCATGCAGCAGATCCCCCTCCCCTCTACGCAGCTGGTGGGCCCAAGAGAACGACGAATGTCGATACAGCTTGGCACCAACGGCGTCGCAGGATTTGCCGGAATGACATTGAGGTCAATGTCAGACCGCCTTAAAGACTTCGTCTCCGGATTTTGGTTGGTGTTTACTCCATTAGCCTTTCACATGAGTGTGTATAGTCGCAAGGCAGCAGAGGTTTTGGAATCTGAGTTTTCCTTCTCCTAGATGAGCTACCATCCAAGGTTTACTTGTCCGATCTATCCGAAGCAACTGGTTTTAAGGCGACAGTGGCCCGCCTTCACCCTTTCTCATGTTGGTGGATAACGCGGTCCGCCGAACATCAAATCTAAGCCACTCGTGAATGCCAGGAGCTGGATTTTAGTTGACAGAGGCGATCAGAGACGCAAGCCGTATGGGGGATTTCTGGAGTGGGGCGCTTGTCTCTCCCTCCCTCTCCGGCAATGTCAACCTTAGAACACACACACACACGCACACAGACACACACAATTCACACTTAGTGCGTGTAGCAGATTCTAAATGTTAGTAGTAGCACCAAAACATTAATCCCATTATTCTGGATATTTGATACCAGAGACTGTCAACATTTTCAGTGCTTTTGTTTATCTTCCCATGGCTAACTGATCCTGGATATGGCACAAATGCTCATTTAATTAAAATCCCTTACTTAAACAAGAGCAATGTGGTAGATCAGGCAGTTTTTTTTTGTTGGGCTCGGTACTGTAAGCAACACGTTTTTTTTCTCCTACTTTATCTGAATATTTTAGATTAATTTTACATACAATTGTAGGACCCTTACTTAGTGTCTGTGTGTCCTTTGAACCGGAATGTAACAGCTTAGGAAATACAAGTAAATCTGAGAGGAAGAAAAGGGAGGGGTGGGAGGGGGTGGCGTGAAAAAAAGAGACTTTAATTCAAAAGTTCTAGCACGGCTACTTTGACCTCTAGATAAAATGGACTAACGCTTGTTGCAGAACCAAAGACAAGGCTTTATTAATAATTCAACCCAGGAAAGAAACAAAAGCCGATCGATCGATTTAGGAAATCTAAACCAAACTTGTACGCTAATTTTTAATAGCTAGCCATGATCCAAATGTCGATGATGCATGAGCATTTATCCCAACCATGTCATTATTAAATTAAATAACAGTTGCGTTTTACCTATCTCAGATGGACCTATGATAATCATTCTGATAGAATTTGGTAGCGCTGCATGATGTTTTACTGGTTCTCGTTTTCTTGTCGCAAAAAAATCAATTACATCCATGTGTACGATAAATAATCTGGATCTATATTGTGTTAAATGCAAGGTGCGTATCCGCACAAATGAATCAACAACAATTACAACAAAAATGAACAGATAAGCCCTTACAGCTAAGTGTACACAATGTGGTACAAAGAAATTTTATTTATCCCTGGTCCAAACAGTATAAAAGAACGAGGAGGTGATATTGCAGCAAAATTAGGAAAATTACAGTGGACTCCGTGGTCTAAATACCCAGGAGAAAAACACCTTCCAGGATATAATTATTGTGGTCCTGGAACCAGACTTTATATCCGACTTGATAAACAGGATCAACCAAGACCTGATGAATATCTGATAAATGAAATTACTAAAGCGTGTAATGTTCATGATGTAGTATATGATAGTAATGCAGTATCGCAGATGTAAAATTGATTCACGTGTTAAATTCCATAAAAAATTAATCTTTTAAATAATCATTAGGAAATTGGTTAGGAAAATCTGTGATGAAAGATAAACTAGTATTAGAGGCTGGTAATTAAAATTATAGAATCTATTTATTATAGTCCAAAAAGATATTAGAGAGGCAGAGCAGCGATTAGTAAACTCGCCGAAGCAGCAGGTGTCAAACGTTCTGTTGCTGAAGATTGGTTATCATGACAGGAAATATGGCACATTTATCTACAACCGCCTAAAAGAATCGAATATACAGATTTTGATGTCAGTGTTTAATGAAGTTCACAAAGCTGATATTTTATTTTTACCACATGATACTATCTAAATTGGTAGACGTCAAATAACGTACAAATATGCATTGATGTTTTAAGTAGGTATAAAGTAGCAGAGCCGTTATTGACAAATACAGTAGCAGATGTTGCTTCTGCGTTTGAACGAATTATTAACAAGGACCTTTGCGATGGCCACAACTATTACAGGTTGATCCTGGCAAAGAATTTCAGGGTGCAGTATCATCTGTAACGAAAAAACATAATGTTAATATACGACGAAGACATACTGCAATACTCTGTGATCAGGCAATTTTTGAGCGATTTAATCGAACTCTTGCTGAGCGATTATTTGGATAGCAGTATGCAAAGGAAATAATTAAAAAGATGTAAGATCTCGAGAGTGGGTTACAAGACTTCCAAGAGTGATAAATGCATTAAATAATGAAATTACTCGAACTACTACGTTGAAACCTTTTAATGCGATCACAAAAAATACACCTACACAGCGACATGATGTTTCAAAACAACAAATGCCAGGTAATGTTACCGTAATACACTATATGAGCCGGGTGAACTTGAAGGGAGTAAGAAAGGAGCAACTGATCCTATCTGCAGTATTACCACACACAAAATTTCTAGTGTAGTAAGATCTACATGTAGACTTGCAATATACAGATTATATTATATTAAATCTCTACTCAGCGTGGATTTACATTTGAGCAATTACAAGTAATACCCGAGGATACACAATTACCACCACGATCACTTCACTAGGACTTCTACGTTTATTACATTGAAGACAGGTCAGCTTCGTATTTTCGTATGACCAAGACTTTTCTCTCTACGGTAAATTGTCTTGGATCATTACTCGAGTGTTGCCACATCATTACTGTGTTACAGCTCACACAATGTTTATTCTGTTATTGCAACATCATTATAAATTTAGCACCAATATTAAAGTTGCGATTATTTATTGTCACTTTGTTTATAACCAGCTAATTTTGTTCTTACTATACCATTGCTAACAATTTCGTTGTTGTTGTCAGTAAAATTTACAATAACTCTCCGTAGCTGAGTTATTTTCCTAACTCGTGACACTGCGAGACAGATTAAATTTGACCATTCGATACGATCATTATTAATCCAAACAACTTTAGCAGTAATAGTTAACCCCTGAGATGAGTGGATTGTCATTGCGTGCCCCAGTCTCCATGGAGATTTGTCAGCGCGTAGTGCATCCGCAACATCACTGATATCAACTGCGACATCATCATTCAATTCGAGATTCTGTTTTTCTGACGGTCCTGGAATTTCAACTTCAATATTCTGTATCGTTTGGTTTATAAGATAACGGTACATGCAATAAATAATTGCTGCTGAAGTGCATCATGAAGTATCTTTTTACTTACCACTATCAAATCGTTTGATCTCCATTTATACCAAAAATCATTTATGGAATTTTCTCAAATTTATTCGCGCATTATTTCACATTGAATTTTATTCGGTTGTAGTCTGATCAATTTCTTAAACTCTTGTAATTATGGATCAAGTGCTCTATGATCATCAATTATCTCTGCGTAATATTCTACAAAATCCTTCAGCCAATCAACCGCTCCGGTTTTCTAGTGGTTAGAGCGTCCACCGCTGCAGCGGGAGGTCATGGGTTCAATCCCTGGTTGAGTCATACCAAAGACTTACAAAAATCGTTCTAACAGGTACCTCGCTTGACACTCGGCAGTAAGAGGTTAGTGTTAGGACTGGTTGGCCTGGTGTCAGGATAATGTGACTGGTGGGACATCATGTTACATATCTGCGGCATGATGCTCCAGTGGTAGACATCACTGTAAACTGCCTCACTGCAGACATCGTAGCGATATCAGTGAAAAATTGTGAAAGCTACCTTAAAAATCCTAATCAAACAAACAAACAAGCCTTCAGCCAATCATTCGAAGACAATCCAAAAAATGGTTGCGGTTGACCATGATCAGCCCACATTATCACAGCTGTATTCTTTGGCAAGAAACATGTTTAATATATCTAGCGACACTGCATATTTTATACCAACGTATTGTTCTAGATATATATGTCTCGCTCATTCGATCAGGAGTCCATTTATCTACCTTGTATCTAAAAAAGCTGTGATAAGTACATGACTTTACACTTCTCTCTTTCCTTTCTTTCACGGTGCATCAGTACTTGTAAACTGAGTCAGTAATTCTGTATATTTTGTTTCGTTATAAAATTAATCCGTTGCAACTCTGACTGCAGTGTGAGGGAATCTATCTAGCATCGATAACAATTTTATTGACACATCAGCGAGCATATATGATTTCAGATGTGTATATTGCGGAGAGACATCAACATAGCCAACAATTGTACCTAATCGTGTTCCGTTAGACAAGAAAGAATTTTCTCGACTTACAAATATATGTTTCGCTGTTCCATCTGCAATTATAACATCGTATTTAGCATCATCTAAAATTAATCGCGCATTATGACGTTTATGATCATTTGCTCCACCTTGAATAATGTTTACCGATTATTCTTCTATAGGGATTTTATTGCGGTTTTATCATCATCACGTGGTAACCAAACTTCAGTCTGCTTCCGATATGATATAATCTCTTCACTTACAATTTTCGATATCAGTATTTTACAATCGAGCATATCTCATAATAAAACTATTGGTGCCCATCGTTTTTCAGAGAAATGCCAACCAAACTAAACATAACTGATCGGATGAAGACCCGCAGCAAACTCGAATGATATAATCCAGTTAGATCAAAATCAGGCAGTGGTCCATTTATCTATATTCTAGTCATTTCGTGACGGGGATTTCCAACTCGCTTAAAATATCAAGAACATTCTCCGTAACCAAGACAACGTCCTGGATAACACGCGACCATATCCACGGATACAACTTCGCTGTGGTAATACTTGGTATTCCACAATCCACCGTGTCCATATGCACAGCAACTTCGCTCCACATCTTCAAGAAATTCTAATCGTGTTGGTTTCCACGAATCTTTCTCTCTTGCAATGTGACCTGCAACTGACGGAACAGTGCAAAAGTTGGTTAGCAACTCGTCAATATTATCGGTTGAACATTTCTGCTCAAGATGTTTCATTTAATCGTGGAGATTCTAGACGGTACATTTCATCGTTAGGTCGTAGAAATGAACCATATTTTTCATCACTTTGAAATTGCCATACTGATACAGAGTCGTTTTTACTTAATTAATGAATAAAATCAAACATATTGGAGCTCTTCTCTTGTTATATTTCGAATCGTATACAATTTCTCATTTTTATTATTATTAGAAATTTTAGTATTTTTTCTAACTTAAATACATCATTAATTGTACCTTCGTTATTTTCGACTAATTCAGCCCACTCATTTTTCTTTTTACGTCTTTGATTAGTTAACCTATTTCCACGTATCACTCATCTACACAGTTTATTTTTGAAAATTTCATCGGAGCAAGATCACATTATATTCTGAAAACATATTTTTTTTATCGTTAAGATAATCAATATTTTCTTCGCTCGCTCATCGTTCACTGTAGCTTCAACGACTTTGTCATCGCTTTATAATTTTAAATGTGGACCATACGTAAGATGTCTTATCATGACGAAATTCTTTTTTTTTTTAGCTCTCCGAATAATAATAATCAGATAACTATTCTCAACTAGAACTCTCCTCCGAAAGTCAGGAGTTATTCTGTCAAGGTCAAAACTTGGTTCGGAACATGGAGCTTTAAAAGGTTTTATTATGGATAATCTCCAAAACTCCTCCATATTATATTTTAAACAAATATTTAAATGAACAATATATATATATATATATATATATATATATATATATATATATATATATATATATATATATATATATATACAATGACTCAAATAAAGAATCAGTGTAGGTGGTTTATGATATGGTCTTCAACCCTCGTAACAAATCTTGTGTAAATGAATTTTGTGGACAGCATTTACGGCGAGGGAGTCTTGGTCCGAAACCGTGTTTACGATGTGGTGTTGGAGTTAGACGGAAAACGCAGTTGTGTGTACAATGTGGCGATCAAAGATACAAAGGGCTGAAGCGATATTATGATTAAGAAAATAATGACAGTGAAAATGTTCTAGGAACCACCGAATATTATTTGTCTAGATTTGTAAATTATAATTTAGACAAATAATATTATATATAAATGGAACAAACGGAGTTTGTAAAGTATCCCACCATCAATAATTATGAAGAGTCTCGTGATGGTGCAATCAGAAACTATCGGTTGAAAAGGCCAGTTGGATTTGTCAGTAATACTGGTTATCTAATGTTTTCTGTCGGAAAGAAAATTATCTCTATCATCGTTTTATTTTCGAGACTTTTAATGGGGTGATCAAGGATGGTCTTGTGATCGATCACGTTAACGGTCACAAACTTGATTATTCTCTGGAAAATGTACAAGCTGTTACACAATGCGAAAATTCTGAATCTAGTACATATTGGTAGGTATACAACAGTTGAAAGGAGACCTATTAAATCTGTGAATACAGATACTGGCGAAGAATTAATATTTTCAATCATTGTACGCAGCCAGCAAATATTTTGATATTATACAGCGTTCTGTTCAAAGTGTAGCAGAAAATATACAAAAGTCCGCTTTCTCTAAAAGATATAAACATAATAACTTTTCAATATTTTTGAAAGAAGATATCTACTAATATTTATTATATTCTAAATCTGACGTTTATCGTTCAGCATTATTTAAGGGAGATAACTCTATTGGAAATACGCATATTCTTGTAAAACAAAAAAAATTTTTAAGGTACGCGTAATGATATAGAGTTATCTATCATAGAAATAATTATATAAGATGAGGTTAAATCTGAAATGTCAGAAAAATATTGAATTTTATTAATGAAAAATGTTTTGGCTGCTTAATATTTACAGAAACATTTTTCTTCTGCATCTATCAGGTTTCTTGCTTGATTTTGATTTTGTCAGAGTTAATAATTAAGTAAACGAAAATATACGAATCATAAACTTTGCTTTTGATTTCCAAGCATTAGTTTACTTATGCAGCATAGCCCGTTTTAGTTTTGATCGAAATTCAACAACAAAACACACACTTCCACTATGTCAATACGCTTCGGCAATGCACATAACCCACATTTCGTCGGCATATATATATATATATATATATATATATATATATATATATATATATATATATATATATATATATATATATAACAAGACAAGTGTTGAAGACAATTACAATATTCAAGACATAATGCTAATAATGCACGAAAAGTGACGTTTGACCAACCAAAACACAAAATGTAATTTGTACCCATCTGACAAATATATTAAATTATTTTCCTAAACTGAAATATGGTTGAGTAAATTTACTAATTGATATTGTAGGTTTATATGAATTTCACATGACGACCAAAAATCCTCATTACTTTCCTCGAAACCAGCTTCCAGAAAACCTAACTACTTACTTGAAACCAGCGTCGAATATCTTCCAAGAATCCTAACTACGTCCTTAAAATAAGACTTTTAACTACTTTCCTTAAAACCAGCATCCAATATCTTCCAAAATGTTTAACTACTTTCCTCAAAATCAGACTCTTATATCTTACGAGTAATGGTGAACGTATAGATTGTATCTAGAGTAAATGAAAATATGCATCACACGTATATTAAAAAAAATGTCCATACGGTTGCAATTTGAAATATGCGGCATATACAAATCAGTCAAGTGCATTGCGCATGCGTTACATTTCATTAATTTAACCCAAGAATGTATAAATGGGTAAATTCAAAATCACAATAGACCAAATGTGTTTAAAATAGTATCAATTCAAGAATGCCCCTTTTATATCAGTTTCATATGTAGAGATGTTTGTCCTCATGAAACACGTTTTGCATTTCTTAAATATGGTTGTCTTCAAACCAATATTGATTGCCTAATCGAAACTGATCGTGAAATTGCTTTGACTCATTTAATGGAAGAATATAACATATTGTACATATTACCAACATTAGTAGGACAACCCTATATTTACACACCTACATTAGGAGGACCTCTGACATTAGGAGGATATCTTCATAATGCTTCCTCCTAATGTATCAAAATTTTACGAAACAGGATTATATTTTGTTACTTGCTAATGCAACCTTTTCGTCAAAGGCAATCAAAGTGCAATATGCAGCGTTAGCACAAGTAATTATATAGACCAGGCTCAAACAGCCGGTAAGATCAATCTTTATTTCAGTGAGTTCGAATGAAACTGTTTGAAGATTATACAAAAAATGATAACCTGCCATCGAATAAGGCTGCCATTACTGAAAATAGTGAAACTTAAAATGTCATAAAGGACCATTCTGACCTAATTTGTCTTGCTAATTTCCACGGCATTGGGCTTTTTTAATGTAGTTTTCATTTCAGAAAATACCTCTCGGGCCCACTTGGGTTTATTGTTATAAACTTACTTGATCCTGTTTGTATTGGAATGGAACTTAATGCATACGCAATGTTTTTTTTTTTTACTAATTTGTGAAATATGTGAAATTTCAATTTTATTGAAATTTTTAAAAAATGCATGCGATACATATCCATTTATTTTGGGTAAAATCAATAGGTACATCATCATAACTTTTTAAAACCAAATCTGCAATTAAATGTGAATAAAAAGTAATGACATAAGCAGATAAGTAAAGGCTTAACTTTGTTTAAACACAGGAGTTTTCATGAATTGACCTGAAGCTGTCTCGAATAAAGCGATTAAATCGAGATATTTCACGGTTGTATTAATTTGTAAAATCAATTTTACTACCACTATGTATACAACCGGAACATATGTAACCATACGTGTATTTATAAGTATAACTGTGCAGGCTAGAATCCTGATAATATATCAGCACGTGATGGCTACCATAATGTGTCCTCATGTAACACCAGTTGCTTCAGTACAAAATAATATATTTGTGTTGCTGTGACGTAAAGAATCAAACCAAATCAAAATATGCACCTTTGGAACAAGTATAAAAAAGAGGATCTAAACCTATGTCAATAATAATAATAATAATAATAATAATAATAATAATAATAACAACAACAAAGTAGTTCAGTTCTGAATAACAGTTAAGTTAATTCAGCAGCGTAAAAACCTCATTATTGAACTAACTTACGACATATACATACAGTAAACCAGATAAAAATAAAATAAAATGCCAAGTATAACGTTCGGAAAGGAATTACTATCATGGAGATGGAATATGCTAATGGAAATAAAACATTACCGCGACCAGCATAATTCTATGACGTTAAGCGACACTTTTTTGTAAACAATATAATACATAGTTACTATTTTTCTATGAATGTCAAACCAACATTTTAAAACTGGAATTACTCATTGCTGTAATTGTCTGAAAATGAAAAATATCATCTATTTATGACTTAAGGTTATAAGAATGCAGATTTCAAGGTTAACAACAAAACAATATGCTCTCCTTTTACTATTTTAGAAGGGGCATAATAACACGATGTATTAGTCTATATCCAGGAACTCAAGAATATATGTTTTCTTGGTGTGGTGAAAATGTTATATTCAAGAAATGCGGTTAATATAGAACACGTGTTTTGAAATATTTTTATATAATATCGAGGTCATTTATGATGTGATGAAGAATACCTTAATTAATACAGAGGCTTCCAAATTTAATACCTTATAATAATACACTCAGTATTAAAATTGGGTAAAATGTGATCTGCACAATGTTTTTTTGTAAAGTGTTTCCATAATGGTTTTGAATACTGTAGAATCATTTTTAAACAACTACCCCTGGCAAGTTAAATAAGTAGCCTCTGGAAACAATTGATCATTTTAAAGAGCTTAATTTCTTCTACTTGTTTGATGCAAAACTATTAAACATGTAACTGTTAAAGAAATGAATGTACTTGCCTAATGGTAATGACCTTTACGGTAAATTCTAGTAATGTTAGGGCTGATCTACAGCATGTGTAAATTTATCACTACAAACGTAGATGCACATGATTGTATCAAATCGATGTAACGACAATGTTTCAGCAATAGCCTTAAAATGTTTAAGTTAACGCCTACTGAAAGTGACGTGTTAGCCAATGATGACTGGTGCTACCTTGTCATTTAAATCGTGTGCACGTGTCACTATCATCACAGTCATACGTGCTTGCTGCTAATAATACTGCTGTCATCGAAACTATCATAAAGCCTAAGAACACAAATAATGTGCGTGTTGCTTATATTTGAAAACAAAATTCACAGCAAGATTAGATGCTGTTTGGTCAAATATTGGCTCAAAATAAGAACGTATATACAAAGGACAACTTACAATATCATTATTATTGGCATGAAAAAAATATATTTTAATTATAAAAACAGATTGGAATTTTGCAATGAAATACATTCTTTTACGTAATCAGGTTTGCTCTGGATATCTGCGAAAATATGCCTGAGTATTGTTCTATAAAGTAATGTAATTCCAAAACAACCAAGTAACATGGCAGTCATAGTGCATTTACTTGTTTCTTAAACATTTATCAATTTGCATCGGTTTGCCTAGCGGTTTGGTAAGAATATTGAACAAAGTTTTATTTCTTCTTGAAATTCTGTTATTTTGTCAATAATTGTACTGCCACTCTCACGTTCGACAAAAGTATCGAGACTGTCTGTTAAAACTGTCTGTTAAAATTAACAGACACTTAAAATGGTTATTTTGCATTTGGTCAGCAAATTTTATTTGTCATCAACACGCTGACATTAACACGCCGGTTTGCATATTATCACGAACTCTAATCATATTTAATTTAAAATTACTTCAGTCCATTCTACGCAGGTCTGTAAGCTTCCGAAAAATTTATAAAATATTTCGAAACATTTTAAACACCATCTGCATAATTAAATATATGAGCCTGCGAACTCAAACTTGTCACTTGTAACTTCACACTTTTTTAAAGGTAGATGACACCCAGCAGGGTGGTATGTGTGTATGTATGTATGTATGTATGTATGTATGTATGTATGTATGTATGTATGTATGTATGTATGTATGTATGTATGTATGTAAGATTTTACATCATGTTAGCACATTACTGGCTATACGTGTCAAAAAGGTTCCCGTTAACAAGGATGGGGGTAAGGTGCTACCAGTGTTATTTTAATTATTACAGAAGACCCACCCTAGCTCTTTTTTGTTGGAAATTGAAGTAGTGATAAAGAGATGAAAAGCTCAAATCCCTCAATCAGCGATACCGACAGTTTAATTGCTGAATACACAAAAGGTGAAATTCAAATAAACAACAATTTAATACCATTCAATAACAGATAGTCATTTCTCAAAAGAAATGTAATATTTAAAACCTTATCACTCGTCTTTCACTCGACCAAGTGACGACCTATTTCATCATATGGCGTAGTGTGATAGATTTTCTTCCTGTTTCGTGTTTCCACTCACCTATATTATGCTTTCTGTGGACTTGTACTCCAGTGCCCCTCCAGTCCGTCAACTTCTGCCTCCATTCTCTACTTGTCTCGTTTCCCAACTGTACTAGAGTATTTCACTCTGTCTGCTACAGCTCATCTGGTCCCTTAAAGCTTCCTGTATTAATACACAAGGACATTAGTATATTTGTCTAGCGATCTAGACTCACACTAAACAACAATCTATCATCAGATAAGCCATTACCTTCTTTGGTCCTGCATTCATGCAGATCGAATTACCCTAACTTTCTGATATGGTGTCCACGATATCAATTGCTTATCATGCATATTTCAATAGATTTCATCACTGCGATGTATGTATGTATGTATGTATGTATGTATGTATGTATGTATGTATGTATGTATATATATATATATATATATATATATATATATATATATATATATATATATATATATATATATATATATATATATATATATATTCTCAACCATATGATACATAATATCATATACTCAGACGTATTTCTATTCATTACACTTCCACATAGTGTACACAGATAATATCCACATATCCATGCGCTTATATATCCTTACACATGATACTCTTACGAAGTATACACAAATATTCAAATTTCCCTATTAACCCTATTAAGTAATGTTTCACACTGCAACCATTATACAAAGTTATAATTCAGTTCGACATTTGCAAATGTAGAATATCACATGAATAAAACGCACGAGGTTACTACGAATAAACCAAATAGCAAATTACAATTTTAATTCTTGACATAAACATTGCTCATATCTCAAAATATGCATGTAGATCAAACACTACAAATGAATCAAACACTACAAATGGTATTTATACGTACTAATGATGATAGTAACAAAGTATACACACTGCACCTAAATAAAGTACAATTACATTGCCGTAATAGATTACAACAATCGAGCAAATAAGTCATTGACCAGTCCGAGGCTCCTTTGTAATTCCCAGAATAACAAAGTTTCCCGCCAATTTCGAATGACGTCGGAGTAGTTTATAACTTTGCGCAAGATGGTTTAGCAACTACTAGATTTAAATTTGCGATTCCAATGGTCGCAACGCCTTGCTCAACTCCGAGTAGATGTCGATTGACCCAGGGTCTATATAATTAGCAGACACTGCCCCCTGCCGGCAGTAAGTCAAGGGTGGATTACGACCACCTCTTGATGTATACCTTTGAAGCCAGCACCGACAATTCAACACTTACCTCTGAACCATGTTATGGCAATGCTACACACACTAGCTTTGACACCTCATTGTTCGCAAGGCTGACATCGGAACATTTATGACGTGGATTTATTAGCCTCAGGATCTATAATATACATGTTGCAATATGGCTATTGTTCCTTACTTACAACAGGATAACGATGGACCCTTTAACACTTTACCTCTAGAGGATAGAGACTACCAACGCCTGAAGTCATGATGTATGTGATTGAGAGGAAACAGCGAAATCAGAGGCGTCACATGGATCCCGTGTATAAAATACACGCAGATGCTAATATATTGTACTAGTGTGTACGGAGAGTACTCGAACTTAGAGTAATTTGGTTTCAACGTCTATTGTGCGTATTTAAACGGGGACCGTTCTAACAGTAAGAAAAGATTGAAGAAAATTCGTCAAGAAGATTTTGAGAATTATTCCTCTAGATAGAAGAAGCCGAATACAACGCATTTTCTGTCAGATGCTGACATCATACATATAATGTTGGACTATAACGTTCCCTCTTAGAAGTTTTGATATTGACCTTTCTTTAGTATTTATCTATAAGAGTCCATCCACGAAGGCACTCCTGCTGAATTTCGTCGAGATGTAGGAACGAAATAAGAGGCGACCCATCGGTGAAGGGTATAAAAACATACAAATGTTAATTGATTATATCACTGGCTTGTACTGATTGTATTCCAACTTAGATGATTCTGATTTGAACGTCTCTTGGACAGTATCGAATTGGGGATCCATTTTAACCGATACAAAGTTTTGAAAAAATTCGGTGAACCGATTTCGAGAAAGTAACGGCTAGATAAAAGAAGTCGAGCAGAAGACACGACTAATGATTATATCTTAAGTTAACTATTGTGTCATTAAGTCACCTCTGTCTACTGTTTTGACATGGATACTTCTGATATTCTGTAGCGGATAGAGTCCACCTACGAAGGATAGCTTGACGAATTTAATCGAGAGGAAACAGCGAAATAAATGGCACCTTATGTGTCCTGGGTATGAAAAACACACAAATATTAATATCTAGTACTAATTGTACTCCACCTTGGAGAAGTTTGATTTAAACAGCTCTTGCACAGTGTCTAGGTAGGGATCCTTTCTCATAATAGTAAAAGTAGATGAAATTTCGTCGAGGCAATTTTGAGAAATTCGCGGATAGATAAAGAAGGTTGAGTACAATACATGCCGTAAGAAGGTGATATACCACTTATGAAGTTGGGCTATTATGTTCCCTCTTAAGACCCTTGACATGGGACCTTTCTTCGATGTTTTATCTCTAGGGGATAGAGTCCAGTCACGATGAATGTCCTGATGAATTTGTTGAGAGGAAACAAGAAAATAAAGGGCATCGTATGAATACTGGGTATGAACAAACCCAAAAATCTTAATATATTTGCATCAATAGTTTTCACTCATTAACTTTTAACCATGAGTATTTTGAATTCAAAGCCTATTGGATATTATTTAGTTAGTTTCATTATAGTACGAAAATTTTGAAGCAAATACGTTGAGACCACTTCGAGAAATTTTCGCAAGATGAAGGAGGTCTTGAACAACACACGCTGTAAGAGGATTATATATTATTAATACAGCTGATCATTACGTTCCGTCTTTAGACTTTTGATATGGACTCTTATATATTGAGGGGATAGAGTGCATTTATGAAGAAAGTCCGGACGAATTACGTAGAGAGGAATCAGCGATATAAGAAGAAGCGGGCTATATGTACCGTATATAATAACGCAGACGTTAATTGATTGTCTCAGTTGTCTTTATTAACTGTACTCCAATTTAAAGGGGTTTGATTTCAACGTCTCTCTTACAGTATTTAAATCAAGACCCGGTCTAATGTTTGAAGAAAATTCGTTCTGCCGATTTCTAGATTTTCGCGGCAAGAGACAGAAGTTTGAATGATATGTTATCTCTAAAGGAAGGAGTGCACAAAGGAAGGACACCTGACAAGTTTAATCGACAGGGAACAGCGAAATGAGGGACGCATCGAGTATGAACAATACGAACATATTAATATATTGTTTCAATAATTTACTAATTAAATTCCTAGTTAGAGGATATCTATTTCAGCGCCTCTTGGACAGTATCTAGATAATTACCCGTCCTAGCAATATGAAACTTTTCATAAAGATTACTGAAGCCAATTTGGAGATATCATCAGCTAGGTGAAGGAATGGTTCAATACATGCCGTAAGAAGATTATACTTTACATTTACATTATAATCAATGCTTCCATCCATTCTAGAGTTCTGACATAGAACCTTCTTTGACATCGTGTCTCTAGTGTATAGAGTTCACCCACGAAGGACGTCCTGGAGAAGCTTGGCAACAGAAATCAGGGAAATAAGAGGCCCCGCTATGAGTACAGGGTATGAAAACTAAGCAAATGGTAATAGATTATATCAATAGTTTGTACTTTTGGAGCTTGATTTCAACATCTTCTGGTTATTATGAAAGTAGTGATCCATTAGGAAAAATTAGAAGAAAAAATGTCGAGCCTATTAGAAAAAATCGCGGTTTAATGAAGAAATTAAAGTTCAACAAATGTCGTAAGAATATATCTTACATTTTTCATTTGGGATATTATGTCCCCTATTTGTTCAGGTTTTATATGGACCATTCTTTGAAATTTTAGCTTTGGGTATAAAGTCCACCAACGAAGGAAGTCCTGCCAATTTGTCGTGAGAAAACAGTTAAAATAAGGACGCACTTTGAGTGTCGGGTCGGGATGAACCATGCAAAAATGTTAATAGATTGTATCAATAATTTGTACTAACTGTACTCATGCTCATACGACTATGATTTCAACATCTCATGGAGAGTATCTAATGACGGACCAGTCCTATCAATAGGAAACCTTTCCAAAATATTCTTTAGCCGATTTCGAAATATTCGCGGCTGGTTAAAGGGGTTCAGCTCGAACACATGCTGTAAGAAGACTTTATCTTGGGTAAACTGTTTAGATATTACCCCCCTCTGTTTAAAGAGTTTCAACATGTACCCGTCAATGATATTTCATCTCTACTATACCTACTAAGCAAGTCCATACGAAAGTCAAGGAGAGTAATCTTCCAAATAATGGGCATCTTTTGGGCACCGGGTATGAAATACACGCACACTATAGACCGATTGGACTAAGAATTTGTTCTAATTCAAAACAAATTTAGAGGGTTTTGATTTGAACACGTCCTGGAGAGTATTCAGCTTGAGATTTGTACAGCAGTAGAGAAGTTTGAATAAAATGTGTTGAGTTGATTTGAGGAAAATCGCTGCTTGATAAAATGGTTTGGGTGCAACACATGTTGTAAGGAGATGATATCTTGTGTACACCCAGAGATATTACGTCCCATCTTAAAAAGGTTTTGTAATGTACCTTTTTTTGAGATTTTATGTCATGGGGATATAATCGACCTGCGATGGGGCACCATATGGATACCAGGTATGAAATACATGCAAAATGAAGATCGATTGGATCAATTTGTGTAACAATTTGACACGTACATAAAGAATTTTGACTCAAACTCCTCGTCGGCGGTATATAGACTGGTACAAGTTCCAACAGTAGTAAAACTATAAAGCAATTTCGTGTAGCCGATTTCGAGATAATTTCGGCTAGATAAAGGGGTTTGGCTACACAGCTTGCCATAAGATGATTATATATTACGCATACACTTGGAACATTAAGGTCCCACTTTAAACAGTTTTGAAATGTACCTTTCCTTAAGATTTTATCTCTGTTGTATTGAGGCGACCCATGAAGGAAGTCTGACGAATTTCGTCGACGAAAATCAGCTAAATTAGGGTGTCCCTATTGTTACTAGGTACGAAATAATGCACAATATGAATCGATTGGATCATTATTATATCTTACGTGTAAAGTTAGTACAGTACGCACCCTCCTAACAGTTTTGACATTTACTATTCTTTGACATTTTATATCGAGGTAATAGAGGCGATCCACGATCTAATTGTCGTTTCATATAACCTAAGTTTTGTTTCGTTAGAGTTCATGTTTAATTTTAAATGTTAGCGGCCTTTGTAGTGCCGTCTTGCGTCTTGGTTTGGGCCACGTGATTACCCCTGGGTAAATATAAGTGCCAACTGTTGATGCAATGCAGGCGCGTTATGAAGCAGTGTTGTGTGAAGATGGTCTCCTCAAAGTGAAGCAGTATAACCATCCGCTAGAGCAACCGTATTTCGTCGTCTTTCGCCGAGCAGGAAAGGTCTAGGCATGGGATTTAAAAGGGGTTGGGACAAAGACTTTCGTCCACCAGGATATTAGGCTCCTCCAAGAAATGAAGAAATACAGACGGTAACTGAAAATAACAGTTATGTCATAATTTCGAACTTGATAGAGTAACGACACGCGATCACAACCTAGACGGTGATACAGTTAGCTTTACAGTCCGCGACCCTGGCACCAAGTCAAAGACACAATCGTCGACTTTGCGTCCAAGCTGGCGACCTTGTCAGCAACCCTGTGGAACAGCCAGCGATACAGTCGACGACTCAACGACCCTGTCGGCGACTTGTAACCAAATCTGCGACCCAGCCGGCGACCTTTTAACACAGCGAGCAACACTCTGCCATACAATTGGGGAACACACGACACCCAGTCGACGACTTTGAAACTCAGAGACGAACCAGTTTGCAAGTCTGTGACTTATTCAAGGGACCAGTCGGCAATTCATTGACACATTCATCAACACTGTCGACGATTCTTTGACTCACTCGGACACCCAGTCATCGATTCAGCGATCAAGCTGGCGTCTTCGCGACCGAGTAGACTACTCGACAACTCAGTCTTAGACCCAGTCGGTGCTCTGCAATAAAGTTAGAGACCCAGTCGACGATCTGACGATCTAGTTACTCAGTTAAAGACACCGTCGCTGACCACAGTAAACATAGTCGGCGATATAGCGACACAGCGACTCAGTGCGCGACACAGTTTGCTACAAAAAACCAGTACTAAGATGGTATTCCGCTGGTGTAGAAATCTGACAGATTCAGTGAGGTACCACCCCAAATACAAAGACTAATCCTAAAGAACCCGAAATAGCGAAACTTTGGGTAGTGTAGCCACAGAAGATTCCTCTATAATATGACCAAATCAAAACCCTACTTAGATGACTTTTATGTAAACTTCTTCTCTGCGATTGCTAGGTAGGTATGTGTTCCAACAGTATGCAAAATTTGAAGAAAATTCAATCAACCGATTTAGATAAATTTGTGGCTATATACAAAGGTGGTATGGTGCAACACATGTTGTGCGAAGATTATATTTTACGTATACAGTTTGGCTATTAAGTACGCCCTTTAAAGATTTTGACACAGGTCCTTCAATAACATTTCATCTAATTGAGATTGAGACTACCCGCAAAGGACGTCCGGACTAATTTCGACGAGAGGAATCATCCAAGTAAGAGACACAATAAAGGTTCTCGGTTTGAAAAACATGCAAATGTAGATCGAATTGAGCTATAATTTGTATTAATTGAACACATTATAGTCATTACATCCCCTTTTTACATACTTTTGACATGGATCCTTATTTGATATTTATCTCTGCGGATGGAATCAACCTACGAAGGAAGTTCCAATGCATTTCGTGAAGAGGAATCAGCGAAATAAGGGTCGCTATACGGATGCAGTGTAAAAAAACTTTTAATGTGCATAGATTATGTCAATATATCTTTACTGACTGGTTTCCAACTTAGAAACTTTCTATGTCAACGCCTCTTTGGGATTGTCCAGCTATGTATGTGTTCCAGCTGTATAAAAAGTTTGAACAATATTTATCGAGCCGATTGTGCGATATTGTTGGCTAAATCATGCGATTGGGTACAACTCCGGCCATGGGAAGGTTAATATAGATTTTTTACATGGACATTGACATTTTATATCTAAGGGTCAGCGTCGACCCACGACGAATTTCTTCGAGAGGAATTAAGAAGCACCCTATCAGTACCGGGTTCACTGATTTTGATTTCAATGCCTTTTGGACACTATATAACCTGGGATCTGCTGCAAAAGTAGGGAAAATGTTTTTAAAAATTCGTCGTGCCGATTTCAAGAAATTCACGGCTACATAAATGTGACCGAGTACATGCCGTGAGAATCTTTTATGTTACGTATACAGTTTGGTCTGTACGTCTTATCGTTAAGCATCTTTGACACGTGCCCTTCTTAGAGATTTTATAGCTATAGAATAGTCTACCCACGATGGATGTCCTAAAGAATTTCTTCTACACGAAACAACGTAATAAGCGGCTCCATATTGCTTGCCAAGGACCTGGGGTCTGGTGTGCTGCTGTAGACAGCGTTGTCGTTGAAACAAGGTTGGATCACGGCATGAGGCTATGCTGGAGGTCAGTTTGAAACGCTCGCAAAGCGACAAAGGATTCTCTTTTATGCGCCCTGCCGAAACTGGAGAACCTGGACCAGTAATGTTGAGAAATATTGAACTATTGAAATGCTCAAATCTTTCCGTGGTCATAAATATGATAGACCTTAATGTGTTCAGCGAGACCGCCAGTAGACCAAACTTCTCTGACTTAGACTTTTGTTCACTGCTACTGACGCCTAGCTTAATGGAGGCGCCTGTGTACACTTGCGGGTATTAAAGAAGGTACGCTTTTCAAAGGGTGCAAGCTGGTAAATGTTATGATAGGCCAAAAATGACGCCTCGCAAGATATGTTTATTGTTATGACAATGCCGCAAAGACGAAACAGTAACAATGTGTTTAGACGAATATGACGAATATGACGTCTATGAAGTTAAATAGTCTGATTATAACATACTTTTTCAGATTGTAGTGAAATGTCTACAGTAACCACTATACATATCTCATATTGTAAATTTACGATAAATTGGTAGATACACTTTTCCTTTCGTGTTCTGGAGACTGATTAACATAGAATTATCTGTAAAAAGTTTATTTTTCCGGATGAGACTGTGCAAAGATGGCAACGTGGACCAACATCGGCTTTTCATACAACTTGCTCTCTTCAAGGATTGTAGAAACGAAAGAAACCATAACTCTGCAGAGTACTCTGTAGTATCAATCAACATACTATAATCAATGAATGAATGGTATCATTTGCTGTGCATTTATTTTCTTCCCCAGTAGCTGTATTATATATACAATCATTGGTATATGTACATTGATCATTTTATGCTTGTACAAGATGCAGATAAAGTCGAACTGTGAATAACTTAGAATTGAAGAAATTGTCAGTGGCAGTTTGTATACATATGATGCGTGATACCGAATATGTTTATTCACAAACTATATTGAAAGAGTTCATTGAAGTTTTAATTTCCAAAAGAATATTTCAAGAGTGTGACAGGCAGGTTGAGATCATTATATCGTTTGAAGTAATCTTACAAATTCAATTCATCGTGCAAGAAGCACAGATGTTGTATACATTCTCCGAAATAGATATTCAGACCACATTTACCTAGTACATGTGGGAATGACATTATAAATCAAAAGGACCAACCATGGGCAAATTATTTATGCAAAAAAGACCTAACGGAATCTGCGGCATATCATGCATAAAGGAGTAAATCGTCAATAGAAACATAATAACTCACCCACGTAATCTGCAGATATTAGGTGAGTAGCGAAGATGTTTCGTAGGCTAAGTAAACAAATATTTACGGCCATAAGCATCAGAATAACATCAGAACACAATTAGTCAAAATATGTTGCAATACATAACTAGAAAACGCAGCTATCTCACAAAATTTCTACACGCTCTCATCAAGCGCAAAGTGGACGAAAGTCAAGAGAGGTGGTTCAACATTAATGGATACATGTAAAGATCCCCTGAAAAAAATTATGTTGCTGTCATAATAGATGAAGACCCATACGTGCGCATTGAGGCAGACCCGTTTCTGAAAGATGTTTTACTCAACACTGGACAAACAGTTCACTATGACATAGGTGTAATTATTTATTTGGCAAGAGATGATTTATAATTTTGTGTTTGCCATGGAGAGTTCGAGCTAGGGTAATGTAAAAAATAAGAACGTAAATGTAGCAGTGTTTTTGTCAGTTAGATAAACGCTCGCACATATGTAAATAAGACACTCAATGGCACAGAATGCAACAAATACAATGGCTTGGAAAATATTAACTCTGTCATATTGAGTACTGTTGAATACACCTTCAAATATTGCGTGAGAGATTAGGGGCAAGACCGAGCCTGGAATGCGGCATTGGAGTCAAATCACTTAACAAACTTTGACATCTTTGTGGATCTGTTCGTGAGTACTATAAATTATGAACTTGTAAAGTCGTCTTCGCGACCATCGTGAATTCACTAACACGGCAAAAAATATGCCGCTAAAAATCCATCACATATTTGTATATTGATGCCCGCTGAAATCCAAACGTTGGATACTCCTCGATGTAATTATAACTTACGCATTTGTTCATCCTTCAGTGTAATTGATATCGATTAATGGCGTGTCATAAGAAATCCTGGTGGTAGTTACGTATTAGCTGGAACGACTTGCATTTCTTCTCACACAAATGCTAATCTGGGAAGAGAAGGGCCTCAAGGATGACGGGTTGGTTGTCTTGGAGTATCATTTCGTTCCTAAAAGGTGAATACGTCTACAGAACATAATGGGTCAGTGGCACGACATTGCTGCCTATTTGTTTAACTCTCCATGTACATGCAGATACCGGTAAAACTAGTCTCCGAGTGGTTGTAAAGGTGCCAGCTGGGAAATTATTTGTCAATAACCGTGATAGACTGTTGTCGAATTCCATTGGCTGGTCTTAATCCGTGCGTGTGACTTCATTGTTTAAGGCTATTACGACGAATGCAAGTCGGGTTACCCAATCTTGAGAACGTTTTGGCCTCATCAGCAATTCTTGTGCATTGTGATGTTCGTATAACTGTGCCGCAAGAATACGACTTAATCGTTTCAAAATATCTAGGTCACAGACAAGCCCGACACATACTTGCATATAGTGTTTGGCCGGCATCACAACCACAGATCTTAGAAAGTCTTTGCCAGGATTCACTTGTAATAATAATGGCCATGTGAGTGACCACGTGGTAGATTGCATCTGCGACATTGGTGGAGTCTTTTGATATCAACGCCTGCGCTTCTCTGTATGCGCTGACCACCACGACAATGGTGAGCATCTATTACTGGGTGCTTCATCGACCTTGTTGATAAAGGCCACGACTGTGTGTAAAAAAAACCTTCTCTGATCAACCCCGATTAGATTATTGACATCGAACCATACTCGCATAATGGTTTTTGGTACTGGTAAATCAATTTGCTTGTTTTGGTCAGCAATATATCAAACAACTGCTATAGCCGGACAATTTGCTTGACAAATAAGTACCCAGCATGGTCTTACTGCAAAAGAAAAAAAAACATTCATTTTAAAACGTAAATCGAGATAATAGCCAAGAGCATAGTATTAGTAATTTAAATTTCTTTGCGGTTAAAAGGTCATCAGAAACCTTCAGGAGAAATTTGGCATAGCTATGAAGTAGACACTTATATTGCACCGGTGTATGATAATCTGTGAATTTCCCAACACTTTCGTACATTGTACCCCTTCTATTACCATTTATTTCCGTTCGCTGGAACACTTGAAGTTGTTTAGACAGTCCTTGGTTGATGTGTATTTTCTTGCACGTGTAACTCACGCTGCTGCTAATTACAGATGCTATGCTGTGATATTTTCGGATAAGACACTGATTTTGGAGGGTGCATGTAACATAATGAGGTTGGTCGAAGCTGTGAAAAATCCATAATTAAAAGTGACACTTATTTTAATAATAATGTCTTATCACGAAGTGAATGTCGGCCTTAATCAATGTCATCTGGCAGAAATCAAATACGCAATGAAGATCAATTGTGGTCCCACTGAAAATTTCTCCAGGAAAATTAACTGGAAATGTCCCCGTGTGAGAGATCCAAATTCATCTCGATCACTAATGCTTAATTTTTCCAAACACAAAAACAGTTCAGTAACGTTCCGTTCCTTGTTTAAGCTGAGATTTCTCATACATATTGAGTTATGAGAATAGAAAATTGATTTTGGAAGTCTTTAAGAAGTGATTATATACATCCACGTTTGCATTTTTGCTTCCATACAGTTTGAGTTTCAGATTTGGTTAGGCCATGACGTTGAGATATTTTCCACTCTTTTCTTTGTCCACTCGTAAAATTAATGGATATCTTGTTTCCTTAAAAGTGTGAAATATAGAAATTTGTTTTAAAAATGTTGGTGATCGTAATGGTATTTAGCTTCATCTTCTTCAGATCATTCTTTGTAAATACATTGAGAACAGAAGAAGAACCCGGGTCAGTGCGGGCAACAATGCACTCGAAGTCATTAATGAGGCGTTTGCTCACTATTCATCTTTTGGACAGAGACACACATCACGCGCTGATGCAGTAACATTAAAAATATCCAAGTAATAGGTATATAGAAATAGAAAATGTTAGCAGGAGTCACTCTGATGTGTCAATGCCAACTCGCGGCCAGCTTGGAATCGTCGAAAGTGCACGTGAAAAAGCAGAAGCATTAGAGTCAGCACCAGATGCTAAAGCCCGCACCTATTGTTTATACAATGGTGAAGTGGCATCCAACGATGTATTCCACTCCAGTTACGTTTACCATCGAATAATTTACACTAGCATTGACTCAATCGAGAAAAGAAAGATCTTGATTGTTATTCAACAAATATGCACTTGTTCGAGTGACAATTTTAGGTCAAAGAGGATTGTTAGATTCAAATGTTTTGGTGTAATTGCTATGTCTTTGTATGAACAAATGAGAATTCTGCCAGTCAAAAGGAATAACTGGTCAGAAGTACTGCGCTTGTACACGATGATGAGACCGAACAAGGCCTACCTGTCGTGCAATTAAAACACGTGATTGTAATATTAATAGTCTTGATTGTTTGATTACATCACTCTCTGCGGGTGCCGGTATTTTCTGTCGTTTCTACAATCACCGCACACTAGAGCAAGTCTTATCAAAGGCCGGTGGTTGCTCCAGTGGTCCTTTCTGAGGGAATTCCCATCCGGGCGAGGCTCTAAAAACCATGATGGGCTCACGGTGTACAGCCAAATTAAAAATGAACAACCGAAAATGTTTACGTAAGGCCTAAATGGTCATGGTGGGTGTAGGCTAGGACGTGTAGAAAAGGCACATAGTGGCATGTGGTTTAAAACTCGCAGTTCGTACTAATGCAGAACATATTTTAGTTATGCATAATATATTTTCATCATCTGGATGAGGTGGGGTACCATTGGTTCTATCTATGTTCAAGGAAGTGATACAATCGGTTGCATAAGTCGGGTTAGAAAGTTAGGTATGCTGTTTAAGTTTATTAATATACTAAAATTAGTTATATGGTATAAATGTTTACGATGTATTGGTAGAAACGATTTCTGACATCTGCATTCCACTTCAAACACAAGTTAAGTAGAACGGAATCGGTATTGAAGAAATGGAGGTACCTGTTACATTTTTTTTTATAAATCTTGGAAATTACATTTTAATGTTTACTGTGGCATTATGTTTTGGGAACTGCTAATTTGATTCTTTTCAGACATTTTTGTATTATTCATTAAATAACATAAAGATACATGTTGATGTTGAAAACATTAAAGATGGTTTAAATTTAAAAAATTCAATACATAGCTAGCGAACCGGAATGTAAAATGGCTAACATTTGTATCGGCTCATGAAAGGGGGTACTTCGAAATTTATTAGGGAATATGCGAAACGAAATAACAAACTGGAGGAAATTCAAGTATTTAAGATTATTTAATGCTGATTACAATCATTATTCTTATCATTGCTAGAATTTGTATAATATCATGCAAATCAGCCATCCCTCACCGTGTTGCTTTGCTTTTCAGGTTTTATTTATCAAAATTATTAGAACCAGAGATAAAGAGATTGAGGCCTTCAGGCATTTAACAAATATATATATATATATATATATATATATATATATATATATATATATATAATTATAAAAAGCAACACATAAATCACATGATGCAAATCCAATGAAAAATGATCACGATCAATCATTATAACGGCTCCGATTCTTGAAGATTATTCGGTTGTGGTGTATATTCATGTAAATATATTCATCCAGCTCTGATTCTTTCCTCCCTCTGACTATTTCGACTTCCTGTGTGTTCTTCTACTGAGAGAGAGAGAGAGAGAGAGAGAGAGAGAGAGAGAGAGAGAGAGTGATTCTACGAAATTGCGTATATGTTTAATTCATTAGTAATTTAAGTTAAACGATGAATATGACTATTTTTCTAGCTGTTTTCATATTTTGCTAATGACTAATAACTGGAAATTCGTTAGTGCTGTAGAGAACATATTAGCAACGGTCTTTCTCTTGAAAACATAATTTTATACTTATTCATGGGCAGTGGGCGGTAGTTAGATCAATAGATTCAGGCTTTTAGGTTGTCGTTGTGATAAAAAATACGAAAAGACGGAATTGCAATATATTGTGTTTATTATTTAAAACAAGCGATATAAATATATGTAAGTTGTGAACACTCTGTTCGTTGGTTTTTCTATTAGAGGGGAAAGAGGTGTACTACTGAAAAGTATGAAATAAAAGGATAATATATATATATATATATATATATATATATATATATATATATATATATATATATATATATATATATATATATATATATATATATATATATAATTACAATTAATTTAAAGTAATACATTTCATTATAACCAAACATTTTGTTAAAAACTCAGCTGCAGTTATATTTGTTTACACAAGCTGTTTAATATTATTAGTAAATGTGTAAATGTAAAATGAGTTGTTGCATTATGCTTTTAATACTTTCAATATGTTTGACTGCTGATCTAAACCTTTAATAAAAAAATTTAACTTTGTTAAAATTCGTCTAAAAAAATACCAAACATATTGCTTTTTTACTTATCGTGATCGTTTCTTTGTTTCATTTTGGCAGATTACATCGCAACAAAGTCAGGAAGTTTTAAAACAGAATGTAAGAAATTTACCTATCGACTCTGAAATAACATTTTAACCTCAAGCTTTTGTGATGTCAACGCCTGAAGGCCATGCACACATACTGGTTCCAATGAAAGATATTTGGTTAATATTATGTATATAAAAGGAATAAAAGACATTCAAATAATTAAATCAATAAAATATTTGCATGTGGTATGCTGGAAATAATTTGTTTACAACTGTGAAAAGTGACAAGTATTGTAGAGAGATTTACCTCCCCTGAGTACTTGTGATCACCATCTTAAGGTCAGCTCTTAATGGGAGTGATATTGGTGTAAATAACAAATTATTATTTATTAAAAATGCAGAGATATAAGTAAAACTCATCTTCCATTGAGCACGAGTCATACAGCTACAACTTCTACATTATTCTGAAGCATATTCATTTGTCTTCAATAAATAGCTTTTTAGATTTCATTTTCATTATGGTTTGAAGGATCTGCGAAGCGAATATATTGATTACAAGAGATTAATTATGAAAGCATATGATGCCGTCATCTGAAAATTATTATACTAGATTAAAATAATATATATTATAGGTGGAATATACTTCGTTATATTTCTTTGATTATTGATATTGACTAAATAAATAATCTGCAAAATTTCATCTGTATGTAAAATACCTCTCCATTCTGGTCTAGTCTTGTCGACTTCAATATAAAACATTTCACAGCATTTGAAATCACATTACAGAGGAAGATGGGATGAAACCGTTATTAGGTATTCAGTTTTTGTTCATATAACTGTAACATTGCTTGACAACTTTAAACTCGTCATCACTACCTGCTAGGCACAAATGTATGAATGTTCTATTTATATGTATTACATTCACTTTTAAAAATAATTCAAATGCAGATGCTGAACAAAGATGATATAAAAAGAAAATCATTTAGGGCTCGACAAACATCTGATACAAAACATCTTTCAATGTAGATACATAACGAATTGTATTTATAGTACATATAAATTCAAGTAATTATACAATGTCTCATATACATTTCTTCATTATACACTTTCAGTAATTTCAACTCTCAATGAACCAACATATTTCCATATTCCTCGTCGTGTTCTGACAATCAAATTTTTGTTTCGATAATATAGGTAGCAAATGAAGTATACAAATTATGCATAGGTAAACTTTAGAACATAGATCAAGTAGAATTATCTGTGTTTGTATTTCTTGATTGATTTATTTATTTCTGTTATTTTGTTTTCTTTCAGGTTGGGGGTATGGGTGAAAACACAAATGATGGCTAGAGTCAAAAACAGATTTATATAAAATATTGTTTTAATTTCTACATGTTAGATACAAATCTGTCTATTGGGACAGTCTAAAAGTTGGGAAAGAAGGGTATTTTACCGATATTACATTCTTATAAATTAGTGAAAAAGGAGATATCTGAAAAGATTTTGTTACATACAGGTAACGTCTTTGGAGCTAAATAACTAAAGGATTCGATGAGAATATATCAATAAAGTATTTTGTTCGTATCCTTATCCATTTGCCGTTTTAAGATATATTCAGAAAAAGCTGATGAATGGGGGAACCTATGTATTATGTCTTTATTCTTACGTGAATGTAGTTATTTACAAAATATATTCGCTAATATGAATCATATGTACGAGTATAGTCCGTGTTAAAGGACGTATTATGTTTAATGGAAGATTATACCTCATATTGATCAAATAAGGAGCACATTTTTAATTTATTTTCTTCTTACATTAGTTTTCATCTGTTAGAATACACCTTTGCTGCATAACACCAAGCTTATGGCACGGTGACGTCATTTAAACATATCATACATCAAACTGTTAGGAAAAGTAGGCAATACTTGACATTATGAATCAACTGTCAACATCATTTCAGAGAGGCCATAAAGGTAAGTCACTTTAAAAATGGTTCAAGTTCTCACATTAACATTCCATAAACGACAGTTCAATAATTCTAAAGACATCATTTATTGTACGTTCCATAAAGTGTCAGTGGACTTTAATTTTCTGCTATAAGAACTTAAATAAATTATTTCTTTATATGTACAGTTTGGACATACTACCGAGAAACGCTAGTTTTGTACATGTGAACGAAGAACATTAATTATAATATGGACCGGAAGTTACTAGCACGTGATAAAAATTGTTTACTCTAGCCTAAATGCATGTTGGCGAACAGACTTCTGATTTTATTGTACGATTTATGCAACCATTCTATCTGTTGACAACATTAAAGAGCGTATGAAAACAAACACTATGGGCGCTGACTGCTCCCAGAACGTATGTTTTATTCAAGAAACCTATCTATGGGTAAAGCATACGCAACATTGGACTTAAATACAAAACCGATTCCGTTTGATTTCTGTCAATGCACATTTCGCATCGAATATTAACAGGTAGATATCAACGTACCAAATGTGTGTTCGTGGCACAGACAAGGCGTTTTGTTTCTCCAAACCGAGCCACAATGCATATCTCCGTATAATGTTGTTTTTACTAAGAACGCAATGTAGGTTCTAATTTAGCCAACTATTAAAATCACAGTTCTTTAAAAATTGCAAAATGGCCATTATAACGCCATGTCCAACTGCTTTATCATCCGGCTATTTAGGGTGATGCTGTTTGAATGTGTAAGAATAAATTGTCTGTTGCGTACGTTTGAAACGGTTGTAGACAGTGTTAGTTACAAAGCCAATTTTGGCTTTCCTGGATCGTAGCAACGAGTATCTGAGGACATCTTAGGAATCTAATCTGTGACGTATATTGCTAACTCTTGTCCTTTAAAATATATCTGTCATAAACTCGAGCAAGTAAATATATCCATAACACTTCTAGGCTTCAAAGAAGTGACATTATTTCATTACAATAATTAAAGATTTCGAAATGAAAAACGTATTGCATTAGACTACAATTGCCTAAAGATGTTGCATTTCCCTATTTTACCAACTGAGTACATTTATATTTTACGATCAATTTTAGAGTTGAAAATTTGAGTTCTTTGTAATTATGATACTTTTATACATCTAAAACAAAATGGTTTTTATAAGGAAGGAACAACTAATGACATATTTACAAAGTCCAGCACCAGTAATCATTCGACATTTTTGGTAACGTGCACAATACATTCCCATGATTGCTTTGTCTTGTAAACCTACGTTGTCCGTCAATCACGTCTTATTTTGCTGTTGTAATTAGAATTCTTTAAATAGACATTCAAACACTTTTTCAGCCTTTGGTCTTTTCCTCTGATCCACATCCCAGCACATAGCAATCAATTTCTCCACGATTTTTGGAGGTCGAATATCAACAAACTTAGGTCTCTCTCCCCTGCACACAATCAATTCGTTTCGGAGCTCACACCGTTTCGTGTGTCGTCCATACCATAACTCCCACATAAGGATTCCTAAACTATAGATGTCAGCTTCCGGACCGTATGTACCATCTTTAATTACCTCGGGTGCTGTATGGTATATGCATTTTTCGTGGTCCCTGTCTTTGTAGTATGGAAGCACATTCACATCGCACAACTTTGGGACCATATGGGTGCCACATAGCTATAATGGAAAATGAGAACGTATTTAAAATTTTAACAGGGTGAAGATGTTTATAGCATATTTGTAGGGACTAGTGAATATTTTTATTGTTTTGTTTCTTCAGATTGTAAACTAAGTGTGTTATTACGGTGGGAAATAACTATTTGCACTGCATGTAAGCAGCGATTTCGCTCCATCGTGACTGCTTTCTTTTATCTTTCTTGTTTTCTCCTACGGTACATGACGTATACATGCTAACGATTGAATCAAATTTGTTTTGGTTTTTTTTTCTTGCAAAAAGAATCAAAGATAACTTTCGTGACCAGTTGGTGAATAAATTGTCTGGACGATTGCATAGTTGATGTGATGGTATTTGAGAAAGATAAAATAAATAGTTGTATGCTGAAAAGCTTTCTTGTAATATTTAAAGTCAAACATTTCCTCATAGACTATCTCAAATTTAAATTTGATATTCTATGATAGGTTCATCATTATGGGGTCGTCATACATACCAAAATCGCTGAAAGTTGCAGTTGGCCATGGACAAATCCCTTGCTATGGATATAGGCGAGTCCATTACTGATACCAGAGGAAATCTGCAAAAATGTTGCTCTAGCACATTCTCCAACAACACATCCGATATTGTTCCGGTTGCTAAAGACATATGTCTCAAGATCTCCAAGTGAAGGCTCAATAAGTATCTTTAATGAGTTGTCATTACAATCACAAGTTGCAATTGAGTCTGGTAGTTCGTTTAATGATGACGTCGAAAATGCTATCGCCAGATGAGAGACAACGTTTTCATGTTCCATTGCTCTAAAAAAACCAGAAAATATTATTATAATGATTCAGTACATCCTAACCGTAAATGGTTTATTAGAGATCAAGATTGTTATCTACTATATGCTAAATATGATTGTAAATTTCGTTTAGTTGAACAAAAAACTGAGGAAAATTATTGTTAGATTTCTTAACTTGAAAGAAGTCGAATTATTCTTGTAATATACGGTGACACACCTAGCTTAAATTGTCATTGGATGTCTTTTCTTACCCATGTATATTCTCAGATACAGATATTCAAGTCCTTTTATACCTAATTCAGCATTTCCCATATTTATTTTATAAAATAAAATTGAAAAGTATTTGTGACATTTATTACTCATTCAAAGGAGTCTTCATGAATATGTTAAGACTAATGAACCAACCATGGGAAACGCTGTTCAAACATTTTTAATCCTCCAACATCGAAAACATGGTCTCCGTTCCTATCCAAGTTAATTACGTTTTTTATCGATCCTGGGAATGTTACCCTAAGTACAGTTCGAGCACAAATTGCATTTTCTGATAAGGATGTATAGGTCTAAAATGTGTAGGTTTAAAATACTAATGGTAAGTACAATCAGTTTGTAAATGATGTTTCAATGTGAGTACTTTTTATTGGTAATGAAATCAGCAGATATTCTTAGGACCATTCGAGAATAATTGAATAATACCCTCCACTGACTTTTATGTAATCGCTATATATATATTGAATGATGACCAGTAGTGAAAAGAATTACAACCCAAATTTATAGCAAAGTATATTAGCACACTATAGGGGTTATAGAACGTAATTTTTAACTTGCCGTGTCAAACAGATAAAATAAATATCAGTGTATCAAATAAAAAATAAACAATGTAAATTGACAAAAGGCATGAAACAAACCGTCATATGTGTTTCCTTATATTCCAATGTATTATTGTTAACAGCGATCTGGCAGTCTGTATGTTTAGACAAATATTGTTTAACGATAACTTTAGCTATATATTTCAGAAATTGTGTTCTACAAAAATTATTAAATACACAAAAAGACAAATTATTTTCATATGCAATCAACACCAATTATGTGCAACTAATTTGCAAAACAACCAATACAAGTTTGACCATGACAGCACACCTTTAACCAACGTCACTGCTATTGGAGTTATATAATTTGAAGACGGTATTGTAAACTTGAATATTTATTTTGTATTTAAACCAGTTTAGCACTGGTCCGAAGAGAAAACTTTTAGCATGAAATAGAGGTAAGAATGTATCAAAGAATCAGTAGTAGATTTATTGAAGTGCCCATTAATGTATAATTTCACTGATGATACTTTGTAGGAATAATTTTGCCACTTGTAGTCAAGATTGAGACATACAGGAGATTAGGAAGAAAACAAAACTGAAAGTTTATATGAAGAATAAATATTCACCTAATATTTTCTATTTCTTTTAAGTAAAAAACAGAGTAGCTTGAGTTCAGCACGCGCAGTGTGATTCGCTTTCCTTTAAAATCGTTTTCAACGATATGCAAATGAAACACATCTGTTTTGGACAAAACCTTGCCGATTCGGAGATGCTCAGTAAGGACACTATTTTGATCGCCGTACAAAATGTTTACGAATTGAAGACGTCTTAAAAAGTCTTTAATTTTGTTTTTGAATTTATGCAAAGCACTGGATCGATTTCTTTTGTTCCGGGTATCTTTTTCCATCTTTTCTATCGTCTTGAGAATGAAGCTCATTCTACATTCAAAATCCATTTTTAATTTATTGACCCTTTTAGTATATGGCATTTCAAAAATGTTGTGGACAAAAGCTTGTACGACCGATTGCTCTTTGGCATGATCAATTGCTTTTCTTGCCATCATGTTTATTGCCATTGATCGTAGCCGAACGATCAAAAACAAAGTGGAAGCAGCAAGGGCTATCAAGATACCAAGTCCCACGCTGAAAGGCATGACCATGAGTCCAACAGCGAAGAATACTGTTAACCCAATGTATGACTGTATTTGTCCTGCGCCGTCCCAACTTTTAATCTTGGAGAGAAAACCACCTTCATTTCTTGCAAACGTTGTTTGAAATCCGAACCATTCTATTGTTTGCAACGTTGTCTCCATTTGGCTTTCTAGTTTGTTTATTTTCTCTTCAATTGTTTTAGACTCTTTGCTAATTGGACCATCCCGAATCCAAAGTAAACGAATCATTTCCATATGAAGTGATTGATGTTCAATTACGCTTTCGACCATCTTAAGCCAGGACGGAGTAAAATTATTACTAAGGCTATTGACTAATCTCTCAAATGTTTCAGGGCGTTCGAGATGATTTCGATGGTCCCGTGCAAGATATTCTGTCCTTGTTTGCACATCCTTTAAAACTTTGTTAGTTTCCTATAATAATAATAATAATAATAATAATAATAATAATAATAATAATAATAATATTGATATTAATAATAATATTAATAATGACTTTAAGGTAAAATAAAAGCATCACGTAAATTCTGATAAAACGATGAATATATAAATTCTAATAAAGTCATTAAAACCATGTATTGTTATCATACATTTCTGTATTATCGGTTACTGCATTTGTACTGGAAAATATGAACGAGATTTTTCCGATCCATATTGCACCACGTTAGAAGTTCACGGTTGAGCGTTTCAAAGTAACTGCACAAGCGTAGAAAAATAAATACATAGTAACAGTATGTATGTGCACTTGGAACCGCCGAGACCTTTGAACTTTCATTTCGTTTAAACAAGAAGTCATTTTAATTTACTTAAAATTGAAATTTAGGGCCGTTTTGTAAATTACGTCACCATGAAACCTTTCCAGTTGGTCCAGAATTGTGGAATTTTGTTTTCTGCCGGTCCAACTAAATTAGGCTTATCTAGTTTAGATGAACTCGAGTTATCAGCTGATTCATTTACATACCATGTACATATTTATAGTTGCAGATGTGGTGTTTTAGGTTATCATAGATAGTTTGGAATAGGAAAATATTTATCATTTATCGGATAAATTCCATAAACAACCGCGGGTACAGGATAAGCTCTCTCGTAATACGGATTGTCAATCCCAGTCAGAATTCCTGGTTTGGAATCCTGAATCACAGTGACAGTTCTCTTATTTTTCAGGATGGTTCAAATTTGTACCGTATAATCCAATCCCCCGTTTCTGAGCGAATAATCAATTTCACTCTAAAAAATACTTTTTCTTGTCAAGATGCGAGATTAACACTGCTACTCTTTCGTCGTTCATGGTAGCATCAACACTACCATCAATTAGAAATGTTGTCCAATAGTGAGGTGCTCCATCGCGCTTGAATTCATCAAAATCATCACGGATTCTACCTATCATGCTTCTATCACTTATTAGATTCTTTGGTACATCAGTGTAGACTCTATCGAGATTGAATTCAACATTTTTCCAAGGCGTAATTTTCGATAATCTCTCGAACTCCTCCATATTATAATTAAAATAAGTATTTAAATAAAGAATGTATTATATAATGAATCATTGCAAATGGCTTATGAGAGGATCAGTAACCGCTAGTAACAAATCATGCAGAAAGGAATTCTGCGGATATCATTTACAAAGCGTACGTCGTTGGAGTTTTGGGTCCTTACTTTGCATACGATGTGGGGTAGGTGTGCGTGGTAAGTCGCAGTTGTGTCTTAATTGTGTTGGTAAGCGATACAGATAGCTAAGGTGCTATTATGATAATAGAATCAAAGATTCCATCAATGACTCTGACTGTTTCAGCGTCATTGACTCTGTCAAGAACAAAATCATAAGAACACCTCAAGACTAGATATATTCTCAAGTAATAATTAAACCAAATAATGAATTAGACAAATAATATTATAGTATATAAATGAACCAAGAATTTCAACCACATCCTGTGATTACCAATTATGAAGCATCTCGTGATGGTATTGTCAGACACCGCAGGCTTAAGAAACCTGTCGGTGTTGTTAATAATCAGGGATAGTATATTTAATTCTGGAGGGAAAAGTCATCTTAATCACATAATCGCATATAAGTGTTTCCATGGATTGATAAAAGATAGGTTTGTAATCGATCATATAGATTCTAATCCTAAGAACAATTCTTTATCGAATCTACGAGCTATAACACAAAGTGAAAACACCAAACGAGGAGGGACTGGAAAAAACTCGAAAAATGCGAAACCTATAAAATCATTTAATACAGAAAATAATGAAGAAAGAGTATTTCAATAAATTAACGAAGCCGGTAGGTATTTTGATATTTTGTAGAGCCTCAGTATGATTTGTTGCAGAACAAATATATCAATCAGCGATTTCCAAGAGAACCGGACATATAATTCAATTCGTTTACATCTAAATTATTATATGTAGCATTAAGGGGAATAACTCGTGTAGGCTTGTATATTTCTAAATCGGAGATAACCGTTACGGAAACTCCACTATGATCTCATGAGAAAACCACTCTACGTCACGTCACGTAAATTGTTATTTTTTTCCTCTTTGTGTGTATATAAACTGCTATCACCTCTTGTGCCGCGCGTATTCATTGGAATTCGCTAGCCTGACAATAACAGGCTAGGTGTTCTGATGTACCGCCTGTATACACTAATTTGTATATCTGTAGGCGCGATAACATGCGAGGGCATTTTAAAGCGAATAGAGATTGTGTCGTCTATATATCTATATATAAATGTGATGTCCATTCACCAAGCATATCTTCTTGGGGTTCTAACCCGTTATTTGACGAGTTAGATCCCTTCTCGGAGACTATGCTTCGTGGTACCTCTAGGCCCGCACAGATATTAATAACACCTGAGGGGTTCCAAATGGGGATGTGTTGTCTTATATATGTAACCTCTGGGCCTCTAAGATGTGAATAACACCTGAGGGGTTCCAAATAGGGTTCATATCATATCATAACTTGCATAATATCTCCAGGCGTAATAAGATGTGAATAACACCTTAGAGCGTATGGAGTTCATCATATATAATCAATATATCTCCAGGCGCAATAAGATGTAAATAATACCTTAGAGCGAATGGAGTTCATCATATCATACGAAAACGGGTCAAAAATGACCCCTATTTTTTTATTAGATATTGGATATATAATATTTAATATAATGAATTTCGAAAATATGAATGTCATTATATCTGAGATTTCAAATTTGAATAGTCAAGAAATACAATTATCAGATAAATTAGATTGTAATCAGATTATCTCTGAATTTCATGATCTTGATGATAGCGCCCGGAATAATAGGTATGTCCTTCCAAGGCAGTATGGGTTGATCAAACGAATTCAGCACGCGGTAAATGACTCACTTGCATTTTGTAACGAAATCAACAAATTTATCGCGTTGTTCACTGCTGTCGAAAAGGTCAGAGGTGAATTGAGAAGATATCATCAGACAAAATAAAAATCACTTCACCCATTTTGGTTGCCTCAACACAGTGAAAAATGTCTCCATGGATAAAATGAAACTCTAAACACAAACATGTACAATACCCATACCTGTTTGCAAGTATGATTAATTCACAATTCTATAGACAGGTATGCTTACTCACGCAGAACAGAAACTCTATAATACCCTTTCAAGTGTTGTGTTTTTTTTGCGTGGTGCAACTGGTACTACCGATAAAGATGTTTTTCAAAGTGGAGCCCCAAAGGGGATGTCAGGTAGTGGTCTTGTTCATTGTCCTAGTAATATTCTCGGGGATATATCACGATTAGAAATTCTTGTAGGAGGAAAACGAGCTGGAAATAACTCAACGGAAATAATTAATGAGGCCGCTGATATCTGCAGACGATTTTTTGCGGGTGGTATCATGGATATTGGTGTATACCGAGAGTTTATTGATGAGCTAGCGGACGGTTATAACAGTGATTAATTTGATGACTTTGTCTGTGACATTTTGTCATTGATGACTTTGTCACTAGTGATTAATCACCGAAATTGCTAGCAATGAAAACACTGGTCAACAGTGAAATCATTACTGACTTGAAAAGGCCCTAATCTGTAGTATTTTGGTGTGCCGAACACGAATATAACCGTGAAATTTTTTTATTGGCTCTCGTTTTGAAGATATTCATATACCTCATTTTCTATGTTTCACTGTGTAAATTTCTCCAGTAGGACTGCTGCAACATCCGGAATAATGATGTAACATTGCATAATACCATCATGCTCACATCATCCACAGTTGATAACATCATTTTCTGATGCAATGCAATACTAATGCCATGCGGCTGCTGAAGTAAGTTGACGTCAGCTGTGTACTATACATGTGTAGGCCTATTATACTAATGCCAGGCGACTGCTGAAGCTGACGTAAGCAGTGTACTATATAAAGCCCAATCAGATAGGTTCAGCATTTAAAATATTTTAGACGTTGTGCGAGACAGTTCAAGCTACTGTTACATAAAACTTATTATTTTATCCATTTACGTACAATAAAGAACAGTAATGCCTCGAAAGTGTGTTAATACCGCGGACAATTTTTGCTATATTTGTGGGGAAGTGACATTTGCCAACCAGAAGAAAAGTATCAATTCTCAAGTGAAGAAGGCATATCATCTTTACTTCGGATGCAAGGTTGGTGACCAAGACAAGCCTTGGGCTCCGCATATATGCTGTGCTACATGTACAACACAGCTTTCACAGTGGTTGAATTGCAAAAGGTCATCAATGCCGTTTGCAGTCCAAATGGTGTGGAGAGAGCCAAGCAACCACCTAAATGACTGTTACTTCTGCTTGGTTCCTCCTCTTTCCGGCGGAATAACGAAGCGAAAGAAGTCGAGAATAGTCTACCCAAACATTCCGTCTGCATTGAGACCAGTTCCACATGGTGAGGGACTTCCTATTCCAGAACCTCCAGCAGAATATTCTCTTGATTCATCTGACGAAGACAAAGGTGAGTCGACCTGTTCTTCTCCTGGTCCATCAGCATGCAGTGATCCAGATTTTCACTGTGGTGCATCATCAACCCCACACAGAATAACACAGGAAGAACTAAATGACCTGATTCGTGATTTGGACTTATCAAAGAACAAGGCAGAATTGCTAGGATCAAGACTCCAACAATGGAATCTTCTAGAAGAAGATGTCACAATTACTGCATATCGAAAGGGCCACCAGCAATTGGAGCCTTTCTTCAGAAAGGAAAGTAATCTGATATTCTGTTCCGATATTGAGGGCCTCATGAATGCTTTAAAAATCACTCATGACCCACAAGAATGGAGACTATTTGTGGACTCTTCGAAACTGAGTCTCAAGGCTGTGCTTTTGCACAATGGAAACATTCTTCCATCTATTCCAGTAGCGTATGCTGTCCACATGAAAGAGACATACGATAACTTAAGGCAGCTACTGAATTCCATTGAGTATAACAAGTACAGCTGGCACCTCTGTGGTGATTTGAAGGTAGTTGCCCTTTTAATGGGACTGCAGCAAGGATATACAAAATACATGTGTTTCTTATGCGAGTGAGATAGCCGAGCAAGGGAAATGCACTACATGAGGAAGGAATGGACTCACAGGCAGAATGTAGCCATTGGAGAGAAGAATATCCAACACCCAGCTCTGGTTGAGGCTCAGAAAATCTTGCTACCACCCCTTCACATCAAACTAGGTTTGATGAAGAACTTCGTGAAAGCCATTGACCGGACTTTGTCAGCATTCCGATACCTGCATGAAAAATTCCCTCGACTCAGCGAAGCAAAGATTAAAGAAGGAGTTTTTGTGGGTCCTCAGATTCGAGAGCTTTTCAAAGATGACCGGTTTAACAACTTGCTGGAAAGTGACGCGAAACAAGCATGGAATGCTTTTCGTCTAGTTTCTACAAACTTCCTCGGAAATGTTAGGGCAGAAAACTATAAGGAACTAGTAGAAGACATGTTGATGAAGTATAAGAAACTTGGCTGCAATATGTCTCTAAAGATTCACTTCCTTCATTCCCATTTGGATTTCTTTCCTAGCAACTGTGGTATTGTTAGTGATGAACACGGCGAACGTTTTCATCAAGATATCGCAACAATGGAACAAAGATACCAAGGAAAATGGTCCACTACAATGCTGGCTGACTACTGCTGGACACTCCTCAGAGATGCTCCCGAACAGCTGTACAAGAGAAAGGCGAAGAAACCTAAGATGTAGTCAATGACTTGATTTTTTATAGGTAGGCTATTACAGTTGACCTTTTACTATTGGAATGCATTTCGTTATGTAAACATTAATTTCTTGCAGATTACAAAAAAACTAGAGCCAATTTTGCAATTTGACTGTCATATTCGTGTTCATCACATAAAAATTGATAAGAATTGACTAATTTTATTTCAGTAACATGACTTTTGTAAAAATTTGTTGTCCAGTGAAATAGTTTACGATGAAAATCCAAGGGATTGGAAATCGTTTACGATTTCGCGATTAGATAAATGTCATTTAAATAAGATGATCATACACTACAACCACAATAAAACAACCATGACTTCCGTAGTAAACTCACGATTGCCTGTTTATAGAGCGTACTATGGAGATGGTCTCGGCAAGACCATTGCAGGGTTATTTACAAGAATGGTTCCGAAAATAGCACCAATCGCAAAACAGTTATCAATGAAAGCTATGATGTTATTCGTGATAAGGGTAATTAGCGCTGTTGGTAATGTTGCCGGGAAAGCAATTTCCGCGGCTAAAGAAAAACTACTATCGTTAGTTCGGCGAAGAAATAAACCAATGACTTAGTTATCAATAATAAAGTCATCAATGACAAAATCACTAGAGAAACTACCATCTACGGAAACTATGCCCACGAGTATTAGCAAAATAATAAACAAAGCGGCGGAGCAGATTATAGCATCACGGATAAATGAAGGATATAACACTCGGGGAAATATTACTACAAATATGAAAGCGGGAAGTGATTTGAAATCGCGAGCGAGATCGCGATTTAGATCAAGAAAAATATAATAATATGTTCAAATCGGCTCCTGACACAGCGTTCGATATGGACGCCCCAGTACCCAAGAATGATTCTGCACACGATTATCAGTTTTATTCCTACCATGCAGTACAACCAGATCTTCGAGCAAGAATCGAACTTCAGGTCCATGATACCAGCAAATACTTTCTACCCGCTGAAGCATTTATCGAAGTAGAAGGAGAACTCGTAACAAATGTTGCAACTGATACACCATATGCACTTGATTCCAAAGTCGGCTTTGTCAATAATGGTATCATGGCGCTATTTGAGAGTGCTAGATATATGATTGATAACAGAGAGATTGAATCCATAGAGCCCGATGTTGATGTTGCCACAACAATAGTGGGGTTAGCAAGATATTCTGATGATTTTACAAGATCGGCAGGTCCATCTATGATGTTCTCTAGGGATGTTAATGATCGCGCTGGAAAGACTCCATTTATTATAAGACGACCAAATGATCGTGCTGCTCCTACTGTTGATGCTGATATCGAAAATATGGTTATAAATAATGATCCTGATTACAACCTAGGAGCTGCAACACTCGTTGGAAGGACAGCGTAGATTATTTTATTTTATTTGGATTCTGCAGAAATGTTAGAAACGTTATCTACGGAGCGAAGCATACAGTAGTCCTAGTGCGAAAAAGTGACGATAATGATGCAATCTGGAGGAATCCAGCAGATCCTGCACATCCAGAGGTTTACCCTGGCAAGGTGAATATAACAAAACTATCACTGTGGATGCCAGTAATATCTACATCAATCACCGCAGAAGAAACATTATTATAATTTATGAATCATGGAGGGAAATCATTGATATCATGGCTAACGACAACGACGGATACTATGCAGTCCTCTGTTAATGGCGCATTTACATTGCACATGGCATCAAAACAAGGTGTTGCTGTACCCCGACATATATTTGTTGTGTTACAAGATATTACGCGATTAAATAACCAAACAATTGGGCGTTAATGAAGTCTCGTTGAGGATAAACGGCCAGCAGGAACCATCTGAGGATATTTTACTTAATTACGGACGAACCAAATAGCACGCGCATATCATCGGTTGCTGACATTTATGGGGCGCGATAATAATGTGGATACTGGTCTATCACAGTGGGATTTTAGAAACCTATATCTCATCTACTACCTTTCATTGGAACATCTTGACTTAACCAGACAATCCGTCGTTGACATACATTTCCGAGCTCGTGTAACTCTTCCGGTTGCTCCAGCTCCACTTATTCCGAATTACAGAGCAGTTGCTGTCATTCTCAGTGACAAATCAATGCTACTCGAAGGTGTTGGTGGGCGAATGAGAGTAATTGATGCACCAGTGGAAAATATGTAATGTAAGAATTAAAACAATCTGTTATTAAATAAAATGTCATATAAACATGTTAGTGTTACGTTAACTCCTGGTCAAGTTAAAAAATTGCAATCGGAATCTGCTAAAAAAATGTGGAACCGCCGCTCTAGAAACCGTTGGTACAGCGACAGGGATGGCACTAAAGAAAGCAACTAGAAAAGGGTACACAAAAAAAGAAACGATCAAGAAAGAGTCTAAGACTTCCAGGAACTCCTTATTTATGGTACAGCGGAAACGGCCTGAGACTAGGAACAGTTTACTAACTCAAGAACCGAAGGTTCTGTCGCCGATGTCAAATTTTGATTTACTCGATGCTGCTAAAAACTAGCGCTAAAAAACTTTAGAGGTGTCTTTATGAGAGATCAATTACCACAACAACAAACAAACAACGCTGAAACCGGTATCAATAATCTCGATAACAGCACCGGATCCGGAACTCACTGGGTTGCATACGTGATTGATCCGCGTGCAATTGTTTATTTCGATTCATATGGGTTAGCGCCGCCTAAAGAATTTATGCGTTATATACACCACTTAGAAATTCCTATCTGGTATTCCACGCTACCAACACAGAAAATGAATGACCCACCAATATGCGGCATAGAAGTATTCAATATCCTCGACGCTATTTCATCGTCGGGAAAACCACCCCATAAAACCGTCCACAAATATACGAGTAATCGCTTTTTAGATAGAAATTATATAAAATAACATGATTGATATTTGGGGAAGATCTCTCTCAGGTCTGTAAAAACATACCGCGGAAATCTGCAACACGTGATGTAAAAAAATAATCTAAGTTGAAATATCCGAGATGTTAAACCTCACAAGTGTTGATCCCAATGATGAAATAGTTGTATTTCAAGATCGTCAGGGTAAATTGAAAACTATTAATGTTTCCCTTGATGATATTTTAGTTAAACAACGCGGTGTAACGGAAAATGCTATCGCGGTTTTTTCCGATCAGGGTAATCTCAAACCAGATGTTCTCATTTAAACTATTGTGGATAGAATTAACAATTTAGAACCATTAAAAAAACTACACGATGAATATGATGACGATATAACTAAATTCGATCAGTTTTCTGAATTACCAAAAAAGCATAGTTGATAATATTGACAAACCTATGTTGGATTTCTTTGGAAATCCACCGGTAACTGAACCACCACTTACAACGATAAAAACGTCCATGGATACTTTGTCAAAGTTGCGATCCGATTATGAAGCAAATATCGAACAATTTACTACGTTACGTAAAAACGTTAAAAAAACCGATGATGCCGTCGATAAATGTTTTGGTAAAAATGCTAAACCCGAAGAAATTAAAATATATCTCATTGGTATTATCACGATACTCGATGAAATAACCGCGATTAATCGGCGAATAGAAGCTATCAACAATGATATTAAAACGACCAGGGATGTCATCAGGGATGATCTACGGAGGATTATAAAAAAACTTGAAAAAATAAAAATCCCTCACGAGCAAAAAAATATCGTAAATAATGTGTACGCGATACAACACGGATCATTTGCGTGGACACCACAAAATAACATATTAAATATGACCGCGACCGTCAAAGGTATCTATCGATTAACATTAGTGTCGCCGACTCAATTTAATATTTCATCAACGAGTTCATCTGGGGTCAACAATATGATATCAACGATCATCGACAAAGGAACAATTGACCAATTCACAATAATATCCACTGATAATAATTTGGCTAGAGTTTCAATAACATGGTATGTGGAATTCGTAGCCGATTTAAGTAAACAACTTCATTGAAAACGCCAGCGTTTTTATTGCTAGCAATTTGAAATCTCTTGTAATGAATAAAATGTCATTATTGGCAACATCACAGCAGTATCGCTATGATCAGTTCAGATAATTTCAAACTAAACTCAAAACACTCACTGAGGAGTATCAAATAAAAAAAAAATACCGACGAAGAATTACCGCAGTTAAAGTTACCGTGTACTCGGTATCAGGTGTAATCACCGGAGCAGGTATACTACTATCTTCGGTAACAATGATTTCCCCCATAGCTGTTCTAATTTGTATATCAGCGACGACAACAATCGCGGGAATAATCTCAATAATAATAAAAAAATATCATCATGCAGCCAGCGTAAACTTACAGGATTACGTAGTTAAGTTCCATATTGTGTCAACCGCGTACTCCCAATTATCCTCAATGATATCGTCCTCCCTTGACGACACATTAATTGTTTATGATTCCGCGATGTCAAAATTACAAGAACAACATGAATATAATAACAATGTCAATAGCAACAACGAAACTACTTCAACAAATAGCGGAAAAACATCCCCGGTGAAAACCAGCATAATAACAATAACCTAAACAAACCCTAAATTCAGTGTCAATTTCCCTTCTGCGGTTCCAGTTAAGGAGATAGCACTAGCAAAATTACGAGTATACCATAGTTGGCCTAATATTAGATCAGTACCATTCGGTGGTCAGCAACCGAATAATTCCCTGGTGTTTGTGCGAGTAAGAATAAACAAGACGGAACTCCGGACTGGAACGTTGTTTCGCTACCATCTGGGTCCTACCAAATTGAACAAATTAATAATGAATTACAACGCAGAATAAAATCCATTACTGTTAAAGAATTGAAAATCGCTATAACAGTTCATGAACCAACACATGAACCAACACCAACAACCATCCTCAAACATAATAATGACCCAGATGATGGTGGTAGGCATATTGCTCCTCAAAACGTCAATATATCCTAGATGTTTGCAGTGAATTTAGTATGTGATGTCATCGAAGGAAGTTACCAAATAAATCTCGAAAAATCAAATCAAGCCCAGTAGGGATATATTTTATATTCATTTGCACCAACAGCTCCCCCAGGATTTTTAATAATTGAGGATCCAACTAATCCAGTGTATATGCGATGTCATAATGATTCATTAACGAGAATCAATTTCAAACTCACTGACCAGTCCAATAATCTGATTGATTTACGAGGTGAGGTTTTACAAATTAGTCTGTTTGTGAAATCCTAAAAGATTTTCGTCTTAAGACTTTCATCGTAAAGACATTTACCATAACAATTCATCTCCGCTGCACAATTGGTGCCTGGTCTGTAGCGTAAAATCCTTTAATATTTTAACCGAAACAATTTCTCTTTTTTTTGTCTGCGAAATAGTTTAGGTTTGTCTGAAATAGTTTCGACTTGCTTGAAATAGTTTCGGTTTGTCTGAAATAGTTTCGGTCTGTCCACCCTCTTTGCTGCTTGTTCAATTTGAGTTATGTTTTAATACTGACGTACATTGATGAACTCATATGTCTTACTATCTCTAGTATATGCATTGGATTAAAACATTATGAAGTTTGCACGATAAATATTATATTTATCACAACTTCATTGTTTTGTCAATTTCTTTAAAAGTACAAGTTCATCTGTGTAATAACTGTCAGTGTACGGGGAAAGAGGGTTGGGTCTTTCTTTTATTCTTATTAAAGTGTATAATTTCAATTTTAGACAAAGCTTTACTGAAAATTACTCAATGTTAATGGATAGCCTAAACTGAGAATTTGAATGAAAATATAAGAAATTGTTTTACCAAAACATTATTTGTATTAATTGATCATGCATTATAATTGAGATGTGTAAAAATAACCGAAAATGTGGTGGTTACAATCTAGTCCTGCTAACACTACACTACAGTGACAACAATGAATCGGAAGGGTAATAAATTGACCGGTATGGAAACGCTGTCCATGTGCGAACCTTACTTTTGACAGTTGGTCTGAGCCGCTTGCCAGAATTTTCTTTGCAGCAGCTGCTTTGGTTTGCAATATCGACAGATCGGATCCAGATCCAGCAATCATTGTATCAATGAGAGTATTCATCTCCATCATAAATTTGTATATCCTCCTACAGAAAAGAGTAATGTACATGTTTTAAATGTCATTCATTTAATATCGAGTTCATGATTTATAACACTGCTGAAAGTCAATGGAGCATAACTAACTACTGAAATTGACGACATATATAAATATCTATTGAAATTATATGGTATATAAGATTATCGAAATTCGATGTTAAATAACGCTCTACTAAAACTAGATAGTTTAATACACTCACAAAAATTGATATATAACTCTCTACTGAAATTCGATGGCATATAACTCTCCACTGAAATTCGATGGTATATAACTCTCTACTGAAATTCGATGGTATACAAGACTATTGACATTCGATGTTACATAACGCTCTACTAAACCTAGATGGTTTATAACACTCTTATTCGATGTTATATAGCATTGCACTCAAATTTGATGGGAAATAACACCCTACTGAAATTCGATGATATATAACTCTCCAGCGAAATTATTTGGCATTTGACACTACAGACTATTGATGGTTTGAAGGTATATTAGACTCTACTTAAATTTGATGTTATATAACCCTTCTGAAATTCTATGTTAAGAACACTCTACCACAATTTGATTGAGAAAAAAAAACACTGTTCATGATCATGTTTTCTCAGATACTGCATATTTTCTCGGTCAAACAATAGTAAGTGAATTATCTTTCTTTAAATTCCCTTTCATTGGCTGACACAAACTTTTAAGTTATAAAGGTCAACCACAAGATTGATTTTATCTCCAGATTGGTCGATTTGAACATACCGAAGCTTTTGTATAAACTTTGAAACCTCCTAACCGGTACTTAGATGTTTAGGTGAGAAAAGATGAAAACTCATTCAATGTATACACCTTACAACAATAAAAGTGGTTACTTGACGGAATTTGTTTGGTAAGCACTGTACTGTATGAATTAACGTAGGACCTTACACAGATCAAGATATCACTGAAACATATAAAATATACCCCATCTCTTTCTAAAAATTGTATTTCATTTTAATCCAGGATGTCTGCTAATGAACGAATGCAACATCTAATAGACAAAAGTTTAATTTGCGTTGTCGTACGTATTTTCTTCATTTAAAGATACGTTGATTATACACTTATTATCACGCATATTGCCGACAATTATACAGTTATGTTTGTCCATTTGCGCGCAATCTAATTAATAGTAAATGGTATGACGAATGAAACCTGATTTTGTTTTTACAACGAGCAGCATAGGGGGAGAACTGTACAACATTTTAGAGGCGTCAATTGGCAAACCAAGGCTTCCTCGAGATTGTAAAAAAGCGTCTATTTGGTAAAACAGAATAAAAAAAAAAAGGACGCCAAAGTCATTGTCCCCCCCCCCCTCTGCTGCTATGGGTTTTACAATTTTTTTTAACCGAATATTTGATCAAGTCCGATATGATATCTTGATCTAGGATCATGCAAATTTATCGTTACAAATCCATGTGGGATTGACTGAGCGTAACTAACGAAATTTTTAAAGAGACTATAATCCATATCACCGCCGCACCAAGTCTGGTGAATATTTCGTAGCGTATGTGTATCAACTTCGTTGAATACAGCAAGAATATTGCTGTTATCTCTGATTACTTTTGGTATTTGAATGTATCGTTGAGTGACATATATCACATCAGTGTTTTTATGTCTGCCTCTGGAAAATATCCTTGCGGGATTCTTTTGCTTGTCTATCATCACATCATCATATACGACTAAATTGTTAATACTTCCATCAATATCATCAATACTCGGTGCTTCTTCGATATCGGTTATAAATTCAATAATACCCTCGCCGGTGATTTCTGCTGCCTTTTCGTTGTAATCCTTTAACACTTCGTAGCATCGCAGATCATCAACACTCGGGGAAATGAAATACAACTTATCCCATTTCATCCATCTTGTTATCAAATTAAGTAGCAGTTGTGTCTTGCCACTTCCAGATGGTCCGATTATAATCATTCTAATTGAATTCGGCAACATCGCATGGCGTTTGATAGGTTCCCGTCGTCGGGTAGCTGAATAATCAATTACATTCATGTTATTATAAATATATTATGGATCTATATTGTGTGAAATGTAAGAAGCGTACTAGCACAAACGACTTGACGACGATTACAACTAAAACTCAGATCAGCACTTTCTGGTAAGTGTGTACAATGTAGTACTACAAAATTTAGATTTGTTTCTATGAAATCTGCAGATGATTTAAAAAAAAGAGGAGGTGATATTGCAGCCAAGCTACCTAAACTTCCGGGAACACCATGGGCAAAATATCCCGGAGAAAAACAGATTCCAGGGTATAATTATTGTGGACTTTGGACCAGACTCGATATCAGACTCGATGATCAAAACCAACCACGACCCGGTGAAAACCCAATAAACGCTATTGATAAAGCGTGTAATGCTCATAATCTTGCTTATAAAAGCAGTAATCTGCAACATAGACATATCGCAGATGTGAAATTAATTCATGCGTTGAATTCTATCACTGATAAATCCTTCAAAGAAAAATTGGCTTCATGGTTGATAAAATCGGCAATGAAGGGTAAATTAATGTTGGGTGCTGATAATTAATAACAACATGGAATCTATTTATTATTCTCCAAGAGGATACTGGAGGGGTAAAGCAGCAATCAGTAAACTCGCTAGCGCTGCAAAGGTGAAAAATACTACAGCAGCGGATTGGTTATCCAAACAGGCAATATGTCAAATTTATCTACCACCGCCTAAACAAATTAACTTCTCGTATTTTGATGTCGGCGCACCTAAATGAGGTTCATCAGGCCGATATATTATTTCTGCCGCATGATGGTGTTTACAAGTACGCGCTAACCGTAGTTGATGTTGAAAGACGATACAAACAAGCGAAACCTCTAAAGACAAAATCATCAACTGAAGTGGCTTCTGCGTTTGAAAGGATTTATCGAAGGGGTCCACTGCATTGGCCAAATATATTACAAGTTGATCCTGGCAAGGAATTTCAGAGTGCAGTGTTATCAACAATGAAGCATCATAATGTCACCATCAGACGAGGACATACTGCATTACATCGCGATCAGGCGATTGTTGAACGATTTAATCAGTCACTTGCTGAGCAGTTTTTTGGATATCAATACGCGAAGGAATCTATTCAGGATGTCACAGAATTAGGCGAAAATTAAATTTATTTTCTTCTTGATTTACAAACTAATCTCACCATTTTCTTTGTTTCGTCGTACATGCATTGCCTGGGGTGAATAAGTGGTTTTCTCCAAGGTAAGCGGCGTGTAACGATTTGCATGTGCCTGTCAGGGAACACCAAGAATCACGGTGTGCACGGTAATCTTGCCGTGATTTCTGCTCTCCTATTTGAGAGTATATAAGACAGAATATTTCTCATAATAATTACGGGACCAAAAGTATCTTATTGTAGGAAAGATAGCCTGTCATTAATCTCCAGCCAAAGGGGTGAGTGTTAAATTTATATTTCGTTTTATTGTGAATTTTATTCAGTTTATCATTTCATATAATGATGCCTTTATTGCAATGCAGATTTTAAACGTGGAATATTTGGAATTACTAGTCACCATTAGACTTTCAATGCAATAGCGTGATCTAAGGTCTAGATTATTTTTTGAGACAACTATTATTAGTCTGGTTTCTTTATTGTAGCTGATAACGTCGGTTGTTAACATCTGATAACGTCGTCTGATAACATCGTTGATAACGTCGGTTGATAACATCTGATAGCATCTCTGATAACATCACTGAGAGGATCTCTGATAACATCACTGAGAACATCTCTGAATTATAGCTGATTTATTGCGGAACATCTCTGATAACATCTGATATCGTAGCTGAAATTGTTGCTGATTTATTGTGCAATCGAACTGAAGTATCTGACTGTCTGTCTGTCGAACTGTCTCTTCGTCTACATCTGTCGTGACGTGTAAATATCCGGAAAGCTAGAAGTCCGAGTGTTGGAGCTGTCTAGAGTTATAAACATCCGGGGCGACATCTAGGGTATTGAGGAACGTTGGTTCTAGTAGATGTTGTATGCTGTCTGTACGTATAACTGTGGTGGATCCGTGAAGGGCAAACGGCCGATACAAGTATTGGTCAAACCCTAGGTCTTCGGGGAAACTGGGCGGCGATTCAACTGTGTGTGAATCGTACGGTTATACAGGGTCGAGACACATGTGTGTGTGTTGCAATTGTGTACAATTGAATACATAGTTGTATTTACATGGTTATTTCAGAACACAATAGTATTTCAAGGCATTGCATGATTCTCAATAAAAGCTAGCAACTTGATTGAATACCTGTATATGTTCGTGCTAATTGTCGCAATCCATACGTGCGATAGTATAGTTTGATGTTTGTGTTTATTATCGTGATTTATACTTGCGTTAATATAACGTTTGTAAAGGTTCTTTGGATCTGTGTATAGTCCAAGAGATTCCTTTGTATCTGTGTTTTATTTTGTATTAATATTTAATTTGTTCATGTATTGTGAATGGTTGTGAGTGTAATTGTGGGTTGAACGCATGAGTTAATGTGTTGATACATCATTATTTTTCATTAATAATTTATTTCATAAATTTACATTATCTTTCACACTTGTGTTTGTGTTGTTCATTTAATCCACCATCCACTCGGTAACAATTCTGTTACACAGGATAAACGATCTCGTGAATGGGTTAAGAGATTACCAGGCGTAATTACCGCGCTGAATAATGAGATTACTCGAACAATATGAAACCTAACAACGCTATTAAAAAGAAGTATATAACTGTAAAACCGCAAAATGATTTTTCAAAACAACCAATACTCGGCAATGTCACTGTAAGATATTTATATGAACCAGGAGAGCTCGAAGGTTGTAAAAAAGGGGCTACTGATCCTATTTGGAGTGTTACCGCACACAAAATATCTAGTATAACATGATCGACGGGTAGACCAGCAATCTATAGACTGGATTCAACTGCTCTTCAGTGAGGATTTACTCGTGAACAAGTACAAGTGATACCCGAGGATACTCAATTACCACTGCGTGGTCTTAACTAGCACCTCTTCGTCTGTTGCACTCAAGACAAGTCAGCATCACATTATCTTTGGTATGACTAATACTGCCTATACTGCTATTTTCTATGTCTACGGTAAATTGTCGAGAATCCTTATCCGACCAACACCAATTCATTATGCAATTGCAACTTGAGCAGTGATTATTCTGTTGTTGTTTCAGAGTGATTATTAATTCAGCATCAATGTCAAATTCTCTATTATATTTTTTGTCTTATTGTTTATAACCAGAGAGTATTTTTCTGATTATGTCAACGCTGACAATGTCACTTATTGTAGTGTCATTGTAATCTAGAACAACTCTTCGAAGCTGATTTATTCTTCGTACTCTGGACACCGCAAGATAAACTAAATTTGACCACTCGATGTGATTATCTATAATCCAAACAATTGTATCTGATATAGTTAACCCATGTGAAGAATGTATTGTTGCTGCGTAACCTAGCGTCCATGGGAATTTATCAGCGCGCAATGCATCTTAGACGACGTTGATATCAACCAGCACAATATCATTTAATACCAGAATTTGTTTTTCATTTAGTCCTGGAATATCAACTTCAATATTTTGTTTTTCGTGTATCCTTGGGTCTATAACACAATGGCACTGGAAGTGTTGAAATTTTTTTTATATACAATTCAAAAACTTCATCTGTAGTTTGTCTCTGACTATTTTTCTAATTGCCACTATCAAATCGTTTGGTCTCCACGCTTCCCATAATCATTTAATGGTGTTTCTGAAATTATTTCACGTGATATTTCACATTGGATTCTATCCGGTTGTAATCTAATTAGTTTCTTGAACTCGCGTAATTGCTCATCAAGTGTTCTATGATCAGTATTAATTTCTTCATAATAGTCTACAAAACTCTTCAACCAATCATGTGGAGACAAACCGACAAATGGTGGTGGTTGAACATGATCGCCACACATTATCACGCTTGTATTTTCACTAACAACCAATCGAGAAATCTTTTGTAATACATCTAACGATACCTTGCATATCTCATCCCAAATGATGACTTCATGAATAAATTTATCGCCCATTTGATCAGGAGTCCATTCGTCGCCTTTCCATCGAAAGAAACTGTGTTAAGTGCAAGCATTAATTCCTCGTTGTTTCATCTCTCTTGCAAGTCTATGGGTCAGTGTTAGCACAATCATGTTTGATTTCCCTTGAAATAATTCGATTGCACGAGTCGTCTTTCCTGACCCACCACAGCCGTTTAAATAACTCGTTTTATATATACATATTGGATCATATATCGACGGTGCATTAGATAGTTCCGATATCTGATTATTTTTCAAATATTTATCTTCAATCGTAACATCTGCTGATTTGGAATAATCACACGGTATTTACTTTTTAATTCTCCATGACCTCCAACTCTCGTCAGAATTTGTAAATTCGGGCATTGCTTCGCAAAGTTTCGCGTTTTTATAAAATGAATCAGTGGCTACTCTAACCGCGGTGTCAGGAAATCTATTTATCATTGAAAATAAATTAATAGAAGCATAAGCTAGCATAGACGCCCTTAAAATGTGTATACTGAAGATTTTTTTCCATCGTTGTAAGTAACAATTGTACCTTATTTGGTTCCACCGGACAAGAAAGCGTCTTTACGATTTACATATATACCTTTAGATGTTACAACCGCGGTTATAAAGTCGTATTCAACATTATCTATGATCAACCGCGAAGAATATCGGTTATGGTCGTTTTTTTTTTGCCACCCTGAGTGAATTTACCAATTATTCTTCTACCAAGATCTTTTGCTTGTCTATTTCTAACTTCAAATATCTGTTTGGACCATTTGAAGATATATTCTTCGTCGAGATCGAGGAATTGTTTTTTGTAATCGCTAATTATACTATCAAGACTATCAGGTTGTGGTAACCAAACCTCAGTTTGTTTCCGATATGATATAATTGCTTAACTGACAATGAGCGATATCAGCAATTTAGAATCAATCATGTACCGTAATAACACTATTGGCATCTAGTGATTTTCAGAAATGTGTCTACCAATCCAAACATAACAACACGGATGAAGTCCTTTAGCCAATTCAAATGATACCACACGAGCAAATCCAGTTAAATCAAAATCGGGTAGTGGTCCATTAATCGCAACACGAGTCATTTCAAATCGTTTAAAGTACTCAGCGCATTCTCCGTACCCGAGAAAACTCTCTGGATAACACGCGACCATATCAATCGAAATAATACTTTCGGGGTCATATTTTGTATTCCATAATCCTTCATGGTTATATTCGATACAGCTTGATGTGATATCTTATAGAAATTCAACTCTTGTTAGTTTCCACGTGTTTTTCTTTCTCGCAAAATGAGCTGCAACTGACGTTGTTCGTTGTCTTCTGTTGAAAAACAACTAGCTAGTTTTTTCATCTCGTTGTGGAGGGCTTCAGTACGGTATATTTCTCTGTTTGGTCTTACAAATTGATCGAATTTACCCTCTTCAACTTCAAAACTGTGAAGTAACCACACTGACACAGGATCGTTCTTACTTGACTGAGAAATAAAATCAAATAAATTTCCCGTGTAATATTTTACGGTTCTATCCCGCGGAAATATTGTTACTGCAGGTGTCCACCCGTGTTTGTTATGATCAATAATTTTGATTGGAGCTCCTCTCAACTTATATTTCGGTTCGTATAATACTTCACCTGTTATCGTCGTTACTGATATTGGGAATCTTAATGATGTTTCTAATTTGGCTATATCTTTAATCGTTGCTGTTAATTCCCATTCGTTTATTTTTGTACGTCTCAGATCAGTTAATTTGTTTCCACGCAACGCATTTGTGAAGTGTTCTATTATTCGTTCTGCTACACAATTTATCCTTGACAGTTTCATTGGTTTTAATTTTTCAATACTCGGTTTATCATTTAACGAATAGATTCCACAAACAACTGCTGTTACAGGATAAGATCTCTCGTAATACGGTTTGTCAATTACAGTCAGAATTCCTGGTTTGGAATCATGACTCAGTGATAGTTCTTTTATCTTTCAAAATTGGTTCAAATTTTTCTCGAATAATCCAATTTCCCATTTCTGAGCGGATAATGAATTTCACTCTGAAACAATACTTTTTTCTGGTCAAGATGTGAGATTATCATTGCTGCTCATTCGTCGTTCATGGTAGCATCAACACTACCATCATATCGAAATGCTGACCAGCAGTGAGATGCTCCATCGCGTTTGAATTCATTAAAACAATCGCGGATTTTACCTATCATGCTTCTATCACTTATTAGACCCTTTGGTACATCTACGGAGACTCTATCGAGATTGAATTTAACATTTTTCTAAGGCTTAATTTTCGATAATCTATATATATAATTAATCTATATAATGAATCAATGCAAATGGCTTATGATAGAATCAGCAACCGCATGTAACAAATCATGCAGAAAGGAATTCTGTGAATGTCATTTACAAAGTGTTCGTAACGGGAGTTATGGGCCCTTACCTTTCATACGATGTGGGGTAGGTGTGAGAGGAAATTCGCAGTTGTGTCTGAGTTGCGGTGGTAAGCGATACATTGAGTTGAAGCGTTATTATGACAAGAGAATAAAAAACTCCATCAATGATCTTGACTCCTTTAAGGACAGAATCATAAGAACTCCTCTAGACTATATTCATAGATTCCAAAGTAATAATTTAACCAAACTATGAATTAGACAAATAATATATAGTATATAAGAGACTAAGAATTTCAGCCACATCCCGTGATTACCATTAATGAAGCATCTTGTGACGGTATTGTCAGAAACCGCAGACTCAAGAATCCAGTTGGTATTGACAATGATCTTGGTATTTTAAGTTTACTGTTAGAAAGAAGAAATATTTTTGTCATCGATTTGTGTTCGAGGTATTTAATGGATTGATCGAAGACGGTCTTGTTATTGATCATATTGATTCCAATCCTCAGAATAATTCTTTGAATAATGTACAAGCTATTTCTCAGAGTGAGAATACTAAACGAGGTGAGATTGGAAAAAACTCGAAAAATGCCAGGTCTATAAAATCATTTAATATAAAAACTAACGAGGAGAAGGTTTTTAAATCAATATGTGAAGCCGGTATATATTTTGATATTTGTAGAGCCTCAGTACGATATGTTGCAGAAGGGCTATATCTATCTTCTCTTTCGAAGCGATTTAAAAACAGAATTCAATTTGCATATATTTTGAGAACACCGAAGGGAGATAACTCTTGCAGGTATGTGTACGGCTTTTGAAAGAGTTACTCTCAATGGGTTTTTCCAATTAAATTCCATTGGTTGGTCTTAACTGTCATGATTCTCAATGGAGATATAATCAATTGGGAAAAGTATCTGTTTTGTAAGAAAACGAATCAAATAGGTAGGATTACAAACAGTTATATTCTTTTTTTTGATGTTTTTCAAGTAATCGGTTTTCTTTACAGAATAACTATGATTGATACACATATATCGTATTCAAAAGTAATACCTGTAGATATCGAATATAGCGTATTCGTAACGCGTTGCAGTTTCGTCCCGAAGCCCATGGTTCGATTCTCGTTACATAGATATTGTCGACGGTAAGGATTTAGAGTTTTTTTCAATATAATTAAGGGCGCCAGCCCAAAGGTACTTCGTGTACACCTCACGTCACGTCAAATACGTGATGGTGTGATTTTATACACGCTGGGAAATTAATTCTTGGGGGGATGTGTACAAAATACATAGACAGTCTTCTGAATATTCTAACATTTCGTTTCGCTTAGAAAATTCACTGGAGATAGGTCGATGTGAGCCCCAAAATAAATAATAGCATGGATGCAAAAGCTCTACGTCACACACTAGGGTAACCCCCACAGGATAGTTCAGAATGAATTATCGGCTAAAAGAAACGGTCATAGGGTCAAAGAGGGAAAGAAGAGAGAAAATCTCAAAGAAAAAGAACCCTATTAAAGACACAAAGACCAAATAAGGGACCCAGTGTGAATGATAATCGCTCATCATCGCTATTATTTATTTTTGAAAAATATATCAATATCAATATCACATATTAGAGATATATATTTTATTATATATATGAATTCTGAAAATATCAATGAGATCATAACTGATATTTCAAATTTGAAAAATCAAGGAATTCAATCGTCGGATAAATTAAACTGTGATCAGATTCTTTCTGATTTTCAAGATATCGAATACAGCGCTATGATTAATAAATACGTCTTTCGAAAACGATATGCTTTTATAAAAAGAATACAGAATGAAATTCGTGACCCCCTTGTATTCTGTAACGACGTCAATAAGTTTGTCCAGTTATTCACTGTTGTCGAAAAAATCAGAAAAGAATTGGGGCAGCAATATGCAATCAAACGCACAATTAATTTGAGGGTTAAAACAATAAGAGATATTATCCGCCAAACCGAAAATACCCCTTTGGTTACCTCAACAGAATAAGTTCTAATCAACGATTTGACATGTACAATACTTCAATACCTATTATTTCTTAAGGAAATCGGAAGTTCCCTCATCTAACTTAGAGCTATCAGATTATCAATCTGAATTATCGTATCGAGAAAACCATTTATTAGCACTCCATATATGTAATTTTAACATCATAGTAGGTATTTATTGAACTACTAATAATTTTATTGCATGAAAAATATGGAGAAAGTGTCAAAAATTATTATTTATTAAGGAAATCAGAAGTTTCTCCATCATTGATAGTGGTGTTTTTAGATTTTTTGTTTTTTATTGTAATGCATTTTTCATTGATTTTTGGTCTTTTTCACTATATTTAGATCGTACATTTAAAAACGCTAGCGTTTGCTATATAATGGTATACACGAACGACTAGATTAGTACGTGAAAGATTAGCTGCAATTAAGAAGTTCATCCCAATCCGCGATTCTGTTCGAGAAAAATTGCAAGCGAGACAGAGTCTTCAGACTGGTTTTATAACAGGGACTGAAGAATTGTTTAAACCAATAACCACGGCAACCAAAGATGTAAAATCAGCCACTGAAAGAGCAATATCAGCCACTGAAAGAGCAATATACGGAGAAATCCCCAAGGAAGGGAAAAGGAAAGAAACGTCTATTCTTCCTGTACTTGACAAAATAGCAAAAAGATCAAAACAAACAAAAGAATCTTTAACAACACTTCCTGGTGATATAATAACTGCTGTAAGACAACACAAACAAGAACGACTTGAACAAGAAGAAATAGAACAACCAGGTGATATTGATATTAGCTCCCAACCACCTGAACCATTTGAAGAAATTGAACAAGAACAACGAGAACAACTTGAAGAAAAAATTTCGAAAGGGAGGAAGGGACACATACCTGAAGAGATATTTACGGAAAAAGCGATAAATAAATTTAAAAATTACACGGATGATGAATTAGCTAAATTTGCTGTTAAAAATTTTAAAAAGGTAAATGGGAAAAATATATAAATAATGGATATGAAGAAACTATAAAAACCACTGACACCTGGTATAGAAAAATATATTTGGCAAATCAAACTGGATTTAGAACCTCAAAAGATGATAATAATTTTATTTCGTATATAAATAAAATTTAAAAAGATAAGAAGTGGTCAAAAACTATATGATCGAAAAGAAGATGATGATGATGCACAAGGTGCAACTGGTTATAGTAGTTGTGGGAAGGGGTTTTCTCAGAGTGGAACTCCAAGTGGAATTTCAGGTAGTGGTCTTGTTCGTTGTCCTGGTAATATTCTCAGCGATATAGCACGATTAGAAGTACTCATAGGAGGAAAACGAACTGGAAATAACTCACAGGAAATAATTAATGAAGCAGCTGATATCTGCATGCGGTTATTTCAAGGCGGCATCATGAATATCAAAACATATCGAGATTTCATTGAGGAGTTAGTCGAAAATCATGGTTATTACAGTGATTAATCACCGAAATTGCTAGCAATTTCGATTAGATAGATATTCATTTAGAAAACACTAGTGTTTTTATAATAAGATGATCATACACTACAACCATGATAAACCAACCAGTGTCTATGTAGTAAACTCACGATTGCCAGTTTATAGAGCGTACTATGGAGATGGTCTTGGCAATACCATTGCAGGGTTATTTGCAAGAATGGCTCCAAAAATAGCACCATTAGCAAAAAAATAATCAATGAAAGCTATTGATGTTATTCGTGATAAGGGTATTAGCGCTGCTGGAGATGTTGCCGGGAAAGCATTTTCCGCTGAAAAGGATAAACTAATGTCGTTAGTTCGACGAAAAAAGAAATTACCAGCAATGACGAAGTCATCACTGCCATCCACGGAAGTGATGCCTGCAAATGTTAGTAAAATAATAAATAACGCAGTGGATCAAAAATTTGCATCGTGGCGACTTCATCGTTGTCCAATGATGCATATGAGGCACAGGGGAATAATATTGCAAACATGATAGCGGGAAGTGGCTTGAAACCACGACCAAAATCATGATTTAGATCGAGGAAAATATAATAAAATGTTCAAATTGTCTCCTGACCCAGCCATTGATATGGAAGCTCCAGTGCGCAAGAATGATTCTGTACGCGATTATCAGTATTATTCCTATCATGCAGTACAACCGGATATTTTCGATCAAGAATCGAACTTCAAGTCCAAGATATCAGTAAATACTTTTTGCCTTGTGAAGCATTTATTGAAGTGGAGGGAGAACTTGTAACAAATGATCCTGACCATGATAATCCACCATATGACAATAACCCAACTATCCGAGTTGGTTTTGTTAATAATGGTATCATTGCGCAATTTGAGAGTGCTCGATATATGATTGATGGAAGAAAAATTGAATCTATAGAGCGTGATGTTGATGTTGCCACAACAATAGTGGGGTTAGCAAGATATTCTGATGATTATACAAGATCGGCGGGTCCATCTATGATGTTTTCTAAGGATATTACTGATAACGCTGAACACGTCCAGTATTCTAGAGCAAAGGCAGCAAATGCTGCTGCACTTAATCCAGCACCACCCGGATATGTAAGACCAGTTGCTGATTTTGATGTCATAAATAATATTATTAATTACAACATGGGGATTGCAACACGCGTAGAAACATTATAGGGACAGCGTCGACGATTTTCATGCGCGATTCTACTGCATCATATTTTCGGATTCTGTAGAAATGTTAGAAAAGTTATCTATGGAGCGAAGCATACAGTAGCACTCGTGCGAAAGAATAATGATAATGATGTAATCTGGCGTGGTAATGGTGTCTCCCCGGGTAAAATTATTTTAATAAAACTATCATGCCAGTAATGACTCCATCAATCACAACAAAAGAGCGATTATTTTCATTTATGGATCATGGAGGAAAATCATTGCTAAGTTGGATAACAACAACAACGGATATTAAACAGGATGGTACATTTACATGACACCGAGCATCAAAACAAGGTGTTTCAGCTCCACGTCATATATTTGTTGCGTTACAGAATGACACGCGAGTTGGTGATCAGGAACGAAGTCATATGATATTTGATCAGATAGGTGTTAATGAAGTCTCGCTGAGAATAAACGAACAGGAACCATCTGAGGACATACAACTTGATTACACCACTAACCATATTGCACGCGTGTATCATCGTCTGTTGTCATATATGGGACGCGATCAAAATGTCGATACTGGTTTGCAAATATCACAGTTGGATTTTAGGAATCTATGTCCAATTTATTACTTTTTGCTGGAACATCTTGACTTAACAAGACAATCCGTCGTTGATTACACTTTAGAGCTCGTGTAGCCCGTCCTGGTGGTATTGCTAATTAAAGAGCAATTGCTGGCATTCTCAGCGACAAATCAATGTTACTTGAAGGTGTTGGTGGACGAATGAGAGTAATCGATGCACCAGTAGAAAATATGTAGTGTAGCAATTAGATCAATCTGTTATTAATATAATGTCATATAGTCATATTAGGGTTACATTAACTCCTGGTCAAAATTAAAAAATTACAATCAGAATCTGCTAAAATATGTGCAACCACGATAACGCTAAAACACAATCAGGTGTCTGGTGGTCAGAATAAATTGTCGCTGACAACTCATCAGATAAAACACTTTCAATGATGCCTTCAAAGATAAAAAAAGGTGTTCAGATCACTCTCTCTGCAGCTGCGATCAAAAACATGATAAAATCAGGTGGTATATTTCCGTTGTTAGCTGCGTTACCATCGCTAATTGCGGCAGCATCCCCAGCGGTAGCTAAAGCGGCAGCGTTAGTAGCCGTTGGTACCGCGGCAGGGATGGCACTAGAGAAAGCTACCGGGCAGAGATACAAAAAAAGGGAAAGGGTCTAAGACTACCAGGAACTCCGTATTCATGACACAAAGGATGGGGCTTGAGAATACCGGTAACGGTTTATTAACTCCGATGTCTTCGATATTGCCTATGTCAAATTTTGATTTACTCGATGCTGCTAAAAAAACTAGCGATTAAAAACTTCAGAGGTGTCTTTTTGAAAGATCGGTTGCCGGCACAACCAAAAAACGTTGTAACCGGTATCATTAATCTCGATAACAACACCGAACCTGGAACTCACTGGATTGCATACGCGATTGATCCACGTGCAATTGTTTATTTTGATTCATATGAGTTAGCGCCGCCTAAAGAATTTATGAGTTATTTAAACCGCTTAAACACTTTTCATAAAATGAAGACTTGGTATTCTACGCTACCAACACAGGAAACGAATGACCCACCAATATGCGGCAACGAAGTATTAAATGTCCTTGACGCTATTTCAACATCCGGAAAACCACCTCATCGGCTCGTGAATGAATATACTAGTAGTCATTTTTTAGAGAGAAGTAATATAAAATAACAATGGTCGATATTTGGGGACGATCTTTATCAATGTTGAAGAAACCTGATGCCGATGGCACTGCAATTGATGATGTAAAAAAATAATCGAAGATGAAACAGCTGGGCTGAGATGTTGAACTTAGCAAGTGTTGATCCCAATGAAATAGTTGTATTTCAAGATCGTCAGGGTAAATTGAAAACGAGTAATGTTTCTCTGGATGATATTTTAGTTAAACAACGCAACGCAGTAGAAAATACTATCGCGTTGTTTTCCAATCAGGGTAAACTCAAACCGGGTGTCCTCATATCAACAATCACAGATAAAATATTAACACTCGATACCAATAATATATCCTCGGCGAATTCATTCAAATCGCTCAATGATAAGTATCACGATCATATAAATACATTTAATAAATTCACTGATTTACAAAAATCCATCATGGAAAATATTGATAAACCCGTGTTAGAATTTTTTAGTAATCCTCCAGTGACCACACCGAAGCTCACAGAGATAAAAACTTCTATGTTAGAGTTTGTAACACTTCAATCCAGATATGAAGATCACGTTGAAAAGTTTACATCATTTCCTAAAAATATCATTGATAAATTTTTTGCAACCACGTTGGATAAATTTGACATAAAACTCCCTGATATTAAAAAATCCATCGATGAGATGAAAAACTTCATCGAGGCAATCAAAGATCATTTACCGAGGATGATAGCAATCATTGAAAAAACAAAAATTCCTCACGAACAAAAAAATATCATAAATAACGTGTACGCGATCCAACACGGATCATTTGCGTGGACTCCTACAAACAATATATTAAGTATCACTGCAACCGTCAAGGGTATTTATCGATTAACACTAATGACACCGACTCAATTTAATATTTCATCAACGAGTTCATCTGGGGTCAACAATATAATATCAACAATCATCGACAAGGATACAACTGAACGATTTACGATAACAACCACGGATTAAATTTGGCTAGGGTTTCAGTAACATTGTATGTGGAATTCGTAGCGGATTTAAGTAAATAACTAAATTGAAATCTGTTGTAATAAATAAGATGTCATCACTAATGATTTCATCACCGACGAAACCTTCGGTATCTCAATACCGCTATGATCAGGTCAGAGAATTTCAAACTAAACTCAAAACGCTCACTGAGGAGTATCAAGTAAAAGTAAAAAAAAATACCGACGAAGAATCACCGCAGTTGATGTTACCGTGTATTCGGTGAGTGGTGTAATCACCGGAGCTGGTATAATATTCTCCTTGGTGGCAATGATTGCTCCGATAACTGTTCCAATTTGTATATCAGCGGTGACAACAATCGAGGGAATTATTTCAATAATAAAAAAAAAAAATATTAGCATGCAGCCAACGCAAACCACAAGATTACGCAGTTAAATTTCATGTTGTGTCAACAGCGTACTCGCAATTATCCTCGATGATATCGTCGTCACTCGATGACACATTAATATCTGATAGTTACTTCTTAGCGATGGTACGTATTTATGATTCCGCGATGTCGAAATTAGAGCAGGATAATAATAATAATGGCAACACCGCAAGAACTACTTCAACAAATAGCGGAAAATACAACACCGGTAAAAACCAGCATGATCTCAATAACCTCAACGAATCCTGAATTCAGTATGAATTTCCCTACTCCGATTCCCGTGAAGGAGATAGAGTTAGCAAAATTACAAGTGTATTGGCCTAATATTAGGTCGGTAGCATTTGGCGGTCAACAGCCGAATAATTCCTTGGTGTTTGCGAATAAAAATAAAGAAGACGGGACACCAGACTGGAACGTTGTTTCCATACCATCTGGGTCTTACCAAATCGAACAAATCAATAACGAATTTCAGCGTAGAATCAAATCCATTACTAGAAAAGAATCGAAAATCGCTATAACAGTTCACGAGCCGACGTTATCATCTGAAATTGAGATACATTCACCCGGGTATGTCGTAGATATCTATCAGAATTCTATAAGAACAATACTAGGGTGGCCTGAAAATCCACCTCAGGCATCTTATCAAATACCGGAACCTAACAAATCCGATAATGTCACAGACGAAAAATCATATCATGAAATCAACCCATCATATCGAAATGATTTATCAGATATAAAGAATGCAAAATTAACCAATATATCTGTTACATTTCTTGATAACAATACCATGCAATGGTATATTGTTTTTGAGAAAACTCCTGATTCATCCATTACAATTACATTTACGTTAACTAACATCATTGTTTATTTGAAAGAGATTAATCAATTACATAAAACACAACTAGAACAACTACGACCGAGTTTCCAAGAGCATCTCTCTGATATAACAAGGCCACGTGATGAGATCATAAAACACATTAAGCAGCAGGGGGGGGGGGGCGAATCCTACATTTGCTCCAGACATCATTTGCTCTAAATCTAACAAACATCTCGAGAGAATTCATTCGAATCCTTCTTTTTCAACCAAAAAAAGGATTACTTGCTCGAAATATAAGTTTTTCGCAAAATCATACTCCAAGACCGTTTTCATCGTTTAGTCAAAATACGGTCTCGTCGTGATGTCATCACCCCCCCCCTACTGCTATGGGTTATAATTTATTTCAACCAAATATTTGATCAAGTCTTTAGGACTTTACAAACAAACTAATCGCTAACACCTCATCTTGTAGATCAATTAAATTATTTGACTGGTCGGTGAGTCGGAAATTAATTCTCGTTAACGAATTATTATGGCATCGCATGTAGACAGGATTAATTGGGTTTTCAATAATTAGGAATCCTCGAGGAGCTGTTGGTGCAAACGAATAAAGAATATATCCCTGCTGAGCTTGATTTGATTGCTCTAGATTAATTTGATAGCTTCTTTCCAGTGCATCACATGCTAAATTGAGCACAATTACCGTTGAAATATTCACATTGTGCGGGGCAAGATGCCTACCGCCACCATCTTTATCATTATTATATTTGAGTAGGACAGTTGAATCTAGTGTTTGTAGCACCTTGATATTGTTTCCAACAATTTTTGTTAGTTTCTTAGCGTTATATCCGGGAAACTTGAAATTACGCAGATCGGCTACTGTTATATTGTAACTGGTTAGGAATCGTTGTTTATTGTCGCTGTTTTCATTGGTTATTGTTTGAATAATTAGTTCATTCATATTTTCCATGTCAGATACAAGCTGATTTAGTATTTTAACGTGTTTTGTGAGTCTTTTTGCCGTAGTTGTTCTAGTTGTGTTTTATGTAATTGATTAATTTCATTAAAATAACCAGTGATGTCAGTTAGCGTAAATGAGATAGTAACAGATGAGTCAGCTGTTCTTTTAATGATAAAATCCCATTGCGTAGTGTTTTGTTGGTAAATATAAATCTATCGGCGATTTTTCCTTTTTTTATATCAGATAAATTATCTCGATATATGGGATTGATTTCATGATATGATTGTACGGCTGTGGTTAAGTCGGTGGCGGATTTTTCCGGTGGATTTTCAGGCCATCCTAACACTGTTCTTAACGAGCTGTTATAGATATATACAATGTATCCCTCTGTGTTTATTTCGATCGACGACGAGAGCGTCGGTTCATGAAGTTTAATAGCTATTTTTAATTCTTTTCCAGTGATGATTTTATTCTACGCTGAATTTCGGCATCGATTTGCTCAATTTGGTACGACCCAGTTGGTAACGAAACAGTTTCCCACGCTGGAGTACCATCGGGTTTATTCCACAAAAACCTTAACGAGTTATTGGGTTGCTGACCGCCAAATGCAACCGATCTGATATTAGGCCAGCTATGATATACTCGTAATTTTGCCAGCGCGATCTCACGCACTGGAATCGGAGAAGGGAAGTTCACACTAAATTGTGGGTTTGTTGATGTTATTGATATCATGCTTGTTCGTATCGGGGTGGTATTCTCCGCGATTCGTTGAAACAGTTCGAGTGACATTATTGTTAATGCTGTTTTCAATTTCCAATTTCAACATCGCGGAGTTATACAACTGGGTCATCGCGGAAAATTCAACATCGGATATGAACGAATTATCTATCGACAGCGAGATCAACTCGGATAATTTCGAGTACGCGTCAAATACCACCCGGTACCGAGCTGTATAATCGGCGAGTTTTTTCTGAGAACACGATGATAACGTTTTAGTTATCGCGGTGGCGACTGCGGCGATTGTTGTTGCCGCGGAGATAGCGATTGGAACTGCAATCGGAGCCATCATGGTCACCGTCGACAAAATAACCCCGGCGCTGGCCATCACACCGGACACCGAGTACACGGTGATGTCGATGATTGCTACGCTGCGGCGATACTTTTTCATTTTTTCACGATAGCGCTCAGAAAGTGATTTCAAGTTCGCGGAAAACTCTTTCACGGTATCATATCGATATCGATGCGATTGTGACACCTCTGGGACTATTATCGGTTCAATTGATTTCATCGATGTCATTGTTATTTTAAACCCACTAGTGTTTTTAATTATTCGCCATCGTTAAGGGGAATTGCTGGCCTATAGGTATAGTAGCTTCAGCCGGAAAAATTATCTACAAGTTCTATACACCAGGCAATTTTTGATCTAATGGTGTTTTGCCAGTCTCGATAATTAACGTCGCGACGCCACCAGAGTAGGTTCTATTATCGTCCATGATCATATTAAATTGATTAATAGAGGCCCACGTTAAACTGTTGATACCATCGACCTTCGCTTCCCCATCCCATCCCTTCGCTTCCCCTATGATAATTGTCGTCTCTTGTCCAATCCACGATTCCATGATTGATCGTATACACGATATTTTTAATACCTTTGTGCGGAATCCTTACCTTTTCAAAGGCTGCTTTAAGTTTAAGAATATCCGTGTAAATACCGAGATAATTTGCCTTGATTTCGTCAGTATTCATTATCCTCCTCGCCTCCTTGTTAAAAAAGAATGAAAATAGAAGGTTTTAATTTCAGCGAGAGTCATGCCTGCCACAAGTGAGGTTCCAAAAAACTTACCAACGACGTCGTTAGTGGGATTTTGTTCGTCAATAGCTTTTTACTTTATCGATAGCCGCTTTAATTTCATCGAGAGTCATGCCTGCCACAAGTGAGGTTCCAAAAAACTTACCAACGACGTCGTTAGTGGGTTTTTGTACCTTTTAAAATTTTTCTTTTAGTTTAAGAATATCAATTCGCGATCGTAGGTCGGGTTGTATTGCATGATATGAATAGTATTGATAATCGCGGACGGAATCGTCCTTGGGTACTTGGGCTTCTATATCGAAGGCCGGATCAGCTTGTCGTTTAAACATTATATTATTCACACTAGTGCTTTCAATTGTAAAACTCTTTGTAATCATCGTCGTTTTTGTTTTCGTTTCAAACCACTTCCTGCTATCGCGTTCATGATAGCGCTATCTGTTACCGGTGAAGCCGTCAATGGCGACGGAGTCACTGAAGCAGCCAACGACGCTAGTTTTTCTTCCACTGCGCTATTTATTGCTTTGCTGATTTTTGCAGGCATCACTGTAGTTGATGGCAGCACCGTTGGTTTCTTTCGCACCAATGATATTATTTTGTCTTTCGCTGCAGAAAATGTCCTTCCGGCAAGATTTCCAACAGCGCTGATTCCCTTATCACGAATAACATCAATGGTTTTCATTGATAATTATTTAACTAACGGCGCCACCTTGGGAGCCATTCTTGTAAATAACCCCGCAATGGTATTGCCGAAACCATCTCCGTAATATGCTCTATAAACAGGCAATCGCGAGTTCACCACGTAGACGCTTACGGATTTATCATGGTTGTAGTGTATGACCATCTTGTTATAAAACTAGTAGTTTTTCAATTAGTGATCAATCGCTAAGATCCATAGGATTTTCATCATAACCATGGGCGTCTCTGTGATTTTCAACTAATTCAGCAATGAGTTCTCGATATACATCAATGTCCATGATACCACCGGCAAAAAATCGCCTACAGATATCAGCTACTTCATTAATTATCTCGACGGAGTTGTTTCCGGCTCGTTTTCCACCCATAAGTACTTCCAACCGTGATATATCACTTAGGATGTTACCAGGACATGTCACGGTTGCGTTGAAATCCAAAGGATTTTTAATTGAATAACCTTTTCCGCTTGTTGATTTAGAACCGGCTTCTGCTCTTATGTCTATTTGTTCCGTGATTGGATCCTCCGTATAACGTGGTGGTTGTGGACCGCCTTTAACCGCAGCTAGAAAGTCATCATAACCAGGGTGCTGCAACGCTCTGATTTTATCAACGCCGCGTTTCGCTAAATATATTTTTGATGCCCAAGTGTCTTTGCTTTTTATAAAACTTTTAAACTCGTCTTTTAATAAATTCTCTCTTTTACCCTTTGGAAAATTTTCTCTAGCAAAATCAGCTAATTCGTAATCCGTATGGTTTCCTCTAATTTCATTTAATGCTGCGACCGTAAATATATTCTCAGGTGAATAGTCTTTTCCTCCAGCTGCACCTTGTTGTTCTTCGCGTTCTTCAATTTCGCGTTGAGTTTTTATATCACTGGATAGCTGTTGTATCCCCGCGCGTGTTTGTTCGCTCTCTGCTGCTATCTTTTCAAGCGTATCAAGCAGCGGCGCATTCTTTGCTCGTTTTTTTTCAGGAATATCTGCGTATATCGCTGCTTCAGTTAACTTTTTCACATCTTTGGTCGCACTTGTTATCGGAGTAAACAGTTGTTCAATTGACACAGAAAAGTCAGTTTGCATTTGTTGTCGTTGTTGAAGTTTCTCGCGAAGTCTGTCTCGAACCGGTATAAACTTTTTAATTGCTGATAGCCGCTCTCGGGCTAATCTAGTTGTAAGCGATTCACCTACTGTGAAACTATAACAATTATAAGCTGAGTTATTAAATAAATGTACCATCAAGCTAACGTATCCATCTCCGACAGGGTTAAACTGTACGACACTATCCGTGAATGTTTCAGAAATAACATCGCTGGGGGTTTCAGAATTGTAATATCTGAGAACCGCAATGAACGATTTTTGTTAACGACGCGGCAACAACAACAACTACGTGAAAATGGAGGCGTCGCGGTGATTACTTGCTACCACGACCAGATCATCCAGTACGCACATAACTGCATGAGCAAGCCCAAACTGATGAGTATTCTTTCAGGAGAAAATCCTATGTGAGTGTTACAAAAAACGCTAAATTTTTTTTTACTGAAAGCCTATTTTTTATAGAAACGCTCATGTGGTTAGGATACTGGTTTTTCCTTGCTTAATATTTTTCTAAGATCAAGAACCTTAGAACTAATTTCAGTTCGTTTTTGATACTCTTGGCCGAGCTTTTGACGTATTGCTTCAACGGTGCTAAATAGCGTTATAAATACATTAATGTCGTTACCGTACAAAGAAGCATTGATGGACTTTTGAATTCCTTTCACGAGCCTGTACATCTTAGGTAAAACATAACGACCCTTACTAGACTGATACTCAATTTCTTCATATTCAGAGGCAATCCTGTCGCAGTCGAGACCTTCAGATAATACTATCCCCTCGATTTTTTAATTTAGAAATTTCAACAATTATAGAATTTACATCTTTGATATCCATTATTTATATAATACATTTTACCTCTAATTATTAAAGAAAAATAACACTCATTTGGCAATCTCGCTGACGTCCTATGACGTCAGAGAGACCCAGAGGTTACTTTATGAACTTAATTAAGGACAGCACATACATGAAAACCCCATTTGGCAATCTCGCTGGCGTCCTATGACGTCAGAGAGACCCAGAGATTACATATACGACAACACATCTTTGGAACTCCTTGGTTGCCTTCACATCCATGTAAGCCCAAGGGAACCCGAAACATACATCTCCGGAAGGGAGGCCTAAGGTGACAAACGTCATCTTAGACCGCCCAGAAAATATGTTTGGGGGACATCACTACATGTACTTAATTAAGTTAATTAAAGATGGATATTTACAATGAAACAATTGATGTGGGACGGCACAATTCCATATATATCTCCACTCGAGTGTTGTGGCAGATTTCAGGCATAACATATACTTAATTAAGGATGGATATTTACAATGAAACGATTGATGTGGGACGGCACAATGCCATATATCTCCACTCGAGTGTTGTGGCAGATTTTAGGCATAACGTATACTTATTTAAGGATGGATATTTACAATGAAACGATTGATGTGGGACGGCACAATTCCATATATACTTAATTAAGGATGGATATTTACAATGAAACGATGATGGAATTTGTGATGTAATGATGTGGGACGGCACAAGACAGCACAAACATGAAACGACGGGGCAGATTTTCTACGGCCAATCCAACCAATCAAAAGCAACCAATATAAATTAACCCGGTTGCATGATTGACAAAAGACAAACACACGCCCGGGTCAATGGCGTTGGTTAGTTTTGATTGGTCGGATTGGCTTTCGAAAGCCCCAAGCTTAATACCTTTCATAACATATATAAGGTGACTAATACAGCAGCGTTGATTTACGGGTGTGTTATTTTATTTTCTTGAATTACTTATTAATGCTGTTTCACAACATTTAAATGAGACAAAACATTTAAATAAAACACTAAACAAAAGAATACAGCTGTTAGATAACAGCGTGTAGTTACCGATTAGGTCACAAAAAGCTGAACAGGAATTTTTAATATATAACTGCAACTCTGACATAGTGATTTTAACCACGCCCACTTACTTCAAGGAATGGGAAATCCAAGTGTTTCGCGCTCGTTCCGGCTGAGCGAACATAGGTAACGCGTTAAATTATAAGGGCATTTACTGAAAGTGTATAATATAAGGGTTTAAAAAAATAAATACAACTGTTTAAATGATGCAGTTTTAGGCAAGCGACAATAAAAAGCTTTAAAAGTGTTAAAAATTTTCCGAAACTCACAATCAAGTGTCTTCACGTAGATGTTATTATGTAGAGATTGTACATGACTGTCATATTACTCCATTACAGTCACGTGTGCGCGCCAATGTCAATTATACCTCTCTCTCCACCTGTGATAATAGCAGACGACACAAATACCTTTGACGGTCATAATACAAGGGAACTTAGTGAGTAGAGTGTTATGAGTGGTGGCGGACTTATCCATAAAGGATTTATCTCCCTTGAGTCGTTTCAGATGTATACGAATTTTATTTTATGGCCATTTTTCTTAGACAGAGTTAATTTTTGAATTCCTTCCGCTACTCTTTGTACTGAAGCACTACAAATATCAAAATATCTACTGGCTTCATTTATTGACTGAAATATGTTCTCCTCGTTATTTGATGTATCAAGTGATTTGACGGATCTCTTTCCAACTGACTTACAGGTCCCTGTCCCGCCCCTTTTTGCATTCTGACTTTGTGAGACGGCTTGAAGATTCTCAAGACAATTATCAGTCTTCACGCCATTTATGTGATCAATCACAAAGCCATCTTTGATCAATCCGTTGTGACATTCGTTTGCGAATCGATGACAATAATATTTCTTCTTCCCAGCTGTAAACGTCAAGTATCCCCTATTATTTACCCGTCCAACCGGCTTCTTTAGTCTACAATTTCTAACAACAACATCACGGGATGCTTCATAATTAACAAGCACTGGATGAGGTCTGAAATCTTGGCTCATTTGTATAATAATACTATTTATCTAATTTATTATTTGCTTTAATTATAAGTCTATCAATGTAGTCTTGAGGAGTTTTGATGACTTTGTCATTGAACTGGTCATTGATTCGTTTGTCATAGTAGCGTTTTAGTTCTCTATATCGTTTTCCGCCACAACTGAAACACAACTGCGACTTTCCCCTAACCCCCACCCCACATTGGAGGCACGGAAGGGGGCCAAAGGAACCGTTGCGAACGCTTTGTAAATGATACCCACAGAATTCGCTTCTGCATGATTTGTTACACGGGGTTGTTGATCCAATCATTAGCCACTTGCAGTGATTTATTATATTATATTTTTTCTATTTAAATACTTGTTTTAATTATATGAATGATGAATTCGAGAGATTATCAGTAATTAAGCCTTTCAAAAATTTTAAATTCAATCTCGATAGAACCCACAAAGATGGGCAATAACGGATAAATAAAATACGCGATTGTATTAATGAATTCAAGCGCGACGGTGCATCTCATAGCTGATCAACATTTCGAATTGATGGCGTTGTTGATGCCACCATGAACGACAGCAACGCAGCGTTGATGTTATCACAACTTGGCAACAAAAAGTATTTTTTCAGAGTGAAATTCATTATCCGTGTAGAATCGGGTGGTTGGATTATACGAGACAAATTTGAACCGATTCTCAAAGACAAGAAAACAGTCGTTGTTAGCCGTGATTCTAAGCCGGGTTTGTTAACTGGAATTGACAAACCATACTATGAACGAGCATATCCTGAAACAGCAGTTGTGTATGGGATATATCCGTTAAATGAAAAACCTGATATAAGAAAACTTAAACCAATGAAACAGTCGTCGCCGGCGACTTTGTCGCTGAATTGTGTAGCAGCACGAATAACAGAACATTTTACAAATGTATCCCGAGGGAACAAACTTACCGATCTACGGCGTAGCAAAATAGCTCAATGGGAGTTAACGGTGAAAGACTGCGGAGCAACTATTAGCGATATAGCAAAATTAGAAACGTCGCTGAGATTTCCAATAACCGTTATGACGATAACCGAAGAAGTTTTATACGAATCAAAATATAACAAAAATGGAGCCCCAATTAAAATTATTGATCAAAACGAACACGCATGGACGTCCGCGGTCACAATATTTCCACGAAACAGAACAATAAAGTATATACCCGACGAATTCTTACAAGAAGAATTCTCCAGGGATGGTTTTCTCGTTGAAGAGAAACTATTCGATGCTATTGCGCATTTGAGTAAAAACGACCCCGTGTCGGTGTGGTTACTTCGCAGCACTGAAAACGACACGGATACGTTTGATCAGTTTGTAAGACCAAACGGTGAATTATACAGCACTGAAGCATTTCACAACAAAATGAAAAAAACAGCTAGTGGGTTTTTAACGGCGTGTGGCAAAGCCACCAGTGATGAAGCCACTGATGATGAAATTATCAACGACGAACAATTATTGACAAACTGTTTTACAATCCCGTCCGTTGCAGCTCATTTTGCAAGAATCAAAAACGCATGGAAACCGACACGCGTAGAATTCTTGCCAGACATTGAGGCTAGTTGTTTAGAATTTAATCATGGTGGTTTATGGAATAACAAATACGACCATGATAATATCATTTCAGTTGATATGGCTGCTTGTTATCCTTATCTTGGTTATGGAGAGTGTGCTGAGTATTTTAGACGATTTGGACACCCCGTACATGAAATGACTCGTGTTGCAATTAATGGTCCGCTGCCCGATTTTGATTTAACTGGATTCGAACGTGTAGTATCATTTGAATTTGCAGCAGGACTTCATCGCTGTTGTTATATTTGGATTGGTAGACACATATCTGAAAAGAAGTGGCTTCCAATAGCGCTATTACGATTCATGATTGATACAAAAATGTTAATTTCGCTGACGGTCAGTGAAGCAATCATATCATGTCGGAAACAAACCAATGTCTGGTTACCAACACCGGAACGTCTTGATAGTATAATTGAGGAATCCAGAAAACATATTGATGCCAACGAAGAATATATCATTCAGTGGTCCAAACGGGTATTTAATCAACGAAACATCGAAGCAAAAGATCTCGGTAGAAGAATAATCGGAAAATTTACTCAGGGAGGAAAAAAATGCAACTATAGACGATATTGTTCACGGCTGATTATGGATAACACCGAATATGACTTTGTAATCGCGGATGCGGTATCTAAAAACATATATGTAGATCGTAAAGATGCCTTTTTGTTCGATGGAACAAAATTGGGTACAGTCGTTACTTACAGCGACGGTTACAGATCCCCGTATACACATTTGAGGTCGTCGATGCTGGGTTATGCTAGTATTAATTTATTTTCAATGATAAATAGATTTCCTGACACTGCGGTTAGAGTTGCCGTTGATTCATTTTACATTGACAGCAAGTACAGTTGCGCAGTTGCTGAATTCACTAATTCGGATGAAATCTGGGGATCATGGAGAATTAAAAAAGAAATGCTGCGTGAGTATTCTGAATCAGCAGACGTTGAAAGTAAAAGTAATTACTTACGCGGTGATAATTTATCAGAACGTTCTAATGCACCACCGATATCCGATCCAATTTGTAGATATAAAACAGTTTATTTAAACGGCTGTGGCAGGTCAGGAAAAACGACACGGGCGATTGAATTATTTCGTGGGAAAAATCCTACGGATTTTACAAACATGATTGTGCTGACACCGACCCATAGACTAGAGGGAGAGATAAAACAACGAAACTTTGAAGCTTGTACTTATCTCAGCTTTTTTCGATACAAGGGCGATAAATGAACCCTTGAAAGAATGGGTGAGAAATTCATCCCTGCGGTTATTATTTGGGATGAGATATGTACTGTTTCAGTAGATGTATTAAAATATTTCTTGATTGGTTGCTGCAAAAGAATACAGCGGTGATAATGTGTGGAGATCATGGCCAGCCACCACCACCATTTGTCGGCGCGGGCCCACATGATTGGTTAAAAGTGTTTGTTGACTATTATGAAGAAATCGATACCGACTATAGAGCACTTGATGAACAATTACGTGAGGTCAAGAAATTAATTAGATTACAACCGGATAGAATCCAATGTGAAATAATCAGAGAAATAATTCCTGAAACTTCCATGGAGGAATTTTGGGAAGCATGGAGACCAAACGATTTTGTAGTGGCAAGTAGAAAGATAGTCTGAGATACAATTCAGCGGCAATTATTTGAGCTACACAAACAAAAATATCCGATGTTACAGGTTCCATTGTTACAGACCAACCGACACCCGCAAGCAAAACATCGAGGTGGAAATAGACGGCGGAGGCAAACAAATACTTGTGCTAAATGATATTGTATGCGTTGATATACAATTTGTTGAACGCGCATTGAACGCTAAATCATCGCCATGGACACTGTGTTATGTAACAACAATACATTCCTCGCAGGGATTAACCATCGCGGATACAATTGTTTGGATAGTCGATAATCGCATTGAGTGGTCAAATTTAGTCTATCTTGCAATGTCTAGAGTACGGCGAATAAATCAACTTCGAAGAATTGTTTTCGATGATGACACCACAATGGATGATATTGATGTTAGCATCATTAATAAAAAACTCTCCGGTTACAAACAACAAGACAAAAAAAAAACAACGAGAATTTGATATTGATGCTGAATTAATAATTACGCTGAAGCAACAACAGAATAATCACTGCGCAAGTTGCAATTGTATAATGCGTTGGCAGTATTCGGATAAAGATCCTCGCCAATTTACCGTAGACAGAAAAAATAACAGTCTCGGTCATGTCAGAAACAATGTGATGTTGACTTGTCTTGAGTGTAATAGACGCAACGGCGCTAGTTAAGACCGCGCGGAAGCAATTGAGTATCATCGGGAATCACTTGTAGTTATTCGCGTGTAAAACCCCACTGAGGGGCAGTTGAATCCAATTTATAGATTGGAGGTCTACCAGTTGATCGTGTTGTAGTAGATATGCTATTGCGTAGTGACACTCCAAATAGGATCAGTAGCCCTTTTTTTACCACCTTCGAGTTCTCCTGGTTCATTTAAATATCTCACGGTGACATTGCTGAGAATTGGCTGAGAAACGCTATCCCGCTGTGGTTGTGGTATATACTTTTTTATTGCGTTGTTAGGTTTCATATTGATTGCTCTGGTAATCTCGTTATTTAGCGCTGCAACTACCCCTGGTAACCTTTTGACCCATTCACGGGATCGCTTTTCTTGGATAAATTCTTTTGCGTATTGATATCCAAATAACCGCTCAGCAAGAGTCCGATTAAATCGTTCTACAATTGCCTGATCGCGATGTAGTGCAGTATGCCCCGTCTGATGGTGACATTGTGATCTTTCATCGCTGATAAAACAGCGCCTTGAAATTCCTTGCCAGGATCAACTTGTAACAGATTTGGCCAGCGTAGAGGGCCTCGTCGATAAATCTTTTCAAATGCAGAAGCAACTTCAGGTGATGATTTTGTTTTTAGCGGTTCTGCTTGTTTGTATCGACTCGCAACGTCAACTACGGTTAGCGCATATTTGTAGCCGTTGTCATGTGGTAAAAACAATAAATCAGGTTGATGAACTTCATTTGGTCCGGTAACATCAAAATGCGAGAAATTGATTTGTTTAGGACGCGGTAGATAAATTTGCCATATAGCCTGTTTGGATAACCAATTAGCCGCAGTGGTCTTTTTCACTTTTGCAGCGCTAGCGAGTTTATTGATTGCAGCGCTACCCCGCCAGTATCCTTTCGGAGAATAATAAATAGATTCCATATTATTAATTACCAGCACCATCATCAATTTGCCTTTCATAGCTGATTTTACCAACCACGAAGCCAATTTTTCTTTGAAAGATTTATCAGGAATAGCATTTAACGCATGAATTAATTTCACATCCGCGAGATGCCTGTGTTGCAAATTGCTGCTTTTATAATATGCAACATCATGAGCATGACACGCATTATCAATTGCGTTTATCGGATACTCGCCGGGTCGGGGCTGATTTTGATCATCAAGTCTGATATCTTATAGTGTTCCGGGGCCACAGTAGCTATATCCTGGAAGGTGCTTTTCTCCGGGGTGCTTTGCCCATGGGGTTCCAGGGAGCTTTGCCAATTTGGCTGCGATATCACCTCCTCGTTTTTTTAAAAAACATATCCGGATTTCATAGAAACAAATCTAAACCTTTTTATACCACATGTTGCACATCTACCAGTTTAGTGCTGATCTGTTATTTTTAGCTGTAATCGTCGTCACATCATTTGTGTTAGTACGCGTTTTACACTTCACACAATATAGATCCATAATTTATGTATAGAGATATGAATATAATTGATTTTCAGCGACTAAAACAAGAGAACCAGTTAAGCATCATGCAGCGCTACCAAACTCTATCCGCGCAATTATAATCGGGCCATCTGGATCCGGCAAGACGCAATTTTTGCTCAATTTAATAGTGAGATGGATGAAGTGGAATAAGTTGTATTTGGTCGCCCCGAGTGTAGACGATCAACGATGCTATGAAGTGTTAAAGGATGATAACAAGAGAGCAATGGAAATCAACGGCAAGGGCATTATTGAATTTATAACCGATATTGACGAGGCACCATCCGTGGATGACCTTGAATGGAGCATTAACAATTTAGTCGTATACGACGATGTGATGTTAGACAATCAAAAAAACCCAGCTAGAATATTTTCCCGAGGCAGGCACAAAAACACCAACGTGATATATGTCACTCAACGCTATGCTCAGATTCCAAAAGTAATCAGAGATAACTGTAATATTCTTGCTGTATTCAACGGCGTTGATACACATACGCTACGAAATATTTGGCAGACATGGTGTTCTGATATGGACTTCAATCAATTTAAAAATTTCTTTAGTAAAGCCCAGTCAACCCCGCATGGATTTATAACAATAAATTTACATGATCCTCGAACACGATATCGTATCGGACTCGATCAAATATTTGGTTGAAATAAATTATAACCCATAGCAGCAGGGGGGTGGGGGCGATGACATCACGACGAGACCGTATTTTGACTAAACGATGAAAACGGTCTTGGAGTATGATTTTGCGAAAAACTTATGTTTCGAGCAAGTAATCCTTTTTTTTGGTTGAAAAAGAAGGATTCGAATGAATTCTCTCGAGATGTTTGTTAGATTTAGAGCAAATGATGTCTGGAGCAAATGTAGGATTCGCCCCCCCCCCCCTGCTGCTCATTAGGATATTAAATCAGCTTGTATCCGACATGGAATATATCAACAAACAAAAAATTCAAGTAATAATTAATGATAAGAGCGGAGATAAACAAAAATTCCTAACTGGTTACAATATAACAGAGGCCGATTTACCTGATTTCAAGTTTCCTAGGTATAACGGAAATGAACTAAAAAAATCTGTTAATGATCGTATTCAAGAAAACTTTTCTCTGATACTCGCCAAATGGAAACAACAAACAACAATCCTCAAACATAATAATGACCCAGACGGCGGTGGTAGACATATCGCTCCTCAAAACGTCAATATATCCTCGGTGATAGCATTGAATTTAGTTTGTGATGTTATCGAAGGGAGTTATCAAATAAATCTCGAAAGATCAAATCAAGCTCAACAAGGATATATTTTATATTCATTTGCACCAACAGTTCCTCCAGGGTTTCTAATAATTGAATCTCCAATTAATCCGGTCTATATGCGATGCCATAATGATTCATTAAAGAGAATTCTCTTCAAACTCACTGACCAGTCCCATAATCTGATTGATTTACAAGATGAGGTGTTACAAATTAGTCTGTTTGTAAAGTCCTAAATTACTTTCATCTTAAATGATTTTCATCGTAAAAAAAATTGTTAACCAATAGCAGCAGAGGGGTGGGTGGGTTGAGACAACGACTTTGGCGTCCTTTTTTTTTGGATTCTGTTTTACCAAATAGAAGCTTTTTTACGATTTCGAGGAAGCCTTGGTTTGCCAAATTGACGCCTCTAAAAAGTTGTACAGTTCGCCCCGTCTGCTGCTCAACGTTGCTTAAATGGTGTGAATATTTCAATTAGGTTTGTCTGATCATTTCTGACACTCATTTGCGTTTCATTTAAAAAGTTTCGTTTATGTTTGTATTTAATGATGAACAGCCGTCAAAATATTGCTCGAATCGCCCCAGAAAAGACCATTTTTGTATTGCTCGATAATGCATAATAATATATAATAATATATAATATAATGCATAAACTTTGTACATTTATAATAACCTAATGTTGTTCTCTGCAATCAGTATAAATACAAATGTTCAAAACATCAGCGACGAAAGCTGTTTTAATGATGTATTGTTCAGGGAAAAAGCTTTCTTTGTGATAATAATAAATTCGAAAATCGTATACCTTATGATGATGGCTGATCCTAAAATTTGATAAATATACTTGAATGTTATGAGAGAGAGAGAGAGAGAGAGAGAGAGAGAGAGAGAGAGAGAGAGAGAGGGGGGGGGGGTACAATACCTATAAACAAATACAACGTGTGAGGGACTTCTTCAACATATATCGCGCGATTGTATTACTTGACTGACAGAGGATACCGTTTTTAAAAATAATACATTTATTATCAAGACGATGGGTAAACATACACTTTTATCGCATTTTATTTCAAATAGGTATCTAGTTGGATATAATTATGTAAAAGGAATATCATCAAGACTGATTAATTCAAACATATTTGTTCCAGTGCGCATTGTCCCCACTCACTATAGACTTATCATCGACGACATTACTTTGACGTAACCAACTAAAACTCAGTATGATCTCATTAAGTATTTTGTGTTTTTTAATGCAGGCTATTTATACCTATAATCAGGGCGCGGGTTTTAGAAAGAGTTCTGGAGAAATTCCTGTATTTATTTCCAGGTGTTCATCCATTTTATATTAAACGAGTTGGAAATTATAAATATCCGTTATAAATATCCATTTATCACTATAGCAGTACTCCTATGTGGCATGCTTTGTGGCATGTAGTTTGTATTTCAATCCCCCCTACATACAACCCCCAGCCCCCACCCCAAGGTCAAATAGCATTGAATATCAAGCTGACATGGCAACATGTAAACAGAATTAAAATTTGCGAAAACGTGTATTACCTTTATGTTATACTAAAGAATCATTCTGGAAAATCATCAAAATTGAGGTGTGCTACATTTAATTTTATTTTACATGTGCATCAATATGGAGTCCATATAAACAAGAATTTTCATACATTAACGAGTGTATGCACACGCCCGAGCTATATTGGATATACGAACTCACAGAATACATTTATCGATGGACATCTGGGACTTTTAAAATGTCTATTTATTCAAGGATAACGTGAATTATGAAAGAGAGGTTAGTCCCGAAATCGCACTGTTCGTAATTAACTTAATTTGAAAAATATGGAGCAGCTATGGTCGAAGATCTTGCCCGCTTTGGACAATCGGCATGCATAGATGCATGTAAAGTTTAAAGATTAAAGAACATAATGCACATGTCATTGAAAATTCAGCAACTGAACACAAGCAAGGATCTGAATGATATAATTCAAAATGATCATTCGCATCCAGTTTCTTTTTTGACATTCTTCAATCTTATGTAATTCTGTCTGCGTAACTCAGATATACATGAATGGCCATAAGCAAAATAATTGTATTAATCAGTTTCAGAAAACAATTTTACAGTAGATATATAGTCTTTCTTGTATAAACATCACAAATTTATTACAATCATTTAAATTTAAAGCCTACATTGATTTAAAAATTGGCCAAAATCAAATTTGGTTAATACAATTTGAATGAATTAATCGTAAATAATGTATCGATGAAATCCGTAAACACTTCAGGGAAACATCTTTTCTGTGATAAATTCTTTATTTGCAACGCCGGCTATTTCATGATACTCTTGCTCTATAATGTCAACAACATTACTTGCTCATTTTAGCAGAGTTCCAGCTTAGATGTAGTTACTACTTGATATAGTTCAAGAGATGCAATGTATCAAAAACACTGACAGACTAAATAAATTCTTTTTCACGTGATCCACATTGGTAGCCTAAACATTATCTAGTAATATGTTATTCACGCACACCTTTATATTATGTAAAAGATTTTAATTGATTGTTGGGTGTAGACCTCCATAGTGTTGTCAAAACAATTATACCCCAACACAAACATGACGTCTTATCTAAATAATTTTTCATCATTTGCAGAAAGGCACGAGTTGATCTACATAGCAGATCATGTATCCTATCACTTGCTGTGCTAATTTATTCAGGTGGAGATATGTAGCTCATTCTTAAATGGAATACACAGAATCAAGTCATAGAAAAATGGACTTGATAAATTATATGCTTTACACCTACTAGATTAGCTGTGCAAATTAATAATTTTATTGCCTTAAAGTAGTATCTACCTATAAAGGTTTTATCAGCAACTGAATTGAACAATTAAAATCTTGTTATCTGTGGTGGCAACATTTGCGAATGTCTTATTAGAGGCTGTCATTTTGTCATTTAGATATACGTACTCAAGTTTGCATCCAGTCCTCTTGTACATAGCTCCCAGCAGGACGTTTTCTATCCCGGTCAATATGTCTACATAGGTGTCTGTATGATTTGCTTCAATACGTAGTAGTTTTAACTCCTGTGAAATAATAAAAAAGAGGCTAGATTAGCAAATCAGCTTTTATTCACGATAATGAACCTATATAATATATTGGTAGAATCAAAAGATTGGTAGGAATAGAGAATATCTGACAAACCACCTATATAAATCAACACAACAGTTTGTACACAAGAAAAGAATGGTTGTCAGATAAAGATGTAGCATATGTATATCCAGTTTCATCAAAATACATCATGAAGATTTTTAAAAGGATATAAATAAATAGATAAATACACAAATGAACTAATAATATAAAAGATTCAATGAGCCCAAGATAGAATTATCTAAATAAAAACAAAGTATGAACTAAGTTACCAGTGTTGAACAGAATTTGATGACCTGCCATTTTGCTAGCCTTCCACAAACCAGTTCTAACTTGTTCCAAGTATCATGCCACACACTGTCGACATCTTGTCGCTGTACCCGATCCCATTTGTTGCATATGAACATCACGTTGCTAAAATCTTTCATTTTGGAGCCTTGTTTAATTTTGATTTCCCGAAGTAAGAATTGGATCTGAAACAAAATATGTTTTAGATTTGAAGAAACAAACAAATGAGATCAATCTATTAAATATAAGGCCACTAAAATAACCTATGAGAGAGAGAGAGAGAGAGAGAGAGAGAGAGAGAGAGAGAGAGAGAGAGAGAGAGAGTTTGTCGCCAAACTGAGAAACATGTGCATTTGTGATTTTCTGAATTGGTAATGCTAATATAGAATTTGAGTTCGTTTGTAGATCTTAACAAATATAATACAATATTTAACAATTGAAACGTTAAGAGACAAATATGTGTTGCAGTGTTAAGTTTCTTGAGAGCTCGAGAAAGGAGCAAGAGGACAGTGCTAAAAGAGTTAGAGTAATGTTTTGTACTGAAGTTATTTTAGTCCAAATATTTGACAGCTTATTTTGTAAATCAAAGGGGTAAATCTTTATAGGTTTTTATTGTTCTGCAAGCTTGCCCCACTGCACTATTGTCCCGACCTCAATATCAAAAAGTGCAAAGGCTATATCTTGATTAATTATATACCTCTCCCTTTCCAAGACTCACTTTTAATTATTACTATTTCAGAATTGAAAATGACATATCACAGAAAAAACTACGTTTTCATTTAGTGTATTGCACAAGTCTTCGACCGCAATGCGAATGACGCCACTGAATGCCATCTTTTGCCTTTGAATACCTGTACGTCTTTGGAGTCATAATTATGAAAATGGATCTGGTCAATGAATGAACTCTTCTGAGGTAAGCACAGTCACAGATATTTCACATTGTGTTCATATTAAATGCAACTGTGACGAGAAAATAACATTAAAACAATCCATTAACAAATGTTTCCATAACAAATAAATCAATAATCATTCCTAAGTAGTTGTGTGGTTCCGAGGCTCAGGATACAAAGATATATATATAGTACACTACACATGGTACACAACCTAACAAGTACATTATAATTCTGTATTAATGTAGTCAAGAGAAATGAAATTTACATCATCCAAATTATGTAATTTCTAAATTATACTGAATTACATTATTATTAATATTTTAAATATTGATAATATCACCTTAGAACAGATGTGAAAGACAGTAATTGGGATCGTTAGTCTACCTGTGGGCCATATTCCGGGTTGTCTACGGTTGTTAACTGGTGACAGTGGAGGCGGCATCTCATTTAATGTAGATTGTTTTGCTCGAGGAACACAAAAGCTAAGTTGGAAATCATCTATACGTGAACCATCTTCGATCTTAGAATCACGCTCTGGATAATCATTTAGTTTGCAGAGACTTTTTTCATTTCGAAACCCATTTTCTTGAGGTTCATTTTGCTGTATGTATCTGGTTTAATTTATTGAATATTCTGTTCGTAATTGTTTGTGTTCCATATTTTTGTGAAAACGTTCTATACCTTGTCTTATAATCACGAAATGTACGCTGGTGCTCAGAACTGTTTGTTCAAACAGAGACAAACATTTCAGGGAGTAGCTCATTTCATTGCTCGAAAATAATATTTCCTACTGATTTAGGATCTTCTCAAAGTTCAAAATGTCAAATTGGGAGATTTCGCATATCACTTGCTGACATTTTACTCTTGCTGCCTATCAATGAATGTTAGGACAATACATTTTCCTGCACGACAATCTGTGTTTGAAGTCTGATTTGTAGCCCTGTTAATAGATCAGGACCAATTGAAATGGCATTATTCTGGAAAACATCGCATTGTTTTCTTCAGTGCCTAAAAATTCTAATAAAATTTATGTAAGTGTCTTCATAGTTTACATGTGATAGCTAGGCCATCACATCATCGGCATAGTCAATGGGGCCCTCTCATAGAGTTTGCATTGTACGTAGGTAGTTTTATGAAGCACTTGTTGACATAAAAGGATTTAACATTACGCAGTATGTTACGTTTAGGACAAAACGGAACATCCAATGTTAAAATGTTTGTATGTTTAAGATTGAGGCTGCATTGTTGTACTGTCAGACGTGATCTAAAGTGGGACTACATTGTTACATAGTTAAAACTGACTCCTTATAAGTCACATTGGATATGGAGGGAGCATAAAGGAAAATCTTTTTTTGAAAATGTCTAACATGCTGGAGACACTTGCGACGTATTGGATATCTCCTATAAATTGGTTAATTACAGATTCTTTCCAAGATGAATAATGTATAAGGTACAATGGACATGATAATCTTAAAATTTTAATTTAAGTCCGTCTTTGTGTTGAGTATTATCCAACACCGATATTTTGATTAATATACAACACTACTTTTACTCTCTTTCGAACAATCACTATTTGATCTCGGTCCAAACACTCACTTTTTGTGATCAATAGAACAAACTGGGTGAAGTGAAAACAGACGACCATATTGTTTTAAAGCGACAGTTTTTTTTCTTTAAAAGCCCGCTCAATGAAACATCAACTATGAATAACGAAGATTAACGCCAGGCCCTTCCTCTTAATTTGCAGATAGAACAGAATACATGAAAGGACACACAAGCGTGACAACCCTGTTGAATGATACCAGACCTTAAAGCGTTTAAAACAGCCTCGAAGAACAAATACAAAGCTATTTTAAAGCTTTATCTTTGATGTTATCTGGTATATCTCAATTATTTTGTATCCCTGACCTCGTAAGCTGTAGCAGTAAGACGACTCAACATGTTGTTTGCATCCAATTATCTGGCTAAATTTTGAAAATGATCATTACAGAATTCATTGCCATTTTCAGAGTACCGGTAGTCAGGGCCATAATTACTGTAATCATCATCATCACATGTATCTTAGATATCCTTAATGTGTACAATGTCCAATTTAGAGGATGTACTGACCTACTATTCCTTAATTAAGAACTTTGTTGCACACGGCACGAATCTTCATAACCGTTTTTAGTACCACCCGTAAACACCAACGATCTTTACGCTAGATAGTGCTTACAGTTTTATTCTTGGAACATATCATGTATTTTATCTCGCGTCAAGACCTTGTATCTAAATATATTGAATAAAACCGCAAAGACCGGAAAAAATAAAACGTGGCAGTTACAGGCAGCATAATTTAGTGGTCCACAAGACCCAAACATATCGAGTTATACTAGTTACAATGGAATTTAACTAGCTGGGGTCCAAGGGAAGGCGGCAATGTCGAACTCTCGATAGTGGTCACTATTTGTCTCTTTCTTCTTTTTGTATGTCTCTTACTTTTACCTGGATCTTTCGTTTGTTTTTCTTACTTTTTTTGTATTTGTAATTCCATCTACATTTCTTCTTTCTTAATTTGTCTTTGTCTTTCCTTTTCATCTTTTCAAGCCCAAGCTTTCTTCACTTTATTTCGTTCTTGTATTTTAATTTCAATTCAATAACGTAAAGGTTAGACTGTCATCACGACTTACTAATCAAACCCAAAGCACATTAATCCAAAATATTCTTTTCTACCAAATAATGAATCAAATTATGTTTTATTTCTTGTTTAATAAAGATTGATTTTCCTCCGAGGGATCATATTGTCTGGCAGGTTGGAGAAATCCATCCTTTCTCGAAGATTTCGAAATTGCGTATTCGTGTAACCTAGCCTAACCAATGGGAAATTAATAATTATTTTCGAACCCTCAAAACCCTATTAGCCACTGAGAAATTAAGCCATATGCGCCATTGAAGCTTATTGTTAAGATTATTAGTATTATTTGTCAAAGCACATGAATTTATTTATTTATAGATCCTATGTAATACTAAACTAATTATCAGACTAAAGTAGGCATATTTTAACTAAATATATACCCTCTCTCTGTATATATATATATATATATATATATATATATATATATATATATATATATATAACCAGGTTTTGTGCACAATACACACACACATACATATTCAACGTAGGACACGAAAGAACGTAATGTTCACACCTTTTAATAGGAAAGAGTAGGGATGACGTTGCATGATCATATTTCTTAATTTCAATCATACATACCCTGTCTTCCTGAACTCCACCTGCATGTGAACTATCTATTATACAAATATATCCATCTGCCTTTGGTACATATTCAACGATTTGCTTTGTTAATAAATTCGTGTTGCCTATTCCGGGTGTATCCACGAGAATGACGTCTTCCTGAAATTGAAATCTATATTTCAGCTCATACAGGTTTTTGATAGGAGTACTATAATAGTATTTCTAAAATAAAAAAATAAACTAGAGACAAACAGTTATGCATATAATTAACAATTATATATGACAGATATAGTCATATATAATTGTTAATTATATATTATATATAATAATAAAAACAATTATATATTATATAAATAAGTATATATGAAATGTATATTTCTAGTATTTCTGTTACTTATTCAGCATAGTTCATGTAAGATAGTTTTACAAATAGTTAAAGCTAAGTGGAAAAGCTACTACAACAACTTAAAGGAAAACTTGCTTCACTTGTTCAATTGGCTTTAAGAAGCACTCTGATGTGCACAAGAAATTTTGAGTTTGTGATAAAATATCATCACTGAGTTACATACAGAGTCGTAATATTTACTAATAATGTTTAGAAGTAATATCTTAATTTTTGAATAAAAATTCATACAGCATTATTCAATTCTGACATGTGTTTTATGTTTTGAATTTTTGTTTTATATCTAAGTGTTATTTGAAGAATAAATAATTATTTCAGATATAATTGAAATTCTTGGAGAGTTTATGACCTATATCCTTAGTTAACATATTCAAGCAGTGATTCTCTATGAACACGTCTAATATATTAATATTCAAATAATATGTCAGCGGATAGTGTGGAAGTTTACGAACCTGCAGTAAAGGTATAGGCCAGTAAATATCAACTACTCTCAATGACTTCGTAGAATTGTCCGTTGTTGGGCAGATTATCTCCAGCAGCGCTCGTTCTATCTCATTAGGATCATCCGAATTCAACTGCAATATTTTGTTGTCATCCTTATCTCCATAAGATACTTTTCTTTCGTAACTATTGTGCAGTCTGCAGATACATGCTGTTGTGTGCAGTAGGGCACTGGGTAGAATGTTCTCTCCAAGTAGTATATTCAGAAACTTACTTTTCCCTGCACTTGTCTCACCTGTCAAAAACGTTAATTGTTAATCCCATATTATATAAGGTCGAGAAATGATCTACTTATAAACCAATATTAAGACTCGCAAAAGTTATTCTCAGTCAACATATATACCCTCAACAAAATGTTCTATGTTTCTAAACAAAGAAGACATAAGTGGAACTGACTTATCTCTCCATTAAAGCAATCTCACATTGTGTAATCCATAAAGTGGATGTTCACAAACATTATTCTCATCTAAAGAAACTATTGAGAAGAAACTGCTCACCAATAACGGCGATTTGAAACTCAGATGAATCATTTTTAAGAGCTTCGAGCGTATTCCTCATCTCCTTGATGAAGTCAGGAAACATTTTTTTCAATGGCTTTTGTAAATCTTTTTTGAATGTGTCCATATCCGTAATGTCAATGAAATTCGAATAGCTGTCTATAAGTTGCCTTTTAACTGCTTGATGTTTCTTCATTGCTATGTCTACCATGTGTTTGGCCTGCAATTCAAGGAAGTATTTATTTCATTAACATAATGTAAATGGTGGAACGAATATTTATCGAATGACACAGAAAACGAATTATGCTAATGAACGCAATCAAAATGAAAGAAAGTCGTTAAATGTCTTTTAGAATCAAGACGGAAAACGGTGTAAAGAACTTTTTAATGTAGCTGTTATCGGAAAATCAGAAATAAAATAGTTTACAAAATATTCATTTTATCGGTTTGATGTTAGGGAATGCTGCAAAACGATTGAAAATTTAAATACATTTATCTGAGATACCGTTAGTTCATAAGAAAAACAGTCTACACTGTAATCACTTCTAGTTATGTGTGTATCTTGTTAAGATGCGAATTTGTTAGGATTAGCAAAATATATTTCTTTTGATAAAGATATTCAATATTCATTCTTCTACCTCAAACGTTCCTGACTCCATTTGCGGCGAAACATATTTCAGGAATATTATGACCCTAATCAATTTCTAAACTAACATCATTTATGGAACCATTGATGCATGAAATACTATTGAACAAGAACATTTAATGGTATCCGACTTTTTTGCTATTAAAACGAATCAATTACTTGTCACTGAAAACTGATCTACTTAGTTTTCTTATGGTATGGATATCAATAAAAAGATCCAACCACATTATATCAAATTTAGTCAACGCTTGTTTAAGTTATTTATACCACAATGTATGATCTTTGCACCAAATTAAAAAATAAGATTTGACCATTTTAAGTTTGTAAAATAGTTTTAATAACGACTCTGAACGTTTATGGATGGTAAATGTCACAATTGTTTTTTCCATATTTTATGCTGTTAGTTTTCCAAAAAACGCTTCATATTATTAGATATGGTGAGTATTAAACGCTAGTAGAATAGAAGATTTCTTACTTAATATAGAATATAAATTTAACGTTCTTCATTGTTGTACTCTTTGAGTAGCAATCTAACACGTAATGTGCAACATACATTTCATATTACCTTTTTGTCTGCAGGCCCTCTGCCTATGCCACCGTACAGTTTTTCTTTCAATACATTTCTGTTTAGTACTGAATCTTCACTGATTTTCACTCCTAGTTTTTGTAAGAGTCTCACGACCTTATTGTAGTCCATATCGTCAACATTAATAGCTTTTGGATGTAAGACTTGATCCGTTGATATCTATTGAAAGTAGAATAATAGCTACGTTAAACACTCAAACTAAACCTTCAATAAGCATGTGATCGTGCAAAACATCCTCATGTTATTAATAGCGTCATAATTAATCACGTGAATCATTCATCACGCATACATACGTGTTTGTGTTTGTGTGTGCTGTGCGAGTCCGTTAATTTAACTACATGACATAATAGTAAAGTATGTACTTTTGAACACATTCATATATGCTTCACCGTTTGTATTCCAACTTTGAAGCAATAATGAATATATCAACTACTATACCTAATCATCTGAAATAACAAATATATTTGCTCTGCATATTCCAATTGATGTGTATGTCCCCCATCCGCAAAATATGAACCGCCTGACCTAGTTAGTTAACTAGGAATGAAATTCAACCTCCATCAAATTTCGGATGTTCTTTTTAATATGACTACATAGGCTATATATACAAGGTTTGATACAAAATATTTGAAGATGTAATTGAACGCCTATCTGACATTAGATTGCCCAGGATCCAATGTTTGAGACTCATCAATGTCCCCATGCAGTTGCTTAAGACAAAGGCAATGGAGCTATATAGTTTCCTATATTTCCACCCGTATATGTTAGAAGTATACATGGAAAAGAACAGACGAACATTGAAACCGTGGGTATCACACTATCATCCACTAAATGTTGTGAATACTGCAACAACGACTATTATGCCTGGGATGCAATAATCCGATCATTGACTTTTTAATGTTTAGGAATATTAGGCATGACTATGAAGATAACGATTCATAGAAAAAATATACTGGGATGTTACAATATTTTAGTTATAAAACATTGCTTACGTGCAACATCAAAATATACTCAACTATCAACCATAGATGTAACAATATGATGCGGCTATGTAATATAAATACCGTTGCAGTATATTAGAGAAACAGAACGAAATTATAGTACGGTCAGCATAAAAAATCGTAGGCATAGTGGTACTTATTATTTATTTCGCCTTTGATTATCATTTGGGTTCAGAGTAATAAACATTAATAGGTTTGATATATAATTGTAAATATAATCAATATGCAATAAATTTTCTAGAAAATAGAATATTTTGTCATGGTAAAGTAAAAATAACATTTTATAAGCAAATTTCTTCAGAACAATGATAGGTTAAGTTGAAACGACCGCATATCTTCTGATCCAAACTTTAAGTGCATCTAAACAATTAAATATTTCACGAAAATAATTTTGATATATTGTCTTTTATTCTAATTAACTTATATATCAATTCTTTGAAAAGAGTAATTAGTTGTGACAGCTGCATTAAAAGCCAAACATCTTTCGATTAAGTTCAGAAACAAATATGGGCCAGGACATTCCTCATAATGTCTATACAATTGATTTTCACCTCTGCGTTATGTTTAGAACTTTCTAAGGCATCACTTGCGTTCTGTGGATCATCCATGATTTCCTTGGAAGTTAAGTTTTCCGTCGACATCTGGTCTTCCTGAAATACATTGTTGCTGTTAAAAGAATAGGGGAAAATGTATGTTTTGCCTGTTTTGAAAGTAATCTTGCAATTAAAGAATACTTTTGCTGAGCAAATAAAACAGCAATACATAAACGAAGGTATCCGTATTCCATGGATGTATTATATGTGGACACATCTCGTTCTTGTTAAATGTTTGAGAAAATCCAATGAAAGTACCCAGGTGATGTAGTGTCGTCAGATATGAATACTAGCAAAACTGTATTGTACATCATGGATTTTGTATTTTTATATATAATATAGTGTATCCGTCCACAATTATCTTAGGCTATAGGTAGGCTACATACTGACACACAAATGACAAATCACATGCTTGCAAGGTCCAAGAAAGCCCAATACATAATTTCCATCATACTATTCAAAGGGACTAGAGAGTTGAACAACGTTACTCATCCCTGCCATCAGTATACTAAACAAAGCTACAATGCTTGCCCTTTTACTAAACAACCATAGATACTTGACACACAAACTTTATACTAAAATAAGCCAAAACTATACTAATATTTTGTTCCAATACATGATTGCTCAGATTAAAATTTAAGACAGTGCTTGGAACTTGAGTTTTAAAACTTAATCTCTCAGCGGTAACTGTATTTATAGTCAAACATTTGAGTAGTCTAGTAGTCATATTTTCCCATTTCAACAAGTTACCAGACATCTTTACGACATATATAAAATCTAATCTCTCAGCCGTAACTTCATTTATAGTCAAACGTTTTAGTAGTCTAGTAGTCATAATTTTCCAGTTCAACAAGTTACCAGACATCCTTACGAGTTAGATACTGAAGATGTTAAGATACATAGAATCTGTCAGTATTTTATGAAAAGCTTGCCACATATTACCGTATTTCAAGACAGCAGAAAACAGCAGATGTTATATCAGTATTAAATTCCTTTTCAGAAGACAAATGTCAATGACATGCTTTCGAAAGAATTTCAAAAGTCTCAGTCTCCGCCAAATTTCATATTAAATTATTAATTTTGGTCAAGCATCCTTTCTAGAGTTGGATAGAGACACATAAAATAATAATTCATCTATAAACTTGTGAAACACAATTACATCCTTGCAGAAATATCTACAATCATCTTCTACTGGGCATAACAACGCATCAATAATTAGCCAGTGTGTATTTCTTCATAGTTTATGTAGGAAGGTCTACTTGTGAATTTGGATTTTATATATTTGTTTTATTATTTACTCGACTAATACTGTTTGTAAATCTGAGCTGTTCCTTTTTTGTGCCCGTAATTGCCTATGATATTTCATTTCAGCTAGCACTGTCCCTGAATATTTGATAATTGATTGCCAGGTACAGGTACGGATTGTATTGAGACTGATCTGTGTTGCTGCTAGCAATTATAAATATGTATTTGCGAATGCAACAGCATCGATCTTAATTTTCTAGCACAACGAGACACTGGTTACTATCGATATATTTCCGACAACAAATTCCGACTGATTTATCTACCATGGCTATTTTCGCCGTGATTCTAGTCACACCAAGATCAAAGTCATTGCATCTACGACCAAACATGTACGTTTGCATTTTACGACCAGCGCGTTATCTTGGTAATTTCATCTCAATCTGTTGTATCGCTTTTATAATGTGTTCACGTAGTTGATTGTAGTATATCAGGGTGGTTCCAACAAGAAATTTATACCTGTCCTTAATCAAAATTCAGACAGTTTATATACGGGTCTGGTAACACCACTTTACAGTAGATAATCCTCGACAGCTGGAGCACAAAAGTCATCGATGTTAACACCAGCGGCCAGCTGAACGAACAACCCATCGGTAACTTTTGCAACCACATCAACATGGATAGATTCCATCAGGTACATGTACAATAATAAAATTTAATCTGAAGCACAAAAGCCAAATACGGTTACGTAAAAGTCAGGATGAATGTGGATTCCTTCGAGATGAAATTTATCTCCGGCCACTAATAACGGTACGAAAACCATGTAAGTATACATGGCAATATTACGTTTCCTGGTAATTGTTAATATTAGTGGTACAAACGTTAGACCAAGATGTCGCATACCACTTATCAACATTCCAACTGGACCGGACGTATTGAATTCTGGTTATGATAGACACGAGTGTTCAAGACATTTCGGTCTTTCATATCCATTTACACTAGAAAGGAAAATAAGTCGTGTACTAAAATGTTCAGGTCAGTTTCTTCTTCTTTGATTAATATTTCCATAAGTGCGCTTAAAAAGACTACATGTGGTGGTGGTGTCGTGTTAGCGATTTATTTATCCATGCGTTGTTTTGTTTTAACAATCGGTTCGTCCACGTATTGTTTAGTTATGGTTTTTCTATCGACACAGACCTTGATAAACGCAAACCGATACACAGTTTTCTCTAATTCTAAGTCTTATGTAATCAGTGATCTCAGCCAGGTTATCTGCAACAGTGCCTTTTTAGTTGCGAATAATTCAAAAAATGACAGCAATTAAACAATTAACAAACCGGTTCCAAGCTTATACCATCACACGTTTATTATATCATTATGACGTAGAAATAGTGTCTGCTCTGTACATTAATTTACTGAAAGTTTCTGCTCAATTGTTTCCGTTAGGACTTCTTGATGTCCATTTATATTAGTGTCGGAGGATTTTCATTACCGTAAGCATGTCACGCTTCTTTTAATGTTTTGAGAAATTGGAGGAAATTAAATATAAGTTTAATAGTTGACTAATCTATATATATATATATATATATATATATATATATATATATATATATATATATATATATATATATATACACTGATGTGATGATAAGTAGTCTGTATGGTAAGTAGTCGATACAGTGCTTTTATTACGGCGTTGTTTACCAATACAAGAATGTACGGGTATGTCGATGCCTGACCAAAAAATGTAATAGCCTTTATCTAGTGATTGTTTATTGGTTTGTGTGAGACGAAATGGGTAAGGAAATGTGCTAACGTCTTTGTATATTCTCAGAAAGCTTGTAGGGGACAGACTGCTGGTATAGTTTAGTCCCGAGTGAATTGGAGGAATGCTGAATAAAGACATGGGACGAGTCGATTGTGAATTGGAAGACTAGTCATAGACGGACTCGAGATGGAGAGATTGGAGAAGGAGCAATCAAGGAGGAGCTTGAGTTAGGAGGGAAGGCGGAATTAGAGAAGGAATTTGCGGGATAGGAATATTGCACTATAAATCAAATGATGCAATAGACTATTGCGTGGTTTAGAGAAAGAAGAGTGATTGAGGAATTATCATTTGGCTATTGAATTGTAAAAAATTGTTATTCATTTGAATTCACCCTTAATTTAACTGTCGGCATTGCTGAATGAGGGTTGGAACAATTTCTCTCCCTTTATCTGATTCACTAATTTCACCTACAACATCGAGCCTGTGTGGAACCTCTATAGTAATTTAAATAAGATATTGGGAACACCTCACCCCACTTTTTTCATTAATATACATAGACGCCACTCGTAATTCGGCGGGGAAACTTACAAAATGTTAAGAACGACAAAGCTTCGCAAAGTTCTGCAAGTTGTTTGCTCGATTGTTGCAGAAACGAACGGCATTGTAATTCTAATTATGCATTTAAACACATACAGCTTGCAATATATCGTTTTGAATGTACAAAATAAAATATGTTTAGAAGTTTTAAAAATCCTGAATGGTATTAATAGATCAAGTAGTTGTGATCAACTTTTAATTAATTCAATACCTGTAGGGAAATAACCATTATCTTTTAGTACAGAAACTCTTTTGTGACATCTTTTAAAATTATTTATATCATCTTAACAAAAACTGTTGAATTAAATCCAATTTAATATTTAAGATGTGTAAAAGGTTGAACAATATTTATTTTGTATTTATTTTGCTTAGGCGTTTGTCTTTATTATCTGGCTGTACTAACGATTTTCAATTGATCCACAAATACCCTCATATCTTGCTGATATTTGACAGTTTTCGAGTAGTGTATATTTTGATATTCTTGAATAATAAGTTAATAATGCGATCATTGACGTATTAATTGTGGATGGACAAAGTTTACCCCATACACACACACAAACAAACACACACACACACACACACACACACACACACAAACAACAACAAACAACAAATGCAGTGGTATGATATATACTGCTCCTGATGTACTTGCCTGTCAATAACGAAGCGATAGCAGACGTAGTAAAAATAACACAAGTCTATATTATTAGCTAGGGTTATATAAATTTCAGTTGAAATGATTTTTAAGATACAATAATGATTATGTGTTTATATCACATACGCTGTTTTAGTTTTAATTTGTCTTACATTTCTTTTTCAACCCCTTACCTTTTTAATTAACATTGTTGGGCTTATGACATCTATCTATCTATCTATCTATCTATCTATCTATCTATCTATCTATCTATCTATCTATCTATCTATCTATCTATCTATCTATCCATCCATCTATCTATCTATCTATCTAACTATCTATCTATCTATCTATCTATCTATCTATCTATCTTTCTATATATCTATCTATCTATCTATCTATGAGACATACATACATGCATGCATGTAGACATACATACATACATACATGCATGCATGCATGCATGCATGCATACATACATACATACATACATACATACATACATACATACATACATACATACATACATACATACATACATACATACATACATACATACATACATATAGAGGCGTAGTTATATTCCAGATCTGTCAGCCCATACTCTATCTCTCCCAATTTATCAAACATTCCAAACAAATGTAATATGAGATATACATAGAATATATTACACCATGGTTCCTATTTACAAAATCTTTGCTTTATCATCTTATCTTCAAGAATTCAATGCACTTAATAAAGGTTTTTTGAAAAATGGATTATAGAATTTGTTGTAAAGACATCCAACAGATCTGAGAGGTATAATTGAAGGAATATACCCTGACTTAATGTGTGCCTTCTAGAGAGAAAGTAAATAAAAAAAGTTCAAGTCTCGTGCAACTTGAAAAATTGACATACACTTGTCGTGTTAAATGAACATTGTCTAATTCGAAAAATAAATCTTGTGTTTTCAATTTCCAATTCTTGAACTTCTCTCTCAGAATATATTAGGTCATAAACTTGGCTACCCATTCTTTTTACATTTGTGCAGGGTTTTTTTTGCTTAAATAAGTATTAACACTTATAACAACAACAAATCTATATATTTTATATCACATGTAACTCTTGACTAATATAAAAATCAATACAATCAAATTATTGATCAGTAATATTTTATATATTATAAACATGCACGGTTCGACTTGTCTTTTTATAGAAACAACTGCTTGATGTTGCTTTAATTCGTCAGTCAATGCTTGTTTTCTTTATCCATCTAAGATTGAACAGAATACAGAACTCTAAAATATGATATAAACTTTTAAAATTGAATCTAATTTGTAACAATTTCATAAAAATAACATTTTCATGTACAAATTATTCAAGTGAAAAAATCGCCTATTTCGATTTTTAAATTGTAGTACATTTCTGTCTTGAGACATTGCACAAAATAAAGTTGAAATAAATGGTGTAAATAGGAGATAAGAAAGGACTTGGAGACAAAATATGAAGAAACGTATTGGTCGAGGTTAACATAAGGAATTAAAACTATCATGTTGCTGTCGATAGTTTGTTCCGATTGTGATGATTCAAAATTTTATTTGGTAAGCGGTTTAAACAAAATCTTAAAGGTAAATGCATTTTAAAAGTAACAATTTAATTACTTATGTTGCAAAGAGATACAAATTTAAATTGATCCTTTAACTGCATGAACGTTTATATTCTCTTTCATACCTTTAAAACAATCATGACAATCTGTTTGTTTCGAATGGAATTTAGTTCTTACATTTGGCCCGAAGTCAACAACGTATAAGACTGTTGAAACAAAGGATAAATACAGGGATGTGAGAGAACACAAATAATGACGCCAATTTTCTTTACATGTAATGAAGCAAGTAGAGATATTGCAACTAAAATTAGACGTGCTTTGAAATATATCTCGAGTCTCGCGGAACCAAAGATAAATTAAATATCATGCTATATAATTGTCAATATTATCTTTTTGCGATAACATTTCATCAAACTTAATTATCACTTGTGTTACTATATTATTCAGGATACAATAGACTCTGAGGATATAAGGGGAATAATGTTGTTTATTAAATTGACCATATATGTCTGAGGAAAATCTTGCAGAATATGAGGTTAAAATAAATGGAAAGGTAATACATGAGAAACGACTTGGAGACAGATTAAGTAGGAGAGTAATAATTGTGCCAAAATTAGAGAAAAGAAGAGTATAACTATGCATTTGCTAGTTTTGTCGGATTGTAGATGATTTCTAATTTTATTTTAAACGGTGAGAATCGAAGTATGAGAATATACTGTTCTGTAAAAAAAGATGGATGTAAACATAGTGCATATTGAAAGTAACATATTCATTACATTTGTAAAATAATGTATGAAAAAGTACCTTCATTGTATGATCCTCATGGGGATTGTATCGTAGGTATACGATATCGTAGGTATCGGCTACGGGAAAATACATTTTGATCTATGTTCACAATTCAAAAAATACTGCACACCTGTTCAAGTCACTGATACCATCTGAAACATACGTGCGACAACTTCAAACTTTATCACCATATCACCACGCACACATGGGTTAAAAGATAACTTAATCTGTCTATAAACGGTAAAGATATGTTGAACAACGATAAGGGTGCGATAAACAATGTAACAGCTTGAAGATTTATAGCCGCATGTTTACTTCTCTAACACCATTATAAACATATATATTTTCCAATGGAACATAGGGCAAGCAAAAAGTGAAGATAACAAGATTTAAACGATAGGGTAGACATGTATTGATTACGGGGGCGCTCACCAGTTAGTATGTACTTTTCAGATAGTGACATATGTGAGGTGAAGTTGTTTGCATTTGTAGCATGCACAATGGAGATAATGTTGGCATATTTCAATGCTACTTTGATGTAATGTGGCTGATATTTCTTTGGATACTGCACTTGTGTAAATTGTACATGGTAAGCACATGGTATAATAAAATGGATGCTCCCATGTGCTTGAAAAATTAGCCAAAATTAATCAAAAGTACACTAACGTTAGCAGTTATTAAACTAGGGAAAACGAATTTTGCTGAAGTAGGCAATAGCAGCTTCTGAAAGTGCAATGAACAAATTACAAAACATCTGAAAAGTAAACAAAGTTATCGGATCATTTTTCCACAATTTATTTCGGAAGTCCAGGAAGTGAAAATGACCATGCGTATCTAGCAGTTTTTTATTCGAGCACATCTTAAGTTAACCCAAATTTTATTTTAACTATGAGAATATATTGTTTTGTATTTTAAAACATGTATGTAGACATATTGCATTTTGAAATTAACATATTAATTCCTTTTGTAAAATAATGTATGAAACGTACCTTCATTGTATGATCCTCGTGGGAATTGTTTCCTAGGAATCAGCTAGTGGAAAATATATGTTGATCTATGTTCACAATTCATAAATTACTGTACACCTATTCAAGTCCCTGATACCTTTTGAAGCATGCGTGAGACAACCCTGAACTTTATCACCTTTTCTTCACGCAGCCTGTGGTTAAAAGAGTACGAAGTCCGCCTGTAAACGGTAAAGATATGTTGTACAAAGGTAAAGGTGCAATAAACATTGTAACAGTTTGAACATGTATAGTCTCATGTTTACTCCTCTAACACCATTATACAAATATATATTTTTCCTATGTCTTATGGACAGCCATTTCAAAGTAAAATATAAGATTAGTAGTCACTTGACCTGACAATTCAATGGTAGTTTATAGAAAAAGAAGTTTTTGCACCACCCTCACTGCATGGGTTCGAGTCTAAGATTCGGCTAATGTAGTTATGTGAGAAAGCTTGCCAGTAGCTTCTCGTGGGTCGGTAGATCTTTCCGGGTTTTTCCCGGGTTCTTCCTCCATCAATAATGCCAGCCGCCATGTATAGTCTGTCGGGCACTGATAAATGGCGTTTTACCTTACAGCAACAAGCACCACAATTTCAAATTTATACCCTAGTCCAAAGGTCATTTGTATCACTATTGATGCTTACTGTTTAAACACAGGCCTTTTCCGAGGTGATAATTCTGAGACGCGTTTTTATCAAAACAGATTGAATTAATTCTAAATATTCACTATCCATGCATTCTTTTATATATTCACCTTGTCGTGAACCCACATGTCTAGTGCTACAAGTAGGTAGCTTTTCTTCCTAACCGATTATTGGTATTTTATTGCATGCTTTAAACCAGTTTGAAGCACAATACAAGCCTGATACAATTAATTGAAACATATATCCATATCTTTGTTATCTTTTGAGATTTATGTGACATTACCCTTTAATAATTTCACATCAACAAATGACACAGCCTTTTCTAAAAGGCTACAAAAATTGCACCATCTCAACTTCACTCAAAATGATACTCTAAATTAGTTCACTATAATTATTTCACTGATTTATGTTTTTAATTGAATGGGCATCACATTGTTGATTTTTAAAATTGTCTCGCTTCAAATATTCAGCCTTGGGATAAAACATCGAGGAGGTGTAGTATAAAAATAGAACTATGTAGAACAATCAACGTAACAAGAAAATTAATTTGAAATTTTTTTGCAGCACTTCTTAAATTTGTATTCCATCATTCTAGCGATTTTAAGGTTCGAATCAAAATTGCGGACTATATTTGATCACTTGTATCTCCTACAAGGGAAAGTGTATTGAAGGAATTTATATTGTCTGATGAACAGTATGGATAGTAAGTATCGTACACTAAACAAACAAACCGGAAATTAAAGATGCGAGTAACCCTATAAACAAAATAGTGAGACCAAAAGGATTACATAAAATCTAGTACTAGAGTATTCCCGGGGTAGGCAACCAAAATGAAAGCCTCATTAAGGAATAGAAGCATCACCAGGAATGAGCAGGTACATCTTAACCGTCCTTGGAACCATCACACCACGGTGGGCATGAGATCACCAAAGCTCATACAATGAGCAACCAAATCGAACAATAAAGACGCGAGTAACCATAGAAACAAACTAGGGAACCTAGAAAAATTACTCAAAGCTATTTGAGTAATCAAATCACTCATGTAATAACAATTCAACAAAATAGATGAAAGATAAAGTAATAGGGGTACACAAATGCCGACGAACATATCATGAAGACAATTAGGGAATGAAAACACCATGTAAGAGGCAGAAATAAACAAACAAATAACAATAAATATGTTAAACATCAACCCATTAAATAAGTATAGGAACCTACCGTCACTCATCTTACCTTCACTAACTTTCTTTTCAATACAGTCTCGTTGATAGCAAATAATAATTACCAATACGTAATTAATATATGTAGATGGTCTTAGACTAGACTATCATAAAATTCTTTCCCAATAGTAAGGTCCCAATTTAGACAGTATAAGGTAGTCTAAAAGCCCAAGACTACCAGGCCCCACAGAACAAGGCTGCAACTAAATTTTATCTAACTTTATGTATACAGACCCCCTACTCAACTATAAGTGCTGGGGCGTATGGGGCTGTATACTCTATTAACTCAAAACATCCAATTTAGGAGGGGGGGGAGTTTGGATAAAGAGAGATCACCGCTGGACCAACACCGGAAAAAATCAGGAGAGAAACAACTTCAAAGAACCCAGGACAAAGGAAAATGACGGCTGGTCCGACACCATGAGAACAAGATGGCAGCCTGACTTTAGGGGCTACTTAAAGGTATCACGGTACCAATTGTTTTTCCATAGACCTCAATGCTAATATTTGGAGACATAAATATATTTTTTATCCTAATTTAGCGTGCATCTCACACACTGTTATAGAGAACAATGTTAGATTGTCAATTTGACGATGACAAAACCAGGTACTCCATTGCATTTAAGAGAGATAACTCTGCTGGAACTAGACAGGGGTATGAGTTATCTAGTCACAACATACCTATTTTCAGACATGTGTATTAGATTTTCAAAATATCATAAAAAAATACAAAATTTGATCTATTTAGGAATTAGCATAAATTCACATGTTGCCAAGAGGCTAAACTTTTTTTTAAGCCTAACAGAAAGTACAACTCTTACATAATCCACCAATCAAAGCTTGTGTTGTTGTTTATTTCGGATTGCAATGGACCCTACACCTTAAGCACCGCCCACCTGGACATGCGCAATTGGTACCGTTATACCTATAGCAAACCTTGATTTTTCCAATAATCTGTGAAATAGCTCGGGACTATATAACTAACAAGTGTACTTAGTCTCGCTTGTCAAAAACAATTTTATGAAGTACTAAGCTATGTTCTATATGATTGTGTATAGAAATGTTATTGAGCTGTTGGAACTCTTGTTTTCATACCTTTGCTTCACTATCAAACTCATGTTTTGAAATAAAATGAATTCTTTTAACTATGAGTTGTGTTTTATTCATATTAGCACTTATCAAACTTCACTTTGGTGATATGGGATAAATCACATTATGTCATATTGTTTAATAGTAAGGTCAAAGGTCAACACACTAGTTAGCATGTACCAGTTCTACTCTTAAAGAGACATTTTGATCTAAAATAAAGGACTTATAATTGTTTCATTAACACAGAAAGTAACAACAAGGACAGGTGGACATGGCCCAATCTAATTATAAAGTATTAGCTTTGAACACTTTACACTGTCTGCATATGAATGAGGTCACTAACCTCTAGTCCTCGCGCAAAGGTCAAGCTACCCAGCCTCTTTGTCATACAAATAGAAAGCTTCCCTCCTTTCTGTAGTGCATACAATTGATGCAATAAGCCAATCTGACACCAAATAAAGTAGATAACAGCTTTTCTAAGTGGTTATCATGGATTTGGGGGTGAAAATGTGGACTAAAATACAGAAAAAGGCAAAAGTTTAACAATGAGTATAGTGAGTCCAATGGATTTAAAAACAGGAGAAAAGTGTGTATCTAAATGGGAGATGTAGCTAATGATACTGGAATTAAAGGAGACACAAGCAGCAATGAGAAAAATGAGAAGCGAGAGCTTGATGATGTTACCTTGGACAATATTTGGAGGCAGTGGACCATGGGTACAGGGACAATAAAAAAGGCACCTGTGCTATAACATTCCTTACAGGCACCAAATATCAGGTGCTATAGTGTTCATTCCCAGCTAATATAAAAGGATGAATAATGTAGATAATATAGATGCATGTAATTCATATTTCTTCTAAATAAGAAATTAATAATAATGGGCTTCAGTTAGGCAGAAAAATATCTAAACCAAACAAAGCATGTTGGATCAGTTTTCAAACTTGTAAACTTTACTTGGAGAAATTATTAAAGTACTTCTTGTTAAATTTGCATCAAGACCGAGGGCTAATATGATACTTCACAAATTTTTTCTTATATTCATTCAACATCACTAACATTGTGGGTTTCTATTTATTGAAATTTTATGTCTGATGTAAGGGAGATAACTGAATTTTATTCATAAGGTTTGTACTTTTTATTTCCTTCACTATATATTCTCCATGTTATACAGATGAGTTCAAGAACACATGTATTAACTTCAATGCAATTAAATTATCCAAAAATGTATTACCGATAAAGCGAGAACCTAAAATCCAGGATTATATATGTAGTGGAGACCTCAAGAATGATTATGTAACTAACTAGAGAATCGCATTTATAATTTAAAGACACAAAAGTTTACAAAAAAGACAATTAGAGCAGGACAATTAAAGTCAAAATAGGAAGGAATACCATATCTTTAGCAAACTACCTAAAATACTTATACCAGAATATTCTTTATGGTACAAGTGAACTATCTACACATGGACCAGGAATGTCCTCTATCTTGGTCTATAACATGCTTTACAAGAACAAAAAAGTTGTATTTTATCCATTTTTTTTCATCTTTTGCGCATAAAATAGTCAATACATTGGCTAAAATTAACTGTATTAACTTTATATAACCTTTTTTTTGCCTGCATGCTAATATTGGAGCTAACTACACAGTCACAAAGCCATCAGTCTATATATGCTATAGATATAGTTACAAAAGCCCCATTCCAAAGCTAATGTGTGTTATTTTCTACATTTTCTATGTAAAAGTCTGTCAATATTAGACCAAAACATCTCAATATCCATTGTTTAACCAAATGACACTATGACAGTATAGAAGTGGTGGCTATGTATACTCGTTACTATGGATACACTGTGAAGCTGGTATTATCTTTTAGGTATCACGGTACCAATTGTTTTTCCATAGTCCTCAATGCTAATATTTGGAGAGATAAATATATTTTCTATCCTAATTTAGCGTGCATCTCACACACTGTTATAGAGAACAATGTTAGATTGTCAATTTGACGATGACAAAACCAGGTACTCCATTGCATTTAAGAGAGATAACTCTGCTGGAACTAGACAGGGGTATGAGATATCTAGTCACAACATACCTATTTTCAGTCATGTGTATTTCATTTTCAAAAAATCATAAAAAATACAAAATTTGATCTATTTAGGAATTAGCATAAATTCACATGTTGCCAAGAGGCTAAACTTTTTTTTAAGCCTAACAGAAAGTACAACTCTTACATAATCCACCAATCAAAGCTTGTGTTGTTGTTTATTTCGGATTGCAATGGACCCTACACCTTAAGCACCGCCCACCTGGACATGCGCAATTGGTACCATTATACCTAAACAGACAAGAGAAAGAAACACAGAAAAGAATCCGATTGCTTTCATTGCCTGGTTATCAGGGTCTTCATTTGGTACGAGAACCCTTTTCGAACAATCTATTTCACGAAACCTGACTTGATCATTTTTGCACACCGTTCAAAATGAACAAGCTATTTTTACCAAAAAGTGACTAAACTTATTTCTGTCGCATATCCATGTAGATCAAACACTCAAATGAATCAAACACTACAAAGGAATCAAACCCTAAAAATGGTAATTCTTCCTACTAACGATTCTAGTAAAGAAGTATACATCCTGCACATAATTAAAGTATAATTGCTTTGCCGTAAAAGATTACAACACTCAAACAAATAGGTCACTGACCTGTTCGATGCTCGTTTGTAATTCACAGAATAAAAATGTTTCCCGCCAATTTGGAATGACGTCGGATAAGCTTATCTTCCCTTATAATTCCCGCAAGATGATTTAGCGAAAACTGTCGTTCACCTCTAAAGATATTAGATTTAAGCTAAGCTAAGCTTGCTACTACAATGGTGACCACGCCTTGCCCACTATAATCCAAACAAAGGAAAATCATGTCACTTACCTGCGACTAGTCAATAGTTCATATATCCATGTTATACAACTGACTTATTCAATTCATTGTTCGCTGGACTGATCTTCGTACATTTATTACGCGGAATTAATAGCCTCCCTTTTATATTAATATGGGTGAGATATAGCAGTTTGCTTATGCAAAAAAACATGTTAACTTCAGAAATAAAAACACCAACATATTTTAAAACGAGTATCTGAGAACCCAGTATATAAATCTATTTGAGCTCAGAATATGATAAATTTATTTCAGTTTCAAATATGAACATTCAGTAGATAAGAAGTGTTACAATCTTGACTGCATCCCTTTGAGACCTTTGCTGAATAGTGTCCGCACAAAATCAGTTTGACGAGTATTTTATAACTTTTTGCAGAATATATATATATATATATATATATATATATATATATATATATATATATGTATGTTATTTATGTGTGTGTGTTTGTGTGTCATGTGGAGAGTGTCGGTCAAAAGTATTTGCGTGGGTGAGGGAACTAATACATTTGACATAATCAATTTATCACATGTAGTAGTGGATATAACCTGTTGCTGGTTTGCAAAGATATATCCAGTCAAAACAAGATCATTTATCCAATATGGACGAGATTACACAAGGGAGGATACCCCAAAAAACGAAATGAGACAACAGGTGCTAACAACCCTCATGTGTTCACTCCACCCCAAACCCTACCACACCCCCTTCCTCCTTGCATAATCCTTTCGTTGTGACTAGAATTTCAGTATTTTTGTACACATAACAGGGTATGCGTGAACTAACATTAGGTTACAATGATGACAAACATAAGGTTTAAATAATGTTTAAAGTACAGAAGAGCCATTGGTTAATTGCGGCAATAAAAGTCTGCAGAAGTCAACATAAATATGGTTACACGTTATGCTTATTATGTTATACTTATTTAGGATCGCGTCTTTCTAAAACGATATTGACTGAGGTATCAGGCAGTTTCCAGCAAAGCAGATTCTCTAATGAATTGTTTTAGTTTAGGTATATATACATTTTTCAGTTATCATCTTTCTCTCCTTCCATTCCATATCTATCTATCTGTGTCTCTTCATTTTAACCGTCTAATTTATTCAGTCGCTGAGCAGTATGAGAAGTAGTCTGTCTCTCATATAGGTGAAAGTTCAGCTGTTTTATCGGTTGTACTCTCCCGACCTTTATTAGAATGGGACACACATCGCAACCCAGATATTGTCTCGACCTTTATCAGAATGGGATATACATCATAACCCAGATATTAAAGCATATGATGGAAGTCATGATAGATTGAATTTGTTTGTTAGTACAGACAATATTGCTGCTTTATAAAAACATCCCTCATCATATATTATTAAATGTTTATGCATTCATGTATGCTTGAATCTTTCGACCAGAAGTCATATTCACTCTAATCTCAAATACACCGACATTATAGATAAGTTTCTAGTGTGTCCTCAAATATGGAAAGAAAGAGATTTTCCCATAGGTTGGTAGCAGATACTGCTCTATCTAGTCAGTTAAAGTGTCTTGAACCACTTCAAAATGGTCTCTAGCTGAGTGGCATGTACAAACCGTAGACAGGCACTCTGTCGTAGGTCACATTAGTTTATCGTGAATCCAGGACAAGTTTATTTGATATAAATACATGATTGCTTTATCCGAAATAGTAACATATTTTTCATAATCAATTGTAAAATTTCTGATTGCAATATAGGCTATTCAAACGTACTTGCTCATCGACCCTACCCTCGAAATATACACACACATACGCACACACACATATATATGTGTTTTTGTGTTTGTGTGTGTGTGTGTTGGTGTGTGTCGATGGTTGGGATGGTGTTAAAACCTTAGCGGATCGAATTCCCATAATATGCAAAGCCATGGAAAACTGTCGACGTTGTTAAATTTAACTGTTTTGCGTAATTACCGCCTCTCGGATCTCAATAATTGCTAAAGTATCAGGAAGACAAGCGCGATCTATGCTCGATGTAGCCCAGCTCTTTATCCTGCATGCATGAACGTTTGCACGTTCCTATTACCTTCAATTGGAATGGTCATGGGAGGTGGATTACATGACGTTTATAAAATACATTCGTTATTTCTGTATATCAACATCTGGGACGAGATTTGCATAGCCTTACGCCGTGGGAACAGTGGAAATGTTAGGATCAGATCAGTGGGCAAGTAAGGGAGTACCTTTAACCTCAGATCCGTGTGCGATGACTTTGGGCCCGGATGTGTGATGACTAAGTGACAAGCTGAACATCCTACTTCTCTTCACGGACAAAAGCAGTGATGTACAACAGACGAGTCGTTCTTAGCAACCACACGCTCTTACCTGTAAACACATATGAATGACGCATGATGCCGGCTTCGATTGTCATCGACACATTGCTTCCTGATAAGGAACTGTAAAAACGCTCAGTACTAAGTGGTGAAACAGCATTTGTTTTATCATCATCGAAGAAGATTACTATTCGTTTGTGTGTTTAGGTAAAGGTTCCACGTGATATCGCCCTTGATTGGCACGAAGATCAAGACCTGCAACTGCAGATAGATACATCCGATGGTATAGCTTGCACTGTTGTTAGTGATCTAGAGAGACCTACCATACTTATTAATCGTCAATTAAAATGAGAGGAAGACAGGAAACCCGCATTGGTATTATGTCATATGATTTTGTCCCATCTAGACGTTGGGTGGTTTAAATAAGTAGTTTCCAAATGAGACAGCGATGGACTTCTCGAGCTGGATGGCGGAAAGGGAATCAACAGTGTCAACATGTATAACGGCATAGTCACATTTGGGTTACCATGATAAAACAAGTTTGTCCTACTTTTCAATCAGCCAAAACTCTTTGTAAACAACTCAAACGTCAGCGTTATAGATTCTAACTATCTCATTGCAAAGAAGTGACACTTATCTTCTTGTCTCTGGCACTACCCAGGTCTTTCACGATTGTACATTTGGCATCTATCTGTTGTCATGTGTCATTTCTAAAAACAATTATAAATACCAGTCTGGAGGTGTCGGTCACAATAACATCGTTGCTGAAAAGGGTATAAATTCTGATAGTAAGCGACTGTTTTTGGTCTATGGTATTTCAGGTAAAAGTCACAATATTTGTAATTAGGTGTTTCCCTTACACTAAGAGCGGAATGGGTCGAGTTTGTTTCCATGTCGACTAAGCATACTAAGTCATAACAAAAGGTTTGTAGCTTTTGGATTTCATATATTCTCTCCTAATAGGCTTTCTTAGCATCGGTACTTGAATGGCAACATAACACGAATGACGATAACTATGAAAGTGAGATGGTTGAAATAGGCCCTCGTGAGTCCTGCTCAAGGGTATGACAAAGCAGAACGAGTAAGTGTGGATCTTGATTCAGTTAACGTATATAACTAATTCAAATATTTTCTAAACAATCTACCATCCGTTTTAAAAAAATTGTTTCGATCAATGTAGACACATTGACCAAGCAGAGAAAAGCGCTTTTCAGGCTCTGAACTAGCATTTTCTAATACCCTCAACAATTGTTGAATGTTACAGGGATGTTTAATCGTCCATGACATAAACGGTTACCTGTCTCAAAAATGTAAGCCTGGTCTCCTTAATGCATTCACTTTTATCCTTAAGCTTCTCCAAGAATTAATTAAACTGATCCATGCCACTTTTGTTGTCTGTTTGAAATGGATCAACAACACAAGAATTACTCAAATCGATATTCGACAATCGACCAAAAACAACATGCGATTATGATAGTGTTCGTCTGAAAAGTCTATCTTCTTCTGGCTTCATTAGTATTCATTCTTCAAAAGCCTTTTGGCTATTACCCCGTTCATCCATCCCAGAAAATCCCATAAATGCTGCAATTCTTGCCAAATGCCTAGCTAAGCCAGCGCAGGCAGCCTCAAAGATCGTTCATGTACTTAAAGGCCCGGAGTATTGTCTCCTTCAGCGTGGTTACTTGATTAAATTCTCTGGTTATTACTGATGTGATTTTGCATATTACTCGCTTGACATGGTGTATAAAAAGAGATAAAACATGGCGAAAATTCTCAATTTGCAACATATTCAAAATTTAAGTAGGTCATAGTATTAACTAAAAGCAACAATGACAAAACGTATTACTTAAAAATGTTTAAAGAGTCAACGTTCAACGTTATGAAACATCGAGAGAGAGAAGGCTCATAAACGACTAAACATCACCAATCTGTAGTAGTTCGAGTGGTTTCAGCTGAAATATGCAAGACTGGATTGCATAACGGGCACGAATAGCAGAGGATCTGATATTGTCTTAAATACGAAGTCATCATCTAGAAATATTGGAATCACTTGGTCTTAAAAATATTTCTGAAATTCATTGTTGTTTTACGTTTGTGAAATATTTTAAAGACTTTCGTCTCCTTTCTCTTTCCGACACCGCTCGTGAGTTTTGATACCCATGCTGTGAAAGCAATATTTTCTTTTAACGGCGCACCAGCACTTTTAGGCTATTAAGCGCCATACAATAGGTTGTATGTATACATGTGTACAAATACTAAAATGTTTAATATCCACCATCACCATCATCATCATCATCATCGTCATCAGTCTCGTTACCTAGTGTGGTCGTTAAGGCACTGTGCTGCTGAACATTTGACCAGTTTCTTCCACTTGTCTCGATTATGTGACAATGCCTGTATCTCCGCAAAACATTTCCTGGTCCATTCTGTGATGCTGTCATTCCACTTTTATCTCTGTCTACCTCCACTTCTGCCACCTTGGACACTGTCCTGTAGTACTGTTGTGGATAGACTGTTGGTTCTAGTAGAATGGCCATACCATTTCGGATTTCTCTTTTTGACAGTGGTGAGGAGGTCTTCATAATGGTCTACTTTGTGCCTGATGGTGTTTCACACTTCTATATTTGTGATGAGGTTCATGTAAGAAATGACAAGGATGGTTCTGTAGCATCTCCTTTCAAGTTCCTGGATTCTTCGTTGACATTCTGCTGTCAGGGTCCATGCCTCACGTGAATACAGAACGATTGAGACTAGTGACTAGTGCTCTTAATAATCTGATTTTGGTTTTTAGACAGATATTCTTGTCTCTCCAGATGCTACTTAACTTTGACAGAACTGCCGTTGTTTGTGCTGCTAGTGACAAAATTACTGCTCTTGATCCCACTTCGGTGATTATGTAACTAAAATAGTTGAATTGGCCCACTATTTCTAGTTCCTGTCCTATGACTTTAATCTTGGTTGAAATGTGCTTGCAACTATTTGTCAGCTATGTCTTCTCTGCACTAATCTCCATGTCAAATCTGGAAGATGTTTCATCCAGGTTCTTCACTAAGGTGGCAAGCTCATCTTCCCTGCCTGCCAGCCCATCAATGTCGTCTGCAAAGCGTAGGTTGGTGATGTTACGCCCTCCAATAATGACTGTCCAACAATGGTTGTCCTGGGCTTCGCTCATGATACGCTCTAAGTAGATGTTGAAAAACATGGGTGACAGAAGAAAGCCATGACGTACTCCAACTGTGTCTTGAACCAGTCGCCCTTTGAATCATGAGCAGTTACTGCACTGTTAGCCTTGGCGTCCAGCTGCTTGATGTTATTACTCATCTTTTGACCCATGTTGTAATTCTTCATTGTGGCCCACAATGCCTCATGCCACACTCTGTCATAAGCCTTTCTCAAATGAATGAACACATGATAGCTGTATTGTTGTTTTGTGAGTACTTTTCACACAGAACCCTAAGATTGAATATTTTGTATTGTTGTGCTTCGTCCATTCCGGATTACTGTTTCTTCAACGATTATTTCTTCTGCTTGTGGGTTCAGTCTGTTCAAGATGATCTTCAGCATCACTTTACAAGCATTGCTGATCAAACTGATGTTTGGGGAGTATTATAATATGTGACTCGGTCCACTGTGTTGGCCAGTCGCCCTTCTGCCAGAGTTTGTTGCAGATTTGTGTTAGTAGCTCGATCACTGAATCCCCACCATTCTTGATAAGTTCGGTTAAGTTCGTTTTATGCTCGATTGTTGCAGAAACTTACTGCATTGTAATTCTAACTATGCATCTAAAACAAAAGAGCTTGCAATATATCGTTTTGAATGTACGAAATAAAATATGTTTAGAATTTTCAAAAGCTGAATGGTATCAATCTGTCAAGCAGTTGTGATCAAGCATTAATTCTTTTAATACCTGTATAAAAATAGGCATTATCTTTTACTACAGAAAATCTTTTGTGTCCTTTCTTAAAAATGATATTGCTGTTCTAATGATTTTCAATGTATCCACAAATACCATCATATCTAGCTGATATGTAAAATGTTTCGAGTAAAATATATTTTGATGGTCTAGAATGCGATCATTGACATTGTAATTGTGCATGCACATAGTTTACCCCATACAAAAACACACACACACAAAAACACATATACACACAAGCAATCAACAACAAACAACAAAAGCAGCAGCAGTAGTAGTTGTAGAAGTAAAGTAACAACAACAGATGAAGACGAGGGTTAGATACATTTCAGTTAAAATTATTTTTAAGATTTAATAATAAGTTTATATAACATATGCTTTTTTAGTTGTAATTTGTCTTACATTTCTTCCTTACCTTTATAATTAACATTGCCGGGCTCATCAAGATATTTTTTCTATCTATCTATCTATCCATCTATCCATCCATCCATCCATCCATCCATCCATCTATCTATCTATCTATCTATCTATGAGACATACATACATGCATGCATGCACGCATACATACACACAAACACACACACACACACACACACACACACACACACACACACACACACACACACACACACATACATACATACATACATACATACATACATACATACATACATACATACATACATACATACATACATACATACATACATACATACATACATATAGAGGCGTAGTTATATTCAAGATCTCTCAGCCCATCCTATATCTGTCCTAATTTATCAACATTCCAAACAAATGTCATATGAGACATACATAGATTATATTACATCAGGGTTCTTATTTACAAAATCCTTTCTTTATCATCTTATCTTCACGAATTAAATGCACTTCATATATTTTTTTTTAAAAAGTATGGATTATAAAATTTGTTGTAATAGACATCCAACATAACTGAGATGTATAAGTGAAGGAAAATACACTGACTTAAATTTAGCCTTCTAGAGAGAAAGTAAATTAAACATTCAAGTCTTGTGCACCTTCAAAAATCGACTTGCACTTGTCCTGTTATATGAACATGGTCTAGTTCGCAAAATGAATCTTGTGTTTTCAATTTTCAATTCTTGAACATCTCTCTCAGAATACTCTCAGAAAGTATTAAGTCATAAATTTATATTTAGGGTTATATACATTTCAGTTAAAATGATTTTAAAGATGGAATAATGAGTTTATATAACATATGCCGTTTTAGTTGTAATTTGTCTTATATTTCTTCCTTACCTTTATAATTAACATTGTCGGGCTCATCAAGATTATCTATCTATCTATCTATCTATCTATCTATCTATCTATCTATCTATCTTTATCTATCTACCTATCTATGTATCTATCTATGAGACATGCATGCATGCATACGCACGCACGCACGCACACACACACACACACACACACACACATACATACATACATACATGCATACATACATACATACATACATACATACATACATATAGAGGCGTAGTTATATTCAAGATCTCTCAGCCCATCCTATATCTGTCCTAATTTATCAACATTCCAAACAAATGTCATATGAGACATACATAGATTATATTACATCAGGGTTCTTATTTACAACATCCTTTCTTTATCATCTTATCTTCACGAATTAAATGCACTTCATATAGTTTTTTTATTAAAAAGTATGGATTATAAAATTTGTTGTAATAGACATCCAACATAACTGAGATGTATAAGTGAAGGAAAATACACTGACTTAAATTTAGCCTTCTAGAGAGAAAGTAAATTAAACAGTCAAGTCTTGTGCACCTTCAAAAATTGACTTGCACTTGTCGTGTTATATGGACGTGGTCTAATTCGCAAAATGAATCTTGTGTTTTCAATTTTTATTTTTTGAACATCTCTCTCAGAATACTCTCAGAATATATTAAGTCATAAATTTATATTTAGGGTTATATACATTTCAGTTAAAATGATTTTTAAGATGGAATAATGAGTTTATATAACATATGCCTTTTTAGTTGTAATTTGTCTTATATTTCTTCCTTACCTTTATAATTAACATTGTCGGGCTCATCAAGATTATCTATCTATCTATCTATCTATCTATCTATCTATCTATCTATCTATCTATCTATCTATCTATCTATCTATCTATCTATGTGTCTATCTATGAGACACACACACACACTCACACACACACACACACACACACACACACATACATACATACATACATGCATACATACATACATACATACATACATACATACATACATACATATAGAGGCATAGTTATATTCAAGATCTCTCAGCCCATCCTATATCTGTCCCAATTTATCAACATTCCAGACAAATATCATATGGGACATACATAGATTATATTACATCAGGGTTCTTGTTTGCAAAATCTTTGCTTTATCGTCTTTTCTTCACGAATTCAATGCACTTAATAAAGGTTTTTTGAATAATGGATCATAGAATTTGTTGTAAAAGACATCCAACAGATCTGAGAGATATAAGTGAAGGAATATACCCTGACTTAAATTGTGCCTTCTAGAGAGAAAGTAAATTTAAAAAATTCAAGTCTCCTGCAGCTTCAAAAATTGATATACACTTGTCTTGTTAAATGAACATGGTCTAATTTTCAAAATGAATCTTGTGTTTTCAATTTCCAGTTATTGAACTTCTCTCTCAGAATATATTAGGTCATAAACTTTGCTACCCATTCTTTGCTTAAGGTAAGCGTCGCAAAAATAAATATCTTTAATTTTGTGCCGGTTGATGACTAAAAAAGTATTAACACTTTACAACAACAACAAATCCATACATTTTATATCACATATAACTCTTGATTAATTTGAAAAATCATACTGAAAAAAATTGAATACAATCAAATTATTGATCAGTAATATTTAATAATTATAAACATGCACAGTTTTACTGGAAAAGTTCAGATATAAACTTGATGTTAGTTGTTGGAATGATGCGGGATAGGAGATAAGAAAGGACTTGGAGACAAAATATGGAGAAGCGTAGTGGTCGAGGTTAAGATGAGGAATTAAAACTTTCTTGTTGCTGTCGATAGTTTGTTCCGATTGTGATGATTCAAACTTTTATTTGGTAAGCGGTTTAAACAAAAGTCTGAAAGGTAAATGCATTTTAAAAGTAACAATTTAATTACTTATGTTGCAAAGAGATACAAATTTAAATTGATCTTTTAACTGCATGAACGTTTATATTCTCTTTCATACCTTTAAAACAGTCATGACAATCTATTTGTTTCGAACGGAATTTAGTTCTTACATTTGGCCCTAAGATAACAACGTATAAGACTGTTGAAACAAAGGATAAATACAGGGATGTGAGAGAACACAAATAATGACGCAAATTTTCTTTACATGTAATGAAGAAAGTAGAGATATTGCAACTAAAATTAGACATGCTTTGAAATATATCTCATGTCTCGTGGAACCAAATATAAATTAAATATCATGCTATATAATTGTCAATATTATAATTTTGCGATAACATTTCATCAAACTGAATTATCACTTGTGTTACTGTATTATTCAGGATGTAATAGCCTATGAGGTGGGGCCCTGAGTGGCCGAGTGGTCTAAAGCGCTGTCCGTTACGGACCACTGCCATCTCACCTCTGTCTGCGTGTGTTTGAATCTAAGATTCGGCAAATGTAGTTATGTGAAAAAGCTTGCCAGTAGCTTCTCGTGGGTCGGTGGTTCTTTCCGGGCGTTGTCCGGGTTCTTCCTCCACCATTAATACTGGCCGCCATATATAGCCTATATTGTGCTGAAAAAATGGCGTTAAACCATACAAAACAAAACAAATAGCCTATGAGGATATAAACGGCGTAAGGGGAATAATTGTTGTTGTTTAAATTGACCATATATGTCTCAGGAAAATCTTGCAGAATATGAGGTTAAAATAAATGGAAAGGTAATATATGAGAAACGACTTGGACAGAGATTAAGTAGGAGAGTAATAATTGTGCTAAAATTAGAGAAAAGAAGAGTATAAATATGCATTCGATAGTTTTGTCGGATTGTAGATGATTTTTAATTTTATTTTATGCGGTGAGAATCGAAGCATGAGAAGATACTGTTCTGTAAAAAAGATGGATGTAAACATACTGCATATTGAAAGTAACATATTCATTACTTTTGTAAAATAATGTATGTAAAAGTACCTTTATTGTATGATCCTCATGGGAGTTGTATCATAGGTATCGGCTAGTGGAAAATACATGTTGATCTATGTTCACAATTCATAAAATACTGCACACCTGTTGAAGTCACTGATACCATCTGAAACATACGTGCGACAACCCTGAACTTTACCACCATATCACCACGCATACATTTATTAAAAGATAACTTAATCCGCCCATAAACGGTAAAGATATGTTGTACAAAGATAAGGGTGCAATAAACAATGGAACAGCTTGAAGATTTATAGTCGCATGTTTACTTCTCTAACACCATTATAAAAATATATATTTTCCAATGGAACATAGTGAAAGCAAAAAGTGAAGATAACAAGATTTAAACGATAGGGTAGACATGTATTGATTATAGTCATACTTTACAATTATCAAAATCCAGACGAAGCAAAATCATAAATACAAATATTATTATAGCGAAATAGTGAAATAAATGTATTGTTTTGTTCTTAAGTTACATTTGTTACAATCGCGAACTAATTATTGATTTCGTATGTAAATGTTACAGTTTCCTTATCATTGTCCCTCATCATATAACGCTGTTAAGAATGTTTTCATCTTATTCCAACAAAACTTGTCGAAGTTGTTAAAATGGTTGGAAAACCAAATGAAATCCACTTTTTGCGATTTCGGTTTTGTTTTGCTTCCATAATCAGATCCATTACAACAGGATATGACATTTCAATTACATGCTGTTTATTTTATTTTTTCTCTAACCACTATCTTAGATTGCGTTTTAAAGTTATTTTTATCAATGGCAAATTTGTATTATAAATAACGCGTGCATAGCATCAGAAAAGTGTGCAGTTTGTCATATTAAGTAAGTCTTTAGCCATTATGTGCAAGGTTTTTCCTGTCTTTCAAATCCTTATCATAGATTGGTGAAAATACCATAAGTAAATGTACTATGTTTAAGTTATTAAGTGCTGAATTCGATGGTCTATTAGGGTCTGTCTCGTATGTCACTTACCTTCCCGCCCCAGGCCAAATGTATGTCAATTGCGTATGAAAATTCTTGTCACCATGGCCACTGACAATATAAAATTCCTATAGCAGCAGGATCACCGGTTAAATCTCTACCAAACATTGTATTTAGAAACTATATTATTGAAAGGTAAGTGGATATCGATCAATTTTAATGATTTCAAAATTGCAAATAATTTCTTAAAGTCGGCCACAACAAGAAAAAAAAAACATTTAGATATGGATAATAAGTAGAAAGGAACCAAATACCCGTATCTATTCTAAATATTTCTTTCTCAACTTTAAGATCTTATTTCTCTTGCATAAGATTTTTTTTCGTGCTTTATTTTAGTCGTTTTCTTTTCCTTTAGTTGTAACACTGTTAACACATGGTATTTTCTTTCATATTTCACCATAATGTAGCAGTTTGGTTTTATTATTTAGTCTTTTGTCCAATTTAAGATAATTGAGATCAATTGCTTTTCTATAGAAAAAGTCGACAGCCAAGCAGTCTCGTCAGGTTCTGTAATAACATATATAAGTAGGTTTTCTCTTTTTCACACTTAATAACCTTTTACTTTATCAATAGTGAAAATGTTATGTATTCTGACCATTTTAGAGATTAAGAGTGTTCATAAATCACCGACACAGATATATTTACTATCGTCTGATAAATTATGTTGGGCCTTTGTAATATTCTTAACAAAGCCGTCATGGCGTTCCCTGTATACATGTCAAGTATACATAGCAGCCCATAGATAAGCCAAGGTGCAACCGCTGACTGACTCATACAGCCTGATTCATGAGCCACGTGTTTAGTACCATAAATCACCGAGACATATATTTACTATCGTCTGATAAATTATGTTGGGCCTTTGTAATATTCTTAACAAAGCCGTCATGGCGTTCCCTGTATACATGTCAAGTATACATAGCAGCCCATAGATAAGCCAAGGTGCAACCGCTGACTGACTCATACAGCCTGATTCATGAGCCACGTATTTAGTACCATATTAACTTTATTATTAGGATGACATTTGTAGAGTGTGAAGATTATCATTAAGACGATACAACATATATGCCATACAATAACGAAGAACAGTATTTAATGAATGTATATTCAAGACGGATTGCTTTTACGAATAATCAATTGATGAGGCAAAACAAATTGAACTTGATACAGAAGCAAGGCTAAAGTACGATAGGAATAAGATAAAAGTTCTATAAGAAAAAGAATAATTAAAGAATTTCTGAAAGAGCAGTAAATGTTGAAAGACAAATTCCTACCCCCTCTAAACAGTTTCCATGTAGGTTTCTGTTAGATTATATATGAACGGTACCATACATATACCATTAATTTACAAGCATATAAAAAGATCATTGTGTACATCCACACTCCACATTTACAATTCACTCCTGACAATCATATCACAAAGCAGCAAATTTGGAGTTTAAGCCGTTTAGGAGTAGTTAACATATAACACTCACGTACATTCGCCAGTCAAATAATAATAATAATAATAATAATAATAATAATAATAATACCTAGAAAGAGCGCTTGCCGTGCAGGGTTTGATCAGGTTTTGTCTTTGGGCGGGGCTTCCAAAATTTGAAAATGTCCTGACTATCCTCGAAAGGGCACCAGTGCAAACATCTGTTTCTCTATGTACTCAAAGTGTGCACACTACTCAAAAACTGTTATGACGAATAAAACGATTATTACATTTTAAGTGACAAGTGACTGTTAGTTCGTGTGTGCACATTCGTTTAGCCTAGAGTGGGTTCTGGAAACCGTGGGAAATTCCCCCTCCCCGATCTGGCCCTGCTCTGGCGGCCAACTTAAGCAGGGTACAACTTTACTTCCCACGAATCACCATATGATTCTCTCACCCATAATTATTTTGTGTAAGGGACTGCTTTCATACATAAATTTGTTGCCGCATCCACCTGTCTATTATTCAAAATAAAGTACACAAGTGAAGTAAAAAAAAACACATTTTTGTATAGCCATATCAAAGTAAAATATAAGATTAGTAGTCACTTGACCTGACAATTCAATGGTAGTTTATAGAAAAAGGAAGTTGTTGCACCACAATCTCAAATTAATACCCGAGTCCAAAGGTCATTTGTACACCAATTGATGCTCACTACGCAAACACAATTCTTTCCAAAGGTGATGATTCTGAGAAGCATTTTCTACAAAGCAGACTAAATTAATTCTAAATATTTACTATCCATGCAATTGTTTTTATAGATATCCACCTTGCCGTGAACCCATATGTCTACTGCTAGAAGTAGGTAGCTTTTCTTCCTAACCGACTATTGATATTTCGTTACATGCTTTAAACCAGTTTCAAGCACAATACAAGCCTGATACAATTAATTCAAAAATATATCCATATCTTTAATGAGAAAACAATACTATCTTAAAAAGCCATAACATAAACCTTACTTAAGAAATGTAACCGGGTTCAATTTGAAAAACGTTTCCCTGCCACACACCCTTGTAGAGCTATCCATAAATGTTTGCTTTTAAAAATGAACTGGAGAATGACCTCATCAAAGTCGACTCTGCATGGGTCCACACCAGAAACATAATTGTCACTAATTACTAATAGAGGATGAAATACAACTTGATCCTAAACTATATACAGTCACGCATTATCAACCTGATAGGAAGGCATTTTTCTGAATGTTTAGTTATTCGAGATTTTCATGTGAGATTTCTTGAAGACACTATTATGATTTAAGCTTGGCAAATAATGAAGATACCTAAAAAAACAGTCTCTTCACTTCAATCAACAGCATATATTGCCACTTTCACAGCGATGTATGGAAAATAGGCATTGTTTCAAAGAAAATACAGGCTCATAATTAAAGAACGTATTTCCTATTGCAATGAAGCGTATTGTGATTCATTCACTTTACTAAATCTCCAACCCGTATTGATAACGCCACGAAATATCTGTAATTGTTGAAATGTCATAAGGCTTGTGTGATTTTCAAAACATTCTCCAAAATATGTATGAATAGTTCTACATTGTTCATGTATGTTCTTATTTCTCCTAATTTCCCTTTTACTTAATTCATGGCGCTTTTGATATAATGAGTCTTTTTGCTAACAAGCTTTGAGATTTCAGACAAGCCAGCTTGTTATCTTTTGACATCTATGTGACTTTAACCCTGAAGAATTTCACACCAACGAAGGATACTTCAAACGATTTCGGGTACAAGATGTGAACATCTCAAAATCACACAAAATGATGGATCTATATATACTTTAAATTAATTCACTAACATTCTCCCACTGATTTGTAATTAATGCAGAGAATAGGGTAGATGTTATTTTTATTTTTAAATATTTTTGCTTCAAATATTCAGCCTCGAGATAATACATGGAGGAAGTGTAATATAAAAGCAGAACTATATAGAACAGTCAACGAAACAAGAAAATTAATCGGACATTTTGTTGCAGCTCTTAAGCCCTTCTGAAATTTGTTGTCCATCATTATAGCGATTTTAAGGTTTGTATCGAAATTTTTGACTATATTTTATCACTTTTATCTTCTACAAAGGAAAGTGTATTGAAGGTGCATTCATTGTCTGATGAGATACAAAACGATCAGTTTTCTTTGTTCATAACAGACAGTAAGGACTTTTCGCTGCATTTATATCAAGACATAACTAAAACAGAGTTTTCGGCACCATTAAATTACCTAAATATATATATATCATGTTGAAAAAACTAGACTTTACTATATTTGCCATCCATACTAGGTCTTTGTCTCAGAGGGGAATGTGAATATGTGAATTTATAACATACTTTCAATTAGACATTGGTGAAGAGCCAAATAGGGCTGAACAGACATACCTGTAGCTTAAGAAGAAACGTACATTTTGCAATGCATGTGTTCTATCTCGAAATCTCGGCAATACTGGCAATATATGGTGTTGTTGTGGAAAGAGACATCAGTCATCTTCCTGATTATCTTGGAAATTATCTATATGCTGCTTCTGAAGACATAAATCACACTGAAAGTGAACTCCGTGTAAAAACTATACTTTGTGTCCGATTCTGTGAATTGTGCACTTGATACAACACAGTAGTATTCATCAGCTGAAAAGTGGCTAAAGCACCTAGCTGAACCGATGTATTGTTACTTTGAACTTTGTTTTAACGAAAACATCCGTTGCTATTCAAATTAGTGACCATGGATTGTTCTAACTTGTTATCTGGTCAACCTACACGAATGACACTTGATTGTTTTCCTTAACAACTTTGTCAAACTGTAGATAAGCGGAGATCCTGATCGTGACACAAGCCATACAACACATATATGGACACTACCAATTTCAGTGATAAGGCTTCGAAAAAACAACGAGGAAACGTTAGATTGGCATATGGAAGATTGCGAACGAAATCCCAAATGTGGTTGTCAAGATCGATTAGTACGGAGCAAGACTAATATGGCGATATGCATATTCAGTATATCTGAGGAAGAGACAGCAATGTAGAAGATGCTCACTCAACATACAATTTAGGATTTGTGCAGAGCTCCATCTACATTATAAGACATACTTAATGATGAAGCAGAACAGTCTAATATTGCCATCAAATGCAATGAAATCTTCTCAAGGGAGAACCTATGTCTAGATCTAAGCATTACAGAAGAACCACCAAAGGAGTAGATCGGTCATGTAGTGATGAAGAGCATGCTGAATTCGATTACTTAGAAAAGTACTTTGATCATTCACATGACGTCTTAGACATTTGTGCGCATAGTTTTGTTCCGCCCTCCAAACTTCTTTGTCCTTGCTAGCAAGAAGAACCTCTCACATCGTCACATACGTCAACCTTGCATCCCCCCAAAAATTGGACAGTTCATGCCATGTAAATGGTTCGCTGTTAAGACAATCATCTGTTTCAACAATTTCCTGCCTAAACATTTCAGAAGATCATGAAATATCTACTGGAGGCAGCAAAACCTGTGATCAAGATCATAATAGCTCATATGTAACATAAGGTAACATTGTAGCAGAAGAAAGGAACGAGAAATGAAAGTCAATAAAACACCTAAAATTTAATAAATATCAAACATCAAGCCTTCTTTGCAAACACGCACTTTCAGGCATTGGAAAAGATGACAATAAATGAAAACTAAAAAAAAATCCTTGATGGTTTTCTTGTGAAACGTGGACAGATTTTACATAAAACAAAAGTGAGAAAGATCTTATTTTTTTTGCTCCAGATTAGAACATTACATCAAATTTGTTCATCAGCATTATGGAAACGGTGAAGTACATAAATTTTGTCCGGAATGTTCTGTTCTACACCTAAATAAATCCGTGATTACCAGCTTGTTTACTACTTATATGAAGTGTGGATTATTCCATCTTCTAAATTTTCTTTAGGATGATGAGGACGAAACAGTGTGGACTAAGTTACTTACCATAACACATATTAGAACACGGAAATGGTATATCCAAACTAAAAGACCGCTTAACTGAACAGGGCTTGGTCGGCGGGAGGGTGTAGTCTGGAAACATTAACCGGCTAAAGACAATCGTATACACACAAACATACAGTCACTTGTCACTTGGGATCGGACCATCGTTTAATTATTGCGCATGTTTATTAGGTATTATGCATAGTCTGAATAAATAAACACATATAAGTTTGTTTTGGTGCCCTTTCAAGAATAGTCAGGCCTCTATTCAAATTTTGGACCTGCCCCACCCCCTCAAGACTTGACCTGATCCGTTCCTGCAGAAAGTAGAAAGTAGAGACAATGCTCAGAAAACAGAAAGTCAAGTCAGCATCAGAACTGTATGACAAAAAAGTGGAAATGAAACAACAGGTTTCAGTCTGAGCTCAGAGATGAAGAAGATGTGAAAAACGGAGTAAACAATGTGATCAAAACACAGAATTTTAAGAAAACGCAAAACAAATACTACCAAGAACAAGGGAAGGTTAAAAAAAGGTACCAAATATAAAGATATCCGCAACGTTTGGCAGAGCAATATGGGAAGTCGGGAGACACAACACTGAAAAGCTAAATGGATGACGGAGCCAAGACGAATTAACAGTAACCTGGAACAGCATCAGTGGCCAGAAATCACAACTGAGTCAATGAGAGCAAAGATTACCTCGACAAGTAATCTAAGTGAAATTGTATCTGTTTCTGAAGAGTAGCATAAAATAACTTGTGTTGAAAATCTACTGTTCTGTAGACTTGAAATAAGGCAGTAAGCCGTAAAATGTTTTACTAGGATTATCTGAACAACGTTATTCAGTTGCTGTACCTATTCAGCTTTAGATTTACTTTCAAACAATACATGCCTGAAAAGTTTAGACCGTGTGATATTTTATTTAATGCAAGTTACATATAGTTTCAACAAGTCATATTATTGCACATTACGTTTCATTGAGTTTCTTCATTTTAGAGGTTATACTAAATCGAGATGATGAGACAACTGATGACAAGTGGACCATCTCTTCTTTACGTAAAATACATATCGATACTTATAACTGATCTTCAGTGGTGTTTGTAAACATAAAGTAGAAAAAGGGTAGAGCGCAGGAAAAAAAAATCCCACTGACAAAACGAGCAAGATGCATGCAAACCAGGGCTATTTCCATAGTGGAATTTCATAGTGGACCAGCCCTCGCAAATATTACAGGCGAAGAGTACGCGGACATGTAATGGATGTTCAATGTATGAATATTTGGGATAAAATACAGAAGAGAGGATTGTGCGAGTCAAATGATATTCAGTCGAAACCATTATGAGTATATCGCTCCAATATCGCGACAACACATGTCAAAGCAGGTCTCAGTGGATCGTCATATACACATTTGTATGCAGATAATGTTGACCATGGAATTCTAAAATCATGTGATAAATTTACGTAATTTTTGACGAATTGTATGGTCCAAAAGCAGATGTGTACAGAGCACTCGGGTGCAGGTTATACGGGTGAATATGGAAGTTTCAAATATCAGCAAATAGCATCGGATCTTCAGAAGTGTAACTTGTCTTCTAATTATGTCAGAAAATCATTACGCCTGTTTTTCATTTCTAATGGAAAACGATAAATCAAATAGGACTTCACGTAACACATATTTATCTACTACGGTCAGATTCATGTAATGCATATTTGTAAAGATCAGAAAATGTAGGTAGAACGGACTGATGAAGTATTTACCTGTATATCTGTAGAGCACATTAATGAACGTATATAAATCTATTATTTCCTATCTAAAGTTTAACAAAAACTGTGATCTACAATTGGACAACACTGCCGTTTTAATGTCTATCAAATCTAACACCGTCTGTTAGTTGAATTGGTTTTTCTTCTAGATAAGTAATGGCCATACTTATTTCGCGTGGTTGTTAAAGTTATCTGATCTAATAAGTAAATATTTCCAGATATGAATTGGAGTCAATGTTTTTATCTTCCCGATAAGTACGAATTTAACGCGTTTTGTGGTTCAAGTTTAGGATAGGCTTAGAACTTTGGCAGTTAAGGGTCGTTTTCATTATGAGGGGCAATTTAACAAAACTCAAAGCGTTACATACTCAGTTCAATAATATTTATCTAGACAATGTTCATTTTTATGGAAGAAGTACGCATCTCATATGATAGATCAATCGATCATCTCTTGTTTCCGTGATCAAATCTTATCAAACTACGGAGATAGCAACTTAGAAAAATCGTTATATCATCAAGTCATAATTATTTCTCGTGATCGTCAAGGTTATCTTTTCTCAGTTAGACTAATAACTGCTTTCCAATTTATTTATTGCTTATCACAAAAAGCAGCCTTAATGATTAGACTATGCCAGTACAAGTTCACACAAACAATGTTGTAATTAAGGTAGTAAAGTCCAATGACTATGTTGTTTTTTTTAAAGGGCATATTCTCTTCACCTACCAATTTGGAAAGTTATTAATATTGATGATTTCCTACCATTTCAGAGAAATTACAAGAAGAAAAGAAGCAATATTACAAAATTAGAAGACAAGTCGACTTTTAGCAACATTTTTAACAAATGCGATTTGCAATTTTATTTGTATTGAGATGCACCCTATAGCGAGAATATCGGAAAATAAATGAATTGTCAACTGGATAAGACACGTAGGTCTCGTCCATAGCTACTAAGTTTGTGTTGCTCGTCTGTCGATTTGACGAGGACCTCTCTAATTGGAGGGGTTGGTTCTGTTATGTGCGTGCGCAGATGGCTGATGAAACCAACCCTTGCACGGAATGTTCATTTGCATAAGGGATAGGTGATTAGTGGGACATCTCCAGGAGGGTTGATAACACGTGCTTTTCTTGCTTGCCTCTCCAGCTATGCAGCTGCTCTCCTGCTAGATTCGCGCAACTTGGAGCCTTTGTGCACAGATGAATGCCAAATGACTCGCTCGCTTGATGTTTGCTACCAGGAATCATGGTTCATGTTGAATGGTTTCAATGCAGCTTTCCGATTGTTTTTGAAGCGTTTCTTCAAGCTTCTGTGTGATGGCTGTCCTTGCTTGAGCTCGCCCTAAAATAGTCTCTTAGGCAGCCGGTGGTCTGGCATGCGTACAATATGTCCCAGGATGGTCTGGATGCTGGGAGACCTACTTGGGCAAGTACCTCAGTGTCTGGAACATTGTCCTGCCAATTAATGTTGAGGATTGTCCTGAGACTTGTGGTGTGAAAGTGGTTCAGTTTCCGGGCCTGGCGTTGATCGTTCCACGTTTCGCATCCTTAAAGTAATGTTGTAGCACAACTGCCCTATATACCAATAGTTTGGTCTAGATGCTGATGTTTTTTTCTATTCAAGACTTTTACACACAATCTGACGAAATTTAAAATGTCTATAGGAATGCTCCGGTTCACATCTTGGCTTTCCAGCTTTACAGGGGTCGGTTGATGCTGGACTTCAGTCTTCAAGGTACACATTGTGAGACCAAAGCGTGTGCATAAACTGGAGAACTTAACAACGCTGGATTGCAGGTCGGCTTCTGAGCCAACGATAATGGCACAGTCAATAGCAAAAACGAAATCCATGAAGGTGTCTGTCATGGCCTTAGTTTTTGCTTGAAGTAGGATTATTCGAGTATTTTTCCTGCAATTGAGAGGAAGGATATACCCCGTTGGTTGTGTGATTGTGTTTGTGGGGACAATAATTCGCCAGAGCATTAGACCGCAAAGAGGAGCGGCTGACAGCTGAAACACCACAATTAATGTCTATTCAAAAAGAAAGTTTGACCAACGTAGGCAGCGAGATATACACGAAGCTACTGGATGTCGGCCAATGTGAGAGATCTAAACTAGCGGATTCCAGTACCCTCAACAATTCTTGATCAAGACAGTGCATTCGAATCGTACAAGAGAGTTCGCTTTGAAAAAACTACCGTCCAAATCGTGCTAATCGAAATGATATAACCAACATAACAAGCTCAGTTTTAAATAGAAAGAGTAACCATAATGGTCAACTATTAACATCCAATGATTTATGAGGAAGACTTCGCAACTCATTTACCTCTAACTGAGAACATAGATACGCCTTTAATTATTAAGTTGTTTTACCTTAGTAACAGTCTTTGCACTTTAAAACTGCCGGCTTAATTATAAAGATTATGGCATTAAGCACATGGCATATAAATCGGGTTCTAAGCGCTAAATCGTACACCTTGCACCATGATTACGATGTTGGGAAGAGATCATATAGTCACTTTGATTTATCAGAATATACTATATGTGTAATGGTGATAATTAAACTTCACAAATGTATAAACATAGTTATCGAGCGTAGGTATGGCGGAGTTAGTCTCAAACTAGTCGTTGTCCTTTGACTACTTCTTACCAAAGTTACGTGTGGCTGTGGTTTACACAGTCTCTCTGATGTGATCCCATCTCTCTATGACACTGCCGTTGTAGAGAGCATAAGTGAATTCCTCAGCCTTGTCTGGATATGACGTCTTGCTCACGTGAATGTGTGGTTTACCCTTCTGCTTTGAACGGTGTATATTATTTGGCTGAAGCTTCATTCTGAAGCACAATAGCGAGTGGTCAGTTGAGTTGTGCCAAGCAAATTTCATCACTAAGTGCGCATGTACAATCTATAAAATTGCCATTGAGTTACATAGGCATTGCTTTTCTCAATGTAACGTTTTGAGCCTGTTTGTCACACAATAAGGATTATGAGGTCTGATAAATGCTGGTTATTACACTGACTCAGAGGTTGTTGAACATCAGTCTACAGGTTTGATGATAGTCCGTTTGTGCCTTATTAATCTGATTTATCTACCACCATTGTAATCTAGCCTGTCTGCATGCAATATGATGGGTGAAAAATTGATGGCATCAAGCACAGGATGCTAGGTTTTTTACGACTTTGTGGTAACTTGAGCTTGTACCTTTGTGTCCTACTGGTTAAGTCAACATTTGATGCAGTAGTCATCCATTTAGATTGAACTTTGCCATAAATTATTTTTTTGAGACGTTGATATTGATTCCTAAAGATGAGGGTTAATACAATGTGCGGCTAAGCTCTGTAATGCATTGGCTACAACTCGGTTCGTGCCTTTACATTACAATGAACACGATGTTTCATCAAACTCCGTTTTAGTCCCTTGTGATATGTACAGCATACGGACGATAAAGTCACGTCAGCCTTGACTCTACCTTCTCGTGTTATCTGAAATGTAAGAAAAATTATAAAATTTAGTTACTGCTTGCTTAAGACAGAACTGGATACTTGATTGATTCAAACTGGACAATTCGTTTAATATGTGTTAAACTATCTTGACATTTGGTAAAAAGGTCATCAGATGATATTGCTGATTGCATTAAGTCATTGAAAGAAGCAGGACTTCCTGTAAGTGCTTCAAGTGCAGTAGGCAGCTCCACGATTGGAAACCAAACAAGCTCAGTTATCATTAACGGGGTAAGAGCAAAATGATAACTAGCTTTTTTTGGCGCAGCAGGCTTCCTTCAGTGATAATTTTGAGCATTTTCCAGGAGCGAGCTCCTTTTAATAATATTAACAACAACAACAACAACAAAAACAATAATAATAATAATTATATATTATTTATTTATTTATTTATTTATTTATTTATATTTTTTCCTCTAGAAGTAGTAGTAGTAGTAACAGTAACTCAGGCGCGTGAGTGTTATCTGTTTATTTCTTCTACACCGCTGGAACAAAACACTGGCAGCTTCATGACATGATTAGTATGAATCAACTTTAAATAATGCAGAACGGTCAGTTGACATGTTTGTAAATCAATTGTAGTAACACCGGCACCGTTGATATGTGTTTCTAGTATAAAGACGTATATATGGAAATCTTTTTACAGCGGTCTGTTTATGTCATTTGTACGTGGACTATTTTATGAGTCATTCTTTTTTATATCATAGAACTGTAAATTTACTTCGATACCTTATACCTCTCTTACTTTTCCCTTGCTTCTATATCAAGTAAAATTTACCTTATCAATTGAGGAATAATAGTAAACGCAATCGGCTTTTAGTGTCGTATTATATATCTCTAAAATACTGTTGCTTAGTTATTGTATGACATATAGGTTTTATTGTCTTAAAGACATTTTGACATTCTCTTCAAATGTCGTCCTAATGTTAAAGTTTACATTGTTTCAAACACGTGAAATATGAATCGGGATATATGAGCCAGAATTAACTGTTGTACTTTAATTTGTCTATGAGACGATATGTGAACTTGACCTGTATACAGGGAACGCCAGTTCGGCTTTGTTCATAATATTAAAAAGGACTGTGTGTATCAGACTATAAACTATTGCGGTGATAATTGAACGTTTTCACAGCTGATGAAGTTAAATTAATAGTGCAAAGGAATAGATTGATATAATAGATCTGCCCCGATATTTCATTATAGTACATGACGGGACTGCTTCACTGTATAATTTATTAATATCAAACGTACTTTATCTCAGTTACCTTACAATTATAAAAAAATAGACAAAGCACTCTAAATAACAAAAAACCACACGGATAAAGTATGGCGAAGCGTGACGGAAAATATCGTGTGCGCAATCTAAATAAATCAGTTACCTACATAGTATAAAGAATCAGAAAGAATCTTGTGTAAGAAAAACAGAATGATAAAGTAGATGTTATCGCTTTCCTTTCCTACCTACTATTTACACGAACAGGCTATTAGTGCTGTGGCGAACCTTAAAGTATTATTGGGAGATTTATTTCATTAAAATTAATCGATAGACCCTTACCTTTAAATAACATGCTTCTGAATATAATGTTTGGGAGAACCAGTGACCCTGCTGCTAATGCAACTATCTTGGTGATCACGGTTTTTCATAGGCAATGTAAAGGTCTTTGGCTTAGAGTGGGAAGTTACGTGATCTTGATCCTAAACTATATACAGTCACGCATTATCAACCTGATAGGAAGGCATTTTTCTGAATGTTTAGTTATTCGAGATTTTCATGTGAGATTTCTTGAAGACACTATTATGATTTAAGCTTGGCAAATAATGAAGATACCTAAAAAAACAGTCTCTTCACTTCAATCAACAGCATATATTGCCACTTTCACAGCGATGTATGGAAAATAGGCATTGTTTCAAAGAAAATACAGGCTCATAATTAAAGAACGTATTTCCTATTGCAATGAAGCGTATTGTGATTCATTCACTTTACTAAATCTCCAACCCGTATTGATAACGCCACGAAATATCTGTAATTGTTGAAATGTCATAAGGCTTGTGTGATTTTCAAAACATTCTCCAAAATATGTATGAATAGTTCTACATTGTTCATGTATGTTCTTATTTCTCCTAATTTCCCTTTTACTTAATTCATGGCGCTTTTGATATAATGAGTCTTTTTGCTAACAGGCTTTGAGATTTCAGACAAGCCAGCTTGTTATCTTTTGACATCTATGTGACTTTAACCCTGAAGAATTTCACACCAACGAAGGATACTTCAAACGATTTCGGGTACAAGATGTGAACATCTCAAAATCATACAAAATGATGGATCTATATATACTTTAAATTAATTCACTAACATTCTCCCACTGATTTGTAATTAATGCAGAGAATAGGGTAGATGTTATTTTTATTTTTAAATATTTTTGCTTCAAATATTCAGCCTCGAGATAATACATGGAGGAAGTGTAATATAAAAGCAGAACTATATAGAACAGTCAACGAAACAAGAAAATTAATCGGACATTTTGTTGCAGCACTTAAGCCCTTCTGAAATTTGTTGTCCATCATTATAGCGATTTCAAGGTTTGTATCGAAATTTTTGACTATATTTTATCACTTTTATCTTCTACAAAGGAAAGTGTATTGAAGGTGCATTCATTGTCTGATGAGATACAAAACGATCAGTTTTCTTTGTTCATAACAGATAGTAAGGACTTTTCGCTGCATTTATATCAAGACATAACTAAAACAGAGTTTTCGGCACCATTAAATTACCTAAATATATATATATCATGTTGAAAAAACTAGACTTTACTATATTTGCCATCCATACTAGGTCTTTGTCTCAGAGGGGAATGTGAATATGTGAATTTATAACATACTTTCAATTAGACATTGGTGAAGAGCCAAATAGGGCTGAACAGACATACCTGTAGCTTAAGAAGAAACGTACATTTTGCAATGCATGTGTTCTATCTCGAAATCTCGGCAATACTGGCAATATATGGTGTTGTTGTGGAAAGAGACATCAGTCATCTTCCTGATTATCTTGGAAATTATCTATATGCTGCTTCTGAAGACATAAATCACACTGAAAGTGAACTCCGTGTAAAAACTATACTTTGTGTCCGATTCTGTGAATTGTGCACTTGATACAACACAGTAGTATTCATCAGCTGAAAAGTGGCTAAAACACCTAGCTGAACCGATGTATTGTTACTTTGAACTTTGTTTTAACGAAAACATCCGTTGCTATTCAAATTAGTGACCATGGATTGTTCTAACTTGTTATCTGGTCAACCTACACGAATGACACTTGATTGTTTTCCTTAACAACTTTGTCAAACTGTAGATAAGCGGAGATCCTGATCGTGACACAAGCCATACAACACATATATGGACACTACCAATTTCAGTGATAAGGCTTCGAAAAGACAACGAGGAAACGTTAGATTGGCATATGGAAGATTGCGAACGAAATCCCAAATGTGGTTGTCAAGATCGATTAGTACGGAGCAAGACTAATATGGCGATATGCATATTCAGTATATCTGAGGAAGAAACAGCAATGTAGAAGTTGCTCACTCAACATACAATTTAGGATTTGTGCAGAGCTCCATCTACATTATAAGACATACTTAATGATGAAGCAGAACAGTCTAATATTGCCATCAAATGCAATGAAATCTTCTCAAGGGAGAACCTATGTCTAGATCTAAGCATTACAGAAGAACCACCAAAGGAGTAGATCGGTCATGTAGTGATGAAGAGCATGCTGAATTCGATTACTTAGAAAAGTACTTTGATCATTCACATGACGTCTTAGACATTTGTGCGCATAGTTTTGTTCCGCCCTCCAAACTTCTTTGTCCTTGCTAGCAAGAAGAACCTCTCACATCGTCACATACGTCAACCTTGCATCCCCCCAAAAATTGGACAGTTCATGCCATGTAAATGGTTCGCTGTTAAGACAATCATCTGTTTCAACAATTTCCTGCCTAAACATTTCAGAAGATCATGAAATATCTACTGAAGGCAGCAAAACATGTGATCAAGATCATAATAGCTCATATGTAACATAAGGTAACATTGTAGCAGAAGAAAGGAACGAGAAATGAAAGTCAATAAAACACCTGAAATTTAATAAATATCAAACATCAAGCCTTCTTTGCAAACACGCACTTTCAGCCATTGGAAAAGATGACAATAAATGAAAACTAAAAAAAAATCCTTGATGGTTTTCTTGTGAAACGTGGACAGATTTTACATAAAACAAAAGTGAGAAAGATCTTATTTTTTTTGCTCCAGATTAGAACATTACATCAAATTTGTTCATCAGCATTATGGAAACGGTGAAGTACATAAATTTTGTCCGGAATGTTCTGTTCTACACCTAAATAAATCCGTGATTACCAGCTTGTTTACTACTTATATGAAGTGTGGATTATTCCATCTTCTAAATTTTCTTTAGGATGATGAGGACGAAACAGTGTGGACTAAGTTACTTACCATAACACATATTAGAACACGGAAATGGTATATCCAAACTAAAAGACCGCTTAACTGAACAGGGCTTGGTCGGCGGGAGGGTGTAGTCTGGAAACATTAACCGGCTAAAGACAATCGTATACACACAAACATACAGTCACTTGTCACTTGGGATCGGACCATCGTTTAATTATTGCGCATGTTTATTAGGTATTATGCATAGTCTGAATAAATAAACACATATAAGTTTGTTTTGGTGCCCTTTCAAGAATAGTCAGGCCTCTATTCAAATTTTGGACCTGCCCCACCCCCTCAAGACTTGACCTGATCCGTTCCTGCAGAAAGTAGAAAGTAGAGACAATGCTCAGAAAACAGAAAGTCAAGTCAGCATCAGAACTGTATGACAAAAAAGTGGAAATGAAACCACAGGTTTCAGTCTGAGCTCAGAGATGAAGAAGATGTGAAAAACGGAGTAAACAATGTGATCAAAACACAGAATTTTTAGAAAACGCAAAACAAATACTTCCAAAGAACAAGGGAAGGTTAAAAAAAGGTACCAAATATAAAGATATCCGCAACGTTTGGCAGAGCAATATGGGAAGTCGGGAGACACAACACTGAAAAGCTAAATGGATGACGGAGCCAAGACGAATTAACAGTAACCTGGAACAGCATGAGTGGCCAGAAATCACAACTGAGTCAATGAGAGCAAAGATTATCTCGACAAGTAATCTAAGTGAAATTGTATCTGTTTCTGAAGAGTAGCATAAAATAACTTGTGTTGAAAATCTACTGTTCTGTAGACTTGAAATAAGGCAGTAAGCCGTAAAATGTTTTACTAGGATTATCTGAACAACGTTATTCAGTTGCTGTACCTATTCAGCTTTAGATTTACTTTCAAACAATACATGCCTGAAAAGTTAAGACCGTGTGATATTTTATTTAATGCAAGTTACATATAGTTTCAACAAGTCATATTATTGCACATTACGTTTCATTCAGTTTCTTCATTTTAGAGGTTATACTAAATCGAGATGATGAGACAACTGATGACAAGTGGACCATCTCTTCTTTACGTAAAATACATATCGATACTTATAACTGATCTTCAGTGGTGTTTGTAAACATAAAGTAGAAAAAGGGTAGAGCGCAGGAAAAAAAAATCCCACTGACAAAACGAGCAAGATACATGCAAACCAGGGCTATTTCCATAGTGGAATTTCATAGTGGACCAGCCCTCGCAAATATTACAGGCGAAGAGTACGCGGACATGTAATGGATGTTCAATGTATGAATATTTGGGATAAAATACAGAAGAGAGGATTGTGCGAGTCAAATGATATTCAGTCGAAACCATTATGAGTATATCGCTCCAATATCGCGACAACACATGTCAAAGCAGGTCTCAGTGGATCGTCATATACACATTTGTATGCAGATAATGTTGACCATGGAATTCTAAAATCATGTATTAAATTTACGTATTTTTTGACGAATTGTATGGTCCAAAAGCAGATGTGTACAGAGCACTCGGGTGCAGGTTATACGGGTGAATATGGAAGTTTCAAATATCAGCAAATAGCATCGGATCTTCAGAAGTATAACTTGTCTTCTAATTATGTCAGGAAATCATTACGCCTGTTTTTCATTTCTCATGGAAAACGATAAATCAAATAGGACTTCACGTAACACATATTTATCTACTACGGTCAGATTCATGTAATGCATATTTGTAAAGATCAGAAAATGTAGGTAGAACGGACTGATGAAGTATTTACCTGTATATCTATAGAGCACATTAATGAACGTATATAAATCTATTATTTCCTATCTAAAGTTTAACAAAAACTGTGATCTACAATTGGACAACACTGCCGTTTTAATGTCTATCAAATCTAACACCGTCTGTTAGTTGAATCGGTTTTTCTTCTAGATAAGTAATGGCCATACTTATTTCGCGTGGTTGTTAAAGTTATCTGATCTAATAAGTAAATATTTCCAGATACGAATTGGAGTCAATGTTTTTATCTTCCCGATAAGTACGAATTTAACGCGTTTTGTGGTTCAAGTTTAGGATAGGCTTAGAACTTTGGCAGTTAAGGGTCGTTTTCCTTATGAGGGGCAATTTAACAAAACTCAAAGCGTTACATACTCAGTTCAATAATATTTATCCTGACAATGTTCATTTTTATGGAAGAAGTACGCATCTCATATGATAGATCAATCGATCATCTCTTGTTTCCGTGATCAAATCTTATCAAACTACGGAGATAGCAACTTAGGAAAATCGTTATATCATCAAGTCATAATTATTTCTCGTGATCGTCAAGGTTATCTTTTCTCAGTTAGACTAATAACTGCTTTCCAATTTATTTATTGCTTATCACAAAAAGCAGCCTTAATGATTAGACTATGCCAGTACAAGTTCACACAAACAATGTTGTAATTAAGGTAGTAAAGTCCAATGACTATGTTGTTTTTTTTAAAGGGCATATTCTCTTCACCTACCAATTTGGAAAGTTATTAATATTGATGATTTCCTACCATTTCAGAGAAATTACAAGAAGAAAAGAAGCAATATTACAAAATTAGAAGACAAGTCGACTTTTAGCAACATTTTTAACAAATGCGATTTGCAATTTTATTTGTATTGAGATGCACCCTATAGCGAGAATATCGGAAAATAAATGAATTGTCAACTGGATAAGACGCGTAGGTCTCGTCCATAGCTACTAAGTTTGTGTTGCTCGTCTGTCGATTTGACGAGGACCTCTCTAATTGGAGGGGTTGGTTCTGTTATGTGCGTGCGCAGATGGCTGATGAAACCAACCCTTGCACGGAATGTTCATTTGCATAAGGGATAGGTGATTAGTGGGACATCTCCAGGAGGGTTGATAACACGTGCTTTTCTTGCTTGCCTCTCCAGCTATGCAGCTGCTCTCCTGCTAGATTCGCGCAACTTGGAGATTTTGTGCACAGATGAATGCCAAATGACTCGCTCGCTTGATGTTTGCTACCAGGAATCATGGTTCATGTTGAATGCTTTCACGCCTGTGGCATGATGTCTCATTGCTAGACATCACTATTGATAGCTACACTACAGGCATCATAGCGATATGACTGAAACGAAAAGTAATCCTGTGGAAATTTTAAAACTTGGACAGTCATGTAATCCCTGAAGTCAATATGGTAATCAGTAGATTGTGAAAATTAGAAAACAAGTTATGACAGTTATTGAAAGAATTTTTCAAAATGTATTGCATTCAAATGCAGATACATATTCCCCATTTAATCTACATTTGACAGGATTAGTACCCAACTGATTTGATCGATTTATATAAGTAGTAATAAGTCACCAACAACACTATAAAAAAATCGAGTCATCCAACCAGTTCGTGACATGAATTGCTGAAGCTAACATTGTTTATGCCATCAGGTAGAGCAACTCCGCCATACCAGTCATTAGTTATTACACCCATTGATCCTATTTAAGCCACACTTTTGAAATTTGGTACGTGAATACATCGCAACAAGAGTAGTTTCAGCCCATACTAAAGATTTATCACTGAACTAATTTGTACACTTGAGTGACTCGTACAATTGCACTGCTGGTATTTTGGACAGCTTGAGTGATGTATTTTCAGCTATTTGTATTGTCTTGATTTATTTTAACCCTATTTCACCTATACCCCAGGAAATTGGTATGTGTATGTATCCTGGTAAAAGTAAAACAGAAGTACCAAACTTAGTCACTCAGACATTATTTGTACACTTAAGTGACTTTTGTATTTTCGGTTGTTCATTTTCATTTATAATTTGAACATCTTTAGCCTTTTTAAACCTAGCCATCCAATCTGATACTGGGGTGTAAGTTAACAAAAGTAACTTGCATACACTAAAAGTATGTTCCGATTTTTATGTCATGTGTTTGTAATTTCAGCCATTTGTTTCTGTACTTGCCCTGTATTTAACCTTATTACATCCAAACTAATCCAACTTGTCAGAACCCTACACAGATAAAATATTTTCATCATGCACCTTAATGTATATTGCATTGCAGTAATATATTCTTCATGGTGGCACATCATTAGCATAGATTCACATCTGGGTCAGATCCCGTCTTGACCAGTCTAAATTGACTTCCATGCCATATATGTAAGGTTCTGAATTCCCATTTCCTATGCATCAGGGAATTTGTGTTGATATGTAAACTTTGTTTACCTTATATACTTGACTATAAGTCGATTCAAGTATAAGTCGAAGTGTAATTATTTCGTAAAAATAGCGTCCAAAATCGACAGCGTGAGTATAAGTCGAACCCATAAAATCAAGTCGAGTTGACATGTAAAAGTTTTCAGCATATTCGACAACTTTCAACTTGTAACTAGCTTCATACGATATCCGCTTTCTCTTTAATACGCTCATGTTAAGGTTTATATTTCTTTTAAAATTGAAAAACTGCCGTGTATGAAGTTGATCGCCAGTTTACGGTAAATTTTTATTTACCGTAAACTGGCAGCAGGGAACCAGCACTTCCAAAAGCTGTACCGGTAATCTGTTTATAGGAAGCATGGTCGAACCTTGGTAAATTTATTTTTTCCATTAAGAATATGTTTTATTTTATAAGTTTCATAAATTTAAAATTAATTTTATATAAATATGTAATACAAATTACTGGGTATATTTATTTAAATCTCTAAGTACAATACAAACAATCCGGTGCTCAGCTGCCGACACGTATTGTATGTACCGTACACAATGGCTGAATCGTACATAATCTTACTACACTGAAAATTCGCGTCGATTTTAACAGGCACGTTGTTTCTGATTCGAATATAAGTTGAACTTAGGTTTTTAGGTTAAAAATTAGTCTTAAATTTCTCGACTTGTAGTTGAGTATATACGGTATCTTACAATCACATTTAGAGATTTTTGTGTTAGGCAATTTAAAGAGGTGCATTAAAGTATGTATATATATATATATATATATATATATATATATATATATATATATATATATATATATATATATATATATATATATTTGACAAATCTTTTGCACAACTACTTTGTAGCTTCGAAAGAATTACACAGAAATTTGGGATACCTGATAAACTTTATATTCAGATGTGCATCTTGTTCAGCTATTTTGAATCAACAGATCTCTAAGAGTTGTGCTATTTTCAGTAGAGTGCCATTTGAGGGGGAGATCACCCAGTGCATCCTATTGGCTTTTTTTTTGTAGAGGGTCTGCACGATTACTCATATAGAAATGATTACATAATTATGTTGATAAATTATTAATGATCCAATATTTTTATGGTTGGAGTGAAAAATATCTCTGGCATTGAAATGTTTCTTTTTCTCTGCTACCAACACAATTGCTGGGCAGAATTGCGAATGAGTAAACACTGGCAAGCAGTTTTTTGTGCTAGCTGGTGCAATATGTCAGCTGACTGCAAATGAAATCCAAAAGGTACCTGATTTAATATCTTTAACTTCCAAATTTCAAGGATATTAGCAAAATGTTGCCTCGGTGATATCCAGGGTTTTAAAATGAAATTTAGCATTTGGTTAATTTTTTGTGTTGAGCTTTTTATTTTTAGGCATGGTAAAAATATACATTTCTAATGTATTTTGAATTGTTTGCACTGAAAACAGTTGCAGGGTGTAGTATTTCTTTTTGCAAGACAGTATGGATGTAATTTAATATGATAAGTTAATTGATACTGAACATCTTAGGCTGCATATTTGATTTATAAATATAATTTTCTTTCAAACTTTCTAGGGATCCAGCTAACAATAGCTTGCAGATGAAAAGGTCAGTTTTTGTCACTCTTAATGATATTTCCCGTCTTTCATTTTGAGAAGTTTTGACTTGTCATTCTGTCCATTGTTTTCAACAAATATTGGATTGCTAAATTCATGAGACGCCTACCGTTAATTCAGTGTTTACAGATCCTTACCACTTTCTCTACATTAATCTGGATTATTTAATATAGAGATCCAAGTAACACCTTTTTTTTTTACCTGAATATTTTGGGTTTTGGCACCTTTTTACCTTTTTTCCAGAGGAGACTGCAGTTGTATGTAGTTATTTAAGTTCCTATCCCATAATCCACTTGTTAGTTGATGCACTCTGAAATGTTGGATATGCAAGAAATGCAAGTTTAATGTTTGATCCTATTTGCTTACATATTACTGAGTTATAATTTTTTACTCAAATAAGTATTTGTTAAAATTTTACCACATGGTGTTAAATTTTTGTTGATCAGAAAGTTCAGTGTTGTATCTCACTTCTGACAACAAAGTAGTGGTACTTGTTAACCTTCTAGCTATAGTGGTTAAGTGGTTTGTCAGACATCAGAGTGAAAGGGTACAGGTTTGAATCCTGCAGTCAGAACAGCTTCATTTGGTTACCATGAAGTATTTTTTGGCTTGGCACTTTACAACGGTTGCGTTGGCACTATATAATCTACTTGTTTTGTTGTGCTGTAAAACATTAAACCAAACCAGTCTGTTGCTAACCTCAAACCTGTATTTGATCATAACATGGAAACGAGTGTTCTAAACGATATTTTAAAGAAATTGGTATTTTGTTTCCCATTTGAAACTAATTCTGTTTTTTTGGTTGAAATTTTGTATTTGTATTTTGTTGACACTGTACAACCCAAACTGGTGATGATACTAGATCACCTTCTGACATCAATTATAATCCTTTAAAACTAGTTGAAAAACTGATTCAGGATTTACTCAGTTAATTTTTTTTTTTTTTTTCATAACAGCACTCACTGTTATTGAGTATTATAATTTCAGTTGTGCACAAAATGTCAAAAACCTCTCCCGATTGTTTAATTTATAATAACCAAATGTGCTGTAATAAAACATTGTTCACAGTGGGAGAAATGGTATGATCCAAATCGCCTAGCAATCTGTTCTGATTAATCAACCTACTTTCCTCCAGTCCCTTAATCTCGTATTAGGCAAAGCATAGCATCATTTGGAAACAATATGCTCAATATTGACCATAATATTTATTTGGTTGTGAGGTTAAGAATAAGCTCATTATGTGACTGAAATATGTCACAATAAATTAAATGTAAAACATATTCAAGTGACCTTGAGGTAATTTGATCTTTGATTTATTGACATTCACACCTAAATAAAAAAATATGTTGTCTTGGTGATTCTCATAAGTTCATGTCTCCAGGTACATTATATTTAGCACCATTTATCATATGTAAAAAGAGGTGAACTGCTCTCGTGGCCTAGTGGTTAGAGCATTGCTGTGGAAAGTGGGAGGTCGTAGGTTCGATCCCCGGCCAAGTCATGTCAAAGACAATAATGGTACTAACAGCTGCCTCGCTTGGCGCTCAGTATTAAGAGGTTAGTGTTAGGACTGGTCGGCCTTGTGTCAGGATAATGTGACTGGGTGGGACATCGTAGGGATATGACTTAAAAGTTTGTTAAAGCTTCGTAAAAAATCGTAATCAATCAAACAAACAAAAAAAGAGGTGAAGTTTCACTTTGAGGTAATATGGATTGTTGGATAAGATAATTTTTTACCTTAGTATTGTGCTCAAATCTGTAAGTGATAAATGTAACCTAGATATGATGATTCTACTAAAACGTGCAAAAACCGAAGACAGATCTCAAACATAAACATGAAACTTCTGATGCACTGGAATCCACAGAAATACGTGATCATACCATAATGAAATCACTTTAGAGCTGAAAAATTAAGACTGATAACTATAATATTGGAGTCAAGAAAAAATTGTAAACTTGCCTTCTCTTGCTCTGTTCGAGTATGGTTTGAGTCATAAGAGAACCCGGAAGTAAAAATTCTGATTTGGTTTTCATGCAAATAATATACATCATTTGATTATGAAGTTGACGTTTTATATACTTTTTCAAATAAAAAGCACAGATTGGCTTCTTATTTGCCAAACCTGACTGAAACACTGCTGTTCACTCTCAGATGTACCTTTTATATGTTGTATTTTCATAAGCAGTTTCCTTATGGGATTTACTGTTTGTTCAAGAATAAACTAACATATGCCAGAGGACTAAAGGTTGCCAAAATATACACTTCAAATACATGGTATGAATGACAGGTATATATTTCAAGGTCATTTATGTAAGACATTAGAGAATCAGTTGGCTGTACTTTTATATTTCTTGCATTTCCAATCAGAGCTCAGCTTATTGGATATTGTATGCAGACAAGATAAAAAGAGCTAAGAAGTGTTTTTATGTATTCCAATTATGCAAAACAATTCTGAGCATTTACTCTTAAGCTTACACCTTATTTGCTCATTCTTTAAGATTTGTTTATATTGTCTGAGCTGGCATTTGACCAATATAAACTGCAGTTAATTCAAGTTCCACATGTTCAGTAAAAGTTTTGAATAATTTTGTTGTACTTGCTCACTTGGAGAACACACAGTCATGTTACCAAATACACCTCGAAAAAGTCTTTGTAATTAAGTTGTTTGATGCATTCAGAAAGGCATGAAAAACATCTTGATTAAAACTTGGGCTTTTTGCCGATTAAATTTTTGTTAGTTTGTTTTGCAGTGTTAACACTATAATACACATTACATTTTAAACCATGCAATTTATTTCAGACCAGGGAGTAAAATACCCAAATTTATTACATTATCTGGAGCTTTGTCCAGTAGTGCTTTACTTAACTGCAAAAGAATAATAAGCAAACACTCTTGTAAAGATCAAGATCCTTTTGGAAGTATTTCTTCTACAAGTATCATTTCAAGCTTCGAAAATAATTGTCTAAAATATACAAAATTATCTTGTTTATGTAAAGTTTGTATTGTATTTATCATGGACAATATACTGCTTGTATTCAGAGAAAATATACAGTATATTATAATAATGCTTGGGAAGAAGTAAATTTGACATCTTAAATCTACTAAAGAACCACGCCTTTTGTTTTTTTATAAAAGTATGTCAAAGAAGTACAAGTGGTATATGCATTGCTATTTGAAGAAAGTATGATTCTCAATGGTGGCTGTAAGCATAAAAATGTAGTATTGGTCAAATGTTGGCTTCTTGAGAGTATATATATATATATATATATATATATATATATATATATATATATATATATATATATATATATATATATATATATATATATATATATTCGTATTATTTAATTTTATCTATTCAGAAACTTGGAAGTTTTGAATTTTTAATTGTATATTTATATTTTTGGTATAATTTGGAGGTGTACAGCATAATAATATTTTGATTTGAAAGTGAAGCAAAAAATAAACAAAAGTTTAAATAAAAATGGACAAAACCAAGTCAACACTTCTCAGTTTTATTTAGAAAGTTGTGTGGTAGAGTGAAATTACAGGAGTACATCAAGTAAACCAAGATAGGATATTTTTAGAAAGTGGAGAATTTTGTCATTATAGTCTGGATGTATAATGAATGCTATTAATGTTTTTGTGGAAAAAAGAAGAAAACATTTTTTTTTTTAGAAAAGAAGCGGCACGAAGTACATCATTTTTATAAGCTTGTTATAGACACCCAAAGAGCTCATTGTTTTTCTTTTATCCTTCTGTCTGCACTTGTTTGTTATCACTACTCCTAAAGAGTGGGATTGCATTGAAACTTTAGACATGCATTCAATCAGTGTTTTAGTTTGTGTGAAGTGAAAATGGTGCTGCTGGGACATTGAATACAAAAACCACAAGAATTGTCTTCTAAATTAAAATTAGGCTGATCTAAGGTCTTATATAGCAACTCAGCAGCCATTTTAAAAATCTAGGTTGCTAATCATCCTCAATGTAAAGTCATATTGGCATTTATTTTTCACTAAAAGACAGCTTATTATGTCTAGTTTGTCCTAAATGGAAATGGTGCCCATCTGGTAAATAATATAGCTATCATGACAACAATCTTGAAAGACATGTTGATACTCATAACTGAACATTTATTTTTCACTAAAAGACAGCTTATTATGTCTAGTTTGTCCTAAATGGAAATGGTTCCCATCTGGTAAATAATATAGCTATCATGACAACAATCTTGAAAGACATGTTGATACTCATAACTGGACAGTAAGTCATAGTGACATAGTTTTAACAAGAATTCCTATGATATTTAGTTGGTCATAAATGAATTTGCTGCCAATGTAATGTCAAATCTTGAAAATCTTGTTATTACTATTACTCCTTTACTAATAGTGGATGGTTGTAATGATGAAGTTTTTTTAATTTTTATGGCATTTAGTTGATGCTGATCATATGTACAACATGTCATCCATGACAGCCATCTTGAAAATCTTGACATGGGGGTTTTCACCACAAGACTTAATGTGATATCTAATTGGTTCTAAATGATAATGGTGGTAGTGTGAAAAGTCTGTTATGGCTGCAACTTAAGTCATCATGGAAGTCTTGTTATTGCCTCTGCTGAATGGATGGTCATGGTAATGTGGCTGTTTTGCTAAAAGACTCCTCATGATGTTGATCCTGATTGAAATGACAAAACTCGTAACATCCAGTTTTGCCACCACAGAGGTCTTCTTGAAAATGATATTATTTCTCATGAATGAAGGATCATATCAGCATTGGATTTTGCACTGAAAGACTTATTATGATGTCTAGTTGCTTTTAAATGAAAATCTTTGCAATCTGACCTCCAATATGGCCACAGTAATTGGCTATCGGGACAACCTTATTATTGTTACTTTAGATTGATTGAGATAATGTCACCTTGTTTGCATTGGAAGACTTCTTATGATGACTGGTTGGTCTGAAATGGAATTGGTTTGTATCGGATACCCAATACGGTCACCATAGCAGCCATCATGAAAATATTGTTCTTCTTACTCTTGTAAATCACATTCATATCAGCATGGGGCTTTCACCAGAAGTCTTTCTCTTTAGCTGGTCCTAATTTGAAATGGTGCTGATCTGACATTCACTATAGCCACCTTGAAAATCTTATCCTTCTCCTTTTAAATGGAAAGTCTTTTTGACATAAGGGCTTCATCAAAAGAGTTCTTGGAGTATCAGGTGGACTTTAAAAAAATTGTTTTCTCAATATGGAGTTTTCACCCACAGATCTCTTTGAATATGTTGATGGTCCTAACCAATCTAATACCAATCATGTATCCAATATGCCTGCCAGGATGGCTGTCTTTAAAAACTTTGTCACTACTCCACCAGAAAGGGTGGTCATATTTGACATAGAGTTTAACCAAAAACTTGAAATGATATCTACATTGGTCCTAAATGAAATGGTGACAATCTGACATCCAATTTGTCTACCATAGGAGTCAATTTCTAAATCTTATTATCTCTGAAGAGTATCTACATATGGTTTCCACATTCAGCAGTTAAAAGGAAGAAATGGTCTTGTCTTGAATTCCTTGAGAAATTTTTTAGGGTTAATTTAATGTCAGTAATTTCATATGACACTTTTAATAATCCCATCAATTTTTTTGCATTTTGAAATGTTTTTAGATTTGGAGACACTTAACCTGTAGATTTTCACAACTCAAACCCCATCCCCTGCTTTTCAATCTCTGCCTATAATTTGAATAAGCTGAAGCTCATTGTTATTTGACAATTCACAGCTGACTTTTTGGCTCTACCACTGCAATACTAGATATTAGATAACTTTCTTAGTACTCCGAAAAAGAGCTGGATGTACCCAAACATTGGGATGTAAACCTCAAGAAGACAATTCTTGTGGACTTTTCTGGGTCAAAGTGGTTCTTTTTCCCCCCTTTTTAGTATACACGTTTCCCCGAATAATAAACTTCATAGGAATCCATGTCCTTAGCTATCGAGACAAAAATTAAGACATATTACTATAATGAATATAGCAGAATATTTGAAAAGGTAAAGTAATCTAGGCTGAAATTTAAAAAGGGTTAATGCAAAACTCCAATAATTTAGGCAGAATATCCTATCTCTGCTTCCAAGAAAGGATCAAGATTACACAGATAGTGAAAAATTGTTGTAGAAAAACAAATATGCATCTTCAGATTGTTTCTTAAATATCTGTTTTTGCACACATTTTTTTTATCAGATGATTAGAAACGCTAATGAAACCCTTAAAAATTTAAGTATTTGGCTTTTTTAAAAAAAAATCTTTATGCTGTTGTATAACCCAAATGGGCAGCCTCAAAAATAGGTTACAGTCTAAAATCGGCAACAGTTTTATTGCACACGTCCTCTTGTCATAAATTTTTGGGATGAAATATTGGATTAAATGATTTACTGTACATGTATGTGTACTGGGCCTGGATGTTCCTCTTCCAAGTAACAATTAACTTCCATTAGGAGTAAAAGAAAAATAAATTTTTGACTTTTTTAAAAATTTTTATCATGGGTGAATTTTCAGTGGGAATTTTGTATTGATGTAGCAGTGTAATTACTGGTATTTTTTTTTTTTTTTATCAAATTAGCACCAAAAGTAACTAAGAGAATGATTTTTTTTTTTAATTTTTTTTTTTACTTCTTTAAAGATTCAGATTACAAGATTACAAAAGAATTGGAATTTACTTTATTACTTCACTTCATTGAAACAAAAGAGGGTGGTGGAAATGTTGTGACATCAATACAGGGTGAAGTGAAATTTATTGTTGGGCTCGATTTGGTGAAATGAGAAACAATCACAACTATCCCCCCCTTCCCTTCCCCCCCTTTCCCAATCAGTCATGGGCTGTTCATTTATTTCAATGTTTCAAAAGTCATTACCTTTTACTTTTTATGAATTAACTGCATGGAAAAGTTTCAGATATCCCAATCTGAATATTTTATGCTTAAAACTTCCCATTTCTATGGACTCTGGGCCCCATATTTGAAAATGGTAGAAAAATGCCTGATTCTACGATTAAACAAGTTTTGTAATTTTTCATTTTTATCACTGGAGACTTGTATTTTACAAGCTCATCATAAATATGAGCAAAGACAAAGCTTTGATTTTGTCAACTTTGCTTTCATTATACAGCTAGACCTTTTCATTTTTTTCTTGACATACATTTTCAAGTACAATGTGTTTGATCTTTAGATGATGTTCAGTGTGAAAACTGCAGTAGATATGTGAGCATGGCAGAAGGTAATAATCTGTGTTGTGCAGATATTAAATATTAGAATGCATTTTTATTCAGGAGCAGAGGTCTTTGATTCAATTTTCTCTGTAAGAGCTGTGGAAGCTATGTTATGGAAGTTGAAGCACCCCACAGTACTTTGTTCCCAAATGCTGCTAACTACCATATATACTTGTTTATAAGTCAAGTCAAACTGCATAGATTTTGATATGCTGTAGCATAATGTGCCTGCAGATCAGTGTTTGTGTTGTTTGTTCTACTGATTACTCCTAATGACTGCACAAACACATATCTGCTAATGCTATGTGCCAGCAGATCTGGGTCTGAGCTAATTGTAATTTTACTCTTTTAAGTGAGTATATATGGTACATACCCTGATACCTGTAATTTTTTTTCTACAAAACCCAAACAGGAGCTTTTACAGTGGAACCTGTATTACGTGCAGCATGGAAAGTCTGAACAAAAAATATCAAATGTACAGGCAAAGAGCTAGTTCTTTGGGGCCATTTTTCATGGTATAAATTTTAATGGAAAAAGTATTGAAATTTATAGTTTTTGTTTAGCACCAATAGTGCAGTGTGATGTTAGGTCTGTCCAGTTTATCAGATTTGTAAAAACGAGAGGAATTTATATTATGTGAATTTCTTCTTTGTCCTGAAAGATAGTCTGGAGTTTGTTTGTTGTTTTTTATTTTACAAAATCTTGTTAGGAATGCTTATTCCAAGGCAAGATAAGATATATTTCTCAGACATCATGCAGTATATAGTTATGAAACTACAGAACGCATGATTTTCATGAGTATTGCTTACCAAAGTTAAAGTAGGTCATATTAACCTTTTTTTGTTTTTATACATAAACCTGAGTACCACTTGCCAAAGTGAATAGTAAGTCATAGTAATCCTTTTTCTTTTTATATATACCACAGTCTTGAGGTTAGCAACTCAGCGTTACCAAAAGTTGATTGCAGCGATCTACCTTTAACCCTCCAGTGAGTACTCTAGGTTTTTAGCTCATATGTTCTTGGATCGTAGGCAATGTGAGCTTGCAGTATGGTCTTTCATCCATCCCATCCTGTCTGGCGCCTGCCTACTTGTCAGCTATTTATCATTCAGTTGGAACGGAATGGGGCGATATTTTGCATCTATGATTATACCAAAATCACATAGGTGATTACATTAGGCATGTGTGCATATTCATTGTTGCATCCAGGCTGTGGGATTTTATGATTTATGCATTTTCTTTTGTGCATTTCTGTGACTTGCTTCCATATAATTATGCATGAATGATGGAAGAAATCACTCAGAAAAAAGATTTTCTACTGCACATTTCAGTTGTCTCTGAACAGATGGGTAAATTATGAAAGTAAAATAGTCACCAAATTCAGTAATGATAATTTTTTGCCTTGTAAAAAAAATGCTGTATTAGCTTTGCACATGTGCAAAGTAACTTTTGCATATAGGAGTTCTAAAATTACAGTGGCAGTTCAGTCCATTAAAGAAGCTGATACATATCATGTCTATGAACAGGCATTGAGGCATATTGCTTGACTTCTTTGCAATGTCTGAGATAATGCTGCTTATAAAAAAGGGTTGATGGAGAAATATGATTATTAAGCTTGTATTTAGGGTTGTGGATCACTCTTAAATGTTTACTCTGCGCTTGGTCTCCATATTTTGGAAGAGGGAGTGCTAAAGTACCTCCTACTATGCAAACTCTTTGATACATCACTTCACAGTGAACATTAACTGTCAGAGCTTGTTACCTCGTATACTGGGTTTTGAGCATATTTTAGATTCACTTGGTACTGGAACCTATATTGCCAAGATCTTGTGCAGTTATTTTTGAGAGTGATGTTGGAAAATACTATTGAGGTGACATGTCATGCGGTGAACTTGGTGCATTAAATGAGCATTCTATAGAGATTTAGCATTTCATGGAATTTTTCAACAGGAGTCAGTTCATGCTGATGGGTATCTGTCAATATAAGATGTTAAACAAGCTCATATAGTTGTGCACCTATTGTCAGCCTTCTAATGCAGTAAAATCTCTGATATGGTTCCCCGTTATTAGTTTAAAAAAAAATCTTTCAAATTCAGCTTTCAAAACTAAGTCCACCTTTTCTCTCATTCTAATAAATGTCTGATGTTTTTTGCCCATATAAGAATACATTGTAGGAAACAAATATTAGACATTAGTTCACAATGACATTTAAATGTCTTTATGCTTGTGACATAAACTGTTTGATGCATTTTTATTATTTAAAAGGCTGATTTTTTAAACATTTTGTATGCCTACCATAAGGCTGAGCCTATAGTATTCTCAGTCATCTGTACCAATTTTGTTCCTTACAAGAACCGCTGCCGTTTTTCACAGTATGCAGTTGCCACATTTTCTGGATGGCTTGCAAATAATATAAGGTTTATTCCTATCAATTTTAGGGTCAAAACTCCTGGTCAAGGTGACTGAAAGAAGAAAAATGGTTTTCATGCAACAATTTCTCTTCTTTGTTATGCATAGTTACAAAACTGTATGGATGGCTTGCCCTTGAAGTAAGAAATAACACTATCAATTTTGAAGTGAAAAACTCACCCCACACCCCACAAAAAAACACTTTTAAAAGGTCATGATTAGTGTTATTAAAAGAATAAAAATGGTTCGCACACAATAACATTTTGTATGCATCCCATGCTAGTACAGAACATTGTTGATGACTTCAACTAGGGATAAGAAAGAAGCCTTGTAAATTTTAAGATCAGAGGCCATGTAACTGCAAGAAGAAACATGGGTTCAGCAATATAACATTAGTTTAGCATCACAGGTCTAGACCAAACTTTGGATGGCTTACATTTGGGACAAGGTAGAAGTTTTATTAGTTTTCCCCATGGTTAATGACACTTGGAGGAATGAGAAAAAAAATTAAACATTAAAATGTTGTTTCTAACATAGATTTCTATTAAACTTATGACTTGACACATAATATGCCATTCACTGTTTTCTTAAACAGAAATACTTCCTTATGACAAATTCTTTGTAGTAAACTTATTATGTAGTGACTGATGACATAAAATCTTACTGAAAAAACTAGCTCTATAATTTTTTCCAGACATGTAGATCAACCATCATTTCTACATTTCAGTTTGGATTTGAAATGTGAGAAAATACATAATCCCTTCTGTGCAGTGGTATCAGGTTGGGAAATCCTGCAGAAATGGAATCAGTTTATGGGAAGAAACTCTAAGCCTCATTTCTGCCCACGAATTCAAATCCACAAGTAGGATTCCCTACCCGGTATCACTGCATTTCATGGATTGTGTTAGTCTTGCTATTATAAAATGCAACAAAGAGTCCTTTGGTTTATTATGCAACCCAAACTTTATTGCTTGTACTTTCAAGGCCAGACTGTACTGGTTACACTATATATATATATATATATATATATATATATATATTTATTAGGCCAAAAAGAAATTAAACAGATTTTATTTTTAAAACGGATGCTGGTATCAGAGTTATGCAGTGTCATAATTAGAAATAGAACATGCTAACATTTCCTATTTGAACTTGAAAAATGGCCTCCTCTTTTTTTCTTCCACCAGTTAAATTTCTCCACAACGTTAGTCCTTTTGATTATACTCCTTACAGTATTAGTTTTGTTTGCACCAAAATTGTTCACATTTTGTGTTGATTTTTTTTGTTCTTAATATTGGTTCCACTGTATAAAGGATATTCTATTTTCAGGGCATTCTAGCTATTCTGCCATCACCTTTCTTTTCAGTTAAAGATATTATGAAAGCATATTGTAAAGTATGGGATTATCAGCAGCATATTTGCATTCAGTTGTATTAATTCAGGATACAAGGATTTAAGCCAGTGCAAAATTTGTTCACTTCTGGAGTCTTGTTTAACATTGAAACTTTTTTTTCAGAATTGTATAGCCATTTCTTTGTTCTTATTAAAAATAATGTTAGAAGAGATTATTTCATTATCAGTTGTAAATATCTTGCCTACACTTGCATCATTGCCAATGCTATGATAGTCTACCTCCAGAAAATTGTTTACTGTACAACAAAGGTTTTTCAGTTGAGGAGAAAAATTAATTTTAGAAATTATCATTCTTGAAGTTATTTTATGTTAAAATATAATTTGGCAGTTTCTTATCTCTTGCAGCTTGAAACATAGTTGATTAAATTATTATGATTTGGAACAAGTCCAGACAATCTTTCTTAGCTTATCAAGCCATGAGGTCAGGTTAATTTATGGTGTGGCTCTGCATTGGTGGTGCATGTGTATATTAATAGCAGCTGTTTTCAACTTCACAAAAATTACTGCACCAATTTATTGAATATGTGTCAGAAAGCATTTTGTATGATGGCATTTTAGGTTTGTAAAAATAATGCCTCACTGCCATCCATGCCATTAATAAAAATAGAAAGAAACCTTTGTTAAAGGACTTCTCAAAAACTGCTAAACAGACTGTGAGAAAAATTTGAAATAAAAAGTATTACTCGCATGGACAACTTTCAGATCTGGACAAATTATGCTTACCAGCCTTCAAAAGTGGACCTTGCTGCTAAATATACCACAATCTTGAAATAAGTTTCAATGAATTGCTAAGCAGAATTTGGCAGAACCAGCTTAAAAGTTTGTTTCAGTGTAGCCAATCTCTCATCAAATTTGGTCTAATTAATTTTAAAAGAAAAACAAACCTCAACTTGAAAGCTGCTCAACAGAATGTGACCAAATTTGGCAGAAATCAACCCGACATGGAGGCCTTTCAATATTGCATAGATAAGTGCTGTCCAACTTGCAACCAATGGGCCACATCCAGCCCACAGGCTGATTTTAAATGGCCTGTCAGAGCAACTTTTTGTACATTCATGTTAAAAAAGTAGTTTATGGCCTACTTTCAATCTGTATCTTTTGAACCAGGTAAACTATTGTGAATCATTTTTATAGTTGTTTCTTTGAAATTTTCTGCTGCCGCCCTTGGCTTCAAGGAAAATTCAGTGGCCCATGGTGTCAAAAGTTTGAACAGCACTGGCATAGACAATGCTGATCACTATTCACTATTCATTGTTGCTAAAAATAGAACATCTTTAAATGCCACAAAACCTTGTGAACATATCATAGTAAGCTTCCTGGCATTAGGCTTTGCATGCCAAATACATTTTTGTTGCTGATCCATCATTCAGTATGGCTACCATTACAATAAAGTTTAAAACCAAAGCATTATACTGCTCTGCTATGATTTCATTGGTCAAATGCCCATGCATTTGATACTTATGTACATGTTTAAAGGTGAGCGATCTCGGGTCTGTTTGGGTTTCATATTTTCCAAAGCATGTTTTTCCAAAGAACTTGCATCAATTCATGAATATGAAGCCAGTTTGAAACAATTGCTGTATTTACTCGTGCATAAAACACCCAACTGGTAACAGGGAAGATCCAGATCTGCCACTGATTAATGCAGTCACAGATACGAGTCTACACTGTGCACAGTAGGCTTCACATTTTTAAGTGTTTCAGCCAGTAAGTATCATTACAGGATGTGCAATAAAATAATAATAAATTCTTCAAAAAGAGAACTTTAATGTGCCAAAAGTGGTGCAAGGGAAATTAACAAGATGCATTTTTACTTCAGCTTTCATCTAATACAGATGTGCTAACCATTCATTTAATGTCCAAATTGCTCAATGATTGTTGATTTTTGTTGTTCTGTTTTTATTACTGTCATGTGGTATTTATTGAAACTTGTTACAATGCTTGGCCTTCCTTTTTTCCAGTAGGCTTCCATCACATACATGATAAGATTATCATCCAGAAATAATTGTGTACTCTTATATTCGGTAATATTTCTTGGCTGAGAATAATCTCGGCATGATACAGAGTTGTGCCAACCTCATCTGAAAAAGATTTAAGTAACATTTATTTTCATTATGATATGACTATGACTTTAGCATTTATAAATGCAGTCATGTTTCACCAAGTCTATTTTGTGCCAATTTCCTACTCAGTCTGTTAAGATGATTAGAATGACTCTGTCGATGATGATACAGTGAACATATCAGTAAAACTAATAAAAATCATGATGAAAGCTGAACAGAAAGTGAAACTTCCATGATTTCATTTTATTTTGAGTGGTTTTCCCATTGTGATTACACTATTGACCCACTGTCTCGAATGAATCATCCCGTTTTCAGATCTGGCTGAAACATCACATTATACTGGATGGAGTTCATACTATAGTGTTTAAGGTTTTATACACAAACATTGTTAAAAATAAGTTTCAATGGTTGAAGCAAGTTCCTTGGTAAGTGAGCTCAAATTGCGTTCTTTATATATTTATATGTACGACAATTAAAGTGAAATATTTACAGCTAGTTTCACTATTTATATGAGACCACATTATTTTAGCTTTTTTTCTTCACTAACACTTGTAAGAAATGGCTGAACCTTTTTCTTAGAGCTGCATTCTTTCCTGGATGCAAATGTTGAAATGTAAATTCATCAAATGAAAGTTGTGATAAAAAAATTTATGTCAAAACTTTTCCTGTTTGGGGGACATAGGAAGCAATAATCAAGTATATTTATATACAGGGTTTAATGGCACACTGGTACAATTCTGGATATATAGTGCCAAGCAAAAACATGGTAGTGTATTTTTTATATGTCTATGGTTTGCAAAAAATAATAGGAAGACACATCCCTTGAAGCAAATGTAAATATCTTCTTTGAGGCAAAAGAAGAAATATTTCCAAAAATTCATCAGAAAAATGCAGCAAAAGAAAGTTGCAAGAAAAGGGTAAAATCCATACAGGGTAAAAAAAATGTTATATAATCTGCACAGATTTAAAAGGTCTTTTGACCAGACTGGGAATATCATGATGCTATGCATCCTGCAACAAAGTTTAGTTCTTTAGTTGTGATGTATGACATGGTGGTGTTACAGCAGGTTTGTTCTATGTTACTGGGCCTAAAGGTCTTAACCAATAATCCTGATCAATGAGTTGGGGTTATTATATTTCTCCAGTGATAATACCAGAGGCCAACCTTGTATGCTTATTGAAAACTGATGGTTGGGATTGTGTGTTTCAATAAGATTGAGATACATAAATTTAGGGAAAATTAGTCTCTGCATTGCATATTTTGTTATTTTTTGTTTGTCAGACACACTGCCAACAGAATACCTCTGATAGTGAATGGTCCTGCATTTTCTCTACACAAACAGTAGGCTAGAATTCATTTTGATGGCTTTTTGCAGGGGCTTAAGTTTTTCTGTATAAATGTATTTTGCAAAGTTTGTTTTGTTGCTTCCTTCAAAACTACTTGTTTGTTTGTCCTGATTCTGATTGCTTTCAGTTATGTGTTACATTCTTGTTGATGCTTTAAAATTTGTAGGACATGAATGACTGGAGTCAAAACTTGTAAATGAAAACAAATGAAACATTAATTTAATTGAGACCTTTTAAGAAGAATCGTGCCCATTAAACATTTAACATTAGAAAAAATAGGCTAAAATTTTTGTATCTAAATTCCGCTCAGAAGCAAATACATGTACAAGGAAGTAGATCTTGAATTTACAAGCAGTGGGTATTGAACCAAAGCATTTTAAACTTCTCACACCAGAAGATTAAAAAAAAATATTTATTGTAAGATATAGTTAGCTGTAGAAGCAGAATACAGAGCAGAAAAGGAGGTATCTTTAGTCTGCAATCTGAATTTTTTCATTTTTCACAGTTCAATGGATAGCAAGTTGAAATAACATCTTTGTAAACGATCTGGCCACAAGGCCAAGTGAGCTTATTGTATGGTCCTGTCATTGCTGTCAACTCCTATTTTTAAACTTCTTTGAAGAAATCTACTGGGCTTGTCTAGATCAAGCTTTAGCCAAACTTATCATTATTGACAGGACTGTTTTATGGGACATGATATGTGTTCATAGTGATTCCTCTATCAACAGCTTCCATAGCAACCAGGTGGAAATCCAGTTTTGACTCCAGAATGGCTTAGCCAATTTCAATCAAACTTGGTGGGACTATTTTGTAGGACAAGCTAAACTGCATCCAGGGATGGGTCCTTTTGCAATATTAGACCTTTCATATCAATTATGTTGAAAATCTTTTTTCCACTTCTTAGAACAGCTGAGCCATTCTTTTATAGGACATACTCTTTAGTTGGCTTCCATAGCAACTAGGTGGCAAACAATTCGAAACTTTCTAAGATGGCTATGCAGTTTTTCAAACTTGCTGAGTGTATTTCTTATGACATGCTTTATCAAAAATTGTGTCCAGGCTGGCTTTTCTAGCAATATGTGTGGCTTCTGTATCAATCATAAGGAAAATCAACTTCCAGCATGCCCAGGCTTGTTTGGTTTGATTTTTAGGACATGCTCTGTCAGAAATGTTTTGGGAGACTGCACTTGCATTTTTGTTGTTTCCTCAATCATGAACACACGACATTTTCTGCTTCTTAGTAACAAATGACAGTTTTATTCAAGCTTAGTATGAATGCTTCCTTGGACACGATTTATCCAAACTGTGCCTGTGATGGCTCTCTTAGCAACAGTGTAGTTCCATATAAACCATTCACATAATATAATTTCAACTTTTTAACCAGAATGGGAGATCCATTTTTGATGAACCATATTATTCGATGGGATTCATGTCTTTAAGGTGTGCTTAAACTCCATATACCTGAATTATTTTACTCCATTGACCTTTAGGCTAGTATGCTAGGTGGGTGATTTGAGGCCTGTTTGGTCCTCTTGGTTAGAAAGTACATGTATACATGGCCTTAACAAAGCAGTTGTTGTGCATGTCTTGAGCCACAATAAATTTCCTATATAAAAAGCGACTTGAATAGAATTTACTGATATTAACACCAGTATATACTCGTTTTATTAAATACTTACAACCTGTATTGCATGAAGTGTGTTTTGCATCAGTCTGTATTCAAACCTATATAAACCATTTTGAAAATATTTACACAACATTGGATTGTTATTCAAGGATGTTTATAGTATAAACAGTACTTTGTCAAAGTTTCAATGTAGTTTTCTATTCTTGCATACCAACAACTTAGAAACTTCTTTCTTCCTTAAACTAAAGTTCGGTTGGGCTATTGAAGGCTATTCTGGTGTATGCAGGGACGCACAACTGCTCATCATGTTAATAAAATCTTGACAGATTTGTTTCTAACATTTTTTCCTTGTTCTTTTTGGTGGATTTGAATTGCTTTTTGATGGAGAATGTGTAGCATGCATAATGGAAAAAACTTTAGATAGCATCTGTTTTGTAAGATTGCTTTACAAGACAAGTAAATTATTTGCAATGGTAATGGCATTTATAAATTCTAGACTCTTTAGTTGAGCAGTCTCATTTTTCAGACCTAATTATGGCTTTTCATCAACTATGTTTAGACCATATTTCACATCATTTGTATGTTAATATTAAATTGAAAGTGCATAAGTATTTTTAAAATAGTTTTTTAAACAGTTAGTATAGACATAACCAATGTGCAGTTTGTTAAAGTCTTAGCTCAACAATATTATATATTTCAAGAGAACAATTATTTTAGAGGTCTTCACAGTCTTGTCAAACTTCAGAAATCTTTAATTTAAAAATTTTCATGATGCTGCTGGTTAATTTATAGATTGTATCATACATTTTTCGATTGGATATTTCAAAATGTTTGCATGATTATTTGGATTATTAGATATTTATTGGTAAAATTTATTAGCAAAATGAAAGCTTAGTCTTTTTCACTGTGCACAGCAAATGTGATTGGCGTTGTTATCGGCAAGAAAAGATATTGTTATATACTTTCTTACAGCACGAGGAGGATCTTATGAAGTAATTTTTAACTTTTGATTATTTTTTGGGGTAATAAACCTGATGCAAAAGTAGCAAACATGCCTTATAGTTTGTTGTCCAGTTAAGAATTTCTTCCATTGAAGAGGGCACTGGTGGCACCTTTAGCAATTGGGGTAATTTTGTTGAAGGATGGGTCACTTTTTGGAACCAAAAACTGTAAAAGGACACATGTTAAATAATACAATTTCGAACTTATCATTTTGGATAAAAACACATTCTATTTAACACATTCATTAAACAGAATTATAAGTAGAATAAATTAGAAAATATCAGTCTTAAGTTTTTAAATTTATCTGTATATAGACATTAAGGAAGGTGCATTACAGGCCACCGGGGTAGGGTGGGGGCAGAGGGGAGGATATACAGGGTAGAAGGAACACCTTTTTATTTCCATTTACCAGGTTACTGACAGTGAAAGCTACCATCTTTCATTATGATATATGAATCGCTTGTTCAGGTATAACTAACTGCTGATGTAAAATACACAAAACTTTCAACAAAAAAAAACTGATGAGTAAACAGTAGGAATAAATACTGTCTGGTGTTAGACTCTAACCCAAAAGCATTTGACAATAAAGTATTAGCATCCTTTACAGATACTGAAGTGAAAATAAGTTTACATCTAGGAGAAATAAAAACTTATTTACTGGGATTAGCCAGAAATTTTTGTTTTTCATTGTATTCTATTTACCATAGTTTTGATTTTTTTTTTTTATTAAGTAGCATCAATTAGAACTAAAATTCAAACAGTAGAATATGCATAAAAACATGGTGCCATATGTTCTTGTTTAAATAAAACATACCTATTAATATCTTTCACCTGCATAAATGAGGATCTATACTTCTCACTTTAAATAAAAAAGAACAGAATTGGACCATTTAAAGAATAGGCTTGAATGCTGAATTCGATTGAAACTAGAAATGTCAGTAAAATGATTTAACTAAAATGTATTTTCAAAATATTGTACATAGTTATATTTTAGTGTTAGTAAATTTTGCAAAAGAGTTGAAGCAGTAAGTGACAAACAAAAGGCCCAGAAAGTAATTATTTCTAATTAATGAATTTTTTTGCAAAATGTGTCCTCGCCAATTTTCTTCTTTTTTAAAAAAATTTTTTTTGCTTTATAAAATTGAATGATTTAAAGTAATTTGTGATACATAGAAAATGTAATGGGGTGAGGTTCAATATGCCACACGTTTTGATATAAAATATATGTGAAAATGTAGCCTTGGTTTTATAGAATATATGAATGTTTTGCAAAATAATAATATAAAAGAACAGAATCATACCACAATGCAGCATGAATTTAAAGGCACTTGACTGCTGTTTATTTAAAGTGAGAAGTATAGATCCGGATTTAAAAAATTTTTATTACAAATTTATGGTATGCTGCTTGATTTTAGATGGCAAAATGCAATTTTATTTGTCGAACACATTGGTGGCCATGTGGTTAGAGCATCCTCCCCAGATGCAGGTCATGGGTTCAAATCCTGATTGAGTCCTATCAAATACTTCTAAAAATGGTACTAACAGCTGCCTCGCTAGGTGCTCAGCATTACTAGATTAGTGTTAGGACAGGTCTGCCTGGAGTCTGGATAATGTGACTGGGTGGGACATGATGTTACATGTCTGCAGCATGCTGCCTCAGTGCTTGACATCACTATAAACTGCCACACTACGGCCATGTAGCAATATGACTGGAAATTGTTAAAGCTACGTTAAAAATCTAAATCACACAGTTTTATTTGTTCCAAAATGTACAAAAATATTTTATTTAGAAGTTGAATACACAAAGAAAATTCTTTGGATAATCATGGTATAGTATTCAAACTTCAAATGTTTATTAATGAAACTGAAATTCCTTGCCTAGTTTCAGCAGGTTTATATAAGTCCACAAGATAATACAAGCATACTGACAAACCAAAAAAAAAAAAACTATATTTGGGGCAAAAGAATCGACAATGTTGTAATTTCTTAACCAGTTTATCATTAAATAAAACCAAAATTAATACAGATACGATGAAACGAAGTTTGTGATTTTCAAGATCGTTAAAGCAATTATGTATTTTGGTAGTGGGTGGGAGAGTTAAGGGTCACTCCTAAATATCACCAACAGAACCACCAAACCAACCCCAGTTTGTAAAGTTTGATACTGAAACTTGCATACGACTCACAGCAAACTAAATCTCATTAAAAAAAGGATCTGATTGATCATTTAAATAAAATAGACTGAAACTAATTTATATATATATATATATATATATATATATATATATAGACAACTTTTGCTTGACTGGGTATGGGGTTTAGTGTTATCCACAGTGGAGGTGTTGAAAAGAAATATATGAAGACTTTGACTAGTGTGGTTTTCTATTCTAAATAAAGATTTCAGTCTTGTAATATTTTAGTGATCTCGATTTTATTGGTTACAAGTAGGCAGTGTAACTTAAAACATAACGGTTCAGTTATATCAGTGTCAGCAGTCATAATTGTTAGCGAAATTTGGTTTTGTTTTAGTTTTTTTATTCATACTTGGAACTTTTTGAAACTGTACAATATAAGCAATTCATTCCTCCAGTTGCCAAAAGGAGGGATAGTTGTCAGTTTCTCATAAGAGCATGAATGAAATTCTTTTAAAACAAGATTTGAAATTACAAGTTGTTAACAAAATTTGGCCCAAAAATAGTGATGACTGACCAAACCATTTCTGAAAATGTACAAAAAATATGATGGTAGATTGGGATCCATTTTGCTTTCAGTGATGTCTTTATAAAGAGCAAGCCTTGTACAGCATGAGAATGTATGGCACCAATGTGAAATACATAGATGCTTAGCAGCCAGGAATCAGACACTATCAGAGAAGGGTTCAGCCACTAACATAGAACATAATTCTAATTTTCAGCAAATTGTTCCGCAGGTCTGTCAACGATAAGGATACAGCTGAACACTTGAAACCCAGGTCTCTGCGCTTCACATGGAGTATGAAAACAACAAGTTCCATGGATCCAAATGATATGATGAAAGAAATACGCAAAGTTTTGGATGCAAACAATTGTGACTATGAACAGAGGGAAAAGTTCTTGCTTCTGTGTGTGCATGGAGACCCTAATACAGACAGCCTAGTGCAATGGGAGATGGAAGTGTGCAAACTCCCACGACTTTCATTGAATGGGGTGCGTTTTAAGCGTATATCGGGGACATCAATAGGATTTAAAAACATTGCTTCAAAAATTGCTAACGAGTTGAAACTTTGACAACAAAAACAGTGGATTTATAGTTTAAAATTTTGATCCATATGACCACATTGAAAACTGGGTCATACATGATGTTTGCTAACAAGGCCCTGAATGACCTCTCCATTATGGCAGCTGAGAGGCAACTTATTTGTTCAGGATGATCAGAACATGAATGGATGAATTTCACGTATTTTTTCTGCAGTAAGTCTGCAGTTTTGTTTATATATTTTGACTGCATCATGGATAGGGATGATTAATATCACTATACTAATTGGACACTCCCTAGGTTTTAAATTTTTGTAAAATATTTTGTACATAATGTGTAATATATATATATATATATATATATCTATATATCTAGTAAATATCATCTGTAAGAAGTGCAGCGTAAATGATACACTGTAATCATGTAAAGATTTTAACAGACTTGTTTATGAATGTGTGTTGGATATGGTTGATGTTAAAGTCTCACTAAAGTTTAAATTGTGTGCAAATGGGAAATGAAAATTAAGTCTCATATTGCATTTCTCTGCATAATGGTCATTTAAATCGCTAGCAACACCTACCAAGATGTTGAGCAGGTCTGGATACATTGTTTCATATCTTAGAGAGAGGACAGTCTGACCATCATGTTTGATTCAAGGGGTATATCATGGGCAGGAGCTACATAATTTTTTTTGAACATTTTGCAGGTGTTATAGTTTGTCCTTTTGAATGCTCAGCAAATCTTTTAACTTTGGAATGCAGTACTGACGATATTTTCTGTTTGTTTGACACTGTTGAAAGTGTAAACATTGGAAGTGATTTACTTTTCCTAAAAGGTGTAACATGATGTTAAAGGTCACACAAATGATCAAAAGTGGAAGTCCATTCTTTGCAACTATGCAATTTGGTTGTAATCATCAGTAATTCTAGCATATATACTTTTAGATAATAATTCATTATTATTGGATTTCAACCATATCCAGTGTGCAGCTTGATTTTCATCAGATCTTGACAGAGTTCAGTTGTCTGTATTCTGCATCGTTTAGCAGTGCTATAGGCCTGTTCAATAAGGGTTGTTATCTCCCCTGATTTATTACCTCCCTTTGCATGCTCTTCACAAATAAAAATAAAATTGACCTGTTCCCAAAATTTTGGGGAGCAAAAATGGCACACACAACGTTAGCAGAGACTATATATATATATATATATATATATATATATATATATATATATATACATACATAGTATATATATGCATACATGTGTGTGTGTATATATATATATATATATATATATATATATATATATATATATATATATATATATATATGGCATAATGATGGCAAAATGATGAACTTTTTGTGGAATTCAATAGTGTACTGAAATTTAAATTCTTTTGCTGCAGATAAAACTTATGTTTATTA